>JBAMCG010000120.1:1715000-2332500 GCA_037075325.1 Drosophila mayaguana | reverse complement strand
TTTGAAGTTTTATATCCATTGAGCTACCCTCGCAAGCTAGCATAGAAAATTGCTTGACGCTAACAGCGCTTATCTCTTTCCTTTTCATTCGCTTGACGTCCCTCTCTTCCCTTGGAGCAACCCAAAAATGTAGGTAAATTTTGTTCTATGGATTTTATTATTATTCTTTATACTTTTTTTTGTTTTATTTCTGTTTTCTGTGTTTTTTTTTTTTTTTTTTGCTCTTTATTTTGTTTTGTTTTGAACATGGGAAAATGCTGGAAATTTATGCTTGCACAAAAAATGCTGAAAGTGGATACATTTACACAGAGCCGAACCGAAGCTGAAGCTGAAGCTGGCTACGTGAGAATTATTGCGGCATTCGAAATGGGCAAAACGAAAATGCGGCTGGCTGGCTGGCAAAGGATAACACACGTAGCAGGAGCCGAAACCGGAGCGGGCATAAGATCCAACGAGCCAACTGAAGACCAGAGACCAGAGACCAGAGACCGGAGACCGGAGACAGGCGACAGCCGACAACCGGATGGACACACGGCACAGAGTAGCTGCATTCCATAAATAAAATGGCGCACAAATGCCAGCCACAGATACAGCTACAGCTACAGCTACAGCTACAGCTGCAGATACGAATGTAGTTACTGCGGCTAGAGCGAGAGGGCACATGCTGTGTGGCGTAAGGGAGACAAAGAGAAAGAGAGAGAGAGCGAGAGAGAGAAAGTGTGAGCTAGCGTAAGCGAGAAAGAAAGATTGAGAGAACGGGCGTCACGAACGAAATCATCATGAATGGCGAACGTGACACAAATGACAAAATATCAGCCGCCCAGCTATGACTGTGGCTATGGCTGTAGCATTGGCTCTGCCAGTGGCTGTGTCCGTGTCCTGTGCTGTCCTCTTTGTCCCCATGTGCTGTGCGTCCATAGCTATGGCTATGGCAATGGCTAAAGCTATGGCAACTGTTACTCTGCTCTGCTTGAGAGTCGCTGCGGGGGCAGATTTGCGACCAACAGCCACGCACACCCACACCGACACGCACACACACACACATAGCACGAACATTCATGCGACACGAACCACAGACGAGTCCACTCTCTGTATGCGTGAGTGCTTCTGTCTGCCTGCGTGTGTGTGTGTGTGTATGTGTGTTTTCGATTTCGGTTTTATATCGCAACTGTGTGCAGTGTCAGCTCATTGTCCACTCAAGCTCGCCCCCCCCCCCCCGCCGTTCCCCTCCCTGCCAGCGCCACATATCAGCTGCCCTCGGGCTTTGGCCATTTGCTCACTGATTCGGGCCACGCTGCCAAAGACAATATTTCAGATTTACAAGCATTGGCATTGTGCAAGTCATTGCGAAAGTCGTTACAAGGTTCCAGCCACAACAGACTCGACTCTGTCCTCCATGGTCACTCCTGGCCATATCTTGGCTACCAAAATCGAGCCCCGTGGCCATCATAAATACTGTTGTTTGTCGCTCTGCTCTGCTGCCTGACATAAACTAAATAAGTTCATTTAAGCTGAAACAATTCGCATGGAATTAACGATCTTTATTATAAAAAATTTAGGAAATCTGCACAGGATTGAATGTATAGAAAGAGAAGGAGGGATAGAGAGAGAGAGAAAAAGAATGAGAGATGGAGAGGGAGAGAGAGAGAGAGAGATAGATAGAGAGAGAGAAGCAGAGACAGAGAGAGAAAGATTGGGAAAGCAGCCACAGCTCGAGCATAACATGTATGGCAACGCAACTTAAATTTATGTGAAGCGCATAGAAAGGCGACTATTTTCAGGAACAGCAAATGCTTGATACATTCATTAATTTTTATTTTGAGATTGTCTAGAAAGACAGAAAGAGAAATTTACTTATTTTTATTAGAATTTGCTCAACTTTTGTGAATCGCATAGAAAGGCAATGATTTTTGATTCAGCTAGCGAACATAGAAATAAAAGTAATATAAGACCTATGATCTTGATCCATTCAGTAGCATTTTCAGCAAAAATCTGATCTTAGATTTCAAAACTTGATTAAATGTTGATTTCTGTAAAATATATATCAATTTACAAAAACAAAATCAAATGTCCGTTGTCTAGCTACGTTTGTATTTTGGCCACGCCCACATTAGGCAGTGCATAATCTGTTTGGTCTGGCGTGTAGGGCCGGGAGCAGTCAGTTTTTGGTTGGGTTAGTTTTTCTGTGTCATTAAACGTTCCCTGGCTGATGCTGCTGGGCTCAGTGTGGCTTTTATGGGATTTGATTTCTAATAAGCGGCAAGTGAGGCACGTCCAGAGTTGCCAGAAAGTCATTTGAGCGGTGCTCGTAGCTCCCCACTAGCTGCTCGGCATTTTTGGTTATGTTAGCAACGTTGACAGCCATTTTGTAGTTCTGTTATTACTGACTCTGTGTATGAGTGTCTGTGTCTGTGTGTGCGCGTGTGTGTGTGTGCGTGTGTGTGCACAGCAAGTCAGAAAAATGACACGAGAAAAAATGTTACTTTTTGTTTCTTCTTCCGACGCTCTTTCGCTTTGTGCTTCTCTCTCTCTCTCTCTCTCTCTTTCTCGGTTTCTATCGCTTTTCGTTCTCTTTCTTCTCTTTTTTTTTTTTTTGGTAAGGTTGCAAAAAGCTAAATTGAGTTTTTCCAACAACAACGATCTCTGCTGGGACTACAAGCATATGAGTGTGTGTGTGAGTGTGCGGGGAGTGAAGAGATAAAAGCAGCTGCCCATACTGCTTGGCAACGCGTACGTGTTTATGGCCACGAAAAGTTGCCGAGCAAAACGATGCAAGCAAAAAAAAAAAGACAGAAAAAAGTAAGAATAAGTAAAAATATATACATATCTATATATATACATACATATGTATATATGGGAAAAAATACTGAAATCAGAAGAAAAATGTGCGCACCGCACCGAACGAAGCAAACAGCATGCGAAAGCAAGCTGAAATGCGAATGCGAATGCGAATGCGACTATGAATACGGGCACTCACTTTAAGGTAGGCAAAGGGGGCACTGAAGCGGGCGTGCGGGGGGTGGCGAGTGAGGGGGCTAGTGGCATAAGAAGCGGAGGAGCAATTGCAGCAATCCGCAGGTCGACAGCACCCAAAGGAAACAATGACAGCTCGAAGCAAAAATGCGCTGCAATTGCAGTGCAATAAACTTGGCTACGCAAAGCCCTGCAGTAGATAAGAAACCCCAACGAAAGTCAACAAATAAATAAAGTTGGGAAATCAATTAGGTATAGTACTATACCATCTATATATATATATATTCTGGGCGTATATGCAGTCAATATATAAAAATAACTAATTATAAATAAATCATCAAATAAAATATATATTTTAAGTCTCTTGAGAAAGGTGATATATAAATCTATATTTCTTTATTGGCATTACCAAGCTTTAATATTCAGATTATTTTACTGATTTTGCTTTATTTATATTCATTATATATTAATAAATAATATATATTTGTATATATAGCTAAGCTCTGTTTAAAATAAATATGACTCAAAAGCTTCCTATGATTGTTAAAAATATTCGAGAGAAATAAAGCACAAAAACTAAAATAAATAAATAATTTCAAGCAATATATTTCTATTATATTTTACTATATTTAAGTGCTATCATTTTAACATTATTAAATATTAAAATATTTTTTACACTATTTTAATATTAATATATTATAATAATTTATATATATTATTACAAATTCAAATATTGTTATTAACAAATTTTTGGTATTAATTTTAATATAATCTTATAATGTCCTTTGACATATTTTACCACATTTTAATATTAAGATTTTCAAAATATTTTGTAATATTTTTCGCTATAAACATTTAACTTATGTATTTTTATTTTTTACTATATTTTGATATATATATTTATATATTATTCTATTATATATTTTATTTTGTAATAAATTGTTAAGATAATAATATTTAATAATTTTCTTCTAAATCTTAGAAATATTTTATTCTAATATGTTTTTAATGCTTCCAAGTTTTTTCATAAATTCTTAAACCTTTGCCTCTCTTGCCTATTTTGGTTCATTCAGGTTTTTTAAAGCATTTGAAGCACTGAAATCATTTGGAATTCAGTTCAGTGCTAGACATTGGTAAACGTTTTACTGCTGCCCTTAAGCCTATAGCCAGAAGATGTGAACGAGAGAGAAAAACAAGAAAAAAGGAACACCCATATGTGAATGACATCGAGGCAATCCAAGTCAGAGAATGTTATGCATTATGTATTGCAATTCTATGTATGGAATTACCTAGACAATTATATATCTGTATGGATAGAGCTGTTATAAACTATCTATTTTACATCACAATATATACATATATACATATATATATATATATATATATATATATATATATATATATATATATATATATATATATATATATATATATATATATATATCATACACTGAAATTGTAAAGCGACTCAATCGATACGCCACGCATTCGGATGGTAGCTCAGTGCAATGAAGATGCTGCAAAAAAGAGTGTTTACTTTGTGCTGCGGGGCATAAAGTCCTCGTCTTGCCACATGTAGCTGCAACAAATAACACGCGAATATTGCGAGCGAATGAACGAACCAACGAACGAGCGAACGAACGAATGAACGAATGAGCGAACGAGCTTCAGAATATTTCCCGTGGATTCCTTTGCTTTTTTTTTTTTTTTTTTTGCCCTTGCTGTTTGCGCAGACATTTATTTATTTACTCGCACTTGTCTTGAGCTTTAACAAGTTTTTATGAAATTTATTTATGGAAATATATGTACGTGGCGGCGAATGGCAAACTATGCGGCTCCAGCTAGCTGTCCCTATCTGGCCAATATGGCGGCACCAGTCCAGCACTCAGTTCCGATGGCTTTGGTTAATTTCCAATTTGTGTTGCCATATTAAAAGTATTCTTGCGTAAGAAATTAGATGAGCAGCAGCGGCAGCCGCAGCAGCAGCAGGAGCAGCAGCAGCAGCAGCCACAAAGATTTGCCGTCGGCCAGTTTTGAGCTGTCCAAGCGCAAATGTTAATCATACGCAACGTTGTGCACACAGCGTCAGCCTCACACACACACATACACACACACATACACACACTAGATTACAATTTGTGGCTTATTTGTTCAAGTGACGTTGTCTGTGCCTATGTCACTAAGAGCGCAAAACTGTAAGTACTTAAGGCAGCTAAATATAATTAAATATTTAAAACACATGCATGCCACACACGCTCACACACTCACACACACACACACACACTTGTACACTCCTGCAGTTGCTTCAGGGGCAGCGCTTAATAACGTTTTAATGCATTTGCCAAAATTTATCTGCATACTTGCAGGCGCAACAGCAACGCTCATTAAATGCAGCAAATCAAAGCAATGTCAACGTTACCAACAGCAACAACAATAACAGCAATAGCAGCAACTACAACGACAACAATGAGTCTGACTAGAATCTGCTCAACGGTTGCCAAAGAACTTTAAGTACAAGCAACCTGCGGTGCAACGACTATTGAATGCTCTTCCAAGTGGACAGAGCTTTACCTGATTTCATATTATTGTTGATGGTTATAATAAAATACTAATAATATATGCACTTATATATTTAAGCACAGAGCAACATTAAATGCAACTTAATATCTGATGAGCTCCTCATTTGAATTGAGAGAGGAGAAGGACATTCCTAGATGGATGCGATTCAATTGATGTCAAATACCTTTAGAAGTATGTGGTATATATAGCAATCGAGATTCTCCCAGATATGTCCGAGATTATCATATTTTGGCATGCTTTTATAATCTCTAGTCTGTGCTTAAGTAGTCAACGAAGAATATCAAGTGAGGCAGGCCTTAAATAACATGAAGCTATATTTACTATATATACTGAAGCTATAGCAGTAGCTGCAGATGTTGTACGCATTCCTACACATGGCAACAGCCATGGCCAAGCCATTTCAGCTGCTCAGCTCAGAGATCCATATTGATATATATGTGAGTATTATGGCCTCAGCCATGGTCTTACCTATGTTGTTTATGTTAATTATATTTATTTTTGTATTGCTTTGTTTATATGCCAATCGCTTGATTAGTTTTCTAGTTGAGTTAATGGGCCATTCGCCTATGATCCAAATGGAGGCTAGTGTATGACGCTTAAGTGGCCAAAAGTGCAACTTGGCCAGAGAGCTGACGGACGAGGGACAGCAGGAGGACACAACTTTCTGCTGTTATGCGTAGCCCAGGTCCAGATTGCAGGTCCACTGCCACAATAACAATATAGAAACACACACACACGCACACACATACACGCACACGCACGAACACATGCACACTTAAATTACCTGGAGGGAATTTTATGAGTATCGTCGAGCAGCACTTGAAAGTTGAGCAGACGCTTCCTGGCGCTGCGACAGCCACAGCCATAGCCATAGCCATAGCCATAGCCAGCATGCAGGACACAGGCCGCAGGAGGCAGGACGCATGGAGCAGAGCAAGCAGAGAGGACGAGCTCGTTGCTCATGTGTGCGCTGTGTGTGTGTGTGTGTGCTAATTGTGTATGCAACTTGTTGCATCAACGTCCTGGCACTGTTTTTGACACACACACACACACTCACGCAGTGAAGCCCATTTTACAAGCAGAGTGCTGCCAACTGCTGCTTTGTTTGCACACACACACACACACACACAGCTACACTTTGTTGTTACTGTGCTTGTCTCTAAGTTACATTGTAAATGTTAGTTTTGTAATTAGAAAATTTTCTAACCAGCTAACGAATGTGATAAGGAGCTGTCAACATTAGGGGGCGAGCGGAGGGAAAAGGGCAGTCTGTAGGGACAGAGATTTGAATAGGTTGGCACACACACACACACACACACACACACACACACACACACACTCACACGCGCACACTCTTACGTTGATGTGACATTTATTAGCTGCAACTTTTTTCATAAATCAACTGCGGAACACGCTGGCAAAAAGTTGCGAACCGAACCGAACCGAACCGAACCTAACCGAACCTATCCGAACTGAACCACACCGCACCGCACCACACTCCACCACATCGCAGCGCTGCCGAGCCGTGCCGAACCAGAAAGAACTAAAGCGAAAATGAACTGGCATTAAAAGCCATTAAAAGCGTAACGTGCCATTAAAAAAGAAACTTAGCGAGCGCTGCCGACACATAAATCAATTTAGAAAATCAAACTGCAAGCGGACAGAACAGATTTAGTCGAAGCCCCCCGCACCCAAAACTCGGGGCTTTTCGGTCTCAGTTTCAGCTCATTTGTCGGAAAGCTGCTGCGCCTCAAGACCCATAACTCATTCGGCTGGCGGGGCAACAGTGGGGCTACGCGGCCTGGACGGCCCTGACGGGCTGGCAGCCAGCTGGCTGCAACGTCTGATTGACTGCCAGAGCACTTTGGCCAAAGGTTGAAGATGCGACAGCCAGCGCCATTGCCACAGCATCGCCTCGCATCGCATCAGCAGCGCCATTGCCATCGCCACCGCCATCGCCATCGCCATCGCCATCGCCATCGCCATCGCCACTGCCACTGACACATGCATTGGCGATTGCCAACGGCAGCTGTTTTGTTGCACTCGCAATGCAATGATTGCCCATGCACGGCTACTCGTCATGAGCTGCGAGCGGCGATTGCCTTTTGCCAGCCTTTTGCCAGCTGCATCAATTTAACGGAAGTTCCAATTTGCATTTCAGCCTGACCAGCTCTGGCACGTCGCGACGGTCACGTGCGCTGGCGCCAATTGTGATTTGATACCGTCGACGCAACCAATGCGTCGTATGCGTAATAAACAGACGCCGACAACAACAAGAACAATAACAATAACAACAACAACAACAACAACAACAGCAATGCGCACTACGTTGTTGCTATGTTAAGTAACTTGATTTCGCCTTGAGACACATTTGCTTTGTCGTCGACTTAAGATATTGAAAAAAAAAGAAAAGACAAAGGATATTTGAGATTCAAGCTGTCTTACTTTAATGTAATTAGATGTAAACTAATTTGGTTATATACCTTGTTAAATCGAATGTATGGAAAATAACAAATTTTACTTGTATTTTCTGTCCACTTTAGCGTTTTCTTGTATCTGTTTCATATTGATTTAATTGATTAGTGTTGTGCAACGATAAAATATTTTAAATATACACAATGATAACATATTTTTAATATAAAATATTTTTAATATACTCAGAGATGTATTTGCAGCATATTAAATGTGCATAGAATAACATTAAAATAAAGAGCTCTTAAATTCCATTAAGCTATAACAGAAGGATGAGGAACAGAGATTGAAGAAGGACAGACCAATGGCAATTGTATATGACAGACACTTTTCTAGTGTTATTAAAAGTTTGACAGCGAGAGAGTTATATCCATCGAGAGTGATGCGAAAGTGGAAACGATCGAGGGACAAGGAGAGAAGCGGTGCAAGAGGCAGGAAGATCGGTCGGTATTAAAGAAAGAGAGGAGATTGCATAGAACTGCGAATATCAAATAAAATGAAGTCTGAAATGTCTCTTTTGGATATATAAAAAATAACCCATTTGAGGCATAAGCAAGAAACAAATAAATGTTTAGCATTTATGTAGTCACGAAAGTAAAAGTTTAATAAGATTTTTATAAATTCAGGCACCGAAAGTTAAGCAATATATTGGTTATATATATGTATGTATATATGGAGGTATGTATAAATATATGTATATGTATATATGAACATATTGTATATATATATATATACATATATGTATATATGCATATGTATATATGCATAACTAACGAATCTTTCAGCACGCATATTGGCCAATGAGTCGAGTTTTAACAACAACTCAACAATTCTAAATCAAGTCAGTTGAAACAATTTCGAATTAATAAATCGAATGGATGTTGCACTTGAAGTGGATTGGCTTAAATAATATTAGGTTCATCGTTTGTCGAAGAAGCCTCTATTGCCGCAGCTTGATTAGGAATTATTGAATACATTAACTGTCTTCTTCATTCCCTATTCCAGCAGTCAATATGCACTCTGTGCAAAGCGTATGATTGAGTACGTCGCGCTCTGCACTTGATGTTGAAAGTTTTCTTTGAGTTAAGTTTATGGGAGTGTCGATTGCCCGTGGGTTTTCAATTTTCCGCTTGTGTTCCAAGTTCCACCTTCTGCAGCTCGCGGCTCTCGCTCCTGTCTGTGTGTGTGTGTGTGTGTGTGTGGCTCTTTTGATATCGCGAGTTAAGGGAATTGCGGGAGCGGGCAACGTTTTGCGTAATGCGCTCGACTGGTCGCTCGGTTTTATGGGCCATTCCGAGCGTTTTGGCCATTTGTGATTTGTAATTAGATTTGCAGTCGACATTAACAGCAAACAGAAGCTGTTCCGTGGCGTGCCCTGGCTACTGTTGCGCAACAAAGTGCGCGGCGGGACACCTCATAAAACGGCACTAACAATTGAAAATTCATTAGAGACGGCGACGATGACGGCAACAAATAGCAAATGTGAAAAACGGCCAAAGCCAAATGGCCAACAGCAAGCGGAAAAGCTGCAACAATACATACTTGCAGCCAGTGCAAACGTTGCACGCACAAAAAGACCAAAAGCTAATTAGCCAAAACGTTAACGGCTGACGAGAGCCGGGGCTATGAAAAAGCTTCTCCTAATGACCCGCTGCATAAAAGTCCCAGCTCCAGCCCCACACACACACACACACACACACACACACGGCGACTGTAAATGCGTCTCAGCGCTAACAACACTCAACACATTGTATACGGGCCGCACATGCAACGCAACACTGCAACAACAACAAAACACACAAAGAAATCTGAAGGAGGCAATCAATTCTTAAGCATTTAGCAAATTATCCGGCGTGAATATGAAATGATATGTGTATATATATGGTATGTAATATCTGAATAATATATAGCAAGCCTTCAAAACTATATATTGGTTATCTCTCTCTCTCTCTCTCTCTCTCTCTCTCTCTCTCATGCTAGCTCAGGCAAATTTCAGTTTTTACAACTATGTACAGGGTATACAGCAGTCGTTCACTTGAGTTACATGAAACTACAATCAAATTCTTAGCTATTTCTGCTTTGACTTTGCACGACTACTAAAAATGTTAATCATCCACTCTGATTTGGGTTTTGGATTCGTGCAGCGTTTACAGCATTCGATCAAAGTTTTAATTCCAAATATTTACTGCAAATGGCTTTAATTGTTCCTTCTCTTCTCTCTCTCTCTCTCTCTCTCTCTGTCGTCTCTCCAGCTCTCAAGTCAAATTAAAGCACTTGCTGTGCAAAATTTGAATATTGTCTGGGTGGACTGTGTACCTCAGCAGCAGCAAATACTTTTGTAAGCAACTCTGTAAGCATACCGACAAGCCACAAAGTCCGTAAAGACAGCTAATCCGAATCAATATGTATCGATAAGCATCGAACAGCGTATTATGGGTAGCAGGAGCTGAGATCTATGGCAACAGCTCCGCCAGCTAGGCGCACAAACTTTGCTGCTGCGACTCAATGGCTCTGCACAAGCACAGACGCGGGCACAGATACTGAAAGAAATAAAAGTTGTGAAATAAAAAGATGGGCAGAAGAAGCAGAAGCCGAAGCAGACAGACAGACAGGCGGACAGACAGGCAAACAGCCAACTAAGCAACCAACCAGCCAACCAGCCAACCAGCCAGAATGAAAAGAAGGCGCGCTCACACAGGAAATAATTTTGAAGAGCAGCGAGCCAAGGAGGCAAACAAAAAAAGCAGAAAGAAGTTAAGTACATATAGATATCTCTCTATATATACATATATCTGTATATACTGATATGTATATGAGGAAGGAAGAGAGAGAGAGAAAGCAGCAGTTCGAGTAGAAGCTAAACCAAACACGAAAACTAAACCAAAACCAAGACCAAAACTAAAGCCAAGGAAACACTGAAGAAACTTTACGTTTCGGTGGCACGTTTGAATTGCAAAACTACTAAAGCTGCCAGGAGGAGGGCTTGTGGGGAAGCCGAGAGGCAGAAGGCGGAAGAGGAGGCGGAGGCGGAGGCGGAGGCGGAGGCGGAGGTGGGGCGGTGCTGTAGGCAAGTGAATCGGTTATAGTCAATGCAAGGGCCAACCAGGTTCAGATTCAGGTCCAGCCAGCAGCCAGCAGCCAGCAGCCAGCAGCCATCAGCCAGGAGCAGAGCGCAGAAAACAAACTTCCAGAAGTTATTCAGTTCGCATAACGATAAACGCCCATCGTTTTATTTTGATTTCACAAACGCTCCTTGCCCCCTCTGTGTATGTGTGTGTGCGCAGTTGTAGTAGTAGTAGTTTATATGCTGCTGCGTTTTCCGAGATGAAATTATGTTTATGGCTGCCGTTGCCGTTGCCATTGCCGCCGCTGCTGCTGCTGCGCTGCTGCCGCTTCAGTTGCCATTTGAATTGCACTTCTACTATCCACAAGTTGCAATTGCTCTTGCCTGCTGATGCTGATGCTGATGCTGATGCTGTTGCCGTTTCAAATACCCAGCAGTGTGGCATTCGTGGGGTATATAGAGTTGTTGTAAGGGTTTAGGGCTTTACATAAAACAATATTAGTTAAGCTTTTACGAATGCATATATACATATATACATATACATATGTGTGCATCGACTACGAGTTTGAGTTAGATTTGACTAAGGTCTTAAAAGCTTTATGCTATATGTAATCTACGTGTATTACTCTTAGGTAAGCAAGCAAGATTTTTTTTATACCATATGTACAATATATACTATAAAACTATCTATACTATATATACGTATACTTTATATACTATATACATATATGCTATATACTTTATATACACTATATAATATATATATATTACGGTTTCAAGCTTACTCATGGCAATAGACATAAATTATATAAGAATATGGATAGCTGTATCTCACTCATCGCAGTTATGTATATATATGTATGTTCGATATTCAGTCCAAATATACAAGTATTTCTCATAGAACTATTTCAACATTTTAAAACTCACTTTGCTTGAGCCAAGGTATGAGTTCTGGTTATAAAATGACTGCAGCACTTGGTTAACCCAACCAAATGTAGTTTTTCTCCCAGGGTATCTTAAATGTGAAGTTGCAGCTATTGTTGTTGTTGTTGCTCTGGAAATTGCTTGGGTTATGCGAGTGCGAGGAGCGGGCAGGCTGTGCAGCTCAAACCGCAACCGGCCGTAATCTCGCCGCGTGCTGCTCACGTAGCGGCGCGGTCGAGAGCCGGGTCGAGTGCCTGGCCAGAGCTTAGACCCCAGTCGCTAGTCGCCAGTCCGCCAGTCCGCCAGTCCGCAAGTCCGCAAGTCCGTCTTCGGCCGTCCGCAGTCTCCAATATCAAATGGCCAAGCTGCACAAGCTGCAACCTGCCGTAGTCCATGCAGCAGGCACGTCGCGATTGCGTCGGCTGCCGTTGCCATTTTTACCTTCACTTCAATGAGGACATTCAGCGCACGTTAACTTTTCGCTCAGCTCTCAACTCTGCTTCTGTAGTTGTTGTCGACGTTGTTGCTGTTGCTGCTGCTGTTGTTGTTGTTGTTGTTGTTGTGATTATCATTATATCTGCAAGATTACCAATTATTTGTTGTTGTTGTTGCTGGCTGCACTATGCGCACTCCTGTTTTGCAACCATATCCAGCTCTCACCCGCCTGCCAGATCTCTTGCTCTCTCTCTCTCTCCCCTCTCGCTCTATCTTGCTGTGTGTGTGCTTCTGCTGGTTATTTTTTATAATTCGCGTTAATTTTTCTTTTAAAATGAAATTGCATTGGCGCAGCAGCAGCAGCAGCAGCAGCTCCAATCCACAACAACTCGAATTCGAAGCACTCCCGTCCAGCTTCGTTGTTGTCTCGATTATGTCAGTCGTGTGTTGCCTCCTCTTTGATGTTGCTTGCTTGATGCTCCCCAGCAGCTGGCTGGAACACGCTGCTCCTGCTGCTGCTGCTGCTGCTGCTGCTGCCAATCTGAGCGTTTAACTTGGCCCATTCATTCGGCTCGCACTAATATGCATTATGCCCCTCTCTTACCCGCCTCCCTCTCACTATCCGCATGCTGAATGTAATAGTCGAAGCTCAGCGCTTCGCTCCGGCTTCGTTCCGGTTTCGTTCATTGAACTGCTCGACGAGCGTGTCGCATTTTTTGGCCACTGGTCTTCAGATTAGACCCCATTTGGCCGGGGGGGCCAATCAATATCTAAACTCCTCTACTCAATTGAACTATGGTACACAATATTTTGGCCACGAGTGTAGCTAAGCGAAATAAAATAATTCCTCGCAAAATTCATTGGAGAGAACTTCAGGACACAAATCTAATTTCCTCTGTTTAGTTTTGCTCAGCATTGTGCAGGATATCTCTCAGTCGAGCCGTCTAGACTGCTGTCTGCTCCTCTTCTTCTTCTTCTTCATCTTTTTTTGCTGGATATTTTTTATTGCTTCCGTGTTGATGGGCAAAATGCATTTTGTCATTATTGCCATAAATAAATATTTGAATTAACGAGAGCTGGCGACAATGGCAACTTGCTGATGCTGATGACAACAACAACAACAACAACAACAACCAATACTGCAATAACAACAACAACAGCAACAACAATAACAACTTGCATAAAAATAAAAATAACAACAATGGCTTTAACTATCGCAATACATAGGACACGCACACACACACACATATACATATGTGCTGATGTGTATGTATTCGTGTGTTTGCATGACGCCATTTCTGTCAATATACATTTTCGCAATGATATATATGTATATGCATATATTAATGTTGCACATACATGTTGCATGTGTTTGCTTTGTGTTTTTCATACTCTCAAAACGGGCATTGCGCTGGCTAAGTGAAACATCAATTATCGCCTGGCCAGAGGAGAGTTCATGTGACAATATGGATATAGTTATCAGCTGGATTGATAGCTTATAGCATCATGATAATTGATAAGCTGCATTTGTTAGCTATATAACTAAAGACCTATATGTTTGATCAACTTTTACTCTGCTACTTGAAAGATGAACGGATAAAGGAGTTAGCGTGTTTTCAAAATAAAAACTTAGCTTTTATAAGGCCATAAGCACATACATATCATAGTTTTGACATATATTAGTTGGGCAGAATAGCAACCTAATACATAGAATAACTATATATAGGGCTGTCCATATTGGACTTATCCATTTGGCAGCCCTACGAGGTTGCCCGAATTCGATGCAGCCATTGTTTTTTTTTTTTTTTTTTTTTTTTTTTTTAATCAAAGGAAAACACAATCTCATTGATCTTGGCGATAATAATGATTTTAGAATAGTCTCTATAAACTAATAAACTATTGAAAAACTCTCGAGTTTCATCCTATAGTTTTTTCATTAACATCGAACCATTTTCTCATTTATAGCTGCCACAATTACATCCGTCAACAGGAGCATTTCAACTTCAGCGTTCACTCTTAATTATAACCCTGAACGCATTCAAAATGGGAAATCATGGTATACTGGATTTCTTATAAGTATGTAACAGGCAGAAGGAGGCGTGGCAAACCCCACGATCAGGGCGACGAGCTGAGTCGATATAGCCCTGTCCGTCTGTCTGTCCGTCGGTATGAACCCGTCGATCTCAGAAAATGTTAGAGCTAGAGACTTGAGACTTTTACCTATGTCCGCGCATATCTCGCGCTTATCGAGTTTATTCATTATTTCAACTACTAGAGATATATCTTTATTATTTAAATATTATTATCACGATCTGAATGTTTCTGGAAGATTGCAATTTCAATGTGACAAAGGATTCAAGGGGATCTCGTAGTCGAGCAGGCTCGACTAGAGCTTTCCTACTTGATTTATTTTTTATTTTGTTGCATTTTATTTTTTAATGCATGTTGCCATGTTGTTTTTTGCTGTTGCATATGTACATATTTCGTTGTCGCAATTATTTTTGTTTTTTCTGCAGTTGTGATGTTGTTTTTCCTTCTTTTGCTTCCCTTTTAATTTTTTTATGTTTTTTAATTTCATTTATAGATGTTTGTGCTGCTGCCCCTGCTGGTCCAATTACAATAATAATGACGATAATAGTAATAATAATAATAATAATAATAATCATTTTACGCCTCTGCAGTTTGGGTAAATATTTGAGTTTTTAAGCATATGCACATTCAGCTTCAGTTTGTTTTTTTCCACCCGATTGTTTGCTCTTTCCATTGTGCAGCAGTCAATGTAAACAGTCCGTCAATATTATTTAATTTTAAATTGCTTACGCCGTTGCCTGATTCCACGTAGATCTGTGGACAAAAACAACTATAAATTAATTCAGTGGAAAACTAGTAGAGCTTTACATTATTTTCATATGAGTGAGGATTGAGATATTAAAGGAAAGCTCTGTTTCGACTCAATGGTATAGGAAATAAGACATAAATCACATTAATTAAAAATTAAACTGAAATCTAAAAATTCCAATGGCAGCTTAACAAAGCAAATTATAATAAAAAAAAAAAAATAATAAAAAAAAAAAAATATATATATATATATATATATATATATATATATATATATATATATATATATATATATATATATATATGAAACAGCATGATTAAACTGAAAACCCAAGTTCAAAGATCAACATTGGTAGAACTGATCAAATACTTCCAATATCATATTATATTATATTATATATTATATTATATTATATTACATTCTATTATATTACATTATATTATATATATGATGTAGCATCAGCTTCTGCTCTTATCATCAGCCTAGCTGATTTCAGAAAAAGGAAAATCAAATAGTGTAGCACCAGCATCAACTTTCCGTTTGTTTCCCTGCGTGAGATGCAAATGGAATTGTTAGAGAGCTTCGCTCTGCCGCAACTACTTTACTCTCTATTTAACAGAAATTTCCAACATTAATTTATATATATTTTGTAATAGGTATAAACAGATGACTAGCTGATATACTTCTTTAGCAGTCAATAATTGACTGATTGTAGTAAATATTGTTTCTTAGTTATGATGGCAAAAGCTGTGCATATGGGTATGCGCATATGGTTGAATAATAAATCCGCTGGCTGGGCTGGGGAAAAATAAAAAAGAACGTAAAGTATACGCCCCTTTGGCCACTGGTCTGGGCTCGTTGGGCACGCTGCACATATGCCATGTAAATGTGACACGTAAAGTTAATACGCGGCGCACGCACAAATCCGAAAATACATTATATATACAGAGATATGTGTACATATATATTCTATTATATGAACAGTTGCACATATACGTACATAAGTGTGTGTCTGTGTATTGGCTCGCATGAGATTAAATTGTAATTACTTTATTACTTAATAACAAAACCATTCATGCTGCTGAAGCTATTAAGAGTTATAAACTCAATTTTTTCTTTTTTTTTTTTTTTTGCATTTCATTATTTTTTGCTCTTGATTACTTGAATTCCCAATTGATTTTTAGTGCAAACCATAAATGATTTAAATTTAATTTCCATGATCAGAAGGAGGCGTGCCGCCGCCTGCTCGAAGTGCGCCTTGAGGGCACTTTGATTGCAATCTTCGCTAAGTACGACAAATTAGACGTTTGACAAAGAAATTAATAGTGGAAAAAAAGCGAAGAGAGAAACATGTGCATTAAAATGCAATATTTTATGCGATTTATGGGTTTTGCATTTTAATTGAATAGATTTCGATAGTCCGGTTCGGCCGGGCGAATGGGTGCTACGCTCGATTGCAGTGGGCGTGGCATGCTTTTTGCATGCACACACACACACACACACACACAGAGCGAGCGAGTGTATATGTGCTTTTTGCAATCAGTTAATGGAATCTAATAAACGTGCGCGTATCTTACGGCCACATCTAATCGCAGGCGCACGACAGGGCTTGGCCAGGCCAGGCGAGGCATGCGGGGCTGCCTACAAGTACAACCAGCTACAGCTACCGGATCCCGGCTCCCGATATCTTCCCCTGCCACTGCCACTGCCACTGCCGCCGCCTCCTGCCTGCCGTATCCCATATCGATGCCAGTCGAAGCAGCTCATATGCACTCAACACCAGCTACAAATGCTACTGCCAGCAGCAAGGCCACAGCCACAGCCACTGCCACTGCCATTGCCATTGCCACTGCGGCAGTGCTGCAGAGGCTGCCACTGCCACAACCGCTGGCAAGTGGTGTGTACTCTGTAATTAAGTCACATGGTCAACACACGCAGCACACTGTGAATAAGGCAAGGGAAACGGTAACGACAACAAGCAGCTCGAGTTACGCAACGGCTATGGCTGCGATCGACCGGAGCATTGGAAGTGCCAAAGGGATGCAAAACTTATCGATCTCAAAATGTCGGACGTCAAAAGTATCGATTGTGCAAAAGAAGTAGCTAATGTTTTTTCTTCAGCTAGTATAGATATCTTTATATGTATATGTGCTGATTTCATTTGGCAACTGAAGTCGATCAATGTTGCATATAGAAAACGATATTCATTGCTGCATTCCAAATGATAGCAGCTCAAAAAGTTAATAGTGCTCATATATTTTTATTATTTCCGTCCATTGAAGACAATTTTGATCGTAGATTGAAAAGGAAGTCTATGCATATATACTGCACAAAATACAGATTGTTACATGAATAGAATTTTATAATAATTCCAGTAACAATTTTATTTCTATTCAAGCTAAATAGGAACAAGTAAGAGTGCTCTAGTCGAGACTGCGCGACTAGAAGATACCCTGAACCCGACAAGCAGCTGATATTCACGCACGCGTGGTATCACGGGCGTGGTATCCAAAATCTGTAAATTACAGAATCTTTGTATTGATCAGATGTATATACACAATAAATCTGAAGTGTCCATGTCTAAAAGTATTAAAATCACGCTGAATAAACAAAATCAAACGGACGGACAAGGCTATATTGTTCGTCGCCCTGATCAAGAATATTATACCCTTATTTCCCATTTTTAATGGGATCAGAGTATAGAAATGTAGTACATATAAATTAAACTGATTTTTTCCAGTAATTCCAATTCGATTTTAGCTAACATAAAAATGTTCAACTGAAAACAAATTGAATTTAAATAAAACTAATTTAGGTTATGGAAGACATATATGAATCGAAAGTAAACTTAAAGTCAATAAATATATATGCAAATAATATATATGCAAATGTCAATAATACATAAGCAAAGCAAAGTCTGAATTCAAAATAACTGTGGATGAATAATTGAACTGAATACCCAAGCTCCAAGGCAACAGCAAGCAGCGCACATTGGCAGAACTGATTAAATATTTTTAATACAATATATTTAATACAATATGTTTACAATATAACGTAATCGTTATATATGCAGTCTGAGTTTTATACTGTATATATAGTCCTATAGACAAATGAAGTAATTTTTATAGTAATTAGATATAATTTTTCTGTACCAGCTTCTGCTTTGTTAGACTCTCATTTGTTAGGTTGCTATTCCATTTGAGAACTTCAAAGTAAATGCCTTTGAAAATACAAACTAAAAGTTTCAATTAGATATATTAATCGCCATAGTCTGCATTTTTATATTCACCAATACATATGCATGTAAATGAATTCCAGCAATTGAGAACAAGCGCGGGAAAACAGAAGAACTCTAGTTGCTGAGGAAACTGTATCCAAGCAGAGATTCCGTTATTTCTATCATCATATATTAAATGCTCCTCCACTTCAATGTTGTCCACACTTTATACTTACAATATGTGAAAGAAAATTCTGCAAACAAATCTTTGAGACATCTTTGGCAGACAATAGTTTGGCGTAAATTATCTGGACTCCCGCAAGAGTCATTTTCTCTTCACCTTCGCCGTCACCTTCAGGAAATGTGGTTTCCAAATGACTTTTGCGCTTCAGTTTCAAATTTTCGTTTTTCGTTGTTCGTTTTCCTCATTTTTTTTTACAGTTACGGGCAAATTGCTTTGCCTGCAGTTAATTAGTTGCTCGCTCAAGAAAGAAATTCAATTTCAAATTTCAATATTGAAAATATGTTTGGAAATGTTCTAAGAGTATTTTTTCCAATTCTTTTCTTTTATTGTTGTTCTTGTTGTTGTTGTTGTTGTGGTTCTTTTAGTTTTTGACAACTTGGTGTGACTTGTGATGCGACTTGTTGGTTGATTTTTGATGAGATTTTCCCATAGTTGCTCGCTTGTATCTTGCTGTTGTTGTTCTTCTACACACACTCACTCACACTCACTCACACACACACACACACACACCCACACACACACACACTCAGAAATACATTTTGCTGCTGTCGCTTGAAGTGTCAGTTTTATTTCGTGTCCGCGTCAGTCAAGTCGCCAACAGTTTTGTAGCTGGAGCTGGAGCTGGGACTGGGAAAACCAACAAGCAGGACAGGCTAACAGCAAACAAAACTATGGGGACGATTTGGGCACCGAATGTCGGCTCCATGGCATAAGCGCCGCGACTCTCCAGCCAACCAGCTAGCCAACTGTCGCCCAGCTCCCACAGCTCCCCACAGCTCGAGCCTCCATCAGTGCCCTTAACATCCCCAGCGAGCAGCTGCCATCTGGCTGTCTGTCTGTCTGTCTGTTTGTCTGTCTAGCTGGATGCCTGCCATTTGTTTACTGGGCCTGTCCATCTTTTTGTCACGAGTGCTGTCTGCCACGCCCACGAAACGAAATTAGTTTGGCAGCCGGTCCACAGGTAGCACAGTGTACAGCCAACAATCAAAAATAACTTTTTAAAATAAAATTAAAAATATAAAAAATGATAAATTAATATTTAAGTAAGTTATATTATACATGAATATTAATTTTTTTTATATTTTTGAAATATTTATCACTTTGAGTTTGGCCCCAGTGTGCAGCGACCGTTAATTAGCCGAGCTCAGCTCCAGTAAACGCGGCTGAAAATCTATTCGAAATTCCATTATTTTGTATAATTTTTTTCGTGCGCTGTTTTCAGCCTAAGTTTATTTTTTTTATCATTTTTTCTCTTTCGCCATTTGTTTATTAACTTTAAGATGCAAAGGCGATAAAAGCCGAGGGCATCATAAAGCGCTACAACAACAATTAACGAGGGCAACAACACGAGGTCGAGTG
Source organism: Drosophila mayaguana (assembly GCA_037075325.1). Lineage (NCBI taxonomy): Eukaryota > Metazoa > Arthropoda > Insecta > Diptera > Drosophilidae > Drosophila > Drosophila mayaguana. The sequence continues at coordinate 2,312,393 of JBAMCG010000120.1, read as the reverse complement.
TGGGTCGAAGAATGCCTGTTGTTGTTGCCCTGGCCTGGCCCAAGCTGGCCCTGTGGGCGGGCAGCACTTGGGCTGTTGTGACCGCCCGCCAGCCCGCCTGCCTGCCTGCCTAACTGACTGACTCGCTGGCTGGCTGGCTGGCTGGCTGGCTGGCTGGCTGGCTGGCTGGCTGGCTTATCGGCAGCAAGACCATCTCAATGACTTACTTAATCACATAGAGCAAATCTGGTTACAGGATATCCGCCGTGCACGGCGGCCATCAACATCAACAGGCGTTGACGACAGGACAGGACTTTTGGCAACAGCGACACACACACACGCACGAACGGAAAGTCGCAGGACTAAGGACGGAAGGACTAACCGGTCCGGGCAGGAGGCACACAAATTGAAGCTCATCTACTTAACGCGGCTCGCTCGCGGCTGCCAACGTCGTCAGCGGTGCGCTGTGTGTGTGTGTGCGTGTGTGTGTGCGTGTGTCCTGCGCTCATCGTGTTGCCATATCCTGCGGCACAGTCGTCGCCCTCACACCATAATGCTCTATCGCACTTGGTCCCTCTCTCACTCCCTCTCTCCCTCTCTCTCTCTGCCTCTCGTTGGCTATGGTGTGCGTGTGCAGGTCTAAGGATAATCTTTGGCATAATTATTACAATGTCACCATGTTTCGGCCGCTGGCCTGGCCTGGCGTGCGAGTGTTCTGCTCAACCTCTCCTGCTGCCGAGTCTCACAATTTTTGCTCTCATCGCTATCATCTCATTTATTGCTTGCGGTGTTTGGCACGTTCCCGTGTGGTTTATAGCGTGAAATAAGATTTTCCTATGGCCCAGCCGCATCACACAGCAGCAGCGGGACCTTTCTCTTCTTCTTCTTTCTCTTTCTCTTTCCCTTCTTCTTCTTCTTCTTCTTTATTATGATTATTTGTGCTCGTGTGCGTGCCGGTTCGAGCCCTGGTTGCCATGGTCCGGCAACTCTAGCTTCCCACACTCGCACACATCCTTGGTGCCCCACCCACTCCACTGGCGACTATGGGCGGTGACCTGCCACGTCAGCGCTTGGGCGAGATTTGGCTCCAGGTTCAAGTCACCAGCTCAGATGCTTGACACTTGCCTCGTCAGCGCCGACACTTGACACACGACACTGACACTCGCCCCGCTGCCAGCCACGTCCGGTGTCCATGTCCTGCCGGCTCGCAAGTGCGTTGATGCGTGCTCGTTGTCTCTGGCTGCTGCTGCGGTTACCGCCTCCTCCGAGAGCTGGCTAATAACGTAAGAAATGAGAGAGAGTCAAGGAAATCAAGAAAATCTACAACTCCATGATTATTACAATTATAAAATTAATACCATGTGATCTGATGCGACTTCTTGTTGTTAGCCAAGCGCATTTGAAAGCGAAACTCTCTTTAGATTAAATCTTTGAGAGCTTATCCAAATTACAGATGATTGTGGGAGAATTGATTTTATTTGTCAAATCACATATTGGTTTCACATATCACATATTGGTTCCCTTTTCTAACCCTGAATTAAAGGGAGGCGCAGCAAACCCCATATAATATTATATATATACATATATACTTGATTGGGATCAAGAGCTGTTTTTATGTATTGTAGACACGTCCAGCCGTCTGCCATCATCCTTGTGAATGTAGTGCTCTCATAACCACAATAAGCTCGAGAATTAAAATATTGAAATTCTGTTTTAATGCAGTTGAAGTGTGCGTGTGTTGTCTGTGTTTATTGTTAAGTATGTAGGAGAGAGACAGAGAATGATTGAAACATCAGCTCTTCCGTTCTCTACAGAGAAATTTTAAGATATGTCCACATGGCTAAGCGAATATCTTGCAGTCGGTATTTCCGACTACTGCACTCTTATTTCATTATAACATTTTTGTATTCTTGTATAATATTTTATATTATTCTTAACACAATTTTCTATTTACTTGAAATATAAATATTTAGTGTGGCTTGCACAGCAAGTGCTTCAAATATCTATTTCAATTCAAATACATTTTATGATAAATACTGTAATGAATGTAGACCTAAAAAACAACATCAATTGATAAACAAATATCCCCTTTTTATTGTAAACCAACTAAGCATAGTAAAACTATGTTTTGTCTTAGTTCCATTTCGTTTGAAGTAAGTTAGAAGTTTTTAGCCAAGTTTTGAAGCAGCAAAACTGTGCCTTGACATTCATGCTGTTGGCAGGATTTCTGCTGCTGCTGCTGATCCGGAATATTTGAGCACGCACTGACAGCAGAATGTGGGCTTAGGCCGTGGCAAACAAATTGCCAACAATAAGTCAGCTAAATTGAGCAACAACTGGGCGCAGGTAAAAATCGAAATACTAGCTAAAGAGGCTGCCACGATGAGAGGCAGCTTAAAACCCTTTGCACATAATAAGAGTGAGGCCGGGCTGCAGGCAGAGCCAGAGCCAGGGGCAGAGGCAGAGGCGGAGGCAGAGGCAGAGGCTGTTTTTGTGATTTAAGATAGCAAAGCCAACCGGAACCCATCAGCTATCAAGCGGCACCCGCACTTGGCACTCTCAGTCGCTGTCTCTGCTGCCGTCCTCGACTCTGTTGCGGTCCGAGCTGTGGCTTGACAAATGATGATGAGCCGCACGCGCAGCAACAGCAACAACAACAAGAACAACAACAACAAATGTTTAAAGACCATGCTGGCTGGCTTTGTATGCAAATCACCGTTGACACTTGCCGCTGCCACAGGCCGCACTCGGGTGCAAACTCTGTCTCAGTTGCAGAGCGGTGGCAGCGGCAGCGGCAGAGGCACGGGCCGATGGCCGAGGCACAGGTACAAAGTGCAACCAGGCAGCAGCTGTGTGCCTCACACTAAGCTGTCGAGCTTAGCGACAAATCCACTCGTTGTTGCAGCCTCCGCAGCTCTTTGTCAGCTTCTACATTCACATATGCACATATAGCTTGCTCTCCCTCTCTCTCTCTCTCTCTCTCGCCTGCTCTCTCCCTCTGTCGAGCTCGGCGTGTGTTCCCATCTGTTCGCTGTGGCCGCTTAATGTTTAATGCGCTTTTCGCATATCACACAAAATGCAACAACAAAACTTTTACAACACTTTTGCTGCATTGACATTTTCGCACCTCTCCTCGCGCAGGTCAATGAAATGAAATGCTCTCGGACTTTAGCTGCAGGCTTATCAGTTTTTTACCGGGTAAAGCACTTGAAAATCTGTATTGATGAAAAATATGGCTGATAATAAAGCATCATTGCCTATATGCTATATAAATGTATCTGAAATACTGCTCTGCATTGCGAATATCTGCTAGTTCAGTTTAGAGCGCCATGAAATGCCGCCGTATTGCTATGATTGCTCAGCTTGGATCTACTCAATTTTAAATAAAATAAATATAGATATATATATATATATATATATATATATATCCATCGAGTTGACGCAGCCACAGCAGCCAATCAGAGCGAGAATCAGTCTGAAATAAATGCGGGAATCTTTTCAAAATATGCGCATCTAATGAATATAATAATAAAAATAATATATAGAAAAATCAATTAATTATAAAGATATTATAATTGTAGAAAAACAACTTTTATATCTATATAAAGAAAATGTATTCAAATTATTGAATTGGCATGAATACATTTAAATTTAAATTTTAGTTTCAGCAATTAAAATCATAATAAATAAATTAATTAATTAATTAATTATAAATAAATAAACAAATAAATAAATAATACAAAAATAAAAATAAATAAATTAATAAATAATCATGCAGCTTTACTGCAAGTGTGAAGAATTGTGTATGAGAAAACACTTGTGCAGCTTCAAGAGATTTGTTTCCACATTTTTAAATTTATTTTATTTATTTTCCATCGAGTGTACCTTTGTTGACTCTTTCTTTTTATGTGTATATATCTTCATAAGGATATATTAATTTTATTATATTTTTATTTTATTATATTTTTATTACATTATTTTTTAACATACATTTAATTCTGTTTTTGTATTATAAATAGTGTTTTTAGCTGTTTGAAATGTAGAGTTAATGTTTCTTTAAATTTAAATATTTAAAAATGTTATCTTATTAATATATTATTAACTATGTTTCTATAATTGCATAATATTTAATTCTAAAAAATTGAACTAGAAAAATCAAATTCAATGCGTTTTTATCTTATTAACTTTCCCGAAAATATCTAGTGAGCTGTGATGTGCGTTCAGAGCTCCCCCAGCATCCAGTAGATAATTAGAAAAATATACGCACTTGACTTGATATATGCATAAGTATCTATCCAATTTGCCAGAGTCCGCAGTGGCTGGAGCGATTCTTGCGTATGTTAGACATCAATTCCGAAATCTGCTCGTGATGAGTGTTTGAATAATTTACGCTTTTACATATAATTTAAATTGCAATTTATTTTTTTCCCTTTTTATAATCACATATTTTCCACATCTCATTTTTATTTTTATTTTGTTTTTTTTTTTTTTTTTGCTGCTTTGGCATACGCGATGCTCAAATGAAGCAACAACCATTTTTATGACAGCTTTCCCCCACCTACCCGGAGGAGCCTTTCATGACAACTCATCTGCATACAACAAATTGACGCATCAGCAATTCACGCACACACACACACACACACACACACACATATGCTCACTCACAGATGCGCATAGATGTTACATGGCAGCTCTTCACAATACTCTATAAAGTGCAGAGTCATGGATAATGCTCTAGTTTATCCCTGCTGAAAACTGTTCTCCAATCAATCTGCATATTTGTGAATGTTTAACCATTCCTGAGAACTATTGGAGAAATTTATTTAATTGCTTATAAATATAATTCAAAACTGTTCAGTTATTTGGGAGAGTAGTATCTCGCATGCGCATCCTATATAATAGCATATGCACTTCTATATGTATATTTAATATTATACTATATATATGTATGTGCCGACTTTTCTTTGTTGTTATTCAGTCGGCGTTCAATATATAAAGCTGCGCGCGTGTTTCTGTAAATATGCACAACTGAATGCGACGTAATTTTCTATTTAAAATTTCTATTTTAATATAAATAAATTGTGTTTGGACTGTGCACATGTGTGTGTCTCTGTGTGTGTGTGTGCGTGTGCACAGCACGAAAAATTATTTTAATTTTCAATAAAAATGCAAATATTTTTTATATTATTTATTTGATGCCGCATTCAATATGTGTGACACGCACATACGCACACACACTCACACACACACACTCACACACACACTCACACTCGCACTCAGCGCACACACACATGCATATATAAAAGATATTGCAGCATTTGTTCAACTGTTCAGCGGATATTGACAATGTGGCAGCTGCTGCCTGCATTGACAAAGCGCCCATCCTTCAATCCATCAATTGCTCCTATACATAGATCCGATATATTGCCGTGTATCTATATCGCCATACCTTTTGCCCATATACAACTAATATTTATCTCTGACTCATGTGACTAAATATATGAATTTTGCACTGTGATGGCTGGTCAAGCAGGCGCGATAATACTCTATAAAAATGTCTATTTAAAGCAGTTAAATTATTTTATAGTAATATACATATATTCCTTTTCAATTTGTTTTATATATATATATATATATATATATATATATATATATATATATATATATATATATATATATATATATATGTATCTATTCAATTCCAAAGTATCCCTCCCTTTTTTGTTGCTAATATAATGCTATTTTTTTATTTTTATTTTTTTAAGAATGTATGTATATGTATATATAAATTTATTCATGTAATATATATGATATATCGTATTATGTTAGTATTCCATGAATTTGTAAAATTTATTCTTAGTCTTAAATTTGCTTTTATATTTTAATAGTGAACTTTTTTGCAGTTCTTGAGCAGCTTTTACTCTTTTAGATATCTAAATTTAAGACAATAAAAATTTCATTCATGCAGTGCACTTATTTAATATCTATCCTGTGTATATATATATATTATAATTATTTTTTATTATTATTTTTATCATTATATGTCATATATTTTAGCCAATCTTCGCCCGTGATGCTCTCGCTGTGCATCAGTTAAAATATTAGCAAGCTATGCATAGAATAATATATATTTTTGTAGTTGTTACTTAATACAAATTTATTTTGGAGTGAATGTGTCGCGGCCACGCCTAAATTAACAAAATATATATGCGCTGACCGCCGATAACCTGGCCAACAAATGTATGCAAATTTTCAAAGCGTTCGCATCGGAAACGGAAACGGAAAGCGTTATACGAGTATAGACGGGGCAGATGCGATGGCTGGACGGACGGATGGGTGCACAAATATATTTAAAAAAAAACATATATGGCAAAAAAGTATATATATATAGAAATATATACATGAACACATACATATGTGCGCGTGTGTGTGTCTACCATATCCGATCAGAGAGTCTGCCAGTCAATTAATATTTTGTTATTTTGCTGTTGTTTTGGCTCCGTTTCGTGGGCATCTGAAGTCGAACTGGCTCGTGTTATGGTCACATCAATTTCCAGCTTGCTTTTATTGAAACGCATTTGTTTGCATAAATAAAGCGAGGCGAGCGCTACAAATGAATGGCAAAGGCGAAACGCCAAAGCAACAAAATACGAATTTGGAAAAAATACAGAAAAAGAAGATGAAGCAACTAAACAAACGTCAAAACTTTTAAAATTTCAATTTCCGGTGCAACGACGGCAGGGAATCTTTACAGATCTACACAGATAGAGAGAGAGAGAGAGAAAGAGAGAGAGAGAGAGAGAGAGAGAGAGAGAGCGAGGGAGAGAGAGAGAGCTGGCCACAGACCCATTCATAAAATACAAGAGGAGCCAAGCGAAGCAGAGATCAAGATCCTTTTGGACTCGCGCAGCATGCGAGGCAAGTGCAGGCCTGACTGAGCTCTCTCTGTGTCTGTCTCTGTTTGTGTGCATGGGTGTGTGTGTGTGTGTGTGTGTAAAAATCAACGAAATTAATTTTATTTTGATATTTGCGCAACAAATTCCCCAGCGAAATTATCACAACAAGTTATTTTTCAGCGCACAAGCAAGAACAACAACAACAACAACAGCAACAACAATCCGCAACGTTGCACGTCAAATTTATCAAAAGCGACAGCCGTAAGAGTGGAATCAGCGAGCACTGCTCCATGCCTCATGCCCCATGCCCCATGCCTCCTGCCCCTGCCCCTGCTCCAGTCGAGTCCAGCTCGAATGTCCAGCGCCTGGACCTGGAGCCGGGTCGTGGGCATCTGTCAGTGGCATAGCCTTGGCGAAATGCGCGAATCTTCTGTGTTTGCTATTTGCATTTATTCAAAATTAATCAAAAACGCTTGTGATTTGTGATTTCCTGCTGTGATCCTGCCCTATGATGGCCACGGCCTCAGCAGATCGTTTCCTCTCCAGAGCACAGCAAGAAGAAGAAACTCTGGAATGAAATGTTCTTTAGGCTCGATATGAAACTCCATTACTCAGGGCTGTCCGGCTGTTGGAATTATTATCAAATTATAATGCAAATACAATTCCAAACTCGAATCAAAGTAAATGGAATCTTTAAGCATAACTTTGGGTATTTCGTTAGATAGAGAGCCGCAGCTGCACGGAGTGCAATGGCACTTGCCACAAATCAAAGTTACCCAAGTACTTTACATATGCCACACGCAACATTCATCTGATTTGAAGTAGCAGGAGTTGCAGTGGCAGCAGCAGTGCCAGGGAAAGGGGCAGGGGCAGGGCGCATGTGCAGTAGGCAAGCCAACAATAGCAGCCCATTGATGCCCGAGCAGAGCATTTAAGCGAGTTGAGCTCATTGGGACTCATTGGAAGCTAACATATCGCATATAAAGCTAATGTGGCATGATCATGCGGCAGCCGAGATCCAAATCGGAGCCAGAATATGGGAGCAGTGCGTGACGAGCAGCGAGCTCTGCCGACAGATGCCAGGAGGCGGAGTGTTATGCTGCAGACGGCCTCATAAAGATGCCTGGCGCTTGATAAGCGTTGCAACTAGCATTGAAGCAATAAAGTAAAGAGTATATGTACATACTCGTATATATGTGTGCGTGTGTGTGTGTGTGTGAGTGTGCGTGCGTTGCCTTTGGTTGCCTAACTTTCTGGCCTGTTGCAGGCTTCGCACCCGCTCAGCGACAAAGATAAACAAAATGGCGCCCCAGCTGCAAGCGACAACAGCAACAACAACAACAACAACAACAACGATAACTACAACAACTCCATTGGCCATTGGCTAAGTTATGGTTACTGGGCAAGGTCTGATCTGGTCTGGTCTGGCTTAGTCTGTGGCACAAAAAGGTTTTGGCATCGATATGGGCATTGCATGCAAATGCAACATATCTCCCTCTCTCTCTGCGTCTCTACCTCTCTCTCTCTCCCCCTCTCTCTCTCTCCCTCTGCACTGAGCTTGGCGTCTCGCCCTGCACGTCTGCAGCTGACATGATATACGCTTTGATGTCTCGTTTTTTTGATAAAGTACTCAATCTATAAACGCCAAGAGCAAAAACGAAGAGCCGCTTTTGCATTGCCTTCGCTCCACTTGGCCCTCGCACCCGCCCCCGCCCCCTCACTCGCCCTCGCTCTGCTCTGGTCCGGTCTGGTCGGCCCTGCTCTGGGGGTCAGTGCAAAAATATGATATGAATTGCCCGGCTGCCCAGCGACTGCTCAATGCTCAATCCTGACTGCCAACTGGCGACTGCCAACTGGCGACTGGCGACTGGCGACTGGCGACGGCCAACTGCCAACTGGTCACAGCTCGCCGCTGACTGGAGAATGGAAATAAATGGAAAATAAAGCAAAAAGAGAAATACCAAGTGAAATAGCAGAAAAAATGGCGCGCTTGCAACGCTTCAAAGGTAAACACTTCGCGTACGGCAACCGGCAACAGCTTTTGGCTAATTCACGCGGCACCAAAAAACCGACAAAACAAACTTTGTCCACACAACGAACAGAGGATGCCCTAACCCATATGGAAAGCAACGAACTGAGAGTCTGTAAATCAAGGACTATTCGCATATATTCGTGTGCTCCCGAAAGTATGCTACACTTTCTTAATTCGTTCACAGTAGTTGAGAGTGGAGTATAAGAGTTCATTTTAGTACAGATATTCCTATATATACATTCGTACATTCTTACTTTCTTATATTTTTACATTCTTTATTTTTATACTCTTATAATTTTATATTCTTATATTTTTATGTTCTCATATTCTTATATTCTTATATTCCTATATTCCTATATTCTTATATTCCTATATTCTTATATTCTTATAGTCTTATATTTTGATATACTTATATTATAATCTTATAGTCATAGTCCTATATTCTTATTTTCTTATATTTTTATACTCTTATACTCTTATATTCTTAAATTTTTATGTTTTTTATATTATTCTTATATTGTTATAGTTATATGTTATGTTCTTCTTCTTTATATTATTATGCTCTTATACTCATATGTGCTTACTCTCTTTTACTCTTATACTCCTACACTCTTATCCAATTCGACGCTTATACTCGGACTCTGACAGTCCTACACTCTTATACTCGTACTGTTATACTCCACAAGAGTCTTTGGCTCTGTTACCTTCGTCCGACTCCTGACTCAGCTGTGTAGCTCACGAGCTCAACAGCGGTAATCTCTATCATTTCGCATATCATTCAAAATTAATATAGTATCAAGTGCATGCTGGAGTCAAGTGTTGCTAAGCCGTCAATGAAGTGCATGTAGCTCACGCTTGGTTAGGGCAGCCGTAAGCTAAAATGTCATTCATAAATCATACGCAACGATGTTGGAACGACTACGATTCCATTGCTCCAGCTACGTTTTGACTCGTTTTGTTTTGGTTTCTTCCCATCTCTCTCTCTCTCTCTCTCTCTCTTTTCGTTTTTCTCTTTTTTTGGCGGGCGCTTTAAATCGATTCGCAAGCAAATTAAAACATTTCAAGATTTATACGCACAACTGTCAAAAAATGTTCAAGTTCGTTTATCAGCGTATTACCTCCGAGCTGCTCCTCCTGCTAGCCCCTGCCCCTGCCCCTGACCCTGCCCTTGCTCCTTGTAGCATGCTTGTTCAGTTGCTGCATGCGCCCCCACCTGCCCACCTGCCCACCTGCCCCCCCCCCCTGCCTCCTGCCCCAGCTATGCCGCCTCACCTAGACTCGCATTTGCAATCGCAAAGCACTTCCGGCATTCAATTTGAACTTTGCACACAAAAAGGGCACGCAATTTGTTCATATGACTATATACATCTCTACATATATATTTGTACTACTCTATATATGTATGACTGCATGCAGATATATGCATACATACATTTAGATATTATTTTCGGTGCACTAAGCCGCGGGTGTTGCGTCTGAGTCGAAACTTTTGTGCGTGCAGCGAAAACATAACCCAAAAATTGGCTTTAACTTTTATGATTTTCAATGATGAAACTTTTCCGCAAAAAGAAAAAGAAAACGAGATGAAACGTGCAATAAAACGAAACAGCTAAAACAATTAAAGTCGAGTGCGCTCGACTATCCAATATCCGTTCGCAATCAAACGAAAATCATATTTCAAATTGTTGATGTGGGCTTCATGTGAGTTGCTGAGCCTGCAGCAGCGAGCGCTCCCTCTGGTCCCCTCTCTCCCTCTCTCTGCGACTCTCTCTTGGATAATGCCCGTAATCCAATATACCCCTTTAGCAGCGCCGCTGAGCGAGCATTGCAAATGGCAACAGCCGCAACGCGCTTTGCACAAAGCTCTGTGATAATATTTTTGCATAAAACGCGAAACTACAAATGAAATCATAATTTCACTAAAATCCAGCACGCACACACAGCATTTCATTCATAAATTTCGAAATTTATTTATACATACACATGTATGCAGATATATGTATGTATGTATATGTAAGTGCAGTTAGATATTTATTAGCGAGCTTCGCCCAGCCTTGAGCAATCATTTAAGATAGTTATTGTGCATATTAATGCATTTCGAGTTATATTTGCTTTGTAAATTTAATTTGCACAGAGCTCACGCTAATATCTAAGGCTCCCTTCATATTCAAAGAGATGCAGCAGCATTTAAGATATCAGCCATATAAATATTAATATTATTAAATATTATTAAATATTTTAAAAATATTTGTTATAAATTTTGTTATAAATGTGCTCTGTTATAAATGTGCTTATGTATATTATTTTAGTTATTTAGAAAACCAATTTCTGCTTCAATTTTAAACCTTAACGTTCTACAGCGCCATCTATGGCCGAGTAGCAATTTATGCCTAAGAGCATGCAACGTTTTCCGGCACACAAACCCCTCTTTAACATACGATATTTCATTTTACGATATTGGCTAACATTAGCAGAAAATGCTACTCAAAGCTGCTGTTAACATGTTTTCAGTTAAAGTTTAAATGTGAAAAAGCTATGAAAATATCCACAAATCTTGGCAGAAAAAAAATATTTATAATATTTATTAATATTGCTGTGGTCAACACATTTTAATAACAATTTGTACTAAAAACGCTGTTAAAATTTAGCATAAAAAAAAATTATTCTTTAGTTATGTTAACAGAAGCCGTCAAGCAGCTCTAATATAAATCTTAAATGTCGCGTGTCACAGCTGTGCGTGTGAGTGTGTATGTCTCTCTATGTGCTGTGTGTGTGTGTGTGTGTGATGCGAGAAGCCGTTAAAGAAAATATCCAAACGATATTCTATGCCATATCCGAAACAACAGCAAAACTTTACGCTGGCTGCGTCTGCGCACTCCGAAGACAACAACAGCGACGACGCCGTCAAAGTAAACCGGTTTGTAGACAAATACACTGCATTAAGCGGGCATATGCACTACATGGCTTAGAGTGCAAAAAGCTGAATATATAAGTTGAATGTGTTTATAAATATTATTAATGTTTATTGGCAATTTGCTCAATTTTAAATTAAATGTATAGGCTCAATATATACTATAAAAGAGATCATCTTGAAGCAGAAATCCAAACCGAAAACAAAATGGAAAAATATTTTAATATAGTAAATTCAATATGCGCATCGAATTTATGCATAAATGAAGTGCAGATACTTAAGATTTTATATTTAGTTTATTAGAGATAAATATGTGATATAAAATTATAAATAAAGAATGAGAAAAGCTTTGGAGCAAACTGAACAAAATTGTAAAAATAAATACAAAATAATAGGCAACTTCTTATTATTTACTAAATTAATAGATAAAATCACAACAAGCATACTGAGTATGATGTATAATCTATAGAGGAATTTTATATAGATTGTCAACAAAAAAAACTTTCGGTTCACTTTTCAGAGCTACATTTAAAAGCTCAAAGGAATACTGAGAATTGGATTTAGATTAGAGTTGCATATCTGAAGCCATTTCAAAAATGAGAGAGAGAGAGAGAGAGAGAGCGAGAGAGATATGATGCCTCATAATATAAGCCAATGATATATATAATCTACTTTAATGATAATTTCAAACAATCAAAATATACACTCCTCACTCATCCCTCCCGACTCGATCATCAATTTCCCTACTCGATAGTTAGGGTATTAGCGTCGTCGGCGTGGACGTAGCGCAGCGTTGCTCTACTTGGTTTCTCTGTGAACGTTTTGGACTGGCGTCTTGGCTGCCGCATGTTGTTATTGTTGTGGGCCGCATTGTTAGTTTGTGCGCGCGACTCGACAACGTTGGTTGTTGCACCAATCAGCGAACAACGTACAACCTACAACGAACAACACCAAATACCAAAATACCGAACCGCAGTTCTAAAACCATTTTTTTTTTTCATGTTCTGCAAAAGTTCTGTTTTGATTTGTTTTGATTGGATTATTTTTTATACCCTGATCCCATTAAAAATGGGAAATCAGGGTATAATGGTTTTGTGAAAAGTATGTAACAGGCAGAAGGAGGCGTGGCAGACCCCATAAAGTATATATATTCTTGATCAGGGCGACGAGCTGAGTCGATATAGCCCTGTCCGTCTGTCCGTCCGTCCGTCCGTCCGTCCGTCCGTCCGTCCGTATGAACGCCTAGATCTCAGAAGATATAAGAGCTAGAGACTTCAAATTTTGTATGCATACTCATGTATACCATACGCAGTACAAGTTTATCTTTTTTTTTCGATAACTCGTCCGATTACTTTTTTATCGCGAATAATCGATAAATTGATTTTGTTTATTCACCGTAATTTCAATACTTTTAGACCTGGAGACTTCAGATTTGGTGTGTATATACATCTGATCAATACGCAGATTTTGGCATTTACAGATTTTGGATACCACGCCCCCTTCGCCCCCAATTTGCAAAAAACGTATTTTAAGTACTAGAGACTTGTGCTTTGGAATGTACACACATTTGCACATTGTGATCACATTCTGAAAGTTTCATGAAGATAGTCCTATTACAGGAGAAATTATTCAGCAACAAAATTCTCATAGTATTGCCCACACTGCAGCGCAGCCCAAGCGCAGTCGCTGCTTACTGCGCAGTGAGCAGAGCGCGTGCTTATGCGTGCGTGAATATCAGCTCTTTGTAGGGATCAGGGTATCTCCTAGTCGAGCAGTCTCGACTAGAGCTTCCTTACTTGTTTTTTTTTGCGACACTTGTTGCCCGACCAAAAGTCCTGCGAGTCGAATGTGCAGGTTCAGTGCCTCGATAATTGAGAGCACCAGAGAAACGTGAGTGCAACTTGAACATCTAAGGTGTGCGAGAAAGAGTGTGAGAGAGAGAGAGAGAGAGAGAGGGAGAGAGAGAGAGAGAGAGGGAGAGAGCGAGAGCGAGGGAGAACGGGAGTGAGTGAGTAGCTGTGCGGGACGGACGCAGCTAGCGGGTAAGCCGAATCTTCCATAACTTCCGTTAGATGATAAAAACTCATTTTAAGCCAATTTGCTATGTGTGCCGATGTGTTGGCTTTTTATGACAGAACACGATCTAAATTTGATGCCTGTGAATGTGCACACACACATACACATCTCTCTGTGTGTTGTCTGTGTGTGTGTGAGCCATATATCTGCAATTGCAAGCGTTAAATGAAGCTGACGCTGTGAAGCTTGCATGCATATTGAGTCTGTGCGGTGTCAAGCCGTAAACCCCCCTCACTTTCTAGACTTGCATTCGCCCAAAAGCCAAAAACCAGAGCTCAACAGCACTTAACCAAGCCTATGAACAAAGCCTCCACAGCACTTAGTTGGCATCGAATGTGTCAATCAGAGAACAGACTGAGAAGCGCCGAGAAAGGCACAACGTTAGTTAAGCGAGACGAGTTCTGTCTTCTGTTCGTAAAGCAAAGCCTAGACAAACGGCATGAAAACTGATACAATACCAGAGAGCAATAGCAGGTGTTAACTCAGGAATCTGTGAGGTGTAAAACTCACCATAGAACACTAACTGGAAAGTTCTACGGATCTCTACAGTCTATAGATTTATATATAATAATGTGCAGAAGGATGCAAAATGTTAAAGAAAATAAAGTGATATACTTCATATATATAAAGAAGATGCTAAAACATCTTCTCTCAAATCTTTGATAGATGATATTTCCTAATCCAAATTGCATGAATTAGCAAACAAAACAACAATAGACTCGGGGTAACTGAAAATTTGCTGAAATTCAAGATTTATCACAGAGACTGCGCTGCCTAGAAAGTTGCATTTGCCTGCTTAATTAGAAATGAATGCATGTAAGTAAAGTTAAGATATGCATATGCAGATGTACATATAGCACTATGTGGGTCTGTACCTAGGAAACTTATAGCTATGCAAATGTAAGAAAACAAAACAGAAAGACAATGAGCGGAACGGTAAGAGATAGAGGGACTGAGAGAGAGAAAGAGAGAGAGAGAGAGAGAGAAGGAGAAAGAGAGACGCGCAGAGAGAATCGCAACAGTTGCCCAGCTGAGCATCTCGATACATTGAGAATTGCATAGAGCGGCGAGGAGCAGTGAGCAGCGAGCTCGAAATGACTTTGACTCGAAGACATTTGGCCTGAATTTTGTTTTTTTTTTTTTTTTTCGGTTTGCAGGTTTTTCTTTGCGTATCTCTTTTTGTTTTCGTTGCTTTTCACGCTTCTCGGCTCAGCTTTGCGCGCCAAGTGAATGGGCTCTTGGCGATGCCAAGAAGGGGAGCGAGTAGCAACCGCAGCGACAGCAGCAACAACAACGGCTACAGCTACAGTGTTGTCCATCGCATTAGGGCAAGAAACCTTTGTCTATTAAGCCATGCTGAGGTGTGCTGCATACAAGTGTGAGTGTGTGTGTGTGTGTGTGTGTGTGTGTGTGTGTGTGTGTGTGTGTAGGTAATTAAACAGACAACATCTGCAGTTCAATTCACAGCCATTACTGCTGCCCCAGGTGCTGCTGCTGCTGCTGCTGTTGCTGCGATGCGTTGCAAGATTTATTTATGACTTGACCATTCGGTCGAGGAGCTGGTCGCTGGGCAGTGGGAGGATTGAATGGACCTCTGCTTCTGCTTGATGCTGCACAGCAAGTTAACGCGGCTTTAAATTCATAAACAACATAGAAATCAAGTTTAGCAGCAGCAACAGCGGCAACAGAAGCAACAGCAGCAACAGAAGCAACAGCGGCAGCTGCTGCATCAACGGCTGCTCCGTTGTTAGAAGGGACTGTGGCATGGGCTGGGCCGAGCTGGCCGAGGTGTCCAGTTGGGGCATATAGCAATTTACTGTGCAATTGCTGCGACGATGGCAGCCACGCAAAATCAAGATGTTGCTGGAAAATTCTTCGACAAGAGCATCTCTGTTCGCCTCGCTAGCCACATCCACATGCACATGCACATCCACATCCACATCTACGTCCAGCTCGAGCCGCCATGGACTCAGCCAAAGAGTGTCTTTGGCTTTTCGTTATTTATTTTTATCAGCATTTTTCTTGAGAGCAGCAAAACAAGTTTTCCAGCATATTTATTTGGCTTTTCTCTTTCTCGCGTGCCCTCCACTTGGATTCTCTTCTTAGTTGATGCCTTCCGCCCGGCTTTAAAGTTTTTGGCATGTGATGCTGTTTTATTGTTATTATTATTGCCCAAGTATTATTTTTATTATTATTACTATTACTATTGCCGCATTGCTCAGCACAAAATGTCAAATAAATCATGGAGCCAACTGATTTTTGCATAGACAACTAGTCGAGCGAGTTTTCGTCGTCTCTGGATGCTGCCAACTCTTAAGGATAGCAACAGCAGCAGCATCATCATCATCATCATCATTGCGGCTGATTAAGCAAACGGCTGTATGCATCTTCTATGTGCAACAGCGTGAAGAAGCTTGTTACCTGCCACACATGCACACACACACACACACACACACACACACACGCACACACACACACATGCATACACATACACAATTATGTTGGCAACATGAACACCAACATTTATAGCCCAGTCACGCTTCAATTAAGAGTCCTCATAAATACAGCAAGCAATTAAAATACCATTGATTCTATATATATATATATATATTTGAAGCAAATACCTGGAATACAGAGTTAGTCGACAGAAATGCTTTACATATATCAGATGTTTCCCAAATTGATATATTTCTTGTGAGCTTTTCTTATAAAGCATCTGGTTTCGATTTCATTACAATCAAATCTCAATAAATTATCGATAATATGTTATAACTGTTATGAATACAATTCTTTTAGTTATGTGCAGTAATACCCCAACTAAAAAGAACTACATTATCATTATTGACAATGCTATTTAAGTTGCAGGAATACCCCTTTAAAGAATTATTTTAAATGTATGTATACCTTCATTAAATATTATTTTTAATGTGCCCATTTATAACTCTGAGTGCAAATACAACAATAGGAATCCCCCTATTAAAGACTTATATAATAGTCAAATGATATACACCCATTTAACTACACTTTCAATATCGCCCAAAGGTTTATAAGTGAAAAATCTCAAAATGCTGAGCAGCAAGAATATCCCTACTATATATTTCCCTACTAAATAAGTGTTACAGTTATAGGAATGCCCGTATTGTACAAGGATATTATTGCTAATATAATTATTGATTTTTAGCAGCACCGAGAATACCCTCATTAAATATTAATTTCTATATAGCAACTGCTGATTATGCTAAATTCAGATTCAGCTCGATTATATAAGGGCGAATTTGCCTATATAGCATCAAGTTCTTTATATACATCCAACCACATTAACACAATTCCAACTTCCAATTAAATTCATTTTAACTGCCTGTTAAGTTGAATTGGGGAAATTGCCAAAATATTCCCACACCCAAGAAAATAAAACTAAAAAAACAAAGCACAGACTTAAGTATTAAGTGAATTTGACACATTTCACTATTCCATCATCAACTTGGCTTGGCTCGAGATGACATTCCAGAGAAAACTTTCGCACAGCTTTTTCAAATGCTAAAACTAGCCGAAAGAGTCGGAGTGTTCGTGTGTCTGTGTGTCTGTGTTCGTATTTTGTAATCTATTCGCGTTTAACTGTCAAAATCAAATCAAACAATCATTTAATTAGCAGCAGAAAAAGGAGGCGCAGATGATGATGATGATGATGATGATGCTGCTAAAGCCGATGATGACGAAGAAACGAGGCCGCCAACTTCCGCACGCTATAAAGTCACCCAAAAAAATAAAGATGAAAAAAACAAAGAGACAAATAAAAAATAAAAACAAAAATTAAAATTGGCCACTTGGCTGCTGGGCCATCATTGAGAGTCGTCTGTGTCTGAGGCCTGGGCGTTACCCTATTGGTGTAAACTTTCTAAGCTTTCAAGATTTTTAAAGTGTGCAAATATTTCCATATAGAAAGTAAATGAAATTTCTGCGCAAAATAATTGCCATAGATGCATGGCAGCGGCCTCAGTACTTGCTTGTTAATATGTATATGTGTCTGTGTGCCTGTGTGTGTATGTGTGTGTGTGTGTGTGTGTGTGTAGCATACACCTGCAGCAACAATGCCAAAGGTCTGCGTCAGCACCGCAGCCGCTGTTAACGTCGACGTCGCGTCGTCGCATTGTCAACGGGCAATCAGTGAAAGTTAAATCGAACAATGCAGTCGCCTCTTCAGCTTGCGCCTTGCTGCCTTCCCCAGCACCACCAACACACACACACACACACACGCTCTCCCTCTCTGTGTGCGTGTGTGTGTGTTTCAGTTGTTCTCTCTTCTTTGCGTTTCTTCTCGCTCCCTCTCTCTCTCTCTCTCTCTCTCTCTCTCTGCCTGTCAGTCGCAGCTGGGAGCTGTCGTTGCTGTTGTAGGCGCGCCGCAGGTGCTATTGTTGTTGTTATTGTAATTTCACACTCTCAACGAGCAAAAGTGAAAAGAAAAGAATGCTCACGCACACGCACACAGACGGGCCGCAGCAGAAGAAGAAGAAGAAGAAGAGGAAGCAACCAGCAGCCAGCAGCCAGCAGCCAGCAGCCAGCAGCTAGCGAGCAGCAACGGCGACAGCGAGCGTTCATCAATTTAATTAAGGCGCGTGTGAAGCGCAGCAACAACAATGGCAACAACAAATTTGACAGCGCTGTCAGTTTAACAGTTAAGCCAAAGTGTAAGACAACACAAAAGAGACAATGCCAAAGTAGTACAATAAAAATTTTCAAAATTAATTTAACTGTTTCGTATAATGAAACAGGCGAAATGCCGAACATCTGAATAATCATAATAATAATAACAATAATAGTTATAATCATAAAAGCTCTTTGTAGGTTAGCAGTCGCTTCGCTCCACTATCTCAATCTGAGATAAGCTTAACGCGACTTTCAAGGTGGCCCATAATAGGCTACAGCTGAAAATTGAAAAGGCGATGACGCTATATAAGATGGGTAATATTCTGGAACAATGCCTATGGCTAAAGTTCACCAAAATGAAATATATCATAAAAAGGTTTATGACTCTATTAGAACTTTGGTAGATTATTAAAGCACTTACAGAGAATTGCATAGAAAGGCGTAGAAAGGGGAAAGAGCGAAAGAGAGAGAGAGAGAGAGAGTAGAAGTAGGAGCCACTTACAAACTCGTCGAAAGTTTTCGAAATAAACTCATTAATTTTGATAGTTTTGAAAAATGAGTTTTTCAGCAGACTTAGTATATGAAATGAAATGCTAACGGCCACACATACGCACACACACGCACACACACACCCATGTTTCGTCAATGTTTCGCCAGAGATATATCCGCTGTCCAGGTGTTTCACCCGCATACGGCTGATATGTGCAGCTATCAAATCGGAGTTCGCGTTGCTCTTTGCTTTGTTGCTATAACGAAATTACAATGCAAAATACAATTTATTGAAGGTGAACGGAAATGTGAGCTAATTTTTGAATGATTAATGCGTTTTCTTGGGCTCGCTAGCCAAAAGTGATTTACTTTAATTAATTCAACTGCCAAGCTAATGCCAAGACACTCGTTAGGCAAAACAGCACAGCAAATGAATAAAAAGACAACACCTGGAAAACGGAGCCAACGAAGCGCTCAAAAGTTTCTTGACCTTCACGGCGATGTTTTCTTTGCGCAACAACAACAACACCAACAACAACAACAACTGCAATAAGCGATAAGAGCTGTAACAGCAACCGATTCATAACTCACGACTTTCGCGACAATTTTCACCTATAACTCATCTAAATGGTAACGAAAAAACCCGCCAAAAAAGGCCACACACAAAAACCCGTTTGCAGCCAAAATGAACGTTGTTATTGTTGTTGTTGTTGTTGTTGTTGTTTTCGCTACTCTTGGCAGCAAGTGAAAAGCGTTTTGTGAACGGGTTTGCAGCGTAATCAAATTAAGTACACGTACTTATATAAATGCACTCTATTAAGAGCCCATGACTGACTTAACTAAAGCGCTCCATAGGGCATTATCAGATATGAGATATTGAGATATTGTCAACATAATGAATGCAGTTATTTGATATGTGTGATTATATGAGATGATATATATGTATATATGATCATTTGTATTTAAATATTATTCAAAATATGAATCCAATTGCACGTTTCTATTGTTGCATAAGAATCATAGATATATATATATATATATATAGACCTTGATTATCAATCAGAAAATAAAGCAAGAATATTGAATTCTATTTTAACTATACAAGTTTATTTTAGTTTCTATTTAATTCGTTTCCAATAAAAATTCATTTAAGCCGTGGAATTCCAGCTAATTTCTTCAAATTAAATCTTATTATTATAAAAAATATATTTGTAAAATTAGCTAATTAACAAATTAAATTGAAGTACTCAAAATTCTTATTTATTATTCTACCACATTCAAATCGGCCAGATATAGTCAGAAATAGGCTAAAGTGGCCACACTTATTACCTAATATGATCGATATATAATCGATAAGTGCTTTAAGTGCAGAGTATTTTAGTTTCGTCGCTCAATATGAAAGTTGCTTAAACTCGATTTGGAATACTTGTAATATAATAAATATTGCATTTTATTTAGACGTAAATTAAGTACTCGAACAACAGGTATACATATAAATATGTATATATAAATTCATACAGATATATCTATGTAATTAATTTCAAGTCTGCTCGACGCGCTCACGGCTCACATAATTCAATATTTTTCTGACTTTCGCATATTAATTTGCTGCATAAATTTGACAATTTTATGACAGGATATTTTTTTTAACTTTTTTTTTTTTTTTGATTTTCTGTTGAATATTTCGCTGCGGCTGCGGCTGTTGCGGTCAGTGCCAAAGGCGCAGAAATATTTATTGTAAATAAAAATATAAAGAAACAAAATAAAAAAAGAAGAGATTTTTGTTCATTAATTTACTTTTATATTTTCTGAATTTTCGTTTTTGGTTTTGTTTTTGTGTTTGATTTTTGTTTTTTGGCTTTGGTTTTTATTTTTTATGTGCATCATTAGAAAGTGAATTGCGCGTGTGTTGTTGGAGTTGTTTTATTTATAGTTGCTGTTGCTGCTGTTGCTGCTGCTGTTGTTGTTGTCGTTATTGTTGTTGTTACTGGTTTGCTGTCTGATCGGCAGCACCTTTCTCTTAACGAGAGAGCGAGCCGGGAAACAACAACAAAATCAAGACAAGCGGAAAAAAACAACAAAAACAACATAAAAGAAGAAAAGAGAAGAGAAGAGAAGAGAAGAGAAGAGAAGAGAAGAAAAACAGCTCAGTGCCAAAATCAATTCGCTTCGGTTGGAAATGGCCAGACTTGGGTATCTGGCCGATGTTTTGGCTGGCATTGGGAGTCGAACAGGGGGCCGTCTTGGGAATGGCATGGAACGCCACAGGCAACGGTAGCAATGGACAATTTATGGGGGGCGCACTGTCTGCATTTTATGGCAAAAATAAATTAAATGCAAATTAACAAACGTTTTGCAGCGCTCAAACGAAACTGAAACAAAACACATTTTCAATGGACCAAGACAAGATCTCGGCCAAGAAAGCCGCTCCTATCTAGCTGTCTAGCCATCTAGCCATGTAATAAGCATTGTCAACGGATTCGCTTTGCCAACACCCTATCCATTTTATGCTACTCAACCTCATGTCCAATCAAGGCGAAGCCCAATCACAGTGCTTGGCCAGTGGATTAATTATGACCGTCATATGTATAGCTACAAAGCTATAAGCTGAGCGCTATTTGTTTTTGGCTGGCACGACTCAAGCCAAATAAATGGCAGTAAAGGGGGCACAAATAAAACAAATGTATTTTCCAATATTTACAGCTTAGCAGTCGTTAGACCTAACGATATCATAAAGCCTTAAACAACAACTTCTAAGAAAGAATATATTTTATTATTTTGAAAACTACAGTTTGGTGTCCCAGCTGAAATGTGAAATGTAGATTGAACTGAAGTTATTAAAAAGAAATATATAATAAAAAAAAATAATAATAATAAAAATATAGGAAATTCTTTTCTAATTTTCAACAGAAATCTTGATTATTATCCATATTCTGCTTTGATGGAATATTAACTGAACCAGCTCACAGTCTTAACTCCAACATTCACCTGAAATCGCTTTACTAACAAATCAGTCCTTTCATTCTAATCAAACCTACTTCCTTCCATACTCGCAATGCACACATTTGAATATATATACAAATCCTAGCCCATATCTGACTTCAAAGCTCAAAAGAAAACCAAAAGTTGTCGCTATTTATGGACTCTGCTGGCTGGCCTGTCCCTTGATGGACAGATCCAGTTTGTTAGCTGTGAACCTTGTGGCTTAATTAAATGTTAATATAACCACTTTTAGTTTTCGGCGAGCCCATGGCACGGGCAGGCAGGCACTTGGTGTCCAAGTCCAAGTGGTCCCCGTTGACCAAATCGTGTTTCACTTTTATTTTCATTAAAAAGCATAAAATTTCGTTGCTTGTTGCTCGAGAGATTTTTTTCTGTTTTTTTTTTTTTTTTCTCTGTTTTTCATACATTTTTACGTTTGCAGTTGAACAATTCGCAACGGCACTTGGCTGACCCGTTTGGGTGGGGGCAAGTGGAGAGTGTGGTTGACGTTGGGCAGCGTGCGAGGGGGAGGAGTGATGCTCGGGGCATTTCTATGTTTCTCATGGCAAATGCTGCCGACATGCGACATGCGACAATTGAAAGTGTTGTCAATTTTGCTTGTTTTTTTTTTGCTTTTTTTTTTGCTTTTCCGCCACTTTTTTCACTTTTTTCTGTCTGTCCATGTGCCACCCGGTCTGGCTGTTTGGCTGTTTGGCTGGGCGCGCTGCGTCCACTTGGCGGCCACTTCAGGGTACTGCCTCAGATTTCCGTCATTACTGTCATGCGACATTAATCTTTGTTGTTGCTGTGTAGCTTGTTATTTTTATTATATATTTTGTTGTTATTGTTGTCGTTGTGATCGTTGTTGTTGTTGTTTTCCATTATTATGATTATTTCGCATTGTCTTTTTGGCGGCCGCGACAGCGGCCACTGCTCAGTTGGACAACCAGTTGACCCGGTGCCAGAGCCCAACAGCTCTGACGTCTTCCACGTCTTCCACTCGCCGCATAGCATTTTCGTTTTCATTATTTCGCTGATCTTTACAGCTTTGCCCAGTGAAACAAGTTTCAGTTGTACCAACAAAAATAAAATAAGATATATATATATATATATATATATATATATGTATATATTTTATTCGAAATAAAAAAGTACAAGTTTTTGATAATTAAGTGCAATGCCATGCGTATAAAAGGTCTTGTTTTTGGCCCATCAAATATGATGCAAGAAATCCCAAGAGCAACAACAATATATGCATATTTCATTGAATAAAATTGACACTGCAAAAAGACAGAAAATAAGGTAAATAGTATTTAAAAAATAAGGGATATGAGCTGATGAAGTAAAATATAGAGAGAGAGAGAGAGAGTAAATAGGGAGAGGGAGCAAGTATCGGGGAAAATTTGAAATATATATAGCGAGAGAGAGCCATAGACAGGGAGGTAGCATGGAAGACTCATGGACATATACATACATACATAGGATTCCACTGAGAGACTCATAGATATAGCAAATACTGACATTGAGGTAAAACAATGAGCAGAGTCTGCATTAGAGAGAGGAAGGGACAGAGAGAAGCACTTAGGCGTAGATGTAAAGACTTAAAGTTCTGCAAAAAATACTTAAAGAAAGAGTATTGCAAAAGATATTGGAAAAAAGCAGGAGGGTGAGATTAATGACTGCAGAGAGAAGAGAGAAAAAAGAGAGAGCGGGGTAAAACCTCCTTAAAGAGAGACTGTTGTCAGTTGATCATATTATACAGAGCAACAAGTAACAAGAACGGAAATGTTGCTCTTCCTGTGCTCGATGTCCGTACCCTCCCACTCGCCTTCTATTACGACTTATTACAGCTAATCAAATGAATATAAAGGAAGCTCGAGGCGTCCGATCAGAGGTAGAAAGTCGCAAGTTACAGGGTGAACCGAATATAGTTTCTAAAACAAAATGAAAGGGAAAGGACGAGAAAGTGAAAAAAAGGGCTGAAGGAATAGGCGCGGAGAAATAGCAGAGTTACAGAAGAGAAGCAGAGACAGACATACAGACAGACGAAAGAATAACATAGAGCAAGGTAGAGAGAGACAGAAGAACGGAGTAAAGGTGGGATTGAAGCCGAACGACAGTACGAACAAAACAAGGAAAGATAAGTAAAGAAACCTCCACAGAGAAAGGAAATATAGAGCAGCATAGGGAGAAACCGCAGAAAAAATAATAGTTCATAATTAATAAAGCCATTAAAGTCTATAAATCATATATGAATTTATGACAAGCGCATAGCAATGCACAAAATAGACTCAAGTAACTTTAATCTAGACCTGGTATAAATCACATACATATATGCACATATGTGGAATTGGCCTTCACTCTTCCATCCATTCAGTTTCTTGATCATAAGCAATTGATTCCATTTGAGCTCGGCTGCACCCGCTGTCAGCTGATGAGCATTTACAAAGGTTTAGTCAAAGTCACCTTCAATATTTGATAGTTTGTGCAGAATGCTGACTTCTGACCCCGCTGCAGCCCACCTAATCGACCCAGTTCACCCTCATTGTTCTTGTTGTTGCCTCTTAGCGAAGTCAAGTGTTGTGCACAATCGATCGGATCATGGTATGACCTTTTCGGCATATTAAACAAAATGGATTTTTTCGATTCAATCTCTCATACATAAAAGGCCAATCAAAAAATGTAGTCGTGCAGAGTCGCTGCTGTTGCCGTGGCTCTGGCCGTATCTGACTTCTTCAATGACCCACTAACCGTTGCTGGTTATCGAGCACGGAAGCAAAGCGTTTTGTATGCTGTTCATTTTGGCTACACAAGGTAGATAAATATACATATATATATACATGTACATATGTCTGTTCTTCTATATATTCGTTCTTAGACTCGTTTGCTACACTTTGGCATGCTTTATATACAATCAATATCCACAGCGAAAATAGCTAAACAAATTATTAAACCAATTTGGCGCACTTTAAAGCATTGTTGTTGTTGTTGTTGTTGTTGTTGCTTTAGATTATTTTGCTGCTTTCAGCTACAACAATTAATAACTTCTATTGTTGTTTGGGGCCCAGTCCGGTCGGCGCTTTTCATGCCATAATTTTCAGCTTCCGCAATTCGTAAATAATGGAAAATTTGGCAATCGACAAACGAATCGCTGAATGATTCATGAGTTTGTTTTTTTTTTTTCATTTTAATGCAGGTGATTTGCTTGTATTTTATTTCTGCTTTATTTTTATTTTCGTATTGCGCATTGCTCATTTTTTATACTATTATTACTTGATTATTAGTATATATGTTTGTTAATAGCACAAGTATTTAAATTTTAAGCAATCTGAATATAGTAGATGAGCTAATGCTCATCAGAGACACTCGTCAGTCTTTACCAATTCAAGAGTTTAGGCATCAAATTTTTCAATTACAATTATAATGATGATGATTTATAGAACCAGTTATTGTTGCTGTTGTTGTTGTTGATGTATATTACGCGTGCTGTTGTTACCTTGACCAGCTGCGCTTACCACGTAACTGAAAAGTTCCCACAGAGATCCGAAAAATCAAAAAAAAAAAAATGAACAAAATCAAAAAGTAAACACGAAAAAATCATTTCCCGCTTCGAACCTTTCAATCTCTGCAAAGGGTGCACGCGCAGGGGGGCGTGCCGGAGGTAAGAAAAAAATTAAAACTAAAACCAAAAAAAAAAAAATACAAAATTAAATGACAACAGCAACAAATTCACGAAGGCTACAATGCTGTTGAAGTTGAAGTACGCCGCAAGTCAAGAGACAAACAAACAGCGCGAATGTTGTAATAACATTTCAAAGCAAATCAGATAATCCTGTTATAGCTAAAATGCTGCACTTACGCATACCCTCGATGGTTGAGGAAGAGTTAAGAGTTCCTTAAATGGACATTGCGAATAAACGTGAAACGCCAAGTGGCAGTGGAAGCTCGACAGGTTGATATATGTTAGTTCGTCTCAAAGCTATGAGAGTCAAAGTCTTCAGAAGACTTCAGCTTGAACACATTTATAGATCATTCATAATAGTATGAACTTGATTGTGTAATTTTATACTGAATTTTCTTTGAGTGAAAACTCATCATTTTCCATTGTACATTAAGAGTTCACACAAGAATAAAATATTTCCGCTTGGTTCTATTTGTGTTTCTGTGCCTTCAAATTGTAGCTAAAGTATTCTTTTTTTTTTTCTTTTTCTTTTTGTTGTTGTCTCTTTCTAATCTATTGAGCGTTCACTGTAGCATCTCATGCAGTTCAACTACAACCGACATTAGAGCAAGCTGCAGCCCACACATGCAATTAATGCGGGCACTTCCGTAACGGAATTTGAGGCCCACGTCTTGAGGGCATTGCACCTGCCCCAGAGGTCAAAGCAAGATACATTAGACCGATAACAGCTGAATAAAGACAGCTCATGTGAAGCTCAATGGGCTTGAAGTGCTGCTTGAAGGAATTACAATGGAGCTATTAGAAACAATCTGATTTCAGAGTATGCGATAGATGTAATAGCTATTATGATAGCCGAGATCCTATGAAGGTTGCCGATGGAGAGTGTATAGAATCTATAGGGAGTATAGAGAATATATAGAGTATATAGAATATATAGAGTATATAGAGTATATAAGGTATATAGAGTATATAAGGTATTTAGAGTATATAGAGTATATAGACTATATAGAGTACATCGAATATATAGAGTATATAGATTACAGTAGCAATCAATTGTCTTCATAGAGAGTTTCTTATCATCAATATTCATTCTCCTCTTAGTTCCGCCCGGGAACTGGCTCGATCAGCAGCTTACCCATTTACTGAGTGGCCCAAACTTATGCAAATTTCAATTCGAATTCAATTTGAGCATCAGGAAGCGAATGGGCAAGAGTGTGACATAATAACGAGCCGCAGCAATGATTGCTGGATTTGTTAGTTTCGTGAGTATCAATGCAAAGAGCACAGACATATGGCATGAAATCATTTGCGGTTGAGTGCAGCGCCTAATACTAGACAATTATTGCGATTACGTGCTGGATATTCGATAAAAGACTGCATATCCATGCACACGCGCCCCCTGCCCACCAATCGATACCTGTATTGAGCGCTGAGCACTGTGTGCTGCACATATCGATTACATCGCATGCAAACACTTCCCCATACAGCCAGGGCCAGTCGGAGGCGCAGGCCCAGGCCACACTCCCAATCTTAATCTCAGCCAGGGTTCGAGTCGACTGCACACGAAACGAACTAAAATCAAAACCGAAACCAAATCGCAAAGTGTACGCAAAAAAACAAAAAAAAAAGACCTTAATTACAACAACAACAGTAATCACAGCAAATGAAGTCAAGCAAAACCTCAGACCCACTCAGCACTCATCAGTTGTGAGTAGTACTCACTATAGTGAATAGTGAATCGTCTGTTCCAGTTCCAGGCAGGGCTATCATATGACCGCAAGTCGCTCCATTGAAGCATTGCAAATTTTCAAATACCCTGTAATCGGTGTTGTGCCAAGGTGTATATCAGCACAACAGATATACGAATCGATCATAGAACAATCACAATATTTGAAGTGAGAGTAGGAAGGCTTGCTAAATATAGAGTATTGCCAATTATCGATCAGAAAATTGTCAGTTATCGATATGTATTGTTTTACAGGCAGTCGATTCAACGTCATCTATCACTATTTATCGATCAGCAGTTGACTTGACTTGCTCAATGGCTCACTGTAGGGCATCTTCGCGTCGGGCAATCTTAGCACATTTTCATCTTTGATGTTTTAGCACAAAACAAAAACGCGTCGGCCGCCTGAGACGAAATCTTGGACTGCGACCCAGACTGAGAGTGGAAACAATGTTGGCAATAGTTAGTTGGCGCCCATCCATTGTCTTTTTGCGGCTCTTCGATTATAATGATGTGACGCCAATGGATGATGCAACAATCCCAGGCCCTGGCGGACGTAATCGACAAACAGCTAAGCAACTCGCCAGCGCAGCGGCAACGCCAAGCAACAGCTAAGCAACTTTGCTTAATTTGTTTACCCCCGATGCGGTTGATGCGACGCGTCGCTTCCTTTTTGAGCTTTTTGCTTAATTTCAGTTTCAATTTCAATTTGAGTTTCTTCAGCGTTAGCCTCAGCCCGCTTCGTGCCTTATACAAAACATCATCCATACTTTATGAAGTTGCCTCCATACACTTGCAGCACCAGCACCAAATGCCAAACAACTTGTATAAGCAAATGTCATTTCCACTTCCAATTGAAAGCCAGTTGACTTTATGCACAGTTTAGCTATAAGTTAATGAACTAAACTGCGCCATAAACGATACGAAAGAAAAGCCTGTTCATACCCTTGCAGAGCTCTGCTTCAGTTGCTCATGTAATGCCATAAAAGACTCGCCGCTCAGTTCCTGTAGCTATCTACGTTTGCTGCTTGCTCACGATGTGAGAAAAAATCATATTGCTTTTGTAGAATGGGCATCAGACTTGATGAACTCGAAAGATATACTGCTTCCCTTTTTATATAGATAACAAATATGCTGGCAGTATGAATCAAATCACCAAGCCCCCTTCATAAACAAAAATATTCTTATATGAATTTATTCAATATTTAAAAATTGATTTCTTATATGAATTATGATCATTTCATATTCCAGTGAAGAATTCATATTTTTATTTATAAATATTTCAACATCGATGCACTTCGATCTCACCATTAAAGAACATGATACAAATCAAATATTTATTTTGTAATGATTTAAATATGAATATATTTTTTATTAATAATTTTTATATATTTATTATACAAAATCTGCTGCGTGTGTTTAATGCACTGACATTTATGTAATATAAATTTGTTTTATAATTTTTGATGTGTATTTATAATTCATTCATAACATAAATTATAATACTGAAATGCTACAGTTTGTGTATGCTGAAGAATTTATATGATAAACAATAAAAAAAACTCATAAATTATTAAATAAATTCAGGCATGCGTAAAACATTTACATCAATCACACATCAACCACATTCGCTTTGAGCTATTCTAAATGCCAGGGATCGTAACGTTTATAATTTTTATAGAAACAATTAAAAAATAAGAAATATTTTTTGAGTAATTGAAAAAAAAATTTTATTAATTATCATAAATAATTTATATGATAAAAATCCAATATAATAATTACAAATCCATTTTTTGTATAAAATTTAAGTCTTATTATCAATTGTTATAATAAAAATTAAATAGAATTATTTTCAATTTTTATAACAAAAATTTAAAAGAAGAGTTATGATTAGACTTGGGTAGCTCATGAGTGAGTGAGCTAAAATGAATGGCTCACTGAACTGAGCCACTGAGCTAGCTCCTTCAATATGGCTCACTTTGGCTCACAAGCTCACTTTGGCTCACTAGCTCACTTTGGCTCACTAGCTCACTTTGGCTCACTAGCTCACTTTGGCTCACTAGCTCACTTTGGCTCACTAGTTCATTTTTACTCACTCGCTCGTATTTCTCATTTTGCGTTCTTCTCAATTGACGTTCGCAAAGTTAAAGTTCACTTTATCTCAAAATCTTAAAGGGAGCTAAAAACTATTTTTTTATGAAAAGTTTGTTCTGTTAGTTTTAAGAAAAAAATGTTCAATGTAACATTTTTTCAAAAAGATTAACATATAATGTATTTATCAGTTTTTCAAATTGCTTGCGATCACTATCGGCTCATGAGCTATCAGCAAGTGAGCCAGTGAGCCATATGAGTGAGTTGGCTCACTTCACAAAAAAGACCGAGTGAGCCGGCTCACCTCAATGAGCTGCTTTTACCCAAGTATAGTTATGATTTGATTTGCATATAAAAATTGATTTGTAATATTTGTTTTTGATTTTTTCACATAAATTATTTATAATGATTAAATATAAAAATTTTATAAAAAAATTATAAATAAAAGTTTATTCTTTTTTTAATTTGCCGTGAAAAAATAACTTATGTATGTTTTTCCCTCTCATTTTGTTCCTCAATTTTTTTAAATTCATAGCTCTTATTTGCGGCTCCTGCTAAATCCACCTGCCCATTGCTTCGTTTCAATTAAAATATTGCAAATATATATTGTTTGCTTGAAGCTGTCAATAAATTATCAAGTATATGGAATATTTTCTGGTCTGTCGCTCGCTGTCGTATACGTAATTACGTATACGCCGTGCAGAGCGCATATCAATCGCGGTCGTTTTTGAGGTCTGTTATGACTGTCATCCTTGACAAATTTGTTGTTTGATTTAATTAGCACTTGACTTTTAATTAGTGCAAATGTGTCAATGTTGTTGTTGTTGGCGTTGTTGCTGTTGCTGTAGTTTCTTGAGTTTTGTTGCCATAGGTTTGAAAGAAAGCGTGACTTGTGCTTTCAATGCACTCAAACAATAAAATGAGTTGCCCAAAATCAAATAAGTTTCGCCCACAAATTTCATAATCGAATTTCGTAAGTTTTTATTTTGTGTTTTATTCATTTTTTATATGAATAGCTTTGGCTATGCGCTATGTGAATTGGGCCCTGCCCCGCAGCCGTGTGCGCCTTGATCAAATGCAAAGAATTCTGTTAACTGGCACACAGTGGGCGTGGCAGGTGGCGGCTGTGAGGCGTGGCTGGCTCAGAGAGCGAGGCAGTTGTGCATGATTTTGTCTTTTTTATCTCGTTTATTAGTGTTTATTTATTTTTTTTTTTTTTTGGCTTGATTTGAATTATTTTCGTTGGTTTTGTTTTTCATATTTTACCCACGCTGAGCAAAACAAAAGACTTAGGAAACGAACTTGCCCCCAACCCAAGTGACGCAAAACACAAAATGTGGTACAGCAGTCGCAGCCGCAGCCACAGCCACAGCAACAACTACGAAATGTGAATAGGAACAAAATGCTGCGGCGAATTTGTTGCATGTTTGCTCGATTTTTTGTTGCAGTCATTGCTGATGATCTCGCTGCTGCTGCTGCTGCTGCTGTTGCTGTTGACTCAATTGCAACTGCTGTTGTTGCAGAACAAACCGCTCATTAGACGCATTAAATGCAACTGTGCATGTTGTTGTTGTTGCTGTTGTTCGCTACGTAATTACCCGACAACGCTCAACTTTAATGTTGACACAAATTCTTCATGCACACACATACATAATATATGTATATATGTACATACACACGCATATGTACACTCTTGATATCTTTCACATCTCATGAGCATGCACATGTCTAATGTAAGGGCTATTCAGAACTCGTTTTTGCTTGTCAAATATTTGATATAACTGCAAATAATGCCATTTGCTTAGCTGTTCTTGCTCTTGGTCCTTGCTCTGGTCGAGGAGCTAGCTGTTGTTGGCATGAAACTGGAGTTTACATAATCTTCAGCTTTGTAATAGACCCGAGCGTGACTTGTTGCAATTCTAATTTGAAATTTAGCTATCCACACTGTCGCATGCAAATCGCAATCTGGAGCAGCTATACGACCATCATCGGCTTTGAAGATATGTGGACCAATCATTCCGCGAGGTGAAAGCATGTGAGCTATCCCCCATTCAAATGTAACAATTCTGGGACTGCTTATGAGCTTATGCGCGAGTCTGGGTATAAAGGACTCAGAAGAATAAAGATCGACACAAAATTAAACACTATCAAAGTCAAGTGTATTCGTTCAATGGTCTTCAGCTAAATATTATAACATTATAAGACTAAGTAATTTCGTTTGATAACAACAGCTTGACATATTATGATATTCAAATAGCTAATATAGTAAACTAATTTGAGAAAATTGTTGTTAAACTCTTTGAGATAGTTTTGTTTTAGTGCCCTATCGAAGATGAAAGATCTACTACTGCATTTTTGGCATCTTTCTTGCTGTTTTGCTATCGAAATTTTTACACTTTGCAGAGCGAAAATGATGTTTTGTAAACGACTTACATGTGTTGGCCCATTTATATATACATATAGATGTATCTACATGCGTACACATGTGCAGCATTAGGTCTATATTCCATCCACATATCTCATCATAGCAATACACCCGATATATATATACTTGGTTCCCTTGACGTTGTCTAATTACTTTTTATCCAAATATCAGGCATAACATATTTCTTAGCCACATTTCCTACAATTTGGCTTACAAGCTGCAGCGGCTGATGCTTACAGATCTCACATCAGAATTGTTTCTCAGCTAATTAGCTGGCTCTGTGAGCAGCTCTCCCATTTACAGCTACAGCTAACTAGGTAACTGGCTGGGCTCAACCAATATATGTATGTATGTATGTGTGCTAGCTGCATGCATGTATTGTGAGACTGTGTCAAATTGTTGTTGTTGTGGTTTCTGTTGCCGTTGCTGTTGTTGCTGGTGCTGGTGCGGGTGTGGGAAAAGCTGAGGAAAAGTGCAGCATCTTTTGGCTCGACTTGGCATTGTCTGATATCTAAAAACTATTTGCCATGACATGAGAATTAGGCGCAAAAGCGCAGTCAAGTCGGAAGAGAGCTTGTGTGCTAGATATGCCTGCTAGTTAGTGTTTGACATTGTTGTTGTAATTGTTGTTGTTGCTACTATGGTTGTTGTCTTTGTGTTTTTCTATTGGGGTAACGTTCATCACGTTTGTCGATGCAATTTCACAGATAACTGTTTCTTCATGTTTGCCACTCGTGCGGTTGCATAATCCAGCAGCACCACCAGCACCGCCAAACCAGCCAAAAACAATGCAAGCGCTTTAAAGTGCCGCAATTATCCAGCAACAACGACAATTGAAACTTTTTGGCCAACTGCTTCTTTGGCTGCTTCCTCGCAAGCTGCCAGCCTCCGACTGCCAGAAGCCGTTTGCTGCGGCTGCTGCTGTTGTTGTTGTTGTTGTTGTTGAGGCTGTGGCAGTCAGAATATAATTGTTGTCGGTTTGTTTATTTTTGTAGACAACTTTTTCTTATTATTTGTGATTTAGTTATCTTTTTTTTGCAGAAATATTTTCTGTGCCGTGGGCCGCTTTGGCATTTGCAATCGCACTTTTGGTTTATTTTTCCCATTTTTTTTTTTTTTTTGTGCTTGTTATGACATTTTTGAGTCTTTGTTTTGTTTGTTTATTTGTTGTTGTATGACATTTGAATGATTGCCTGACATTTTGTCACTGCCAGATCAAGATATGCTGCCAAGAATTGCTCACATTTATCAAATGTTAATTGTTTATTTTGTTTTCCTTCTTCTTCTTTTGCAGATCTGTTACAGTTCGCTTGGGAGCTTGAGAGCATGTAAGTTAATGAAGCTATTTACTTTTGGTATTTTATTGTGATTTAACAACGTTATTCAGCGTAAACAAAGCTGATATTTTATAAATAAACCGCTGGATCAAATTCATTTGCTTTCAGCTACTAATTTATTATGTACTATGAATCCTCAAGTAGTAAAAGCTCGCCGCTATTCAATAAATCTCAGTTGAGAATCTGTTATTCAGCTTTATATAGAAAACAGTGAATGAGGTTTTGTTGCACTTTCTTCGATTATGTTTCCCCATTCTTCAGCCTATTGTAAAGAAAAAAACATATTGCATAACAAAGGCTAGACAAACTCTTCTCACTTTCCCAACAATAATAATAATAAATCAAAAGAAATGTTTGAAATGTTTGGAAAATGGCATGCAGCAGATGGGAAAAATGTGTTTAAATATTTAATGCAATTTGATATTTAAATGCATTTTGAATAATATTGTGTAGTGGCATTGTCATGTTGGCCACTTCGCTTGCCTCTGCATAATTTCACATGATTTTCCAAAATGCATTTGACAGATGCATCAACAGCAACAACAACAAATAATAATAAATAATAAAAAGCAACACAAAAGCCGCATTGAAATGACATACAAAATATTTGGGCGCTAATTTGTTGAAGCAACAATGCAACAACAACAGCTGCGCATAGAAAGCTAATGTTAATGAACTATTTTTGTAAGACAACAGCAACAACAGGGACAACAACAATAATGGCAGCAAATGGCTGCAAATGTGCGCTAAATGATAATCAAAAATAAAAAACACGAAATAAACCAAACAATAATCACCAAACATGCAAACTAAAAGCAGCAACAACAAATAAACAAAAGCAACGTTGTGCATTCAAATTGAAGTTCAGTTTGGCAAGAAAATATTGTGTTAGGCAGCGTGGCGAGCCACAGGTGGTAGCTAGCAGGTAGGAGGAGGAGGCGGTGTCAGGGGCAGAGGAGGCGGTGTGGGCGCCTCTTGATGCCGCGTCAAGTGGACACTTGGCAGTCACAACAAACAAACAGACAGACAAGCAGGCAAATCAAGCAGCTTGCACAATGCACAATTTAGGCATAGTTTTTAAATGTTTTCTTCAAATCACATGCCCTACCAGCGGGGAGCAGTAAAAGGGCATATCAGCTGGACCAAGCCATTGAAGAGAAGTCTTATCAGCTATTAGCCTGTTCTGACATGCTCAACAATAATCTATATATTTATGGTTCCGCCATAAAACCAGCTCAAAACAAAACAAACTACAACAACAACTACTAAATAGGACCTACATATGATAGAACTGGTTCACAGGCATTTCCCCAAGTATTTCAGTGCTAATAACTTATAACGATTTGGCACACGCGTTAAGGCAATTTAACATATTGACAGTTATAGTCCTGATCTACATATTAACAGCATAAAGAGAGAGGGAGAGGGAGAGAGTGACGCAGAACTGGTTCAAACATCATTTGAAGTTAATCACTGCAATCAAACGAGGTTTCAGACAGTAAAAGTTATAAATAGTTGAAAGTGCCTAATAAATTGTCTATAATTTGGTATATGTTTAACTAGCCGAAATATAAATCAGCATATAAATAAATAATAGAGAAGTGGGAATAATATAGAAAACACTAAGAAAGTATAAATAATATAGAAAGCAGTGAATAAATCTATATTTGTTTAAAAAAACCAGAACCGATATACACATATATATATTTTTTAGATTATTTTTTATTCGAATTTTTATATGTGTTAGTATATCTTTATGGACTCTCTCTCTCTCTCAATGCAAGCTCTACAGCTTTCTAGAAGTACTCTCTATGATCTGCAAATGCCCTACCAGAATTATAGAAATATATGAATTCACAATAGCTATATTATTTAGTTCACATTTACGAAAGAGTATCTACACACAGCTATTCACATCAATCAGCAATTGGAGCCACTTTTGAAAATCAACTCCTTGTAGCAGCACTCTTCAAGTCTCGAATAGTTACACTTGCAGCCCAATTAAAAGCTGTCGAAATGGTCGGGCATATGCAAAGAGCATACCATTTTCGAGCCACTCAAACTTAACTTTCCACTCATGTCGCTACTCAATTGCATTTTAACCTTCAACATTTCTCAATGAACTTTCAGCAGAGGCAAGGCGAGAGAGAGAGAGAGAGAGAGAGAGAGAGAGAGAGAGAGAGCGAACAGCAACTTGTCTGCATGTGGATGGCATTTGTGATTGACATCGCTGGCTGAATGTCTGTTAAATTTTGTCGCCGCTGCTCAGCATGCATAGATAGCCTAGCCGAGAGAAGCAGGAGAAGGAGAAGGAGGAGGAGGAGGCTCCAATGCGTCGAGCCGCATGACATGAGAGTTTTGTTTTGTGCCAATGCCAGGCGTTCGGTGAAAGTTGTTAGCCCCTGTCATTTCGGGGCTCGTTGAATGTTTAATTGCTCATCGCGCTTGCCAAACCTCTTTGGTATTGACCTTTTGGGCCACGTCCTTCAGCGATATGTGCCAGCTGAATTGGTCAGGTGTTTGGCTGCTTCACTTGCCACCACTTCAGCTGGCTGGCTGGCTGGCTGAGTTGGTGAGTTGCGCTTCTTTTCTCTTCTCTAGCTGCGCTGCGGTGTGGCTGTCGCCTTTCTCCTGCCACTTTTGCATGGCACTTTGGTAATTTTTTCGATAGGTTTCGCTGCCATTTTCGGCTTGGTTATGCGAGCAGTCGAAATTGACTATCTGCCAGGTAGCCCACATGCTACATGCTCGCCTCGACTGCAATTGGCTTCAACTTTCATTGATTTGCTGGCTCACAACAAAAAAAAACTATGTGTGGAAAAATAAACAAACGTGGCCCGAAAGAAAAATACTGCTGAAAACTGAAAACTTATCGAGACAATTTCACTTTTCATTGTCTTGTTGGCATTTGGTTTTTTTTTTTTTTTTTGCTTGTCTGCGATAGTCTCAACCCCTTGCGGATCGTGCCAAAGCAGTTCAGCTAGCTTTGAATGCCAGCAGCCAGTTTGTTGCCTAAGTCTTTTGTTTCATTGTGCGCACAGTGTCCTGGCTCGCTCGCAACGGGCGCATCGTCTGCCGCCACTTCGAAAGTTGCCAAGACGCGCTCCTAATTGGCCAAAATGTAAATATCGCAATCACAAATCAAAGTCAAAGTCCATTAGTTGTGCGTGTATGTGTGTGGATGTGTCCCCCCCCCCTCTCTCTCTCTCTCTCTCTCTCTCTCTCTCTCTCTCTCTCTCTCTCTCTCTCTCTCTCTCTCTCTCTCTCTCTCTCTCCTGTAACCCATTTAAGTGTCGATTCGCCCATTTACAGCTGTTGTAGCATTAGCATATTGATTTGTATTCAGGTAATATCTACATATACGATAATATAGAACATAGCCAGCAAATAAGCGTTACTCGTTCACAAACAACTGTCCATTTAATGTATTTATTATGTTCCAACGATGCCTGCGATAAGATCGGAGCGGCGACTGGCGAATCTCGAGCAATCGGTGTATTCATGTTAACTTGGAATCTAACACTTTTCGTGCGCATTAACATAATTGTGCTACTAGCTATTAATAGTTCAGATCTAGTTCAAAATATAGTTGATATAAATTACTGAACTACATTTCAGATAGCAGATATTAAATAGTGGAAAATATTTATAGATCTACCTTTGAATATACATATATCAAACTACATTATTATTAGGTTTATAGCTATAGAAATAAATTTTCAAGTCCCGCCAGTTGTGCTAAGAACTTTCCACAGAATTAAGTTCTCAAAGCTAATGGGAAGAACTTACTTTAAGCTTACCTTACCTATCGACCTATGTCGACATTTAGTATATTGATAGATAGAGCCATAAATACGCATATGTCAAGTGATCAAGAAGAGTCTTTCTTTCATAAGCCTGCCTTTTCTATTGAACATTTTCATTTGGTATTTGACTTGGAGATGAGCTGAAAGTCATTTATCGTAGGTGGGCTGTCCAGAAACCGTAGTATGATCATAACTATTATATAATAACTGACTTGTGATTATTGTATGCAAATGGAGCGCTTTCGATCAAGACAGCTTCCAGCTTGGCCCCAGTCTCGGTAATAATTTAGGCATTTTAACTTTTTGGAAAAGCTCTTGAAAGAACATTCTCAGAAAGCAAAGCGGGTTGAGTTACGAATTTGAGGCGTGGGCGATGCGTCGTGACAGCTATGCGTACGTGTGCGTGCATGTGTGTGCGCGCTCCATTTATGGCTGTTAGCTGATTTTACAGTTACTTCTGGCCAAGCTCTAACGGCGCATGCAAATTGCGTGCATGACAACGACAAAAGCCAAAATGAAAATAAACCAAAACCAAAACCAAAGAAAAAACATCAATAAATATTGAGCCTGATTGATTGGAAAGGTACGCACGCTGCTAACACGAACCAAAGCAAAACAAACTAAATTGCAGAGTTTATTGTGGGGGTGTGCGGGTGTAGGGGCAGGGGCAGGGGCAGCGGGCAGCGGGCAACGGGCCAGACAATTAACCTTGATTTGCAGTACATGCAATGGGCAGAGACCAATAAATAAAACAAAGCCAAGCAATACACAGCAAAAAGTTAAACAAAAAGCCACAGCGAGAGCAGCAACAAAAGTCGTGCAAATGAAGTCATTTTCAAGTACAAACGCTTCAAATGAGGGCAAATAACAACAGCCAGCCAGTGCTCATGACAAATGTGCCAAAATCGGAGACCATTCCCAATTCCACTTGAGACTGCGCTGCGTTTGTGAGCGGGGGCCGAGCGGGGCACGAGCTTTGATCGAGCAGGTGTTGCTCGCTAGAACAGCCGGAAATTGCCGGCCAGAGGCCAAACAGATACTTTTTAGCTCTTAACAGTTTGTTGCACAATAAGTCAAAAGCTAAGACGCAAACCGGTTGTAAAACGAAACCGAACCAAAAGCCAATTAAAGCATCTAATTGCCTTTAACTGGAAATTATTTGGTATATATTTACTGCCATTTTTATTAGATTTTTTCTAAAAAAAAAAAAAGAAATGAAAAAAGAATGGTTATCAATACTTCATGTTCGAATATATAAAATATATATATTTATTAAATAATTTTCAGTCATAAAAATATATATTTATTATACTTAATACATTCTTGAGTAAAATATACGCAATATATATTTAATAAAACTAAATTCATTCATTCCCATTCTCCTTGATATTCTTATGTTATGAGGTATTCAGATTTTCCCATTATGTCCAAAATTTTGCAAGTTAAGATAACCGTTGGAATAGAAAAGAAAAGATTCATTCACCTTTGCCGCATTGAGATTAGGGTATCACTAAGTTGGGCTTCCCACTCCAGCTTTCTTACTTGCTCCCCATATATATACAATTTATGTATATACATATGTATATATATATATTTTTTCAATTGACTTTTTGACTCTGATACACAGCTCAATAACTGTCTGCCATATCAATCTAAATCTAAATCGCATTTGTATTTTTTAACAATTTCAAAATCAAATTCAGCTACTACACAGCGCACGATTACTCGATTTGAATGAAGCTTAATGATATTTTAAAATGCTGATCTCAATGTGAAACGAGAAATTGTTCACTGAATATTTGTGTAGAATTCCAATACGCATTGCTCTTTCTCTCAGTGTTTAACGACTTTTTTGTTTTCTGCCTGGCTGACAAATGCTGGACGCTTGGCAAACAAAACATTTTAATTATAAATGTGAAAAACCGGCTACCAAATCCTGTCATGACATCAGACGCGATGAAGGTATCGAAATACCGCAGCCCAGCAGCAGCAGACGAGCTATAGAACTAATAATCATCATCATTATCGGCATCAATTTCTAAGCAACAGCCCACAGAGAAAAAAAGAAGAAAAAACCCAATAAAGAATTAACAAAGAACCTGTGAAGCAAAATGAAGAGAGTCAAAAAATACCCAACTGAAGATCAAAAGAAAAATACAAAAATTAAATATATATTTTTTTAATTTGCGGTCGCCGCGGGGAGAATTTTTAGCCGCAGAGAATTGAACGATTCATGGTCTCGAAAATCGTCTTAATTTTGCTTCCATTTTTGCAACGGATCAGACTGAAATATTTGAAATTGCATAGCGAGGGTTGGCAGTGGAGTGAGAATAAGCGGCGAGTGCTCCAGGCAGAAATACATTATCAAGCTGCTGGGCTTTTCTTTAAGTATTCATTTCATTCCTCCATTTTATGCGCTATGCCATACCTGAGTCGATTTTTATATTCACTTACGAGTATCTAGAATATTTCTCTAAAAGTGTTCAGCAGCCCTCGTTTCGCAGCACACACTTGACTTCTGCGGTTGTGGCTGGCAGGCACATGTGTATTGTACTAGTGTCTGTGCTGTGGTATCATCCTCATTGTTAATGCTATCTAACGTTGTTGGGTCTGCCTCCGCCTCCGCCTCTGCCTCTGAGTTTGGCTTTGCCGCCGTCTCTGTTGGCATTTGGATTCAGTTGCTGTGACTGCGCCTCTTTTCACAGTTGGCGTCTGGCGTTTTGGCTTTTGTCAATTCATTGTCAACAAGTCAGTGAACTTGTGTGTGCGCGTCGGGTATGGTACCACAGCACTCAGAAGAGGGCTAGAAGACAGCAAAGACGACAGAGACAGCAAAGAAACAGCAAAGGCAGCCAAGCGACCAAGTGGACTATCGGGGTAACAGGGTAGCGGTGGGCATGGTGTGGCTCTTTCTTTTACAAATAATTAACATAAATTAATAGGAAATGAGTAGAAACAGCGCATGGCACACCAGCAACCAGTAGAGGTCGGTTACAGTTACAATAGCATTAGCATGGCCCGACGAAAATAAAGAAATACATAAAGTTTGTGTCTTAAGTCTTTTGTTTTTTTCGTACATATATATATATGTATATCTATCTATTTTTTCCTTATATACATATGCGCATTTTTTTTTATTGTGTTTAGCATCTTGGGTTAGCCAGAGGCTGAACAATTACATAAGCTACGAAATCTCGCCTAGTTATTTATGAGGCGCCACACACACGCAAGCGCACACATTCAGCTAGAGAGGCAGAGAATAACGACAATCGTAAAAGCGTACAAAATAACACTAAAACGCATTTGTGGCAAGTCGCGAAAAATTGCAGCAGCCATTTGGATGCATTCATCGTCGCGGTGTCAGCCAACTAATCAGCACCTGTCATGCGTGCAGCGCAATCAGGAAGCAAAACACAAAACCTAACCCACTGTGCAACAGTCTGACGCAGACGCAGTCGCAGACGTAGGCACAGCCTCCGTCTCAGTAACCGTAATGGCCTGTGGCGGGTAAGGCGAGACTCACACAGATACTGCAACTCAGCCTGAGACTGAGTCTCAGACTGGGACTCCTCCTTCTCTGGCACAGCCCACTGTAATGTGATTAGGTATGGATTTTTATGGGCTTACGTATGTCGGCTCTGTCATGATGTAATGTTTATATGGGATAGCAGGCAGCTAACATGTCGGTGGCTAGCACACACCCCAATAATGAACAGGCCATCAATAGATAGCTAATGAACTGCCAGCCAAGACCAACCAAAGCTTTTAGCTTTGGCAGTCACACTCACAGCATTGTTTTCGCGGAACTATCTATGAAGCAAAAAAAAAATAAAACAGAAAAAATTAATTAGCAAATTATGTTTCAACTTAATCTGCGCTCTCAAATGATTTATCTACTAATAACTTGTACGAGAATAACAAAACTTTTCAGATTTTATGATTGATTAACGTTTCTCAAGCCCTTCAGCTATTCGACCAATACCAAGTACTCGAAGACGGTTTCCGGATAGATCTGGGCAGTCAAAGAGACTTAATATATTAATTAAACATGTAGCTCAACTTAGTATTACTCGTAAATAGTTGTCTATTCTTAAAAACCGAACGAGATCCGCGTTCTAACTACAATTGCTCGTGATATGCAAATTATCTTAAAAACTAGGCACAACATTCTGTGCTACAAATTGCCAAAGTTATTAAATGCACTAACAAAAAATGCAAATAAAATGAAGGGAAACAATAAAGAAAAGTACAAATATTTACTTGAATGGAGCGATACATGAAATCATTGAACTGGCCACACGTACTTGGCTATAATATACATATGTACAGCCTGTTCACATTCGCTGCTGAAAATGAATGAAATTACATACAAATTTCTATTTATACAAAAAATTATTAAGTGAAAGTGCAACGATCGAGCCAGACAAACAACTGCAAGCAAACAAATCAATTTTTGTGATTTCTGTTTGCGAACAATGAGCAAAAATTTATTTGCTTACCTTATGTGAAGAGCTCTTCCCAATGAGTATGCTAGGCATATACAAATAAACAGTATAGTAAATATATATATATATATATATATATATCACATTGATGATTGTTGATTGATTTGTCATTTGTTATGCATGTGTGGGATTTGAGAATTGTTGTAGCCAATCTAATGATCATCATCTTCTTTACTGAACAATAAAGCTGAAGTTTCGAATAATATTTACTTAAGGAAGAGCAAAGAAAACACAAATTCCTGAATAAAAAATCATAAAAATTTAATGTCAAAAAGAGAGAGTACAGATGGGAGAAGGGGAACTCAGGAAAATTACAAGGATAGCCGAGATACCCTCTCAATTGCTTATGTAAAATGCGATCTTTTATTACAACGACCAGCTCCAGGCGAACAGCATGATTATGTATGCACAGTGCATAATTATTTTCTACGACACACTTTTGCTTAATACCCTGTGATTAGCTCCGTCTCAGTCTTAATCATTGGCCAGGCATCTGAGGCTGCCGACTTTTTATGCGCATTTTATATGAATGCGCATCAATCGAATCGCTTCTCAGCTCTTGAGTTTGATTGTAAAATTTTTGGTTAGGAGCCTTTGATGGAAATTAACAAATGACAGCCATAAAAACCGAGCGCTTTAGCTGATTATACAATCGATTCGATACAATAGGCAAGGCCATCAATGCGGCCGGCCACGCCCCTTTTTTACTGGCTGAGTGGCAGCAGGCACGCAAACGCATCCGCAGATAAATTGATTGATAAACCACACGCACTTACACACATGCAGATGGGCTATCAATCAAACAGGCCCGTTAATTGAGGACTAACTCTACAGTAATCCACTTGCCGCTAGATGACGCTTTCGGTTAGTAGTTTGTTTATTTGGCCGGAAGAAAGGTTTCGGTTTCTAGAGCCATTTGCGACCGCAATCAAATTGGACAATCTTTACGGGATGTTAACGCTTCGTAAGTTAGACAATTACCAAAAACAAAAACAAAACTGAAAGCCAAAAGCAGAGCTGCTGAAACAAGATCTTGTTGGTGCTGCTCAAGTACTCGTACATCTGTGATCAAGCACAGCTTAACTCAGCTGCTCTATGCCATACCCAAAATTAAATGATATAATTATGCTAGGTACAGTTCCCCCAGCCAGCTCCTCATAAACATATTTTTGGCTACCTACTGAACGTTTTTTGTTCAACTTTTTCGCTGTTGTGCTTCAAGAATTTTTCTATCTTTACTTTTTGGTTTTTAGGGCGCGTGCCTCTTCGCAAGGGTCAGAGTATAATAGACTTTATAGCCCCTTCTAAATGTTGGGTTTATTTTGCTCGAACTCTGTCCAGTTTTCCAGGAATTTTCACAATTGACAGCACAAGCCAGATGCCACTCACTGACTCCAAGCGTTCTATTAACTATTAAAACCAGCCACTTTGATCCACTTTTCTCGAGAGAGTAAAAGAGGCGAATCATTTGAAGTTTTTGATGAATTCATTAAATATAAATCGAAGAAACTATCGACATCGATAGAAGACAGGTCAAGAAAAGTAGAGGGCCAGTAAAAAAGTATATAGATTCAGATCTAAACACTGAGATAGGCATAGAAAACTACTCAATAAGGGAAAGATATAGATAAAGAGATACAGATACATATACATATACAGATACAGTTACACAGATACAGATTCACAGATACAGATTCACAGATATAGATACACAGATACAGATACACAGATACAGATACACAGATACAGATACACAGATACAGATACAGATACACAGATACAGATACAGATACACAGATACAGATACACAGATACAGATACACAGATACAGATACACAGATACAGATACACAGATACAGATACACAGATACAGATACACAGATACAGATACAGATACACAGATACAGATATACAGATACAGATACAGATACAGATACACAGATACAGATACACAGATACAGATACAGATACAGATACACAGATACAGATACACAGATACACAGATACAGATACACAGATACAGATACAGATACAGATACCAGATACAGATACACAGATACAGATACAGATACACAGATACAGATACACAGATACAGATACACAGATACAGATACACAGATACAGATACACAGATACAGATACACAGATACAGATGCACAGATACAGATGCACAGATACAGATACACAGATACAGATACACAGATACAGATACACAGATACACAGATACAGATACAGATACACAGATACAGATACACAGATACATATACAGATACACAGATACAGATACACAGATACAGATACAGATACACAGATACAGATACAGATACACAGATACAGATACACAGATACAGATACACAGATACAGATACACAGATA
Source organism: Drosophila mayaguana (assembly GCA_037075325.1). Taxonomy (NCBI): domain Eukaryota; kingdom Metazoa; phylum Arthropoda; class Insecta; order Diptera; family Drosophilidae; genus Drosophila; species Drosophila mayaguana. The sequence goes on along the minus strand of JBAMCG010000120.1, from coordinate 2,268,435 downwards.
CACAGATACAGATACACAGATACAGATACAGATACACAGATACAGATACGCAGATACAGATACACAGATACAGATACACAGATACAGATACACAGATACAGATACACAGATACAGATACACAGATACAGATACACAGATACAGATACACAGATACAGATACACAGATACAGATACACAGATACACAGATACAGATACACAGATACAGATACAGATACAGATACCAGATACAGATACACAGATACAGATACAGATACACAGATACAGATACACAGATACAGATACACAGATACAGATACACAGATACAGATACACAGATACAGATACACAGATACAGATGCACAGATACAGATGCACAGATACAGATACACAGATACAGATACACAGATACAGATACACAGATACACAGATACAGATACAGATACACAGATACAGATACACAGATACATATACAGATACACAGATACAGATACACAGATACAGATACAGATACACAGATACAGATACAGATACACAGATACAGATACACAGATACAGATACACAGATACAGATACACAGATACACAGATACAGATACACAGATACAGATACAGATACACAGATACAGATACGCAGATACAGATACACAGATACAGATACACAGATACAGATACACAGATACAGATACACAGATACAGATACACAGATACAGATACACAGATACAGATGCACAGATACAGATACACAGATACAGATACACAGATACAGATACAGATACACATCTCGCCAGTCAGTCTCCTGCTAGCAACCGCACAGACAGATATAAATATACCCTGTAATCATAGGCTAAGAGCCCAACACGTTCGAACACGTTATTGACGATGACTCGCAGACCTTCGATGATTACAGGGCATTCACGGGCGGGAAGTCTAAGCTGGTGTGATAGTAGCTGCCTTTGATTATTGGCTCTCCCTGGCGATTAAGCCGCAACTTAACCGCAGCCCTTGGCTGCGTATGCAGGGCCAGGAGCAGCTGCTGCCACGCCCCCCAAAACAATCGAACATTGTTCATTGTGCGTGTTGTTGATTGTGTGTGTGTGTGTGTGTAAGTGCTGGGATTGTCGGCTGCCTGTTCGTGCTCGGCCTGAAGCGGTGCGGAGGTGAAGTTCGTTTATGGCACACCCACATGCGTTTTCACCTAATCAATCGAAATGCTCAATCAATGAGCCGACACGTTCGGAGCCCCATAAACAACAAACAAGTGGAAGTTGTCTGTCTTCAGGCCAGGCCAGGCCAGGCCAGGCCAAGACAGCTGGCAAGCAATTTATATGCGCGCTAATCATATGAAATAGATCAAATTTCTATTTGCCGGGGCAGCGGAGCGATCTTCGCTCATGTGGATGGGAGTTGAGCGCATTAAGGCAATTTCACTTGCCTCGCTGTGGCATGCAACATGATGTGTGTGTATCTCTATGTGTGTGTATGTGTGGGTTGCCATCTTATAAGCAGGCAGTTAAAATGTTTTAATTTTATTTTCTTTGACTGCGATAGCGGCTTTCGGCTTTTGTCGCACTCTCACCGACCGCCTAATCTATGAACATAGAGATGTGGGAATTGGAATTGGAATTGGAAATGGAATTGGTTAAAGATGTTGGCTAGTGGATTGGAGGTCGTTTACTGTCCAGCAGTCTAGCTGATTGGAAGTTGCCATGCCAAGACAGTGCCTTAGCATCAGCAGCAGCAGCAGCAGCAGCAGTATCAGCTTCGGCCTCAGTCGCGGCACACTAATGATGATTACCCACTTTTACCCAGGCGCTTGTGCCTGACATGGTGTACATATAAAAATCAAAAGCGGTTTAACGCGTTTCTCGTTCGAGCAACTCTTTTTCATTGCAATTCAATTAAAATCGCTTAGCAGCTGCTGCACTGAGTCCCTGGTCGCCGATCGTCAAGCAGATCTCTCGCTTGTAAGTCGTCGCACCCAAAAGAAAGCCACTTGTTCCGAGGCCGTCACAAATCAGTGTCTCGTGTTGTTATTGTTGCTTTTACTACTTGTAGTAGCGACATTGACTGCCTGCCAGAAAGTCAGCCAGTCAACCGGTCTGCCAGGCCGTGGGCGTGGCAGTTGCTTCTTCCTTTTGATTTAATGGCACACAGCGATCGACTTGGATGCATCACGGCCTTGGCCACATGCGCATTGCAGACTAGTTGGCTGGCGAATGGGGCGAGCAGGAGGCGAACTGCCTGCCTGACTACCGCAGCTCTATAAAAGCGAGTTCGATTTTTGCACTTGAAGAGCTTTCAGGATTTCACCAAAAACATAATATGTATACATATATATTTTTGTATATAAATATCTATATATGTATGTATAAACATTTATTACAAGACAAATCAAACTAGCAGCATAGTACTTCTTTGGTATTATTCTGAAAACATTATTTAACTTGTTTTCGAATTTGGTTATTTTAATTAATACATTTATTACTATATACCTTTTATATACTTAAGTATATATGTATATATATATTTGTTTTTTTTTTTCTTCAGATTTTTTGTATTTTTCTCAAATGTACATTTTTTGCAATGCAATTTTTGTGGTTATTTTAATATTTATTCCAGAAAATTTAACTGATACAATGCAGATAATTATCTAAAGCAACTCAACAAAACAAGTGCTCAAGGTTAAATTTGATTTTAAAAGAAACATGTAAAACAGATCTGAAACCATTCATACCCCTTGCTAGCTATGACGGCTTCGATACATACACTGTGCCAAAAAAAGGAGTTTATTCATGCAACCAGTTGCCATACGGCACGACCATCGACGAACCTTATAGCAAATTATTAAGTGAGCGCGTATAAACTTTTTATTATCATTATTATTACTATTATTATTATCTTTGGCATATTTTTGTATACTTCATTTAGTTTTTCCATGAGTGAAAAGTGAAATTCCACTGTTGCTTTTTTATAATCGAAGAGGCGGGGCCTTTGGTCCAATAGCATGTCAGCAGGTTAGCAGGGATTTGTCAAAAGAGCTGGTGAAATCTCTCAGATTGCAATTGCCAGTGAGCTGCTGTTGCTGCAATTGTTGCTGCAGTTGTTGTTGTTGCCTCAGTTGTTGATATTATTATTGTTGTTGCCAGTACAGTTGGCACGAAACGTGCTGCAAATGCATTTCAGTGCAACGTCTATGCGGCCAAAAAGTAATCACAATTCGCTGACCAAGGCCAAAATTTAATTTACGCTCTGGCATTTACAACAATTATTGCGCAGGTCGGCCAGGTAAGACACCTGTGCATACTATCAATGGGTAGCTTAACACGCATGCACAAGATATTGAAGAAACTTGATTTCATTTCATTTGCTTTTATTGTGTGGACCTAGACAAAACTTTTCTTACAACTAGCTCTAGTTGAGTACTGAAAATATATATAACGACAATAAGAACTACATAAAATTCATATTAATTGATATATGTATTTATCATTGTATATAAAAGCAGAGAGAAGAGTTTCCAACTATTTATAATAACAGAACGTTTACTGAAAATTTCCCAAACTTTTGAAACTTGTTTGAAAATTACCCAAAAAAGAAATAGCTCAGAAATTAATTGCGGAAACGTGTAGCACACATGATTTGATAAGCCCATAATCATTGAGTTTGAAAAAAGGGAGCAGAAAAGGAAAGATGTGGCACTAAAAAATGACAAAAAATGAACAAATAAAACCCTATGACATTTTTCCACTTAGAAGAAACAACAAACAAGATGTGAGATAAGATAGAAGCAATTAAGGCTGCTTACGGCGCATCTTAAGTCGCAATTAAGCAATTAATCTACGTGTACTTACACACACACACACACAGACAAGCACCGACAGTTGCCCATTTTTCCGCCATTATGAAAAAGCTGAGAGGAAAACTTCTAAGACATTTGGCCTTAACTGAACTGGTTCACAATGCGCTCGCATTTCGAAAGTCTGTTGGAAATGAAAATGTGTGCCAACAACAGCAACAGCAGCAGCAACAGCAACAGCAACAGAATTGTATAAATATCGACACCTTTTGGCGGCAACTGTCGACTAAATTTGAGCGTTTCCGTTTCCGTGGCCAAAAGCAAAGGCAGCAGCAACAAACTAAACCATAAACAACAACAACAACAACACAAGATGTACGCTCATAGGCATATAGAATAATTTTTGCAGATTTCACTCGGCTCTGACGGCCAAGCCAAATGCCAAGTTTTTCAATTTTGAAGCACTGCTCAGTGTGTGTGCATGTGTGTGTGTGTGTGTGGTTGGAAAACTTGTAGAATGCATAGAAACGATGACGGCTTTTCAAAGTGCTCAATGCTATATCAATAACAGCGGCGGTCCTCACAGCCACAGCCGCCTGCTGCACCTGTCTAAACCAAAAACAAAAAGACAAAAAATGATAATAAAAATACAAATAAAATTTACACAGGCAACAGCAACAGCAACATCAACAACAACATCATGCACTGGCCTGGCCAGGGCCAACAACAACGACGGCGCTGCGCCCAAAAACCCAACAACTTTTAATTTCAACACATTCCAGCCAGCGCGACTTGGCAGCAGCGGCAGCAGCGGCAACAACTCTGTACGTGCGACTCGACTTTCTTTGCGGCGGCTTACAGCAACAATAACAACAACAGCTCACACACACACAAAGTCGCTCTGCATGTGTGTGTTCGTGTGCATACCTGTCCAGCAGTTAGCCAGGCAGGCAGCCGCAGCGCCAGTCGCTCGAGCTGAAGTCAGTCAATAACAGACGGCCAAAGCGTTGAGACGTCGTCAGTTGCGCGACGCGTAAAACGTGCTTAACGAACAAAAATATCAAACATAAAAAGCCAAGCGAGCAACGGAGCTAACATTAACCAACAACAACATTGAAGTCGCTCTTCTTTTTTTTTTTTTGCTGTGCACTGTGCTGAGCAAGCGAAGGTGTGTGAATAGTGTAAACTAAAGAGAGCCAGAGAGTGCAAGAGAGCGTGGAGAGCGAGTGAGAGAGCGCGGGAGCGTGCTCTCGCGCTGTGCTGTGCTCTTGCAATTACCGTTAATCAAATAAGTTTTGTAGAAATTTAAACGCCGTGTGCATTTGTGTGTGTGTATGAATGCTGTGTGCGTGTGTGTGTGTGTGTGTGTGTGTATTAAACGGTTCATTGATCGAGTTCAGCTAAAATGGAGCACATGCCTGTAACAAAACAACAACAACAACAGCAATAGCAACAACAACAAAATAAAAAACAGTGCAAGTGCCAGAGTCGAGTGCGTATGTGTGCGTCTGTATGAGTGCATGAGTGTGCGGGCGCATGTGAGTGTTGGCCTGTGTCTGTGTCACCAATTTGCTTCATTTGCGGCGTCTTCGACAAATGCGCTTAACCCATTTTAATGAGAACATTTTGTGTGTGCGCGCGCAAAGCAAAATCCAATAAGCGAACTGAAGAGAATGCCAAAAGAATGACCGAACGGGGGCGCTATAGCAACAACAACAACATCAAACATCAAAAAAACAGCCGCGACTGCGCCAAAGAAACCAAACAAACGTGAATGAATGGAGTACATACAAATGGATGTATGGGTGTATGGGTGTTTAATATTTAACGGGTGCTTGGACGCCTATTTCTACTTTTGGGTACAGCTAATTTGGGAAGAGACTGGAGAAATAGAGTTGTCGCCTTCATATTGGATTATATAGCATAATAAGTAAAGGATATCTTCGAGTATAGCTAATTTTACATGAGCAGAAAGAAGAGAGAGAAGAGTAACAGGTGTTGTCTATTTTTGATTTAGCATATACAATATACTAAAATTGTGCTCAAGCAGGGTTTTCTGTAGGAGTGCATAAACATTTTATAGTATATTAGTATTATTTAATTTATCAATTTATTAGAGTATTTATTTTCCTTTTGTCAACTTATTCCTGACTCAATTGTGTATTTTCTACCCTATATATGAAACTTGAATCTTCACTTTGACATAGAAGAAACTCAGTGAAATAAATTATAATTTTGAAATTTCGAACTCTAAAGTAGATAAAATATCACAAAGAAATACCCCTAAACTTGAAACAGATAATAATAGTTGATAATAAATAAATACGTAATATCTGGTTAGGCACATGCACATTTCGCATGCAATTATGAAACATTAGATTAGATTATGTGTTTATCTGGAGAAATTCAACAAATTGGATACACTCAGGCATGCAGGCAGAGTATATGCAAAAACAATTGGAATTTCATGTATTCCACTCACGAACGATATAAGCACGAATGCATGAACCCCCTCTTTATCGGCAAATACACACAAATGACTGCGAAAACAAAGAGAATCAAGTAAAAGTAACGTCGTGGGGAGAGCTCGACTAAGAGATACTACAAATAGAATATGAATGCAATATCCCCGTGCCGCTACAGTGTGCGCATAACAAATGGATGACATCAATTAAATTTTTAACAAGTTCGCAGTCAATCTCATGCAAATGAAACTTGAATACCAAATGCCGATATAAAAGAGTAATCCGAAAACAAAAAACAGTAGAAAAAAAACATACTAAAAATATAAAATTATATTTGACTGTATATATTTACATATTTTTTTAAGACAAGTTCTGAGAACATCTTGAAATAAAATCGAGTGCCCAAATGGCATATCAGATGATCCGCTGGACACCTGACACTTGAAATCATATATTGAACAATTCGAATATCAATATCAAGAATGAGTCACGAACGATACAAGTTTTCGGCTTGTGGCTCGATTCCAATTCGTTTGCCATTTTTCAAAAGAAATGTTCGTGTCAATTCCATACTGTTCCCGCACTTGAAGTGTTTCTCTCTCTTCATTTTTTATTAATGTATTTTTTTTTTTTTATTTTATTTATTTTTTTTTTTTTTTGTTTCGTATTGGATTTTGGCTTGAACACTAATGCGAATATCCATTAGTTTCGCGTTATTAACGGATTTTAATCAAAGGCCAACAAAGTTAATTCATGCTAAAAATAGCGGCATGATGCATATTCAACGCGTCTAAATAAAACAAAAGGTAACAATACCGCTCTGAAGAAGATTTCAAAGTATACAAAAATGTGTACATACATATACATACACACATATATGCAGATTTCCGCTTAGCTATTATCACTTTATTAGCACTCAAATTCAGGGAACATGAAAGCCATTTGTTGATCGCTAATTTCATACTTGAATAACTTAACTTTGCATTGTCTTGGAAAGTCACAAAATCGAACTTATTTTGAATATATTTAAATTTGAGAAACTATACTTGAATTATATACAACAAAATTTGATAATTAAGATTATTATTTTGAAGCTGTTTTGGTATTTCGTATTTCAGTTTCAAGATTTCTAGTTTTGCAGCGAGTTTAGAAACTTTATGCAGATTATAGACGGGGGCACAGTATACCTACATATCTATATATCTGTAAATATATTTATATATGTATACTGCAATTTGAACGCCTACTTTGTAGAACTTTTAAGCATGATTAACGTGTAGGCTCAGGGCCACTCTCAAGTTCAGCCTTCAGCTGAAATATACGAAAGAAAAGTAGAAACGTTGCAGTTGCAATCGGAAAATAAAAACTTTATAGTGAGTGTGTACTGTGTGCAGCTGTAACTCCTAACCGAAACGAAAATTAAGTTTATTCATTAGTTCAAGAAACTACATTACAGTTTTATTTAGTTACCCTCAAATTATAATTTATTTTTGCGCTCAAACACAAAGTTGAAGAAGCAAACAATATAAAGCAAATGGGAAAATTCATTCAGACATATTCTGATTTTTTTCTTTTTTTTTGTAATAATCTTCCAAAAATATTCTGCTTTCTTTATTTCAAATTATAAAATATATATTGGAAAATTCTTAATTATATATAAAAAGAACTAATATAATATTGCTGTTAAATTAAAATTTTTAAAATTATATATTATGTTATTCAGTTTCTAATACAAAATATCTCTACCCAATCGAAAAAACAAGTTAAAGACTTTGTTTTCTTTCCCTCCCTCTCTCTCTCTCTCTCTCTCTCTCTCTCTCTCTCTCTCTCTCTCTCATGACTGACGGCCCAGGAATAGAGCATCAATAGATTAAAAGAATGTAAGCTTCTGGAATTAGTTGATGTAAAACATCAATTTCGGTGTTTTTCCGCTTTTAGTTCAGCTTTTTTTTTTTTTTGTTATTTAGGAATTAATGTGCGTGTTTTGAGCGTGTGTCTGCCTGTCTGCGTTTTCTTCTAACAACATAAATTTGAAAACATTTTTTGAGGTTAATAATTTCGTTTGTTTAGCAGCTTTTGTGCGGCGGTTGTTGCCGTTGTTGTGACTGTGGCTGTGGCTGTGGCTGCTTTTGTGTCATATGTAAATTTTAAAGGCACACACACATGATACCGACCATATAGCATTGATAAATATCTATAGGTGCTTGTGTGTGTGTGTACAAAATATATTCAGTTTAAAGCTAGAAGAAGAAAGAGCAGCGGCAGTAGAACAGATAAAATAAAAAACAAGATTCTTTTGGCCTACGCAAGACAACGTCGCACAACAAGTTGTACAGGCTCATCGATTATGAATATTATTGAGAAGATATACGAGTATATGAACTACGACGAGTATATACATACATAGATATATACGACGACTAGTAGATACATACATATGTACAATGTGAATGCCGTTGCTTGTTGTTGCCCACTTTCCTATAGCACCAGTTTTTTTTTTTATGCATATGCCAGGCATTTTAGCCATTATGACACAACAGCTATCTGGGAATTGGAAATTGTTGTCTAAAAATATGCCGTTAGAGGAACGCAAGCATGCTCACTGTGAGCATAAATATTAAGCATTCCAGTTAGCTTATGCTGCGACTGCGACTGCAACTGCGACTGCGTTCCTTTCCCAATTCAACTCCAATTAGATTTTATGTTTAGTGGCGAAATAAATCCACTTGACACTAAATCTTCAGTTTATTACGTGCTCTTCTTGCATTCTGATGGATAATATCTCCTTAGCCATAGCAAATGCCATATTTAAGACACACTTGACTGCTTAATGCTAAGAGGATTCATTTGAACATTCTTACCTGCAATTATTTAGCAGTTTCATGTCTATATAGGCAAAGTAGGCTTTCATGTATTTTATATATTTCCAAAACTTTTTCATCGGCTCTAATGCTAAAAGAATTTTGATAATTTTATAACACTTTTTTTTATAAATTTATAGTAGAAAATTAAAAAGTGAATTAGCCTATGAAAACAAAGCAGGTAAGAGTGGTATTTTTGGAACTGTCCGACTAGGCGATACCCTGAACCCTGCGGTGTCGTCATGTGAGCAGCATTAACATTACTCAAACTATGCTCGATGATAAGGAAATGGGATGAAAGATCGAAAATAACAAGAGATCGAGATCATTGCGTTCATATTAGCAGAAGACAGACAAAAACTTGGACAGAGGCACGAGCAAAGGGACAATCGGACGGACGGACAGATAGATAGACGGACATACATATGCAGCTTAGGTCATACATAAACATGATGAGGCCGTCATGTCTTTTTCTGCCTTTCAAAATCCATGTTTGCAATAGCCAGAGTTCCTAGAAATGCATAGAACTTAGGTATACTTATCTATTACCATATCTAAAATGAATTCGGCATTTTCCTTAAGCCTAAGAACTTCCGTTGATTTCACTCTTTCGTCTACTTAGGAGCACCCAATATAGTTGATCTCTAAAATAAAAGTTTACACTTTTTTTTTTCTTTTTGCAGATGCTGAGGTGTACTTGGTAAGCGTCGGGGCAGCCATAAATTGAAGTCAACTGCATAATCTAAATCGATCGCTAAAGAAGAAGAGGTAGAAGAAGACGAAGATGGCGCTACGTTTGCGTCGGGACGTACAGAAGGCCTCCTACTATGTGTGGTTCCTGGGCGCCGAGGAGGCGAAGGGATTGCGGGGCGCCCGCGTCATTAACTCAGTGCTGCCGTATCTGGTGGACAGATCACGGGGCCAGGAGCCGCTCAAGGTGACGCTCCAGGTCTCGCACAAAGGCATCAAAATCGTGCAGGTAAGTGCTGAGCATACGCCACACCCCAAACAGACAGACATACACACACACCCGCACACAGACCGGCGCACACACACACACCTTCTACAAAACATTCCTCTATGTTGTCGTTTGTTGGAAACAGGGCTCGTCGAAGCATTTAATACCACACAGTGCCATAACCAGCTCCGTACAAACCGATGACATCGTTGCCTGTGTTTTGCTCCTCTACAATCCGGCCACCAAATGCCCCTTGCATGTGCACGCCTACCGTTGCGACTCGGAGACAACGGCCGAGGCGTTGCACCTACAACTACAAATCCTAATCAATCGGCCCGACAATCAGAAGCGCTTTGAGGAGCTCGAGACCAGGTTAGTTTCGAGCTGAATGATATATGTAGTATATTATATTAATATTTACCCATAGCCCTGGCCACAATTTGCATTGCCGATATCGCGCGAAGCCTTAAATTTGCTTTACAAATCACAAAACATATTGATTTACACTCTAATACACAAAAACTCATGAGGTGATCCATGATCAATTCACATGGCAGAGTGATTTACTTATAAAGTCGCAAAAGCTTTCGATTCCACTTTAAATTCGCAAAAACGTATTATTTATTTCTTGATGTAAATAATATTATATTGGGAATCCCAATAAACGAGAGATAATATATGACAGTGATAATAATACTTATCAGAAATATACTTATAAGAAATATCGTAAAAGCTTCAATTTTTTGTCTCAATTTACTTTTTACACAGTGAAATTCTCAATTGAGAACAGCTTCCCATATGTCAATAATAGCCAATATGTCAATAGCCAATAATATTTACGATAATTATCAATCCAATATTTATATAACCTAAAAATATGTATATACATATGCATATATATGTATGTATACAATATATAAAAATTGAAATTTTTAAATATATATCTTATATTCATTTAATATAAGTGAATCTGTAAAGAGCTTTCCTCTTATAGAGATCACGTTATATATTATATTCTGTGAATATAAATGAATCTGTAAAGAGCTTTCCTCTTATAGAGATCACGTTATCTAAAGCTAGAAGTCCGACCATAGCTTTCTTCAAAAGAATCTTCTGAGTCTTCCCCTCATGCTGATGTTATATTATGTAAATGAAGCTCTGCTTTCGAAAACTGATATAAATTGTGTGTGGAAAGGCAAGCATTTGGAATTCGCGCTTGACTCAGAGAGAATCTTTGAGTATTTGCTGGGGCGTTAAATTTGAAACAACGAAGTTATGCATATACATACATATGTATGTTAATAAACATCTGCCAAGTAGATAGCATATGCACGTTGTTCTGGAGCTCGTGGGAAAGTCAGCTGCAAGTGCAGTGGCATCTCGGTGTCATTACCATGAGTAGCAAATGAAACGATCTGCCGCAACGGACAGAGATCGGATAATGGATTGTCTAAATGTCTAAATGTCTAAGTGGGCAGAGTTGGCTGCTTGGCTGCCACTTGGTTGGCTCGCTGCTTGTTGCTTGTTACTTGCTGCTTGCTGCTTGCTGCTTGCCACTTTGTTTCCTGCTTGTCGGGCCGCAATTAATTTCAGCTTTGCGGTAAATTGTAGAAGAGATCCCCACATAGCCGAAATGTGAAGATGCCATGAGAAACCGTTTGCGAGGCGGCGGCGGCAACTCAGGCCATTGAGGCAACTGAACTCTGTGCGAGTCGGCGCTGCTCGATGGGTGGCAAATGCCGAGCTTGAGCTAAGATCAAAGCGTTTCACATGTGCGAAGTTCTATTTAATTCCATGTAAGCATTTCGAATTATGTAGAAATCTGCAAGGAAATCTATTTGATGCTGCGCAATAAAAAATAGCCCCACTAACTTATTTTAGCCAACTTAGTGAGCCTAAGAAGGGTAGCTTGAAAATTCATTCTCAAGTTTATATATTAATATAAATTTTTCTTTTTTTCTTTATCATGAATAATCCAAATCAAATTTGTGTGAGTTCTATTTTATTTGTTAAGATGATAATGCAGTAGATGTCTCAATATATGCGATGAATAAGAAAAAAAGAAAAAGAATTTTGGCATCTTGAAATAGTTACTTCATCTATCTGAAATCATCTAAGTAAAGTGAGAAATATTCATAAAATAATTTTAGAAGACAGAAATCTGATAGAGCAGAGTATATACGTATATATATTATATATCATATCAGATAATACACACTCGAAAATGCCGCAGCTAAGAATCACTCTCCTAGCCTTATCTTCTCCTTTGGAGATTGTTGCACTCATTTCTGTTACTCCCAATGCTGTGCTCCATACCAAAACTTTTAGGCTTTGCCTTTCGCTGTCTATCCAAGATTTCTCCGCAAGCGCGCAGCATCTTCTGTATTGTGTTTGTATTTGTCACAGCATTTAAATAGGTAATTAATAGACCGAATGAAGCATTCGTAAATGATTGGGCCAAGAGCTGGCGCGACGTCTTCCAGCAGCCAGTTTTCAGATAAGATTTTCTAAATATGATTTTCAAGTTTTCTCTTTATACATACTACGCCATAATATACCAAAATAGAAGCCAATAAAACTAAATTAAAGCAAAATTAAAAGTGTTTTCAGCTAGGCGAACTACACTTGAAGTTAGAGAAATGTTTCAAAACTCAAATCAAACCAAAAATATTTAGATATTTTATGGTATTCCATATGAATACGAGTCGCATAGCGCTTAAGTATATATGTATGCCTATGAATACTTGTACATCCTTGCATATTTACATGAATACAGCCTCCTCTTAGCTCGCTCATTATCTGTTTTCTGTTTCACCTGGCAGATTGGGCATCTTGCCACCGCTGCCCGCTGGCGGGCCTCTGGGCCACAATGGAGGCAGCAGCAGCAGCAGCCACAGCGGCGGCGACAAGCGCCACGATTCCGGCCACAAGTCGTCGCATCATCAGTCACAACAGCAGCAGCTGCACTCGAGCGGCGGCTACTCGCAGCAGCAGCAGCGCCGCCATGAAACGTCGCCGAAGCGCTTCAGCAGCTCCCTGGGCAGCGACACGGGCAATAGTACGCGGGAGTCCGAGTGCAGCGAGGAGCACGGCCTGGCCGGCTCGCCAGTCTCCCGATCGCCGCCGCATGGCGGCAGCAGCAGCACCAGCAAGCATCACTCGTCACACCATGGCGCGCATCATCCGCATGGCCATCCGCACGGCCATCCGCCGCTGACGCCACAGCAGAACAGCGATCTGTTCGACTCGCTGGCCGCCGAGCTGCGCGCCAAGCTGAATGGCAACGGGCCGCCGTTGCTGTTACCGCCGCGCGACTACGACACAGTGCACCGCTCCAAGGGCAATCTAACGGCAATCGAGCTGCGACGCTGTCGCAATGCTCTCATTGTGGGGGGCGCGGGCACGCCTAAGGGCCAGGTATCACCTAGCACAGGACCAGCAGCACCAGTAAGTGCTGTGCCCGCCACGACGCCCAATGGCAAGCAGGTCTCGTCGCGCGGCTCCTCGGGCATTGGGTCGGACCTGGCGCCCAGTCCGGAGCGACAGGAGCTGAATAGCTCAAGTGGTATGTATGGCTACAGATATATCTGTCCACTTCATGAAAGCTGTCCTTCAATTCACTGTATATCCATATCTACATCCATATCCATATCCATATCCATATCCATATCCATATCCATATCCATATCCATATCCATATCCATATCCATATCCATATCCATATCCATATCCATATCCATATCCATATCCATATCCATATCCATATCCATATCCATATCCATATCCATATCCATATCCATATCCATATCCATATCCATATCCATATCCATATCCATATCCATATCCATATCCATATCCATATCCATATCCATATCCATATCCATATCCATATCCATATCCATATCCACATCCATATCCATATCCATATCCATATCCATATCCATATCCATATCCATATCCATATCTACAACATATCTACCCAATCCATCCAAGGAACTACCATATCCATACTATATTCAAATATCCATATCTATGTCCACTTCCAACTCGAACTTATCCAATACATCCTTTTACATTGCAGACGATGAGCACTGGTCGAATGAAGCGGACAACTCGGTGATCGCCCTGAAGCCGTCACAAATTGCGCTCTCGCACCATGCGCAGCTGAAGCGTAAGAGCGCTGTGCAGCCGCCGGAGGATAGCTATCTGCGGGATCTGCCGGCCAAGCCGTATGTGCCGAGGCAGAGCGAGCGCGTCAAGACGCCAGCAGCGCCATCGAGCAGCAAGTCGTGGTCACGCGAGGACGAGATCAAGCCGATCATCATGCGACCCGCTGACTATGATGCGAAATTCAATCGGGTGATGCAGCTGGAGTCGCAGCCGGCCAAGCATGAGGCGGCGGCTAAGCTGCGCGACACTGACAAATACAACGAGATCAATCGCTTGCTGAACAAGAAGCTGTCCGGCCATGATCGGGATCGGCTCAAGGAGCGTTCGCTGCACGACGACGATCTGGACGACTTCGATGACTCGGATCCGTGCAGTGAGCCGCCGCAGAAGCCGCTACCCGGTGCCAGCTATCGCAAGGAGAACCTGACCGACAAGCAAAAGTTCATGGAATACGCATCCAAGAAGCAGCAACAGCAGCAGCAGCACCTCAAGTCCTATGCGGCCGAGGAGGCTCAGCGCTATGGCGGCAGTCGTCATCGCTATGTCGATCCCGCCGAGCTGCCATTCGAGCAGCTGCCTCCTGTGCCGGCGCACAACAAATATGCGGCCGTGCATCGCGGCGCAGAGCAGACGCGCAGCAGCAACAGCGTCGGCGGCGGCAGCAGCAGCCACATCAATGGCAGCAATCCAGATCGACTACGGGAGCGCCATGACAGAGACAGAGAGCGCGATAGAGAGCGAGAACGAGAGCGGGAGAGGGAGAGGGAGAGGGAGCGCGATAGAGATCATGAACATTCAAGGGATCGCAATCCATACCGCGAGGCAGAGAGCCTGCCCTACATTCAGAGCATGGAGAAGATGATGAAGTCCACGGGCATGCGCTACGGCGAGGAGCCGCCACGCAAGCCCAGCAGCCGGGATAGCCGCGACTACGTCCGGGAGTATCCGGCTGCAGCCAGCAGTCAGGTGTCGCCGAGCGATCGCTTCCACGATGCCAAGGACAAGTTTCGGGCCATGGAGCGCACCGGCGGCAGTCGCTACGATCTGGACGAGCGCGACAGCGGCAACGGAGTCGCTGCGGTGCCGCCCACATCCGACTACAGATCATCGTCACGTCGGCGTCGCGGCTCTGTGGAGCCGCCCAGTTACGATCAGTGGAGCGACGAGGAGGAGGAGACCGAGCAGCAGCTGCCAGTGCCAGTGCAGCAGCCGGAGCCCATGATGAGTCGTTCGCGTGCTCGCTCCCGCGACCACTGGGAGCAAGAGCAGCAGCATCACGCCAGCAATGGTGGCAACATGCGTCATGGCCAGGAGCGGGAGCGGCGCGAACGCGACTATCCCATGCGACGCGGCGACGATATGCGAGAGCCGCCACACGATGGCTATCGTCTGGAGCGCGAGAGGGAGAGGGAAAGGGAACGAGAGCGAGAGCGTGAGCGAGAGAGGGAAAGGGAGCGGGAGAGGGAGCGAGAGCGTGAGCGTGATCGTGATCGGGACCGAGATCGGGAGCGCGAACGGGATCGCCATCAGTCGCAGTCGCGTCATCAGATGCGCGCACGCTCGCGAGAGTATATGCAGCCGACGGAGCCGGTGCCGCCGGTGGCCAAGTCCAGTTCGTCGCGCCTGAGCCATCATGCCGAGCGCTATCCGTCGCCGGCGCCAACGCCCAATAGCGGCAACAGCGGCAGCTCCAGCTCGGGCAAGCCACTGGCCAGCATGCCCAAGGGCTACCGGCACAGCTATGCGGAGCCCGTGTTTGCGCGCTCCGGCGGACGTGTGGGCCTCGCTGCAGTCAATCCCTACTGATAACAAACCACAGCAACAACAACAACGACAACAATAATATTGCTTAATGAACATACTCAATAACTGTACATTACACACCCACAAAACTGGGCGAATCCCCTATGCGGAGGGATGAGCGGCAGCCCCGATCCAAGCGCCACAAAGCAGCTGGGCACCAAGTGCTTCGGCGGTCAGCGCCTGTAATTATGTGCCTTCTAAATATGTTTTATATCAGTGCAGATGCATGTATATACATATACATATATACATACACATATACATATGTATCCCTGTATATCTATGACTATATAATGCATGTATATTTCTTATTTAGCTAAAAAAAAAAAAAAAACAAAAACAAAAACAAAAACGAAACGCGAACAATCACAGTTGATATACGCATTTTTTTTTTTCATAGCCTTAAGTTGTGCGGTTGGTTGGTATATAAATATATGATATATATACATATATATATATACTATACACATATATATGTATACTTTTTTTTTGTAATCAACTTAATATTTGATACGTGTATGCATAATAAGCGTATATAGCTGATGTATCTATTGTTATCAATTTGATATTTACATTAATAAAGCGCTAGAAAAAAACGACCTAGGTCTTTTAATTTGTATTCAAATCAAATATGAATTGCTTACATTATGAAATTGAAAGTCTTTACAGATATTTTATAACGTGACATCGCGACTGTTCATTTTTTTTTACTCTTAATCAAATTCAAATGTGCCGCGCTTTGGTAATATTAGTTGTGCCACAGCGCCATCTATGGGCACTTTGCACAGCTTGCGCATGAATCAACTCTGTGCGGTGTGGCGGCATGTCGATAACAGTTACCAGGCACGATCAGTTAACACGAAGCACTAACCATACAACATATTTTTAAAAGGCTCAAATTGAACTGTATCTGTATGCACAAGTGCACGGGTTCGAAAATCGCATCCCATTTTGCCCACTGGGCTCAATCAGGTATTACATTAAAAAAAAATTCGTTATGATAGACAAACCCACGATCATTCAAACAAAATCAGACACTTAAATATAAACGCGACTCAACTAATCGAACCCAAAATCATTCACACAATTCTAAGTTGTGGTAGGCACACGCCAATGTTCATTTCCCATGCATACACATACTCAGGCACATAGGCTCACAAATGCTTCCACGATATCCCACAATTTGTGTGAGCATCGCGTCCCATGCGTACACACAATCAAACACATTTATGTAGGTGTGTGCAGTTCACAAGATCTACCAAATGCAAATGTTCGGCTTTCAAATTCCTACAGGCAGCTAGAGATTCGCACACAGGCAGCCAAATGTTCATACATGTTTCCAGAGACTGCAAGTGTGTGTGTGTGCATGCCCGTCGCGAAATAATATTCTTTATGCGCATCAACGCTTTCATACCCTTCCCACAAATAATCATCGAAACGCTAATATTTTGTGTGCATGAGCGTGGCAAACGCTTTTAAGATTTCGGTATACTCTTCACTCAAAAGGAAAGAGCTGGGATCGTCGCTAAAAATTTCAATTTTTGTGCGCTGCTGAGTTCGATGATTTGAGAGACCATAGAGAGAGAAGAGAGAGATAGAGTGAGAGAGAGAGAGTAGGAAAAATAGCACATAGCCATGCTTCATATAAAAAGTGACCATTCGGCCTGAGCGCTCGCAGCGCACTGATTTCGTCGCGCGAACTTTTCATTGCCCGAGCCAGTAGGTACCGAGCCGAGCAAATACGAAGTTAGATGGTCCCTGCTAGATAGATTTTCGGCGTTGAAAAACTTTGTTCTACATGTCCAGTCTATGTGTTGTATGGTTAGTGCACGAAGCTACAAAGGATATTCCTCATTTGTCGTCTGATTTGGATTTTTTATATATTTTGTTTTCTAACATTTTTCTTATTTATTTATAGTTTGGTTGAAACTCCGCTTGATCAGAGCTACATATGGATGTGTGATTTAATTATAATTAATTTGTTTTATTTTTAATGGTTACGTTCACAAGAAATATAGTGTTCGTAACAATTATATGCCCATACATATATCGAGTTGGTCAAAATAGATTTGCACCACGACTTTGATCCATCCATAAGTATAAAAGTTTAACCAGAATAGACCGATAAGTCTCCCCGCCCCTTTTGAGATCGGCTAAATTCAACCTTTACAAAAAAATTGAAAACATCTTTAAACTTAAGGACTAACCACATTTATTCCTTAACACATTCTATACAAATTTCGTCGATTTTTGTTTTGTTTTACATTTTATTGTTTAATTTAAAAACTCTTTGTTTGGTTTCCACAATAGTTTTTGTTTTTTTTTTTTTTTTTAGATTTTTTCAAAACAAAAATAAAGAAGAAAAATATAGTTTTAGTTAATATATTTTTATCCTTTCTCTCTCACTTGTGTTTTTTCATTCTTGTTGTTTGTTTGTTTTTTTTTTTTTTTGTTTTTTGTTTTTGTAATAATATTAATTAAAAATATTGTTTTTCTTTTTGTTTTTCTTTCGCAAGTTAATTTAAGAAACAATTAATCAAGTTCTTATTTAATTATACAAATTTAAAAAAAATAGTAATTATATAATAATAAAAATAATATTTATAACGGGGAAAATGCAAATAGCTCTTCATGCTGTTGTTGTTGTTGTTGTTGATTTCTCAAGTTGCTATTATTACTGTTTGTTGTTGTTGTTGTTGTAGCTAGTATAGTTGTTGTTTCTCTCATTTTGATGCGCACAAAGAAAATATGTTGTCGGTGAGGGGCGTGTGGGGCGGGGTTCATTTACGACCAATTGAAAATATTGATAAGCTAAGCGAATAATGGAAGGCAGGATTCCGTTAGATTGATTGATTGATTGATAGTATGATTGTGTGATTGTCGGTCAACACCTGAGTGTCAAAACCATTTTCATTTATTTTCTTTTAACTAATACTCTCCATAAATACACACATATTATTTCCCGTCCTCCATTTCTTCATCTATACAAAAGGTCAAATAAAAAAAAAGTATTTAAACAGAAACTGCAAAAATTCTCGGCCAGTTGGTCTGCATCTATATATCAATTGGATTAGGTAGTTGGCTATTGAGGAGTGGTAAATGGCGCGCTGCGTCGAATTTCATGGTGGTTAGATTGGCTTGGGATATAGGATATAGAAAGTTCCATGTGTGGGGCGTGGTGAGCGCTTTACATGTTCTCAAACTGATCGACGCGACGCTTTGTGTTGCCCTTGCGGATCTCGCGCAACGTCTTGTACTTGTCGCGTCCCTGACGCACATTTTCGCGATGAATCTTATCGTTAGCCGTCTCTTTCGTTTCGTCGCGTGACTGCGCCAGGTCTTGCTTCAGGGCCTGCAAATAAACGACAGAGAGAGAGAGAGAGAGAGAGTTCGAATTAGAAAGAGAAGGAGATAGAAAGAGAGCACAAGTATAAGGTATAACAATAACACGACTTTTCATGATGATTCACGACTAATCAAATATTTCGTTAACTGCAATTTTAGAATGAATAAATATTTGAAACTCAACATATATATATTCATCCACGACTTGGTAAACTATGAAACATAACTAAAAGTCCTTAGGCTTGAAATCTGGATATCTATCTCAATTTCTACAAATATATCTGATATTACATGTAGACGCATCTACAACAACAAAAATATATGTTGTAGACTCATTTACGCTTTACACCTTCTGTATAAAACACATAAAGAACATTTAACAAGAAAACATTGGCTTTACACATAATAAGAAAAAAGAATGCAAGCTTTTCAGACCAGGTAAATTCTGCTACATTCTTTACATTGTTATCTAAACCATCTAACATATACTCAATATTTATCTTTATGTTGTCCAACAGATACTGTACTTTTGTTGGTTTTGCCACATAAGCCGAAAGCTTTTTGCCATGCCAATTATACAAAAAATGGTTAACTACATTGTCTGATAAGATAAATAAACAAACTGTTTACTGCGCCCACATAAACAAAACAAAAGAGAAAAACCCAAGCGTGTTATCTGCATATTTTAAGAAAGCTATCTAAGGAGGTTATCTCAATTGGGGTGCGTAGCATATTCCCTCTTGCTCTAATGTTTGCACACACCTTAAGCTGGTCGTGCAAGCGCTCGTTGCGCTCGGCCAGCGTGCGTCTGTCCTCGATGGGATCCTTGATATGCTCGTCTGTGTCCAGGTCGCGCGACACATCGCCGCCGGCATCGCCATTCGTCAGCTCCTCCTCGTTCTCGTTCTCATCCTCGGCCACGTGATGGTGTTGCGGCGTGGTGGATGCCGCCAACAGAGCAGCAGCAGCTTCGGCCTGGAAGATTCAAAATAGATAAATAATGCCGACGGAGATTAATGGTAGACGGAATTAACCTGCTTGCGGCGTGCCTCCTCGACCTCGTCTTGCAGGCGCTTGGTCTCTTCGTCCTTGGCATTGACCTCGTCCTGAATGCGTTGCACCTCCTGTTGCTTGGCCATGATCTCCTCCTCCAGCTTGGCCTTCTCGACGGCCTCCATGTTCTTGGCCTCCTCCAAGCGCTGCAGCATCGATTGCAGCTCCTTCTGGCGCAGCTCAAGTTCATCCTTGGCGGCCTGCAGCTGCTTCAGCTGCTCCTCCAATCGCCGTATCATCTCCTGTGCCTCAAGCAGATCACGCTGCGATCGCTCCATCTCCTCTTGCATTTGCTTGAGTCGATCCTCATACTCCTGCTGCTTCTTCTCGGCACGCTCACGTGCTGCCAGCGCCAGCTGCAGCTTCTCACTGAGGAAGAATATATCATATCATTAGAGAGCAGACATTGGATTGAATTGAAGCTGATACGACTTACCGCTCCTGCTGTTTGGCATTCTTCTCCTCGCGCGCCTGTGCCTTCATTTGCTGCACATCGATCGTGTCGGGCTTGCGACGACGCATGTAGAGCTCATGGTTGCCCATGCAGAGTGCCAGGATGCGCTTGTTGATGCGGACGCGCGGCGCAAAGAACATAAAGTCCGGCGCCTTCTTGTCAATTGGCTTGATAATGAACTTCTTCTCAGAGAACGAAATGTTACGGATCTCGGACCAGGGGAAGCCAATTTTGGGCGTTAGCCGATCGTCCTGCTCGTAAATGTTCAGGCCGAGCGCATCGACGCCCAACCAGAGGTCGGTGCCCTTCTTGTTGCGTATCTCGAAATAGTTAACGCCATACATTTCCAGATCCTGGGCAATCTTCAGATACTCCATCATGGCATCCTCGCGCAGCATGCTGCGATGCTCCTGCCACCAGGTCATTATCGACTGCTCCCATTCGTCCTTGGACATCTTGTGCTGATCGATAACGCGCTGTGGCAACAGGCGATCGTTCGCTAGGAAACCGGCTGTGTGAGTGGTTTTATTGTGATCGCCATGACGCGCCTGCACCGCATAGGAGGCCAGCAGCACCGACGTCTCCGGCGGGCAGTAGATCTCATCGGTCAATATGGCATTCTTCACTTGCAGATAGAACAGGCGCAGTGTGATGTCCTGTATGAGCTCCTCGGCCACATCCTCCGGATAGAATTTGGCACGGAATCTGAATTGCAACGGATTCTCCTTTTTCACATCCTGATTCATGACCTAAACACGCGAATAACAATAAGAGAGATGAATACACAGGCAATAATAGTGCATTTTCTTATTCATTAGACATATTTTATATATAGTTTGGCACATGTTGGGTTACCCATGTAGAGAACGGCATTGATCCAGTCTGTGCGATTTGGTTTGTGCAATCGTTTCAAATGTGCGCAGCATGTTTCAATAGAGAATCAATCAGAGATCAATAATAATAATTATATATGCATTTTGTATTCGTTCGACAACTCTACAGAGCTGGGGCAGGGATCGTTGTTGGCATGCAGGGTTGAGTCTACTACAGACAATCTACATTCAGTAATGGATTAGGGAAAGTCAACTAGAACCCCGAGCTAGACCTAGACAGCTAGGAAAAGGGTTTAACTAAGGCCACAAATAGCAATAAACATTTGCTGGGATTGATTTATTGATTTTGGCTTTGAGATGTCGCCCACCATATCGTCGGCATCATCATCTTCCTCGCTCTCGTCCGTCTGATTGTGTCCATTGCTATCAGCGGTCTTTTTGTCCACGTATTTCTTAACACGTTTCAAATATTTAATGGTCTTTATGGCCGGCGATTCTGGCTAAACAATACAATACGTAACCTCATTATTCTCTAAGCAGTTCACAATATGTTTGGGGCATATTAGAAACTTTGGAATATATTTATATGTTCATTTTAATATATGTATTTATGCATATTTGTAATGCTTACCTTTTTGTATAGCTTAATCCATGTGGAGTCACCCTTTGAGTCGGTGTACTGCAGACCAAAGAACCAAACCTCACGCAAGCCAATCGTCTTGACCACCTGATCGAACAGTTGTTTACCGGTCGTTGTCGACTGAATGGCAAACTCCAGTTCAGCGTCCATTGTTGTGACGCGCACATTTAGCTACAAGTGAGAAGAGAACATGTATCAAAATTAGAATTCATTATATAAGCTATGAGATCGTATATACGTAAATTTCCCCTTACATTTGACTAGTTCTCCCTTATTTATATAACTCATCTATAGATCTTGGCCCATACTCAAGCGAGAAAAAGTCTATTATCGATATTTATCGATCTCTTATTATTAATTTGCGAATCAATTATTTCAATTTATCATAAACATTTCAATTACAACTTGCTTGTTTATTAAAAACTATTGATCGCTGGAACGTTATAGATATTCTTGATGAATATCTACGCCTTTCATATCGTAATTGTAGTCCTCCATCAGAGTTCACGTGTCTGCTTCATGGGCTTTCTCTCCCCTTTCTATGGGTTTCACCTGCCTCGTCCACTTTTCTACTCTGCTGACGTTAAGCCCCTCTCACCCACGCGCTGACCGAATTGGTCAAGTGACATACAAACACAGAAAGAGTCTCGCTCTATCTCTCTCTCGCTCTCCCTCTTTATCTGTGTGCCTCCATGGGCTCATGTGATTGACTGCATGTCCGCTGTATAACGTTGACTTCTCTGCACGCTCACACACACACACACACAGACACACACACACACGCATTCGGAACAGCCCGTCAATCCATTTACTATAAACGCCCGATGTTGTTGCTGTTGCTGTTGCTGTTGCTGTCATGCTTGATTGCTTCTTTTTTTGTTGCCGTTTTCCGAGCGTGATTTTCCTAGGCAGCTTTTCCCGGCCAGCCGTAATTAGCAGACACGTGCACTTCTCACATGTTTGGCGACTTTTACTTCCCTAATCCTCCTTTGACACTTGCCGCACTCACACTGCCAACTGCAATGCGTGCACTAATTCGCATTAGGTGATCAATGAGCAATCGATTATTGGAGGTTCGTGTGAAGCTCTCTTTGGCTCTAATACGTAAGCAATATAATATTAACTAATTCTATGTAGATATAGTGACGCATTTTATTTATGATTTATATTGCCTAATTTTATCACAGATCTGAATTCAACTTTGTTATCGATTAATTGTAACTTTAGCTGTGTGTTGACTGTACTTGTTTTATGGCAATGTCTAAAATATCTGAGTGCAAAATTGGAGCTCGAAAGCTGAACGTGTTTCCCGACTGTAAGCCGTAAACAAAAACCATAATTTTGTGGCTTTGTCGTGCCCATTAAGAGCGATAATAAAGTTATCGATAACAACGTTTTTGTACGCTCAATAAATTCATAAAGTTGTTTTGTTATTTGCCGAGACGCTTCCACTTTTTGTTGATTTTTTTGCCAATGTTTTGCTACGTACTTTAACGTGTTTTATTTTGTCTCTTTTTTAGTGCATTTTGTCGCAATGCAAATCAAACGTGACACAATGCAAGGAAATTGAAAACGTTCATTTCAATCCAATTAACGTTTTTGGGTTAATGCATGTTGCTGCTGCTGCTGTTGTTGTTGCTGCTGTTGTTGTTGTTGTTGTTGCTGCTGTTGTTGTTGTTGTTGTCATGTGTATGGTACGTGCATACAAGCATAAGTCACTCATTGGCCCCACTGTGCAAACCAGTGTGGCAACGGAAACAGCCGCATAACCAAGCAGTTGCCATCTCGCCTGCCAACTCTAACTGCGCACTCCCCTCCCCATCTGCCACCACCTATCTCTCTCTCTCTCTCTCTCCACCTGCTACTGCAGCTGTAGCATGACAAATTGCTCTCAGCTATGCCAAAATGTTGACGTTACTTATACATACATATATTATTTGTCTCTAGTTGTTTCTGTCAAGCCGGAAACCATAAAAATGCATCACAACAACAGCAACAACACTAACACGAATATAACTGTGCAAAAGTCGTATATTCCTGGTAAATGCTGCTTTGAATTATTCAAAAAAACTCGTCATATTTTATATAACTGCAAATTTCTCTGATCGTTTTTCAATAATTTCAAAATTGTCTGTCAGAAAGTCGAATGACACATTGAGTGAATGGCAGTTAAAAATATAAATATCAAAGATTTATATAGATATAAAATATAATGAAATTCTCAGTGAAATTACTGAGAAATACTTTATTAGACAAAATTATCTATTATATATATATATTTGTTATTTTCTATTTTTAGATTTTAATTTAATTTCTATTTTTAGATGTGACAAATTTGTGCATATCACAAGATAAGATATCACAATATCTTTGTAAATATTGATATATCTACATATTAAATATAAAAATAACTGTATTTATTAACTATCCATTGTTTGGGCGTATTCAATGCAAGCTAAAGACACGTTTACATAAACAAGCTAAAGAATTTGCTTCAAGTGTGGAAGAACAAGTTTATCTCTCATTTATATGCTAATTTCTGGTATTTTCATAAGCCGTAAAGAGAAAAATGTATTATAGAGAACACAGAACACCAAGATCAAAGAGCAAAGTGCTGAAACCCTTGACGGTTTACAAACTCATTTGGAAAATCGGGAAATAAGAAATTGTAACTCTTTTAGGTAGAACATCCAAGAAATTGAACTATAAACTTGATGGGAAATCTAAGAATACAAATTTAAAAGTGTTATTAGAATACAGAAATATTAATCTAAGAACTCAAACTTAAAAGTGTTATTGGAATACAGGAATATAAAGCTATGAAACTTTTCAGGAATTCGAATTAGAATTCTTAACAAATCAAGAATATAGTTAAATAAAATTTGAATAGAGAGCTCTACGAAATTCCAGCAATTCGCTTTATTTTCTGCTGCCGGAAATTCAGGAAGTCACACGATAATCTTATGCAAATAAAAAATGCACTTAAAATCCATATTTTTGAACAAACAAAAAACTCTGATTTATTATTTTGAAAAAAAAAAAAAAAAAAAAAATATATATATATATATATATATATATATATATATATATATATATATATCGCTTGTATTATTTAGTAGTTGTAGTATATTAACACTCATAATATTTCATGGAGCAATAGCTTTAACTTTCAAATGGTATTGTTTACAGCAATATTCTGGAAGTCGTATCCAATTAGTGAACGACAACTGGCAGTAATTGCCTAGGCAAGGTGCCACTACAAGTACAGTGAGCATACACCGCCCCCACCTGAAGGGTATTTCAAGGGGATAGAAATGATAGCATGGAGCAGGCTCAACGCACCATTTTACGCTTAACGCTGCCGCCGTAGCGCGAAAGACGCGCTCGACTGGTATCGGAGACGACGACCATTTTGGACGGCCAAGCGTTTTTCAGTAGCCTTTGAATAGTTACAAAGTTTTGGATGGCGCGTAATGCGCACACACATGTATATCACACACACACACAGAGACAGGCACGCACACTTGAGTAGCGAACGAAGCAAAAAATAAAGCGGAAATCGTAGAAAATTCCAATGCGCGTCGTTCTGCTGCCCAGCGTCAACTGAGGAAAATGGAAAAGCGACTCTAGGTTTTTAACTTAATGCAATGGCAAAGTCGAGCAGACCCCAGGCCCCGATGCCAGATCCAATTGGGGCTGGTGGGTCTTAGGTGAAGGTAGACGGAGCAGGGGCACCCACGTCAAAGCTCAACAACTGTTCAATTTCAGACGGCAATAATGTGCCGCTCGCTGAACGACAAACGCTAGATTTATATTTTCATTTTCCCTCTACTTCCATTTTAGTTCTTTTGCAATTGTATGTTAATTATGCAGCCAAAAATAGACACTGCGGCATATATATATATAGATTTATATATATACACGTATGTATACAGTTAGCGGTGCTTTCTCTAAACCTTCCCGGTCCCTCCTATCCGCGCTTTGCTGACCAATCAATGGACAGCCATCGCGTTCGGAGAGGCCCGGCCTGGATAAACAAATCAACGTCAATCATACGACCCGTTGGCTGTCAGTCCTATTAGAGCTGCAATTAGCCAAGCCCATTAAGGTAAATACATCAAGCACAAAACTATGAAGGCGCATATATTATATTTGGAGACCTATTATTTTCACCATTTTATTAGCATTCACGAACAGTGCCTCATCAAATAGTCATTCGAGCTGTAAATCCACATTAGACTATCTCTATTGTTTTATGAATCGCTTCGCATTCATGAATGCAATTTGAATATGGAAAAGACTCAAAGTGGAAGAAGATATGAGTAGAAGTTGTTTAAGTTTAAGAATAAATTACAAATATGTTTACCTTGAGTAATTATTGCTAGATTTCTCTCTCTCTCTCTCTCTCTCTCTCTTTGTCTATCTCCTCTTCCTTGATTCGCATTTCTATTTAATTATGTCGTTATGTTATCTTTTTCCTATTTTTCCATTTCTTCATTTGACGCGCTCTATCTCTATCTCTATCTCTATCTCTATCTCTATCTCTATCTCTATCTCTATCTCTATCTCTATCTCTATCTCTATCTCTATCTCTATCTCTATCTCTATCTCTATCTCTATCTCTATCTCTATCTCTATCTCTATCTCTATCTCTATCTCTATCTCTATCTCTATCTCTATCTCTATCTCTATCTCTATCTCTTTCTCTATCTCTATCTCTATCTCTATCTCTATCTCTATCTCTATCTCTATCTCTATCTCTATCTCTATCTCTATCTCTATCTCTATCTCTATCTCTATCTCTATCTCTATCTCTATCTCTAT
The DNA here is from genome assembly GCA_037075325.1 of Drosophila mayaguana. Taxonomy (NCBI): domain Eukaryota; kingdom Metazoa; phylum Arthropoda; class Insecta; order Diptera; family Drosophilidae; genus Drosophila; species Drosophila mayaguana. The sequence goes on along the minus strand of JBAMCG010000120.1, from coordinate 2,241,253 downwards.
CTCTATCTCTATCTCTATCTCTATCTCCCTCTCTCTCTTTTCTCCCTATCTCTTGTTCTCTCTCCCTCTCATTCTATCCCTATCTGTTGTTCTTACTCTCTCTCTCTCTCTTTCTATCCCTATCTGTTGTTCTTACTCTCTCTCTCTTTCTTTCTCTCCCTATCTCTTGTTCTCACTCTCTTTCTCTCCCTATCTCTTGTTCTCTCTTTCTCTCCCTATTTCTTGTTCTCTCTCTCTTTCCCTCCCTATCTCTTGTTCTCTCTCTCACTCCTTATCGCTCCTCACCTCTTCTCATCTTGCCTCATCTATCTCCACTTCTCCTCATCTCTCTGTCCCTCCTTTTCTCTCTGTCTCTCCTCTTCCCTCTCTCACTCTCTTCCTTTTCCTGTCTCCCTCCATCTATTTCCCCCTCTACATGTGTCGCTCTCACATCTCAATCATTTCATTTATTACCTTTTAATTATTCTTCATCTATGTTTCCCTTCTCATCTCCTTCACCCAGTTTCATTTTATTATGCTCGCCTTGAATTGAATTTCTGAATCACCTGCTTACGTTTTATAATACAAACAAAAAACAAATATAATATATACACTTAGATAAATACATATACATATATATGGAGCAGACAACATCCCATATGCCATATTTAATGAACCAAAGGTTTTAGATAGTAGCGAAAGAATGTGACACTGAATGCGTTGACTGATTTATTGTCCGTCCTATTCGCTGTCAATCAAATGAAATGAAATCGAATCAAATCGAGGCAAATCAGTTTTCAGTCGTCAACTGTTATCGACAGTCAGCGCCATCACAAGACGGCTAACTGAGACGCCAATGGGTCAAATGGGGATTGTGGGGGACTTTTCTGTGTTATGACGTCGTCCGCAAGTCTTCGACGTCATCGGACTTTTTGTACTTTTCTTGGCGCATTGCCAGAAGTGGAAAACGTCGGACTTTTTTTTTATTTATGTATTTTGCTTTTGATTTGCTAGATCAATGACGCTGCAGTGGACGATGACGTCTTTCATATTTTTCCACTTTTTTTTTTGGCTTCTGCTGTCAATCATTTAGTGATAAGAAAGTACACACTTGTCGTCGTCGTCGTCGTCCTCTTCTTCTTCTTTGATTTTATTTGCAGCAGTATCTGTGTGGCCACAAAGTGCTTGATAATCTATCAAAATTTACAAGCTTGTTTCGATTCGCATGCTATTTTGGTTTTCCTTTATCAGGTGCGGCCGCTGCTGCTACTGCCTCAAACACGAAATGAGTTTTTCATTAATTTGATTGCTGCCCCTGATTGATTGCATAACGATTCAAATTCAATTTGATATCACAATTGTGCATACCATAAACAATTTCCGATAATATTTTATGTATCGCAAATTTGATTTGAGTAGATTTTCGTGTCATATTTCAGCTCATTATGTTAAAAGGATTTCGTGTTTTATGTTCTTCTGTACGAAAGGTGGCAACGCTTTGACTAGGTAGGATCTTCAATTTGTATTTGATCTATAATTAAAATTGACATATGTAAAGGTAAAATAAGAATTTTAACATCAATTCATTATGCTCCAAAAGTCAAGTTCAAACTGGCAAAGCGTTGCCACCTTATGGGGGAAAAAGAGAACAAAATAAGTATTTTAGTATATGAAATTCTTATTTTGTTCTCTTTTTAATATATGAATTTTTTATTTTGTTCTCTTTTTTTCCTCTCTTTTTTCTTAAAATTCTTATTTTACCTTTACCTATGTCAATTTTAACAATAAATTCCACTTGACATTGATTCAATATATCAACAATATGGCAACGCTGTCACATATTCTCACTTTCCCTCTCTGTCTCCCAACACTAAACCTTAATTAGCTTCATTATGCTTCTAGCTAAATTTCACTACAACAACGAGAACTTTTGGTAGCATTATCTCAGCTGATTTTGTTGCTTAAAAGTTTTCGTCTATTACCGAAAATCCACTTAAATTTGATCAATATGAGCTTTACTTACCGATTTGGGCGACATTTTGCTGCTTGTCTATCCTCACCCCGTTGTTGTTAGTGGAAAATTGTAACAATATGTTGGGGACGTCTGTGTTGTTGTTGTTGCTTTCGTGTTTTGCTACTCGTTCAGACTGTAATGAGAATAGGTTGTAAAATAATTGTTTATTAATGCATAAAAAAAAAAACAAAACAAAGTAGTTAGCACTTAATATTAAAATTCGTTTGAAGTAGTTTGGGCCAATTGGGCAAAGCCAGTTGCTTTCTGCACGCGCCAAGCGACTACAAATGGAAAGCTCACGATCATAATTCCTATATATAGGAACTGTTTTGTTCACACATACATATACATATATATATATATATATATATATATATATATATATATATATATATATATATATATATATATATATATATATATATATATATATATATACCCTTGGCTCATTTTGCTATATCTGTAATATCTATAATATTCGTTTATTTCGGATTTCACCTGGCACTTTGACAAACCTCTAAAACAGCGAGTTTTCATTTCGGTTTCCTTCTAATTAACAAATCGTGTGCACAAAAATTAACTCAAATTTATTTATTTTATTTACTTATTTTATTATTATTTTTTTCTTTTTTTCAACTCAAGCACTTGAAAACTTTAGATAACATTTTGTCAACGGAAATGCAAAGCAATTAAAAGCAAATATAGCAAAATAAAAAGCCAAAAAATGTTTAGATTACGACTGCGTATAAAGTTCTCCACTTATCATCATAAAAACATGTATATGTATATATACATATATATTTCTTTGCAAGAGTTTTAATAAGCTGAGCTTTTTTATTGACAGCGACCCAGCGGAGGAGCCCTTGAACCCAGTTACAGGAAACACGTAAGAGCAACCATTTGAATTTGATTTGAAAATTCATTTACAAATTGTTATTGAATTGTTGTTGTTGATTGTAAAAACCTGTGCCGCCTTCATAATGAAAATTCAATTGACATTTTGACACCTGAAATTTTGTAAACGCTTTGAAAGCATTTGTGACGTCACACGGCAGAGACGCCATCTTCATTTGATTTACGAAGCAAATATGTTGTATCTACACAGACACACACATGCACACACACACACACACGCTATATGCTTGCTGAAACAGGCTTGAACAAACAGTTTCCGTCGAAATGCAAATTAATAATCATTAGCTGCAAAGGCAAAAGACATTCCAAAGCTTCGATTTTTACTGTTGTTGTTGGGTTTGCACATATTATGACATCATGCCGACTTTATTATCGCTTCTGCGTGAACTTCGAGTGTACACAAATACATATGCAGCCCAATATCTACACACACACACACACACACACACACACACACACACACACACACACACACACGAGAGACTTCACATAAATAATATATGAAGTTATATTACACTGTTTTAGCTGTAGATATTCATGAACCTTGTCGCTTTGTCTGTTTAGTTACACGAAATATTTCCGAAATTCCAAAGAGGTGTGATAAAAACAACAAATTCTCTATAATTCGATAGATGAGTGTTGCTAAATATTCAAGTTTGAGCGTTTACCTTTTTCTCCCCGATCGAACATTAATCAGATTTTGTTGTCTGCTCTGATAAGAAATTCAATTTCAGACCAAACAATTGGCGATTGCAATAGAATCATGATAAAGCTCTATGTACACTATCAGCACTATCATGACAGTGTTGGTAAACGTACATATATGATTTACAATTACAAACTATATGGAATAAATACATTGTCATACATAGAGTGTTCCTTTCATTATCGTCAGCTTGACTTTCCAGTTGCTTCTTTTATATATATATATATATATATGTATATATTTTTTTTTCTTTATATATATGTATATATATATTTTTTTTTATTATTATTATTTATTTGCCTTCCAAGTCAAGGGGGCCAAACAGTAAATTTGAAATGAGCTCATATTATTTTTTTTGTACTTTTTTGCTATTTTGCCAGCTGTAAATGAGCAACAAATTCCTTCAGCTTGAATCAAAAGTTGAGGGCCAAAACGTGTCGTCTATTGGCAGATGAATCATACAAATGCCAAGTGGGTAGACTCTGTCTCTCTCGCTTTCGCTCTCTCTCTCTCTCTCTCTCTCTCACGCACACACACACAGAGCCAGCTAAGCAATGCATCCTGCCTTCAATCAACGTATGCGTCATTTCCTACTTCAGTTGATTGACATTTGATTTAACTTTATTATGCCTTTGCCTAATCTGTGACTGTGATTTCTTCTTTCTCGCACAAGTAAGAGTGAGAGTGAGTGAGAGGGAAAGAGAGTAAAACTAGCTAGGGCTTTCAAGTTCGCCGCCAGAAACGGAAATGAAAACGATTCAGCGAAAATGCGTAGTTATATGGCTTTGCACACAATAGTTCAACAGTTGAAGTTCAGCTTAAGTTATCGATAGCGCTGCATGGCCCATAACTGTCCAGTTGGGGCTATGGCTAGTTATATTATGTTATGCACACGTTTACATAATCTCCGGAGCTACGGGGTTAACCCACGCGCAACATTTGCTCATTGTTTTGTTTATGTTTAATATCCATTAACTGCATTTAATGAGTTCAAGCTAAAAGCAGCGGGGCAAAAATCACGTTTTCGTTTACGTTTACGTTCAGTGCTTGACCACCGGAACCACAAGAGAAAAGCACGCACACACACAGACAGACGCATACAGAAATCTGAGCTTACTACACACAGGCAAATGAGCACGCAGCTAATGAGATTTTGAGCGATGAGCGGCGCACGCAAAGAGAGCGACAAGAGAGCAAGGCAAGACAAAGCGACGCTACGCGGCGAATCCCTCGCATTGCGTATGCGCAACGCAGTGGAAGCCAAATAACTACATAAAAGCGAAATAACAGCAACAGCAGCAGCAGCAGAGGCAGAGACAGAGGCAGCAGCCGCAGTCGCAGCGTATGCCGTCATATTATTTTTTTTTTTTTTTCATTCGCTTTTACTTTTCATTTACATTTGGTGTCGTAAAACAAGCATAAAAATAATAATAATAAATAATCATCAAATAAATAGCCAAAACAATTTCTGCGCCAAACTATTAATTTCAATAATTATGCGTCTTTTCATGCCGCGTTGATTTAGCGCAAATCCCAATCGCACGTTCTTTCTTCATCTTTCATTGTGAGTGTATGTGGGTGTGCGCGAGTGTATCTATACGTGTGTGTGTGAGTTTTAAGGTCAATAATTAAAATAGGGCAATCAAGCGTACGAATGAATCTCTGACCAAGTAAACTGTTTATTTTCCCATACCCTGTAAACAATGAGCAGCTTAAAGGGTATGCAGGTTACGAGTAACTGATAATAGCATAGCTAATAGCAATTGATTATATGTATATTAATATATATTTTTAAATTCAATTAACTTGATCAAATTTCCATTTATGCATTACAGGGCATTGCTTAGTCGCATACTCAAACTTAAGCACTTCTCGTTTCGTTTTGTGAATGAGTAGAGGTAAAACATAGGGCAAACAGTCAAACAAGCAACTTAGCAACAAATGTTAATTACAGGTTCAAAACTATATTTTTAGAGCAGCTGTTAATTATACCTGTGTGTGTTTCGATACATATTTTTACCTCTTCTAACATTGCTTTTTAATGTGTAGATATATACACATATATAGATATATGTATCGAAGCACACACAGGCCAACATGGGTATAAGATAGACGCATTAAGTATACAAATGTGACAATTTAATGAAGAAAATTAAGGCTTAAATGTTCTTGATAGCAAACAAATGGTACGCGCACACGTAAAGAAAATAGCAGCAGCCAAAGCCAAAACAACAAAAGGCAACTGTCAAAAGTCCGCTACATATGACAGCGTGGGCGAGCGGGAGGGGGAGAACAAGATATATAGACAAGACGACGCGTCGCCGCGAGGGCAGCAGCAGCAGCAGCAACAACAACAACAGCATGGTGAGTGTAGAGCAATGGCGGTGAGTTAGAGATGGGAGAAAATAAAAACATCAACGCGTCCATAATTAACAGCGACGCGCAAATACAAACACACATACTACAATACTCACACACATATACCTCTACACTTATGCATATCTATGACGCTGAGTGCGTTCGGCATATTTCGAATTATTTCTTTTGACATTGTGCCTCACTTGGCGCATGATTATTTTAATTGCCAACATATAGCAGCAATTAGTGATATATATATACATAAGCACATACATACACACACATGTCGTCTCTGTTATTATTCAAAATTTAAGTATTAAATAAATGAAAGCGAATTGACAATAAAGCGATTAAGAACTTCATAAATATTTGCCATGCCAAAAAGCTCGCTCTCTGAAAACAAAAAGCTCTCTCACATACCTCACTTGAGCACCGTTAGTAAATCACAAAGCTGGATCTTCGCTTGGCTTTGCTAATTGTTTTGGTCAATTTCACATGCAAAACACACAAACAAAGCCAACATTGTAATTGACAGTAGTTTTTTTGTTGACAATTTTATTTACTGTATTTTTTTTTTTTTTTGTCTGTTTGCAGCTCAATCAATGGAAAGTTTTGATGCGAAACCAGGTGATCGGCTAATTTGAGTCAATAATTATGTATACGTGTGTGAGTGTGTATCGTACTGTTCCAGTTAATGATAATCTCAATTGGGTCATATTACGTAACGGAGACGTGCCGGTTATCAGCGCTAGCAACGTAATGTCACACTACGTGCATTCAAAAACTTAACTGATATACATACACACACACACACACACACACACGTATTTAAGCCGTATTGTTTTGCCTGCTTTATTGGCGGCCCCGCAATAGGCAATCAAATTAATGCTCACGTTTTTTGTTTTCAGTTTTATTTTCATTATTTTTATTTTTTTTTTTTTTTTTAGTTTAGGAGAACGATTCGCCTTTTGTTGAGCATGGCATATAAAAAACCGATGTAATAAAATAAAATTGACATTGCACTGAGCTTGCCCAGTATTATTATTATTATTATTAATTATTTCGATTGCTGTCAACGTCACTTCCGTTGGCAACTATTCTCCCATATTTGTACAATGAAATCATGTGCATATCTTATCTAATATATACACACTCATATATGTAAGTCTACACACACACATATAGACATATTTGTGTAGCAATTGCTCCAAAAATAATTTATATCAACATTTTCCTATGCGGTCGCGCCCGAAAAAAAAACTAGCTGGCAAAACAAAGAGTTCCGAAAAGGAAACAGAAATGTTCTAGGAGGGAATACTCGATTAGAAGATGACCTAACCCATGCAGCATAGAATGATACATCGATAAAACAAAATTATATATGTTCACCAAGATAATTAATCCTATAAATTTCAAATTTAATATAATTATGATTATATATTTCAATCTTTCTTTATATTTCCTTCTACATGTTACACCAAACTAATATACCTTGTCAACTATTTTGTAGGGTATAAAACAATTACAAATTGGCAAATAGACAAATAATGAATGACAAAAAACAGACAAACAACGACAGACAATTGGGTCGCTTGTTCTGCCTCCCTTCAATTTCGCGCTATCGATAAACAAAGCCAAGCACGCACGCACGCACGCACTCCCGCACCCACACCCACTTTGCCTAACCTCACCTAACCAATGTTCTTGTCTCTGTCCCACATACCTTACAACATTGCGCAGGCTTAATTCGCCTGCTCTGTTGGCGAATCAGCACATGCAAAAGGAGAGTAAAGCGTAGCAGCTATTGGTTAGCTGTAGCAAGCCACGCATGAGCATAAGCGTAAGTATATGCAGCGCTGCTTTTACATCCTTAAGAGAGCCAAAAGACGTGAGTTCGCTGAGCAAAATTTCCCTTTCGTTTTTCTGTCTCTCTCTCGCTCACTTCGCTTTAACTTCGGCTTTATGTGTTTGCAAATTGAGCATAAGCACCGCTGCGTTTACATCCGTAAGAGATCTATCCAGAAAACAATGTGCATGTGTTGGGCATAATTTCCCTTTCGTTTTTCTGCCCGGCCTTTTGATCATGCTAGGCTAACCCTCTCTCCCGCTCACTGTGCTGTAGTGTAATTCGCTTTAACTTCAGCTTTATGGGTTTGTAAATTTATGCACATTTTTATGTCATAATTTTTTGCAGGCATAAAAGCTTAACTTTTGTTTTTTTTGATTATAAAACGACGATATTTGCATGCAAAACTGTGCGCCGGTTAATTTTATGATGCAACACAGACACACACACTTTCATTCATTAAGCTTCAGAGCAAGGATGCAGATAATAGAGACAAAGAGACAAACAAAAAACTCGCCTCATCTGCCATTTGCTGTTATTATTTTTATTATTTGCAACTTATTTTATGATAGCCGCAACCGCAACTCGTTAGTTAATTTCATTTTACCTACAATACAAACACAAATATTAATCGTCAAGACAACAAAACCAAATACAGCACAATAAAAATGAGAGAAAAAACCCCACAAACAATAGAAACACACATATGTATACACACACAGGCACCATAAAATAAAGTAAGTATATAATATGCGTGACATTGAGTTTTGAGGTTATGCATATGATATGCAGCCGCAGTCGCCGCCGCAGTCGCCGCCGCAGTCGCCGCCGCAGTCGCCACCGCAGTCGCTAGACACTTGAACTGTAGAGTTGTGTGTGTGTATGTGTGCTGCTGCTTTATTAAACGTTAGTTAATTGACTATAACTCGAATAGGGAATTTCTTGCGCTTGTCCAGGGACTTATGCTCTTAGCTTGATTTATGAAGTCCCAAAATAACGAAGAGCAAAAAACGAGAACATGAACATGAAAAAATATGCATCGAAACCTAGCGTCGGCAGCGACGTCAGCAGCAAGATCGTGCGCGTCACAGCTGTCATTAAAACAATATTAAAACTAAAACAAACAGTGGCACAACCAATTTAAACTCACACATATAAAAACAACACAAATGAAAAACAAAGTAAATAACACTCTCCAATGGATCCCAATTCGATAAAAAAATAAATATTGACAAAAGGCAAGGCCAAGCACAAACACATTCGCAATCGCCCAGAAGTTAAGTGTTGGGAAACGCTGACGTCTTTGGAAAGTTCTGCATCCAGCAGGCGTTAAGATCAAGCTAAAAAGTCAAAGGAATTCTCAGATCAAAGGAAATGTTGCCTATTAGCAAAACTTTCTTCAAAACCTTTCTAATTTCTAAGTATAATAACAGTAAAACTAAAAAACTCCTCGAATTCTATGCTAATTGTGGCTAATTGGCGAGCTCTGCCAGCTCCGCTATTTTTGTACAGTTGTCAACACGTTGCCAGCTAATCAATCAATCAGTCAATCAATCAATCAATCCCCTTGGCCATGTACCACTCTAAGTAGGCCAAATGATAGCGAAAAAGCAATCGAGCAAGAGAAAATCAACTTGCTAAGAGCTGCGAACACTTTATACGGCAAATATATTAAAAATATTCTCGAACAAGTGAAGAGCCGAGCTGAACGACTGCCAGATACCACGCACATTAGGAAATTGATCAGACTTGGCTGAAGCAGCTGTAATTTGGCTGTTTCTGTGTTGATCCAGTCATACCCTCTTCTGTCATTCAATATGTACAGGGTATAGCCATGCTGAATCACAGACCAACCTTTTTTTTCGGGCAAGTGCCGCATGTGTGTGGGTATGAATGGGGTCTTATACAAAAATACATATAATATAGTATATTGCCAGATATTTATCGGCCTGCCTAACTGAGTAACCTGGCTATAAATGCGCATTGCCGTCATTGGATTCTGTTGTTAACTGATTCATCATCCAGCGCGTCAAGCTCCGTTCAAATTAAATTGTTTGCTACTGACGACGATATTTACCTTGACGCATGCAACGCCAACAAACAAGCAACGGAATCTAATGAAAACTGAAAACAACAACAGCGAAAATATAGCAAAAAATCACAATTGTACAATTAGTCATTTCATCAATTAATAATTAACTATTTTTAAACGTGCGCGCGGCGCTGCTCCATTGGCTGATGAGCTCAGTTTGAAGCAATTTCCAAAGTAGGATAGAGCGAGATAGCGCGCGACACACAGCTCACATTTGATATAAAGTTATTAACAAGCATGTTTCAAGATTTATCGTATTTTTTACACCTTGAACTTTGACGCAACAGACTTTGAAAAAAATCGCAGTGCAAAGCTCGACGAAGCAGCGAGCGCAGCTTGACAGCTTCTTGCTATATGTGTGTGTATGTGAGCGTGTGTGCTATATCAACAAGCATTTGCATGCAATAGGCTGAGCTGCACCTGTTACAACAGCAAAAACAACAGTAGCAGCAGCTGCCGAAAGCTGTGCACATTTTTCGACAATGGCAGCTAATTTAAGAGAGCCTAGCGCCCAGGCGAATTGGCTAATTCGCCTCGTCTATTTGCATTTGAAATTTGCCAATGCTGAAAGAGAATGTACAAAACGAAAGAGTTAGAGCGTCAAGCCTACTCTTTAAGAATTCAGCACTTCATGACCTTCAGAGAGACATATTTTGTTTGTTTTTGTTTTGATTTTACAGTTTCTTTTTAGTCTTTCTTAGGCGCATGCGCTGGGATGCTTGAAATAAAGATGAGGAAAAAGACACACACAAAATTAACATAGCTCAGCTGAAGAAAGCTGCAATAAGACAAAAGAAAGCTGCGGAATTTTAGCAATGCGGCCAACACAATGGCCAATGGCCTCCCCAACCGCCAACACAAGGCCTTAACAGCCAGACCAGTCTAACTCTACAGATAGGGAGAGAGAGAGAGAGAGAGAGAGAAACAGAAGCGAGAGCAAAAGAGAGAAAAAAGTGAAGATTGTTCATTGCCGTAAGAAGAAATCAACAAAAAATGGTCGAATAAAAACATAAACATATATAAATATACAATATATATAGATATATCTATGTCTATATTGGTAATGTCTTGAGTACATTAAAAGCTCGTATTATAAATAAAAAGAGGCAATTTAAATGCATTCGAACACGCGCACACCTCACATGCCAGAGTCTGGCCATAGTCTATCTATGATGGGGTATTACCATTACCATTACCATCCATAACTTTCGACATGCAATCTCTAGGCATTTTCACAATATATTATGTGATCTCTGTTCGATTCTCTGCACAGCAAACAGACAACTTAATTTGTTCAATTATAATTTCAGCTCGGTTTAATTAAAGTTAGATTCGAGTAGAATGGTTAATTTGTTTGAGAAATGATCTTAGCTTTTTGAATAGCTTAAGTTAATTGAGAGAGAGAGAGGGAGGAAGATGGAGACCTCTATCATACTTTCCCACGTTCGCATGGGGCACGTGGTTTCCCTCATAAGCCTGAAAAATAAGTGGATAACATTTTGTCATTATCTATCTATTTATATACTATATATATATATATATATTACCTATATACTACATGTCTATATCTATCTGTGATTCTAAATATCTTTGTTAAGCTTTAATCTCTCTGTCTCTCTCTTTCTCTCTCGCTCTCTCTGTATGTTTAACTTTAGCAAGATTCACATTCGTGCAACATTTGTTGAGACTTATATCATATATATATACATATATATAGCTAGATGACCGAGTGCTAGCTGAAGTTTTGGATTGCTGTAAAAATGTCCTGCCAGAGGCAGTTGCTTAAAATGGTATACTCTAACTATTTATAGAGTCAACTCTATTTTGCTTCTTGTTTATCAAGTTTCAACGAGTTCACTATGGCAGCAATATTTTTGCGTTTTACAACACTCTTAAGCTGACAGATATGGGAGACTTTTGCCAATAGATGCGTGTATATATATAGGTGACTGTGGAGCGGGCTGAAGTAGGCATGATTGCATTTTTATTTACAGTTAGTCGCCTGGCCAAACGAGTCGCTGAATAAAAAGCATCGAAGCTGTTGCCTCTGCCTCTGCCTTGTCGCCGGACGCTTCTCTCGCGCTGCCTCTGCCTCTGCCGCTGCCGCTGCCTCGGCCTCTGCCTCGGCCTCTGCTGCTGCTTCTCGACTGTCTGGCTGCCTATCAACTTGTTTATGAGGCACTGTCTCTGTTTCTGTGTCTCCGCCGTTGTAAGCTTGACTGCTGCAGTGGCTGCAGCAGTGGCATTTGCTGTGGCACTTAGCCATTGCCATTACTGGTTGTTGTTGCTGCTGCTGTTTGTTGCTGGTCAGATTTGCTTGTTGTTGTTGTTGTCGTTGTTGTTGCTGCTGCTGCTGCTTGACTAGCGCTTTTAGAAAGTATGTCAATTTAGAAAAGCCGTAGACTGGACAACGCGCACACACACACACACATACACACACACACTCACACATATGCAGGCGGCATGTACACATACGAGACTTAGCCACATACAGTTCACATCTCCATATACATATATATTTATTCATATATAAATAAGCCAATATATTTGTAATACCAACCCAAGCCAATTTGTTGTTGTCGTACTTCTTGTTGTTGCTGTTTGTTTCTTGTTGGTTCTTGTAGTTCTTTTAATTGTTGTTGGCTTCATACAAATTGCACTTGAACACAACACACGAAAAAAAACGACATTTATTCAAATTGCAATTTCCATGGAAATAAACTCAGGCGAATTCGAAACGTCACAAAAAAACTTTGCGTCTAATTGAAACGAGCGCGCCGTCGCGACTGTCTAACTAAAAGCTTGCTGCTGCGGCTGCTACTTCGGCGTCGTCGACGCTGCTGACTCCCAAAAGAGAGTGGGAGAGTCAAAGAGCGGGAGAGAGAGAGAGTGACAGAGTGAACGCGTGTGTGTGCGGGCAGGGTTAAGCTGCTGCTGCTGCTGCTGCTGCTGCTAGTGCTGCGATGCTGCTGCTTCTTCTTTGACTAACTCGAAACTCTGCTCAGCTAATAATCGTTGCGTGCGGTGCTTTGTACAGGCGCGTTAGCGAGTTTGCTGCTGACTAAATGGCAAAATTTATAATAGAGCACGTTGTGCGCTGAAACGACGCCAAAGCTTAGCAGCAGCAACAGCAACAACAACGCCAGCTTACGCGCAGCCACAAACAGATAGAGAGTGAGTGAGCGCGAGAGAGCGGGAGAGCAAAACAAAGCAAGAGAGCAAGGAAAGCCAGTTAACAGCAGTAAAATGGCATTGTTGTTGCTATTTCAAGATAGCACAGGAAATAATATCATACACACACACGTAAAGTAAGAGAGGGAGAGAAGAAGAAAGACAAGCGGCATTTTGTGCGATATGAGCGCCAAATCATATGTATCAATAACAGTGAATATCGTGAATGGGGCATAGTTGGAAGCTTACGGTTGACACCGGTGACGGCGGCAGCTGCAATCAATTGAAAGTTCACTCGATGTTCCATAGGTGGAGCTATAGCTGCAGGTGCAAGGTACGGCGGGCAACAACCAATAATAAAACCAAAGTTTACACTAATACACACACACACATTATGAGAAGTACATAGAGGCAGTCGCGATCACAACCAAAATTAGAACATTACGTATATATATAACCACTTTGAAAATAGTTTATCAATTTTATTGTTCCCTCGCTTCGCTTTGATAAAAAATAAATTAGTATTAAGAAAAACAAAATGATGAAGTAATGATTCAACTGGAAGGTTGACGAAATGTTAGAAATATTTATATGTGAGTCCATAAAAATATATATTCCAATTTATTATTTATACTGCACAGGGTTTTTTCTCAATGTGTTCATACGTTCTACCCAAAAAACAGATGATTACCACATGATATATGTATGCCTTAATATATCTAAGAAGACTAAGCTCAGTAATTAATCTGTAAATAAAATAAGATATTTTGATATACAGAAATATTTAACAGCATGAGCGAATGGGCGCCCTTTCGAGGTTAAGTTCAGCGGAATCCACAATAAACTGCAATGCCAAATCACTCACAAAAGGAGAATGAACAATCGTTGTGGTTGTTGTTGTTGCTGTGTCTGCTTTGAATTACACTCTCCACATTCATCTCTCCACTTCACTTCACTCCTTACGCATTACCCTCACTTGCACTCTCATTGTAAGGTCAGCGCAGCTTGACTCTCGACTGTCTGTCAGTCAGCGCTGCAGTGAGCGTCGCAGTCAGCATTGGTTAACTTTCAAAAGCATTTCGAGCAAAAGTAAAAGCTCTCCCACGCAGTTTTTAATGTTGGCATTGTTGGAAAGAGAAAGAGCAAGAGCAAGAGATCGCATATCGTAAATGCTAACGTCGCCGTTGACGCCAACGTTTTAAGTGTGCTGCACGCAATGCTTAAAGACATTTTTGTCCACTGTTCCGAGATAAGATAACGATAGCGTCAGGCATTGCTCTATGGAAGGGCAATGGCAATGGAACAGGGGAGAGCAGGGGAGGGGAGGAGTAGAACTGGTTAAAGTTGTATGTGGATCGGTTTTGGGGCGGCGTCGGAGGTCGACCGGCGATTGACCCACTAAACAACGTTGATGACGCAGCGGGTCTCTCCGCGAGCTTTTGCTTTGACGTTTATTAATTTCTCACACTTCACTAAGTGGGTTAAGGGCAGTTCTGATTGGGTGAGCCGCTGCTGCTGCTGCAAGTGATAGCACAGCAGTTTTAAGGCGTTGCCGCCCACCCAGTCATACAGCGACACACAAACTCACACACATACTTAAATTTCAGTTCCAGAAGTACACAAATATTTGTACTTACATGCAAATAATACACAAATTATAAAACGATAAAAAGCGCGCGCCAAAGCTTTCGCTCGCAGCTGCGCTCGCGCTATTGCACTCGTACTTGCACACGTGCAAACAAAAAAAAAAAAACACTCACAACAGTTGTATTTTTCGACAATTTTTTTTTTTTTTGCTGCTGCGCTGTCCGCTGACTTTACGTACCGAGAGTCAAATGCGAAATGAGCCGACGTCGCAGCGCAGCGCAGCGAATGCGAACACACAACGTTTTTATCTGTGTGCAACGGATGGGGAGGGGGATATGGGGTAGAATGGGTGGCTTTCGATTCTCGAGAGATGCTCCACGAAATTGTAATGGCCGGCCAGCAGCCCAAAAAGCAAGTCACGCGGCCGACTTGAAGCTTCACACACACAGGCAGACTCACATATATGCACAGCGAAGTTGAGAGCGAGAGATCGCAGAGCGTAACAAGTGTCAGTGGAGCTGCTGTCAGGTGGCAACGCTGGCGCACTGAAATTTGAAAGCAGGCGCCCACTTTTAACGTTGTTCGTTTCGTATTAGTATTGTTTTGTTACGTAATGCAGCCACCGTCTATGCCGCCGTTGCCACCACCACCACCACCGGCTTTGGCTTTGGTGCTGTACTCTATGCGCCGCTGCGCCCGCTTAACTAGTCAAGCATAACAACAACCCGTTTTGGTTAATTTACATAAAATACGATATAACAACAATAGCAAGTCGCTGCACACTTGTTGCGCAGCTCCTCCCCCCTCTTTTCACCTAAAAAAAAATGAAAATCTATCCTAACGCTGCGCAGTCGACGCATGAGCAAACAAACTGAGTGAGAGTGCCGAAACAGTGGCGGCTGCGCAGCCGACTGTTGCGCTTCATGGCTAGCGCACGTGAAAGTACCAAAAAGAGACGAAGAGAGAATGACATGATATGAGAGAGGATTTTGTTTTCAAGTTCGAATTTTTTGTGTGACTTTGACGTCGACGCTGCCGCTCTCGCTGCCACATCGCTGTCTGCACTCAAAATGCATATTATAAATTCTGTTTAATTTCCATTACCTAAAAATATTCGTCTCGAAAATAAATTCAACAGGCGGCAGAGTCGATGACGTCAGCGAGTCTTCTGCTGCTTCGTGTTTGTTGCTGAGCTGTGCAAAGTTTCAGTGAATTCAATGCCAAGCACACACACATACATATAGGCGCTGCTGAGGAGCAGAACACAATATCCGAAGACCAAGGCGACGACGAACGAGCGAACGAACGACAATAGCGTCGCGTCGTAGGCGCAGCTAGTGATGTGTAGATTACTAGTCACGAGGGAGCGCACGTGCTTGAAAAGTGAAAGCCAAAAACAATGTGGTGTCATCAGTCCTAATTACACATAAGTAGATTCTATAACTTTAATTGCCAACTCAAATTAACTTATTATTAGAATATTTAACACAATTGAATATCGAATATGCAAATATTATTGTGTTAATTTATATTTCACCCAAAGATATATATCACACGCGCACATCAGTAGCAACAGCAGTGGCAGCAGCGCCAACGTTGGGTGCTTACCTGTGGCTGCTGTTGCTTCTTCTCAACGTTTTGTTTTTTCTCTTCAGTCCAATAAAAACAACAGAAAATCGTTGGGTAGCTACGCAAATTTCGCACAAAATGGCAACGCTGGCACACAAACTGGTTTCGTCTCAGTTTGCTGGATGAACAGCAATGAATATATGGGTATATGTATATATGTATGTATGTATATAAATCATAGAAAATAAGGTGTTAATTGATGAGAGCAATGGGAGACATAAAGAGAAAGAACAAGAGAGAGTGAGAGAGAGAGAGAGAGAGAGAGAGAGAGAGAGATTGAAATAGAAAGACATTTTAAAACAGCTTCGGTCACTCGCCCGTTTTGGGCATGTTCAACAAGCTAATTACGAATCGTTCTACTTTTGGCCGATAAATCAAATAATGAATGAACAGGCTTGCTCTCACAGAGAGAGGGAGAGAGAGAGAGCACGTTGGCGTTGCCAGTAAGTGAGCGAGTGTAAACAACTGAGCACAACTGCGCCGCAGCATCCGCTGCTACATAATTTGCCATCGCATCCCTCTCTGTCACTCTCACACGCTGGCTGTTTTTTTGTTTTTTGCCTTGCGCGCACGGCGAAGAGCACGAAAGTGGGAAGATCTCGGCTGCTGTTAAAGCTTAGAACTTGGGTGCCCATAGGCTTGGGTTTTGTGGTTATTTATTTCTTGTTTTGTCTCTTTTACGCTGCTTTCTTGCTGCCACAAGACAAACCGTTACAAATAGCATGGGAATGTCAAGCCACTGAGATGCTGAACAAATCAAAAAGAACCAGAACAGCAAAGCGTTTAACTAATGTCCCGGTTCAATGAAATACGAAAAAACTTTCGTACACACATACATGCACATATGCATGTGTGCATGTGTGTATGTTAGAAGCAGGCCAGCCATCAAACCAGTGCTGCCAGCTTCTTTTCTCAGTCAAACCAGGATTGGGAATTTCGTTGTTCTCTTTAATCCACATAACAGATACATATATACACACATACATGCATACATACATACATAAATACATACCGAATATATGTGTTGGTAAAATGCGTATTAGACCTTATTTAAAACTCACATAGAATCCAAACAAATTCTGTAAAATGGAAAAAGAACGTTCAGCTTATAAATTGGAACAATGTTTAAAGTTCTAACTGGAAAATGCGCCTTTATGCTAATGAGATAATATGCTGTTGTTGGACTAACTTATGTATAGACACATATACATACATATATGAATACGCGCACATATTGTATGTACGCATGTATGTATGCGGCGACATATGATAAAGACGGAAGTAAGCGACCTGCAGACACAAAGAAAGACAGTAACACAATACAAGACGACGCAACATAACGTGTATATGTATGCGTGCATGAGTGAGTAAGTGGAAAAACTTTGAACGACCCGCTGGAAAAACGGTGGTTGCGAGGCGGCATTGACTGCAATTTTCACACGCTTTGCCTAAGACAACAATAATAAGCAGCTAAAGGTAGCCGGCGGGCAGCGACAGTGATTTATGGCAGCTGGCACACCAATAAAAAATATGTACATAAGTATATACATATATACATGTACACAAAATACAAAATGCATATATTAATTCTCACATTATTTTCCATTGTCTCGCTCTAGCGCACAGCGCGCGCGCTAGCTACTTTAGGGAGAACTCAAGCTTGGCACTGAAATTCAAATATTTAACAGACTTTTTGGCGAATTTGATTTAAAGCGGCGGCGGTAGCAGCAGCGGCGAAGAGAGCTAAGCCGTAGCATGCAGCGAAATGTCTCTCACTCTCACTCTCACTGTCTGATTTGTTGTTGTCGCTGTTGGCTCGCAGACAACGAAACTGTGTTAGTTGCATGTTTTAGCAAGTAAATACAACAAATATTAAAAGTGTCAACGGCAAATTTGCCAATTTGCAATGCCAAAAGACAGAAAAGGTTGACAAAGCGGCGCGCAGGCCGGTTAATGACTCACTCAAACCAATTCAACTGAAGTCGCGCTCTCTCTCACACTAGCGCACATGCACTAATACTGACACACACACACACAAGCACATGTACAACTATGCACACTGACGCCGCGCACACCGGTATTTCAACATTGCGTTACACTCTCATTCCGTTTGCTCGCTTTCTTGCCATCCCACTTCATTTTTATTGCTTTTAATGCTGCATGATCACACAAAAAAAAAATATTAAAAAAAAAAAACAGAAAACCTTTTGTACTAGGTACACTCGTACAATTGCATATAATGTACTACGGAAATGTGTAAGATATGAAAACCAATTAACTTGGCTGAACTCACCTGCAATTTCGGCTGACACCGGCACAAACTGTTTGCGTGGAGTTTTTCTTTCGTTTTAGTTTTATGTACAACGCAACATACACTCATAAACACCAAAATACTATCGCTGTTTGCTATTGGCTATAAATGCGCAGAAAATCACACACAAAACTTGAACGAAAAAAAAATAATAGAATAAAACTGCTTCAGTGGCGCGGCGGGCACAAAAGCACAAAAATTACTTCGTTGTCTCTGTCGCTAGAGCTGCACCACATCGATAGTATCGATAGTTTTGTCACCCAAAGCACAATAATCACGAATAAAGAGAGCACCGTCGTCTGTTGGCGGCTGTTCTCAGTGTGTAAAATTATGCTGAACTGCTATTGGGTGCCTTCACCTATGTGCTTATACAAATATGCGTATGTATGTGAGACGGTGACCAATGTGCAAAGGGATGTAATTTGAATCTGACTTTGATTTAAATTGCCTAACGCTCTGTTATATTTTATTATTATTAACAACTTAGTAAAAAGAAACTGAGCTGACGATCAGTTATATTAGAGATGGATACATATATCGATATAAAGAAGAAAGAACTCGATATAATCTCAATATCGCAGAATGAGTTTACTTTATCGGCAGCTGTTTCTTACTGCTGGTATTTATTCGCTTGCCCCGACAGCCTATCGATAACTTTAATGGCGCGTGCAGTTGGTATTTGAAAAATGTCGGCCAAATGTAAATTTAGATGTGAAAAAAACAAATTTATTTAGCTTCAATTGAGGTGAGTATCGGGCGTCAAAAATAACTTATAATGCGCAACATTTCATGCTGAGCTCACTAATTTTGTACTCATCGAGGTCACATAGAGAGAGAGAGATAGATGGAGATAGATTCAACTCAAAGTAATTAAAACAAAAACACTTATGCTACGTCCAGGCGCTCCCGCAGCAAGCGCTCGCGACTCTCCTGCGGGTTGAGCAACACCTTCACCAGATGTTCCACCGTTGGCCGCTCTGCGGTGCACAGTACTTTCAGTCCCAGCGATTCCAGGGCGCGTCGAGTGCTCGGCCCAATGGCCACCAGCTTCCACTGATCCGGCGCAACGTTGCGGGCCTTGAAGTATTCGTACGCACAATTCACACCGGAGGGTGAGAAGAATGCCAGGAACTCAATATTCTCCGCCTTTAGGGCACGATCCATGCACTCGGCCAGCTGTGGATTGCACTTCGTCTCGTACACCTCGCACGCATCCACACAGAAACCATTCTCCGCCAGCTTCGAGAGCAGCGTGTCCGTGGCCAGATTGCCGCACGGTAGCAGCAACGGTAGATTCCGTGATCCATCGAACGTGTCCACAATGAAGTCGCCCAGATTCCGGGCGTTGCCCGTCTGCTTGCCGTGGGTGAATAGCTGTTGCAGCGTGCTCATGGCCAGATTGTGCGTAACCTCGCCAACGGCATAGTTATGCAATAGCTTCCAACCGCTGGGCAGCTCCGCCAGCTGCAGTGCCTCGGCAACGGCCTCAACACACCTCGGACTGGTGAAGATGATGCCCGCATATTTGTCCGGCGTCTGCAGCTTGGCCCGCAGCTGTTCAAGATTCTTGAAGCCGAAGCTCAGCGTCGGCACGAACAGCGGCTGAAAGTTGTGCGCCAGCAGGGTCTCCGCGTAGACATCCGTGCTCTCCGATTCCGATTTGAATATAATCACCGTCCGCTGCTGGCTGCTCATCTTGTCGTTTGCCGTTTGCTCTCTGTCTCGTCACGAGCGATCGCCGCTTTTCGCTATATCTATATATCTAAAAATGCCGATTATATAGTAAATGCAGTCGCAGTTCCTATGCAACTGCAGCGCTATTTTTTCCTTTCTTTCTTTCCTTCTAATTACTGCCGCCGTTGGCCAGTGGCCCAACGATTTTTATTTTATTTTTATTGTTACTGCTGTACTGCTCGCACAGCTGTTTTGCCGGCCTGCCGTGGCGTTGCCAGATAGTGCAAAAGTAGCTCCATCAACGCGCCAAAAGCACAGAGGGCGAAAGGTGATTTTATTTGAAACGAAATTTAAATTTAATATTTTATATAATTGATAGATAAATGTAAAAAATTAAAGTACATATTTCTTTTGCTTTATTTCGATTTTAGTTACAGACTAAGCAATCTCATATTTTAATATATATATGTATAGATAGCCCTGTATATATTATTTTATATAGCTTTAGATAAAAATATAAATATTTCTAAATAATTGTAAAAGCATACATTCAATTGTTACTTCATTAAGAAACTCAAATAATTATGAAAAAAATAAACTAAAATATCTCATCAGTCTCATATGTTTTAATCTTTTTATTCTATTTTTGCTATTATTTTAATAAAAATAAATTTGTTTTAAAATATAAATGCATATATTTGTTATTTCATTCAAAATCTCGAATATTGAAATATTTGTTGTTTCTTTATATATAACAATATTAGGGCAGATTGTAATAATATTTGAACTATTCTGCCCATTTTATAATTACATATCTTAAGATACCTTTTAAAATAAAAATTTGTGACTTTGCTGGGGAACTGGATCGGTGCAGTTTGTATATCTATATAAATATATATTTTTTTTAGGTTGTTTTCTATTCAAGAATTCATAAATTTCAAGATCGATCCAGTTCGGTTAGCTCTAACAATTATATTACAGTATTATAATTTTAGTTTCAAAAGATATCGTTAAGACGGATCTTAGCCTATATAGTAAATATATTATGAAATATAGCGTCATTGGTTCCTGAGTCAATATACTATATGACTAGTTATATTTATGGTTAGTGTTTCGCATTTAGTTTTTATTGTTGAAGCCAAAAAAAAAAAAAAAAAAAAGTAAAAAAAAAAAATTCTGAAAATTTAACGAAATAATAACCTAAGAAGAAGAACTAAAATATTAATCATTGGCGGTTCCGTCACGTTCCATCCATTTGCGCAACAGATCCCCGGGACGATAGTCTTGAGCCATTTGTCCGGCGTACGGCGATTCTTGATACGGTAGCACGCGCAGCGGCAATCCGTAATCACGTAACACATTCGGATTCAGGTTGTTCAGCGATGCCTGGTCCTGTCCTGATACTGATCCCCATTGCGACGGCTCCTGGCGCTGATTGTCCAGCTGAGACTCGAAACCTGAGGATTGGGACGACGGGCGCGAGAAATCGCGAGTGTTGTTGTTGTTGGGCATCAGATTGTTGGTGTTCGGTTCATTCAGCACATCTGGCCGCGAATGGACACTGGTGGCGTTCACCCAGGCGGAGATGTCGCCTTCGCGTTGTTGCTGCTGCATTTGGAGGCGCGAAGGATAGAGTAAGTTGTTCGTGGAGCGCGTCATCGGACGCTGATCAAACGCATAAGTTGTCCGTCCAGAAGTCTGATAATTAGAGTTGATGCCGGTGCGCTGCCAAACACCATCCCCTCCATTGGAGTTCACGCCCACGGCATAGTTGTTGCGCCAGCCCTGCTGGTCCAAGCTGCCGGCCGAGTACATGGAGTTCTGGGTGTGATAGTTGGGGCTGTAGCTGGCGGCTGGCGTCGGTGCCGGCACCGGCGATGCGAGCCTCGGATTGAGGGGTGTGCGCTGCGTTGACACACGCAGCGAGCCCATGGACAACAACGAAGGCGCTAAAAGCGGCTTGCCCAGACTGTTGAGGTTGACGCTGCGCAGCTGTGGGGCTGGATTCGAGCCCGGGGCCGGGGCTGGGTCCTGGGTCGAGGCCGGGCTCGGGGTCGGGCAGTTGGAGCCCAGCACGGACAGGCTGCCACACTGGCTGACATTGCTGTTGTGGTTACTCGCATTGCAGCTCAGCTGCTGGCTGATCATGCTGATCGTCTCGTCGTCGTTGATACACTCATCCGTGCACAGCCGATGGAAGCTTTCGGACGCCGATAGCTGCTCCAGGCGACTCTCGTCGCGCATATACAACAGGATCAGGGTGGACAAGCTGCCCAGCAGCTTTGGCAGGGATGGGATTAGTGAAGCTTGGAGAATGATATTGAAGATTAGAAGTACTCACAATGAAGGTGATTCCATTGATGGCCTCGAAGATCAGAACGGAGCCTTTGGCATAGATGCTCCACAGGACGAGTAGCACGGTATAGCGTGTCAACTTGAATCCAGAGACAATGTTGCTAATCAAACTGATGACCAGCATGGCATACGGATAGAAGCTGGTGTAGCAGCTGTTGAAGGTGACCTGGCCGGCTTGAGACTGCGATATGCCCATGGTGTAGAAGATCATTCTGCCCACGACGGTGGCAAACATCCAGAGTTTTGACATGAAGGGCTGTTCGGCCAGCCACTCGCCGGCATAGGCGACGACCAGATGCAGCATGGTCAGGGCATGAGTGTAGACGAAATAGGTGGGCTTGGCCAGCATGTTGCCCATTATCCCGGCGAACTGCTCCGGTGTGGCTGTGGGTAGAGTGCACAACAGACAGACGATGTTGACTAACGTCAATAGCTTCATCCACAGCTGGTAGCGTATCAGATAGCGCTGATTCTGGGCACGAGCGAGATGCTCATAATCCGGTTGCTTGAGCAGGGCGGCCCCCTTTATAATGAAATTCAACAACTTTGCGCCCAGCACCATTTTCTTCTTCTCGTGGAGCGCGCGGTGGACATGGCTCTCACAGGTGGTGCACAGGCGATATCGCTGTTCCAGCTCATCTCTGCAGGCAAGCGAATGAGTTAATCTATGCGGCAGAAGGGAATACTCTCTGGGCTACTCACTTAAAGCGCTTCAATTCCTGGTCGAAGCGCGCCTCCTTACGCGGCTCGAACTGGGCCAGCTTCTCGATCTTCAGGCGCTGCGCCTCGTTGCACTGGGCGCACAGTCCGTTCTCCTGCGGCGGTGGCTGTCCAAAGGCCATGGCGTTGCCATAGTAAGCATTGGCACAGTGTACGGACCTCATGACGCCGCTGTTGTTGCCCATGGAGGAGTTGGCATCGGAGGGTGTGCTGCAGTCGTGCTGAGCCAATATATCACGATTGTAGTCGCCATCGTCAGTAAAGCCATTATACTGCTCGCATTCGGGACAGTTCCAGCTGTTGCGATCGTTGTATGGCACGCGCGAGTTTGTATTACAGAACCAGCAGTTTACCGTTATGTCGAAACGTGAGCTAACCACGAATATACAAAATAATCCAAACATAATTGTTACCTCTAGTCCTATACCAATATACATAGTATCAATAAAATTGCCATCTCACTTACCGCACGTGTATATACAGCTTGTAGAGCAGCAGACAGAGCACAAAACTGATTCCTAAAATTGGCAGCGCTGTGGCGGTAATCATTAATAGAAGTGAATTCATTGTTTTTTTTTTTCGGTTGTATAAACTGGGAAAAATATTTGATTTCACTTGTACGACTTCCAACCACAGTACGATTTAATGTGTGAAAATATCCGTCAAACTATAATATATATTATATTAAAACTACAAAAAAAACCGGGCAGTGACGGCGGCTAGCTCTTGTCCTTTTATGTCAGTTTGTTTGAGGTATTATTTATGCCGATAGATGTAAATGCCGCATGGCTACACGATGGAGCGGCAAGGTACGCTGCTCAAATCACACATAGCAACGGCACTAACTATGGTATTTGTATATTTGGTATATTTCCGAAGATACATATATTTATGTGAATAAATTATTCAGGCTGCAAATAAGGTGCGCGCTGAGACGAAGACGAAGCTGAAGACAAATTCCTTGCATTGCGATTAAGCTAATAAGTTGCATAGGCAAGAAGGATTTATCATCAGATGATGACCTGCTGATTGAGCAAAGTTTATTTTTAAAATTAAAACGTAGAAAAGTAAATGAAAAAAATCACTATAAATTTGGGAAGAAAGGCATTTGGCGATTTCAGTATTTGTTTGATGAGATGCGCCAAGATGAGCAAAAAAGTTAGGAATATACTAGAGTGAATATATCATATCATATTCCACGTGCAGCATATTAGTCGCATAGCCAAATGTGTATGTCATCGATATATCGATTAAGTTTGCTGCTCATGCGAAAACGTAGACAAGCGAATGCTAAACACGAGCCGTGTGTTTTGAAAGCGGCTAGCACGTTGCACGTGTTAACAAAAAGTATTTAATTTGATTCATAATACATAGAACTGAAACGTTAAATCAAAACATTGAGACAAAATGCAACACGACGATGTGAGTATACCCAATTCAATTAAGTTAAACTTAAATTAAACTGTTCACTTCCTCCCAGGTCGTTTGGAGCATCATCAACAAATCCTTCTGCTCACACAAAGTCAAGTAAGTAACAATAAATTGAATTTAAATGGATAAGGCATTGAAAACAAACAAACTTTTCCTTGCAGAACTGATACGCGCACCTTCTGTCGCCATGAATACAATCTGACGGGCTTGTGCACGCGTCGCACCTGCCCGCTGGCCAACTCACAATATGCAACAGTGCGCGAGGAGAAGGGCATCATTTATCTGTTCATCAAGACGGCGGAGCGGGCGCATATGCCGAGCAAGTTGTGGGAGCGCATCAAATTGTCGCGCAACTTTGAGAAGGCCATCGAACAGATCAATGAGAACCTGGTCTTCTGGCCCAAATACATGATAGCCAAGAACAAGCAGCGGTTCTTGAAGATCACACAGTATCTAATGCGCATGCGAAAGCTGAAGCTGCGCCGCCAAAAGCTGATTGTGCCGCTGTCCACGAAGATCGAACGACGCGAAGCGCGCCGTGAACAGAAGGCGCTCATCGCAGCCAAGATCGATAATCACATTGAGAAGGAGCTGTTGGCTCGCTTGAAGATGGGCGCATACAATGATATCTACAATTTCTCACAGACGGCGTTTAACAAGGCGTTGGAAGCGGAACATGTGGACGAAGACGAGGACGAGCGCGAGGAGGAGGATGAGGAGGAAGAGCGCGAGCATGAAACGGAAATGGATGTGGATGATGCCAGGGAGCTGCGACGTGCACTCAATGATACGGAAGAGTTCGTCGAGGCGGACAGCGATGATGATGAAGATGAGGATGAGGATAATGACGATGATGATGAGGATGAGGAGAGCGATTCAGGCCAGCGCGAAGAAGTGGAAATGGACAGCGACTTTGCGCAGTCCGACGATGATGATGATGAAGATGATATTGAGGTACAAATTCAGATTGTTCAGATTTATGGTTTTTTTTTCAGTTCAATTGGCAATTTTACATTCGTCTGAGTTTATTATTGACATTTGCATCGCTCAGAATTTGTTCTGCTTCGCATTTGTTTCTTATGCAAAAACCATGCATTGCCCAAGTCTAATTACCATAATTTGCAATGAAAACAAGAGAAGTTTGTTTTTTGTTTTGTCGCCGGCCGGCAGAAAGTAGACGACAGCGCTGCTGGCGTCGCTGCCGACGTTCTCGGCAGCTGGCCACGACGCTGATAGCACTATGCACATTAAGCGACGACGGCGACGACAGTCGATGAACGCGCGCGCGCGCATATTGACTCGAAACCTGAGGCGCGCCTTTCGAGTGACAAATTGCCAAAACGAAAAAAAAAAGAACAATAGAAACGAAAGACTATAAAAAGCAGTGCTAAATAACGTAAATATTTTATGCAGGACACCCACGTGCCGACGAAACCAACAAAGAAGCGCAGCCCCGACGCTAAGACCTCAAAGACAACAAGAGAAGCAGCAACAAAGGATACAACAACAACAACAGCTGCAGCGAAGAAACGCGGCAAACCGAAACTGCAAGTGGAATATGAAGTTGAATATGAAGCTCAGGCTAATCCAGCACGGCAAATGCGTCATAAGTGAGGTAGAAATAACGATTAATAAAGAAGAGGCAGACAGAAGACCAGATTTGAATGATATACGACTATTATTATTATTATTTTTTTTTGTATAGATCTAATTAAATTGTAATGTGAGTAAGGAGGAAACAAGAGAAAAAAAGAACATAAAACCGAATTCAAATTCTACTTTAAAACGAAAGAGATAGCAATAGCGCTTGCATTTCAAATCTCATGCGCGTGCGTGTATGTGTGTGTGTGTGTGGCCAAATATGGCATGAACTTGACATTGACATTTGTTGTTGTTGCTGTTTAGTGCGGCTGCCTGGCTTAAATGTTTGTTGTGAAGTCGCAAAAACCAGTTCGCAGTAACTATATTAAATTGCTTAGTTTTACATTCAATTACAACAAAAGTTGGCTGGCCAATTAAAAAAATGAAATAAAAAAACAAACAAGAACGATATATATACATATATATGTGTATATGCATATAAAATGCACGCCAAGTTCAATGCAGCTGTGGCGACGCTAACTGCGACGGCGACGCCGGCGCAGACGCTCCTCAAGGCTTTTGCTGAGCCAGCTTCGGCTACAGCTTCAGCTTTGCAATTGTTGTTTGTATTCTGTTATTTACTCTCGTTGCGGGCTACTGACGCTAATATCACCAAAACGACCAAAGGTTCTATATATCTAAATACAAACACACGCAACAACAACAATTGCCAATTAACAAGATTTTATGGTTCTCACTTTTGCGGTTCAAACTGCAGCACCGAAGGTGAAGCGATTGAACTCAATTTGTTTAGCTAATGGCGAAAACTTAATTTTCCTTTTAGACTTGGCCAATATCCACTAATATCAGGCGCTTCGCTTCATTTATAAAATATAAACAAACAAAATAATGCAACTACGCCGCATTCACTAAACTAGTCTTTATTGGCTAAACCGATGTGCATATTCATATGTACATACATATATACATTGCTGTTGAGAGATGGAGGGAGAGAGATACACATACATAAGTATATACATATTTATATAGATCTTGACCGCATTTAGCATGAAATTACAGTCGAAACCTTTCTAAAGCTTTTCATACAGCGCTCTTTATTAAAATATTTTCACAAATATCTACATATATATAAATTTCCTGGCATAAGTAAATATTGGCATCAATTGTCTAAGCAGATATGCATAGATATTTTCATATGTACATTGCTGTTGAGAGAGATATGTATATTTATATAGCTCTTAACTGCTTTTATAATCAAAGTAAAGTCTGAACTGCTCAAGAGCTATTTGTTGCATGTGATAGAAATTCCGAATGCTCAACACAGCAGCACATGGCATTTTTTTTTAAATAATATATTATCATTTTAATTGGAGATAACTAAGCGAGTGTCTCACTAGTAGTAGTATATATGTATATGTTTTTTTTTTCCAATTATTACGTGTATATCAAGAGAAAATTATATATTTTTAGTCTTCAAAACGCATTAAGTCTAGTAACAAAAGCAAATTGTGATGCTACGTCATATCAAACAAATTATATTTAGCTATATAGACAGCAGTGTTCATGTATGTACATATAGTAGTACAGGCATACATATAAATATACTACTATTTTTATGATGCATAAAATGCCATCATAGAAAATTAATTAATTAAATAGTAAAAAAAGATATACATATATATTTTTTGTTTTCTTCATTTTTTTTTTTTTTTTTTATTAAAATGAAGTATAATAGAGGCTTCATATCTCTGTAAAAATAAGATTTTAGTTTTAATTCAGTTTAAAACTACATTAAATCATTAATCCCAATTAAATATCATAGCATTTATATTTAATTGGGCCTGGGAGCAGAGGCAAGCTGTCAATACGGCGGTGTTTATTGAAATAGTTGTGAATATGAGAAAATTAGCCAAAGACTAGCATTAAAATAAAATGAAATACAAAATTCAAATTGTATATATGATGGTAAAGCAACTGAATGTTGCACTAAATAAATATTAAGATTAACATAAATTGTTAATAATTCGTGTGTTGATATCGAGCCCAATATTTGAAACTCAGTTTTAGTAGTGTTTAAATGACTGCGGCTGCATTGACCAGAAATACGCTTTAAAAGTATTAATTAATTAATCAATTATTAAATAATTAATTAATTAATAAGTATTAATGCATTCGTTTTTATGATCATGTGATATTTGTAGTATTTCTGTGATGGTAACAATTTTTTCATATTCTTGTTTACCTTTCACATATGACAGCCCAATCAAATACAAATGCAACGCTATTTAGTACGTATGTATATCTACGTATGTATATCTATGCCTACATACATACATCTATATTAGTAGTAAATTTAAAAAATAACTTTTTCATTTAGCGTCCGTAGCACTTCCTTATATATGTATAGTATATAAAACTAAATAAAAACAAAAAAAAAAAAAAAGGTCGAAGCGATACAGTCGCTGCCTACATTCAGGTAAGATTAAAATTAGAATCAAATGTCCGTTTGAATGGGACGCATCTTACACTGTTGCTAGTATAAATATTATTACATTCTCAGTTTGCTTTTTCACAAAATAATACGTCGTAAATGACTTAATTTATTTCAATGCTTTATCTCCATTTCGCACTTTTTTACGGTTGTTGTTGTGTTCTTTTTATATCTTAAAGCCATTGAAAATGTAATATCAGGCTATAACGGTTTTTGGTTGTGTTTGGCTAGTCACCAGTGAAGGCCATCTCAGGCATTCGGACTGAACGCCGCCTGGCGCAGCAGCACATAGATCTTCTCCTTAATCCAGTCCTTGTTGTAGGGCGCATAGGTATTGGTGCTCTTTTGATAGACCAAACAGCTAATGTCGATTAGCGTATCGATGAAGTCGAACAGTTGACTGATGTCGTAAGTTATGGTGGGCGTGTTCGGATTACGGCGCTTCAAATGCTCCTCGTAGATCTTGCAGACGCCCTCCATGCACTCATTGACGCTCTCATAATCGCAATAGGTTCGGGTCTCGGGCCGCGCGCCCGGCTGTACCAGCAAAATGGTATGCGACATGTCTATGTCTGCAGAAAAGCCAAACAAAAACTAAAGAGAAAAAGAAAATGAACAAAAAAAAAAAAAAATAAATAAATAAAATAAAAAAATTAACTAAAATTGCAACCAAAAAATGAACGCCTAAAGCAAAGGAGAATTCTTGCTTAAACTTCGGCTTGGTATTTGTTATTCGTTAAATGCTTACCGTTATATTACTGTACTTCTTGCCGCTGTGCTAGTGTTGCAGTTGTTGTTGTGTGTGTGATGTCCGAGACTTGTGAAATTCGTTGAATTCAGTACAGCGAATGCACGAAATCTAGAAGCGAAAAGAACAACACAAACATTATTGTACACACATGCTCATCACTTAAATATGCAAATTCAAATTAAATAATAATAGCAAACGTTGGCTCGACTGCAATTTTCGTCTATTCATTTTGACATTGGTTCCTCCAATGGCCGCTGAATTTACAATTTGCATTCAGATTCTGATGCGAGACACCGGCAGCGCCAGCGGCATATTTTTTTCTTCCTCTGCCGCCAGTCCCACACACACACAAACATGCGTATACATATGCAAACAGCGGCAGCATGCGGTTCGCAATGTTTTTGCCATAAAATTAACTTTTATTTTATATGAGCTAACTTACCTGCTTATTAACGTAAAATTTAGTATCACTGTGTAGTGTTTAGTGTTACTGTGTGTATATTAAACGTTAAAATTTCTCAACTTTTCGCATAGCTTGTGGTTGCATCTGCTGCTTCTTGAAGCCAGTGTTGCTAAATGGCACATATCAGAGTTGCTGTGCTCTCACCGGTCGGACAGTCTGGCAGCACTGTGCGCATACGTTGCCACTTAGCGTGAAGTCCAGAGCGGCCAGTTAGACACAGCTGATTCAAACTGATCGTCTCCATGGACCAATTGGAGAGCGGCGCCAGTTGCGAGCGAGCGAGTCGTTTAAGTAAAATTAAATTGCGGTTGTGCCTGATTTTGCGCGTTGTTGTTATTGTTATTGTTTCTGCTGCTGCTGACTGCTGTATGCTGGCTGGCTGCTGTCGCAATGTTGCCGCATTGGGCAAGTGAAATGCAAAGTGAAGGCGCAGCCGCAGCCTAATGATTTGTGCATGTGGCACAAACATATTAATTAAACAAAATAAATAACAAAATTATAAGCAACGCTGTATATATAAGCTGTATATAAGCTGCAAAATATGTACAGCTATATTTTGTTTCGCCTGCGTTTATTTATTTATTTTTTCGTTTTGTTCCCCTCTTGTGCCTAATTTCTTTGCCACTGCCCAACGCGACGCGACGCGACGCACGCGTGTTTTTGTTGTTTTTTTTTTAAATTTTTTTTTTTTTTTCATGTTATTATTTGTTGTGTTGTGTTGTGTACATACAAAAATATATTACAAGTTGTCGCCGCTGAGCGTGTTATGTGGTTATTCTAGCAGTTAAAATTATTGATTTCCTTGTGCACTGCTCTCTGACAAATGTTCTCTGCGGCCAATGGCAAAATCAAGGTGCTGAATCCAATTCCCAATATCTGATTCCAATTTGAATGTCAATTGGCGACACACTTATACACATATCTAATTGGAGTTTGTTGTGCTTGTTGCAGTTGCCGCCACACGAGACGGACGTCGTTGCTTCGTCGACGCTGCGCTGCCTCTTGCACGGACCCTTCCGCGATCTCCACTTCAATGTCTCCGATCACCGGCTGATACCCGTGCACGATGTCGTCTTCCTGGACGACGTCGAACGCAACGTTAAGCCGCTCATCTACAGGCCCGTGCTGCCCGATACTGTGATAACGACGTCGACAGAGACGCCAACAGAGACGCCGACAGAGACATCGTCGCTTGTGACGTCGGCGCCGAAGCCAGCTGCTGGAACAGCCAATGGCAGGTAAGTGTCTCTGTGTGCGTGCGCGCCTGTGTGTGTTTGGCCTTGAACTTGTTTCTTTTGATTTGTGGCGCGCGCTCTCTTTGCATTTCATCCGGTCAGTGTGTCCCAATCGCACTCTCCACTCTCCTCTCATTATTCACTTTCTAATTGATTTGACAGCTGTGCCAATTTTTAATTTAACCGTTATTCGGCGAAAAACGCCGCTAAGCTTTGGCATCTCGTTTATGGCTGCACTTCAATTTTAAGTGTTGCATAGCAGCAGAAGAAGAAGCAAAACAGTTCTCCAATTCGATTCAAATTGGAATTTCCCTAATTATAATAGTTGGCCGAGCTTATTTTACGGCTAGCTTTACTGCTAATTCAATTATTTTTATCACGGTTAGTTCGAAATTTCAATTATTTAGCGCATTAAGAATTAAAGTTTTTTTATTTTACTGCTTTTTTTTTAGTGTGAAACTTGACTCTGGGGTTTACGAACTCGTTCCCTTAGTTTCATTTCATATTTCGTTCAACCGAATTCGCAGTTTTTAATTATAAATTTATTATAATAATTTCCACATTGTTGATTTAATTGCTAAAATGAATTGCTTAAAGAGCTTTGACTTGCTCTATAAGCTGCTCAGGTTAGTTACCTTAGTTAGGCGATAACATTAACATAGTGGGCATATAAAATATCGGTAAAATTTACAAGTGTTTCCTTCTTTGTGGGATAATCTATAGTGATGTGAATGAACTTTAATCTATGCTCTCAAATTTTATTTTAAATTCTAACTGGAATATAATTTAAAATGTGTTTTTAGTAGTACTTTTTCATCAAGTCTATTTTATAAAAATATAAATATTTTCAAAATATAGCAAAGTGATTAGGATATCAAAAGAAACAGTGAAAAATATAAAAATATATATAAATATAGCGTATTAAAATATGTAGTATATACAAATTTTCTAGATTTAACTTGATGATTTGTCACAATGAACATTATATAAAATATAAATAAAAAGTATATATAATATAATAAAAAATATATAAAATTATATTATATTATATTATATTATATTATATTATATTATATTATATTATATTATATTATTATTATTAAATCAGCTATTACATTTTTACTATCATTCCAATCAGAACGCGAGCCAATAAGAAACCCCATCATAAGTGACATAATCCATTTTTTTTCTCGCTTATTCCTATTAGCTGTCATCAGCCCATCCTTTCTCTGATTTGATCACTTGGGATCGATTGTTTTATAATTTGTTATTAATTATTTGCTTTCGTTTCGAACATGAGACATTTTCAATAACCGGTTCGTGGCAAAAAGCATGTTGGGAAATTGAGACCTTGTCACCTCGCACACTAATTGAACGTGTTTAACGAGCGTTTAGTGGTGCTCGCGCAACTTGTTCACCGATAAGCAATGCAAATGCTGATAACGTTGCGTTATCATTGCTATCAGCTCTGATCTGATCATCGTCACAGGTGTGACGTCATCGAAATTATAATTATTTTTAAATTAGATGTGAATTTGCATTTGTTGCTATTGTTGTTTGTCATTGTTGTTGTGTCGTGACTCGGCTGGAGCCGACATAACCACTTGTATAACATGTACACATACATAGACACATGCATATATGTAAACGAGTGTATATGGATATAAATAATTAAATATATGTGTGTGTGTATATTTTATGTGGGCTCATTTATGGCTTGTTGAGAGGGTGTTCCTCTCCGTATGTGTGTGGTGTGTGTGTGTGTGTGTGTGTGTGTGTGTGTGTGTGTGCAATACTCAGAATTCGCAACGTGGGCTGCTTATCAAATTTGTTTATTTTATTTATTATATGTAAATACATAGATATTTGTTGTTTTTTTCTTTCTGCTGTCTATTTTGATTTTATTATTATTTTTCATTCTGACAGTTTTAACTTGTTGTACTCTAGCAAGTGCTCAATTAATGATTGTTTACTATATACCCTGTAATTGGTATTTACAGGCATTTTGAAAAGGGTAAAAGTTTATAAAAAGAAATTAATATATGGTTTTTGAGGAGAGGTAGATATAGGGAGATAGAGTGGAAGAGAGAGGAATAGTAGGAGAGAGAGGGAGAGAGAGAGAAAGAGGGAAAGCGAGTGAGAAAAGGAGTAAGAGAGAGAGTGAGAGAAAGGGTAGGAGAGAGAGAGAGAGAGAGAGTGAGAGAAAGCGAGAGGGAAAGGAAGGAAAAAGGAGAGAGAGAGTGAGAGGGATAGAAAGAGAAATAGAAGGGGAGAGATAGGTAGAGAGATAGAGAGAGAGAAAGAATGAGAGTCGGAGAGATAAAGAGATACAGATAGAGTGTGTGAGAGCTAGAGAGAGAGCGAGAGAGAGAGAGAGTGAGAAAGAGTGAGGGAGAGAGAAAAAAAGAGAGGGAGGGAGGGAGAGTGTGTGAGAGCAAGAGAGGGATAAAAGAAGAGAGGCGAGAGAGAGAGAGAGAGAGAGAGAGAGTATGTGAGAGCTTAGAGAGAGAGAGTGAGAGAGTGAGATAGAAGGAGAGAGAGATAAAAGAGACAGGAAGAGTGAGTGATAGCAAGAGGGAGAGAGAAGGCAAGAGCGACAGGGAGAGAGAGAGAGAGAGAGAGAGAGAGAGAGTGAGAAAGATGAGTACTTAATGTGCATCTTCAATTTAGCCTCGTTCGATACATTTGCGAGCTGCTTCTGCATTTTGTTGATGTTATTTTTAAATTTAATTCCCTGTCTTGCTTGACTTGGTGCCAACGCGCTGATAATGGCCGTCAGCTTTTATGGTTAACACACGGATTTCATAAACATTTTGTAAGTTTCAGTGCGCCGATTAAGAGGGAGATTGCGAAGATGCGAAGGTCGCCTCTGCCGGCGTTGACACCTTTCGTTGAGTTTTTGGCCGCCCTTTGCGCCGCTTTCTTTCTCTTTTCCTAATATGGTCGATCTTTGTGTGCCTCATGGAAGTTGGCCTTGACCGTGGCACTGGCAGTGCCATTGGCATCATCGCGTCATCTCGACGCTTGCCTCTTGGCAGGCAGCCATATGGGAATCGCCTGTCTGCGCGTGCAATGCGCATACAACGCGCTTCACTTAATTAATTATGCGTTTAAATAGACATTCGACATTCGAGCTGGCATCTATAATTGCCATTAATCTAATTGCCATGCGATACTCTGGCCCGATGCATGCCCCGTCCCCACATACGGCACTCGCTGACACCGCCTCTAGCTCCGTCAACGGCTCCTGCTCTGGCTGCGGCTCCAGCTCTAGCTCCGGCTATAAATATCTGCAATTGTAAAAAGCAATTGCATGTTATGTCAATAATACACGTTTACCTAATTACCCTCAAATGCTCCAGAAATAGCTGCATTATTTCAGTCCGAACTTAACGCACGTTCATTCATTATGCTCGCCATTGTTCATTGGCCTAATTAGCTGTGCCATTCACTGCATTTTCGCCTTTTTACTCTCGCCTGCAAATTTCAATCGCTTTTTTGCTTTACGGGAAGAACAAGCAACTGTAAAGGTTTTTAGGTCTTTAGGTCTGCTATACCCGTTCGCGAAGTTTAAAGAGCATATCGGTTTCATACAATCTCCACTTGAAGCAGGAGACTTTATATTTATATATATCTACTCATTGTTCTGCTCCTCCTTCAGAGTGTTAAAATTGAATGCACTTGGGGCGTGGGTATATCTGATAGAACAGTAATGCTATAGCGCTATAACTAGTTATAACTAGGTGCTAGAGATTGGAAATTTTATATATGTGCCATTTGTGGAGACAAATTTCGTCCGACAAATTTATAGTAGATACAGACTATATAATCAGACTAAAAATATATGTTGAAAATATTGCTGATTATTGACTATTCAGAAACTATATGATGTGCCTCTGATGGGCGTGGCAAATGGATGAGGTAGTTACGTTTCCAAAATTGGAGACTTATGGGAGTGGGCATTAAGACTTCCTGCGCCTGCTATTAGGGGCGCTGATTCCTATTCTCTCGACCACAAATAGATTTCGTATTCAATGAAATTAAGTAGTTTATATAAAACTGAATAATTGTGTAATAATTAGATCTAAACTATGTTTTCTGCAAATTTGAGCGGTGGCATATCAGCTCCATTGCTTGTGTTCTGCCCTGGAATATCCGACTGGAGAATCCGACCGTCTTAGATTATTGAAACTTGATCAAATTAGAATTTTTATATCCCAATAAATTTCTATGAACTCCTATAACCTTATACCATTTTCTATATATTTAAGATGGAAATTCCTAAAGTCTCACAGTTTTTCTATATAGTTGAATTTGTTCAAGCCATACATGTGTACATATTGCTCGCCTTCAGGCGAACCACGTACAGGGTATAATAGCATTTTCAGCTGGCTGCACACTCTGCGCCTTGGCATTGAAATGGCTCATTAAATGCGCGCGTTTGTTGTTTTTTTTTTTTTTTTTTTTTTGCCTTTGTGTCTTCGCTCAGCTCATTTTCAATTTTATGGTTCTTCTGGCTCGCCGACAACCGGAAGCCAGAGCCGCCGCCAAATCGTCAAATGGCCAAACAGGCGAATCGCCAAACAGCCCACCGAGCCAATATACGTATAAATTTTAATAAGTATTTGCGTATTTGCCTCTGCTTCCAATTAGCTTACACATAAATCAATAAAACTACTGGCTAAGCGTAGACTGGTAGATACGCTATAAGCAATAATCTTGGCAGATGCCCTCTAAGCAATAGCCAACAGCCAAGCTGTAAGCATATACCCTGTAAACGTAGTCTTGCCATAGCCAAGCTATAAGCAATGTTGAATCTTCAAGTAAATATATTATCAACATTCATTTGGGTATTCCCCGACTAGAAGATACTCTGACTCACCTGAATATCAAAATGTCTAAGAGTCCATTTCTGTCTATGCTAGATTTTATGAGTTAGTTCAACATTCCGTTAATTCCGAAGACTTTTTAATCTGAGCTTGGACCACGCCTCTGCTCGCTATACATTATATAGGGATATATATACCGGATGAGCAAGAACATCGATTCATGTTGCACTAGAGTGAGCTTTAGCGATGTACGATCTACGCTGAACTGGTCGTTGTATGCTTCTATGTTATCTTTATCTTTAGGGATCTTATATCTATGCATGTAGTTAGATTAATACGCTCAGATATGCGAATACACACAGAAGTAGAGAGGGATGTCTTGAGCTGGTTCAGCTAGTGAATTACTTAACTGTGAGACTAACTAGTTTACATGGCAGGCATTTTAGAGTCAAGTTCATATTGAGTTGGCTGCTTGTGCGCACTAAAGACAACTTAGATATACATATATACATATATGTTTTACATATGTTATATGTATATGTTAAGTTAGCACGCCGAAGGGATTGCATATTTCAGTTTCTCAGTCAGTCAGAAAGTGAAGCGGTTTTCTTCTCTCTGTTTTTCTCTCACTTTCTATAAATGTATTTTCCCTTCTCTATTTCTGTGTAGAGACACAACAATCGCATATTTTAAAGTGTCTTTCACATGCAACCCTCAAGTTTTAAAAAGTATCTATCAGATACAAAATTCACATATCTAAAAGTATCTTTCAGCTTAAAAAATAAGTTTAATACAAATTATCTTTCAGATACAAACATGGAATTTAGTAGATAGATATAGATAGATAGACAGATATAAAAATGACATATTTAAAAGTATCTTACAGCTACCATCATCATATATGAAGAAGTATCTTTGAGATCTAAAAATCATATTATTTCAGATTCAAATATAAAAGATTAAAAAGTATCTTTCAGATATAAAAATCATATTATTTAAAAGTATCTATCCGAAACAAGCATCACATATTAAATTGTATCTTTCAGATACAAACATAACAGATTAAAAAGTATCTGTCAGATACAAAAATCTCAATTAAAATGTATCTTTCCGATACAAACATCACATATTAAAATGTATCTTTCAGATACAAACATATCAGATTAAAAAGTATCTGTCAGATACAAACATCACATATTAAGACCCAACTATCTTTCAGATACAAATATAGCAGATTAAAATATACCTTTCAGATATAAAAATTACATTATTGAAAAGTATCTTTCAGATACAAATATAAAAGATTAAAGAGTATCTTTTAGATACAAACATAACAGGCTAAAAAGTATCTATCAGATAAAAACATCATATATTAAATGTATCTCTCAGATACCAAAATCAGGTATTAATAAAATGTATCTTTCAGATAAAAGCATTCCACATTCCAAAGTATTTTTCGGAAACAAATGTCTCATATTCAAAACTGTCCCTCAGCTACAAAAATCGATACTACTTTTGAATCTGTAAGATACTTTGCTGCCAATGTATTTCAAGTTTCATTTTGCTTGTGGCGATTTTTTTGTTTTGGGCCACAAACTGGGGCTTCCTACTGCTTAGCCATGTCAGCTGTAATGGCCGCCAAAAAATGTCGCCCCCAAAAATCGCTGACCCCATTAAAAAAGCAAGAAGAAGAAGAAGAACAGAAGAAATGCTCTGGCAACATACACAGCTACAATTACAATTACAGCTAGACATTCGCCCGCACTCTGTGGCTGGGCTAATTGAATTAGCTGGAATGAAATCACCTGGCGGCCTTTTCGAAGCCCCATCGAGTCAATTGGCCACTTTGGCCGCTTGCTGCCAACTGGCGACGCACTCGCAGCGCCAATTGCAGTTTTGGATGCGTTCGGTGCAAGTCTCTTCAGCGTGTGGCAGGTGTCTGTGGCAAGTGTCGTGTCGTGCGAAGAATTGGATTGGAATTGAATTGTATCGAATAGGATTGGATTGAATCTCTGCTGTAAATCGTGCCACATATATAAATAAATATAAATCAAATTTTTTTTGCTTGTGCGTGTGTGTGAGTGAGAGAAACAGAAAGAAAGAGCGAGCGAGAAGGCGAGCGAAATAAAGTCAATCGATAGCAACAATGCCGGAGCGCAGCATTAGCCAACGCGATCTCGATGAGATCGAGCTCGAGAGCGACGAAGAGGAGGAGGAATTGGAGCAGGGTGTCGGCCTGTCCGTCCAATCGACAATGCGTCGCCGTGCCGCAGCGACCGCCCAGGGGCGTGGCAGCACCAGCAACATTAGCAACAGCAACGACGGCGGCCAGCAGAGCCGCGAGCGTTTCGGCACGGCGAATGCCGCGCAGGAGGCGAAGTTCTATAACGATGACGAGGAGCGACGCGATGGCGACTACGATGACAGCGACGATGAGGATGACATTGAAATGTTGGATTAGTAAGTGGCCTGACGCATGTTTTTATACATGTTGTAGCTGTTGTAGTTGCCGCTTGTTGGTGTTGTTGTTGGTTTTTAATCTAATTAGCCGCGAGGCTTATGTGCATGTCAGCCCCTGCCTATGTGTGTGTGTGCGTGTGTGTGGGTGGGTATAACATTTCTATGGCCCATTTCGACTTTTCCGCAATTTTTATGATTTGTCGCTCTTCTAGACGTTGCCGCTGTTGGCGCTTCTGCTGCTGCTGCTTTGACTGCGATTTCACTAGTCTTAGAACCGCCCAACGCCCAACGCCCAACGCCCACCGCCCATCGCCCACAATTCCTCAGCCTGTCTCAGCCAAGCGCACATTTCATTCCCTTGGCATTTTCATGGCGTTTTTCCTTAATTTTCCTTTTTTTTTATTTTTATTTTCTGTCTGCATTGCACGCGCGCTTCAATTAAAAAATTTCTTAAATGGATTTTCTTAATTGCAGTGCATAGGTTTTATTAAAAGATATATCTGTATATTTTTATACATCTGTCTTTATATGCACATCTAGTATATGTTTTATATCTCTTTACATTCTTCTTCGTCGCTCAGTGAAAGTTCTTAATTATTAAGTGAACTTCACTTGCAGTTTTACACCTAAACACTCCAAACGGAGTTTTCTGCAGCACTGAAGAGTTTGGTTATATGTTCTGGCAGCGGCATAAGGAGTATTATAAGTTGCAATAAGTCTAGTGGTAGACTGTGTTTTATGGACCAAATCGACTACACTTTAACAAATCAAGACAAACTCTACTACACTAATATATAGAGTAGTTCTACTAAATGCTGGAATTTCTCAAGACACGCTGAGTTCGCTAGGAATCTGTCACCTTTGCCCAAACAAACTTCTATAAAATAGCAAACTTTATTTGAGCTTTGATTACTACTTTCATTATTTTATAGTTGACTTAATTCACGCGCTTAATACAACCCGATATTCGCTGTCATTACAAACAGTTTGGCTCATTTGTCAATAAGCATTTAGCTGCAGTTGAGAACTTCGGACTGCTCCCCAGCCAGCTAGTCAGCCAGCTAGTCAGCTAGCTATTAAGTCCACAACAATTTGGAACTTTACTTCGATTTCAGCTTTTCAGCAGCTGCGCTCTTTCAGCCACGTCTGAGTCCTTCATGCTTACTTATTTAAGAGTTGGACTTTAATGCTTGTCGGCTCAGCATTCGCAGTTCCGCTAAAGCTGCTGGCCGAATGTTAAGCTAAGGTCTCTCAAATCAACCCTTCACGCAAATGATGCCAACGTGCCGCACTTGTCTCCCGGCCCTGCGCCTTTACGGCTCTGGGTCCACTCAATTCTCGGTCTGAGTCAAAGTTAAGCCATTTCGCAGCCAAATTGAAATGTTTCAAGTTTTGCGGTTTTTGCGTTGCGCCAAAAAGTTAAATGTATGACATGAGATCTACATAGATGTTTATTTATGTTCATGCTATCAGCAACTCCCTCGACATATTTATTTACAAGGCGTCGCCTGCAACTAACAAAGCAAATAAAACTACCTAAGAGAGGGTAATATTATGTGTAGATACAAATTGAGCGGCTGGGCGGGGGTAACTGGAGTCGAGTCGAGTCAGCCACATTTATTTATTATTCCCTTGAAAATCTCAAGGTTAGCCAAGAAAATGAAAAAGAAAGGAACAAGTGAGAATAAGTCGAAAAAATGCCAACTGGCAAATGGCAAAATGTTCAAGTGTAAAAAGCTAAAAAGTCCGCGACTAATTTGTCATTTTCAAAAAAATTGAGAGCCTACTTTAAGGCGCGTCTAGGGATGCGCTAGTGCCTCAGGAAATGTGCCTTAAGAACTTTGTCGAGACGGAAATTCATAGACAAAGAAACAGAGAACAATAAATATACCAAATTATAACCTTAACGGAGTAAAAATATTAATTAACTTAAAGACAGAATTGCACAAAACTCTTGCACACTTTTTTATATTCAGTTGAATATGATTTGAAATATGTTTTTGTAAATATGAAATCCTAAGACTATTTTCTACTTCATTAAAGCAGCTGCTCCTAATATGGCTTTGATATACGGCTACGGTTTGTAGCTACGGTTTCTGCTCCTCTTTGAATTTTTAGCTCTCGCATCTGCACACATTGCTCAGGATGTGAAATATTTTCTTACTTTTTTGCTGTAGCTGTTTTTTTTTTTTTTGTATATTATTATTATTATTTTTTTTTTTTGGTTGTCCTCTTTCTAGTCAACGGATTTCAGTCAGCAGTCAGCTCTTACCACTCACCGGTTCACAGGTACCATTTACCAGGCGCCATTGGCACAAGAGTTGAATTTTTACGGCCTACCTCACATTTTGGGGCTCACTTTTGTGTCATGCTGTGGGCGCTTAATTAAAATTAATGAAGTACGTTGGCTTTTTATCCTTTTTGCCAGGACGCTGGCAACAGTCACATTGGCCACCATCTGT
Source organism: Drosophila mayaguana (assembly GCA_037075325.1). Lineage (NCBI taxonomy): Eukaryota > Metazoa > Arthropoda > Insecta > Diptera > Drosophilidae > Drosophila > Drosophila mayaguana. The sequence continues at coordinate 2,200,172 of JBAMCG010000120.1, read as the reverse complement.
CAGCCAGCCACCGTTCGTCACACACACACATACACCTCTCCATTTCCACAATTGCCCTACCATTCTCCAGCTGAAGTCGTTGTAAATATTTGCGACTGACTTTATTTTAAGTCTGTTAATTGAGCGGCAGCTGTCGCACTTTCTCTTTCTCTCTCTCTCTCTCTCACACACACTCTTTATGCTGCCTGTGTTATTTCGTTAATTTAGTGCTCTTAACTGTTATGACTGACCATATAAACGAAAGGTCAACTTACTGAATTCGGAATTGACTTCGCAGTTTGATTGATTGAGTGACAGAGAGCTGGACTGAATGGCAGATTAACTGGAGCACTTATACTGCGTCAGTGCTAGTGATAAGTTGATTGACGCAATTGTAGCTGTTGATTGACTACTAGATAGATGTCCTCCCAAATGATTGACGAAATGGTTTAAAGAACTAGAAAAAGTTAAATATTTAACTGAAAGATAAATTCTGTGACAGGCTGACTCTTTGAGTGATGAAAGAGTTGATTGAATGATAGATTGACTTGGCTACATTTTTCCCAATTAGATGCCTTCGGATTACTATTTGAATTTATAGAATGAATTCTCGCCTTAGGCAATTTAAATATACCATAACTAGCAGAGACTGCATCCAATAATATTTTAGATTTATTTTCTTCTTCTCGCCTCCTTAGCTTTATGTCACTGTCACGGCAAAGTGCAGTGCAATAAATATTGCTTGGACCTGGCCTTGGCTTTTTGTGTGACTTATTCAACATTTCATAATTAATCATAAGCTCACAGCCGTTTTTTGGCTGCATTTGGCTGCATTTGTTGACCTTTGCATTGGGGCTTCGCCAGCTCCAAAAACGCTGCACGCTGAACACTGAAAATGACCCAGAAAATGTATTCCACATGCACACGTGCCTCCCTCTGTTTAATCTTGACGTCTGTCTGTGTCTGTGTGTGTGTGTGTGTGTGTAGCATTTTATCTTGCTGTCGCAGCGATAACAAATGAAATATTCATAACATTGTTGCCATACATAAATTTATACACATATTGGAGCAAGTGGAGTGCTGTGAGTGCCGTCAAAAAAAAAAAATAAATAAAAATTATGAAAATAATACGTAAATTGATAAAAGTCCGAGACAGAAATAAGATTAGGTAGAGGAACTCCAGCTATGATATTATGCAAAATGATATTATCTCATTAGAGATTAGCCTTAATTTATTAGTTTATCTTTGGGCAAAGAATGAAAACAGTTTGTTTATTCAAATATTTCAAATGTGAAAATTAAAAAAAAAAAATTAACTAAAAAGCGCTCAAGTCGAAAGCGAAGATGAGTCGGCGCGAACAGGCATATATGGCTTATACTCTTGATAATAAAAATAATTTACTCAAGTAGTAAATTGAATGTTAGTTTGCCTACGTCTAGTGGGTACAGTAAAGTCTCGTATCGCTGTCAGCCAACATCCATTTTGATGCTCTTCTAGTCCACTTAAGTGTCAATTGCTGTGTGTGTTGAGATGTCATTGAGGACTGTTGATATGTTCTGGTTTCTGTGCACGACTTGATTGCGTACTCCATTGAAGTCTCCATTGGAAGTCTCTGTATGCGTAATGCTTTGTTGTAGTTAGCTCCAAGTGTTTGCGTTAGTTCAAAATAGGATTTGAAAGTGTATATCAGCGTGCGATGGTTGATATGAAAATAAGTTTGATTTGGATTTCCTATGGGTAAGCTTATAAATAAACTCTTTAGCTTTATTTATGTATTGAGATAAACGGTGCACACACAGACAAATGGCGCTATATTTATATAAATATTTATATACAGTCTGCCAAGCCTTCTGCTGTTTGTGACATATATTATAAACCTAGCTCGCAAATAATCGTAAACCGTTTAATTTTGTATGCTGAATACCTCCGAAAACAAGATGAGCATTGCACAGAACCTATATACGCGTTTCACGTTCGTGAATGAGTATAACAATCATACACAATTGGCCCGTTTTCGTCTTCTGTTGAGCGTCTGGAGTTAAGAGATTCGTTTTCTATTCACAAACATCGTTTAGGGAGTGTTACGATTGACGTTCACACAATGAGCGACAAAGACTTATCACAGACTTATATCACATATGCTTTTGATGTGTTTAGCGAACAAAACTCTCGCACGCATACCAATGCATGCACAAAAGGCCTAAGCGGAAAAAAGGGTTTCTGTGCGATCGCAAATGAGCTCGTTGAAGAACCGATGCAATAGGAGTTTTTTCTCAGAATGTGACAAAAACATCTATTGGCAGACGTCGAGAAACGGTCCACAATTATTTATTATAGTTAGTAAATTATTCAAGTGTTGTGGAATTAAAAAAAATACCATATAATTCACTTTAACATAAATTGCTCACCCAAAAATTTCAATATTGCATAAAAAACTGTTGCTGCCTTTGGCAATATTCATTGATTCGTGAAAACTCCACAGATTTCGATTCCGTCATCAATTTGTAGTAGATTTATTTATTTATCGATGCAATTTTTGTTGTTTGAAATTTTTACGAATTTTGTCAATTTTTCCCAAGGCGACAACGAATTATTCATTTAATTTTCTAACTTAAAAACTCAACATATGAAATTCCCGTCACACAGCTTTTGCTCAAATATTTATTTTTGTATACCCATTAAAATGGAGAATGAGGGTGTATTGCTTTTGTGAAAATGTATGTAATATCGTAGGTAGAAAAATACATATTTATATATACTCTGGATACTAATGAGTCGACATAGCCATGTCTCTCGGTCTGTCGATCCGTTTTTATCTACAAGACAGCTTCTTCAATAAATTAGCTGCCACAGCATAAAAGTAGAATGGAATATGGGAATATCAGCTCTATGCAGGCTTCAGAGGACTAGAGCACCCTTACTTGCTTAAATGTATAGTGCAAATGACTCATTTAGTTTGTTCAATCATATGGCAATGATTAAGAAGGGAGCAAGCGAGTGGAGCTGAACTCTGCCCATCTCTAGTATAGGTATATATATAGCTGCAGATAAGACATATAGATATAGCTGTACATATACTGCGTTTGCAGATAGAGATCTACCCCAAAGTTGGCCGTAATGGACTGAATTTCATTTGGTTTTGAAACTGTTTTACTACCTGCATCGCATATACGGCTGCTGTCCATTATTAAAAGTGAAATGCTGAAAGTTTTTATGTGGTATTCGTGGCATCTTAGCGCTGCACCACCTCCACCACTTGAAGAGCGAAGAGCGTCGCACGAAAACACATATAAAATGATGGGGCTGGTGCCGCATTAAGCTGCAGTGAACGAAGTATGCATGTCGTAGAGTGCAGTGTGCATCGTGTGGCATGCAGCATGCAAAATGCAACTGCTACTCACTCTCCAAAAAAATATGAAATACATGCCAGCAACAACAACGGCAACAATAACAATTTTTGCAATATTGCAAACATGAAGTGCAACAAAAACAAAATATGCTCCAACAATTTAAAGTAAATATGCGCTTAGAAATTGCTGGCAAATAAAGCCATGAGCGTCAAATACTTTGCTGCATCTTCTCTTTGACTCGCCAGCGTGTTCAGCACTCTAAATGTGTATGTGTGTGTGTGTGTGTGCGCTCGTCGGTCTTTGCACATGCCTTCTACATTTCTGGCGCCTGTAAAAATATTTCTTGCCTGCAGCAGCATCAGAAGGAAACTGAAAAACTGCAACAGCAACGCGTTGATAGGCCAAAATGCTTTGACCTTCAGCTTTCCAAAAAGTTTTCCTTTTTCACTCTCTCATTTTTGTATTCGTTGAGGAAAGAGTCAGAACGTTCATGGAGGCTACATTAAATATATATTGCAAATATATAGAGTATCAAAAGCAATTGCGACGAATGCGAATATAAATAGTTATTTACATATTCGGCTAATGCAAATTAATTTTTTGATTACAAAATATGATAATTTACAAAATATATATAAAATAGATTTGATTATTTGCTTATATATATTGTATTGTATGTATTACAAAATTTTATTTAATTATATTTTATAATATGTGTATAATTATATTTAAGATTTTTTTTTTAAATTTAATTAATTTAATTTAATTATTATTATTATGTAATTTAAATTATTAAAGCATCCACGCAATATATATGTATGTAGTTATGTATAACAAACATTATTACTATATCACTATTATTATCCATATTCTTTTCTAAGAAAACTGAAATTTGATTTATTTTCAATTTAATTAAATTATACAAAATATTGTGTCTCACTTTATCATTTTTTTAGCCATTTTCTGCTATACAGTACTTAGTGGCACAGTAGCAAAAATTTAATTTTCTTAGATTCTTTGAATTCGGATAACCAAAAGAAAATTGTTTTACGGCAACTTTTGGTCATATATTAGCATTTATACTTTACTTATTTATTTACAACAAATCTTGACAAACTATCAAAGTTGACTATAAAACCAGAGCAACTCACGCACACCCAGCATCATAGCACTAACAACAATTTGTGAAATTGACGTGTGAAGAAAGTCTTGCCACGTTGACAAGATAATTCCAAGTCTAAAATTGATCTATCAACAAATGCCCCCAATGCATGCGAAATTTGATTTATGAAATGTTTACTAAATGCATTAGATGTATTTGCTTTTAGCTATTTATTTCCTATGCGAATAGCATTTCTGTTAATTGTATTCAATCGATATTCGAGTTAGTCATACACTGGACCATTCTTACAGTGCAGCTACAATACGACTTACAGTTGGGGGTATTTTCATTGCAGCTTCAAATTTCAGTGTGGTAAAGAGGTCAAGCTGGTAGCCTCGAAAATTGACAAGTGTACCAACTGAGTTAAGCATGTCTCATGTGGTATAGTCGATAGAGATGTCTCTAAGCTTTAATGCCTATATCTAATATATATTATATACTTGCATCCACCTATCTATCCAGTTATCTTGCTATCTATTTATCCATCTAGCTAACCATCTATGGATCGTTTTTATCTCTCATTTAACCTATAATTTTTATATAATACTCATGTAAACTATTTCTAATGCATGCAAATCTTGTTTCATTGCAGTGATACGTGAGTAGAGCGATGCATATTACATGTTTTGGTACTTTAAGCCCGCTTATAAATAGAATTTCGCCGACAAATATCAGGTATTTACAGTGAGATCCTTGAATGTATTCAAATGCCAGCATCGAATTTGCGGTCTATTTAATACATACAAAATGTCCGTTTATCTTTTGACCCGACGCGAACTACAATATTTGTAATATTTACGTGTTTGTCAGCAAGCGTGAAAGGCAAATTGCAAACAATGCTTTTAATTTGTGCTTAATTATATAATATAATATAATTAATTACGCATGGCACAGAGCTCATGAAAAATTTACACGTTTTACGCAAAATAATTACAAACGAAGAACAATCGAAAAACGAATTTCAAAATAAAATAAAGTTGAACATATATTAAAAAAAAAATGGAGAGGAAATAATTAAACGCAAATAATGCTCTTGCCGCGTGATAAAACCTGTAGACTGTTTTTATTGGAAGTTCTAATATAAAATAAAGAAAAAAATAAATAAATAGAAATTTTTAAATTAAAATAAAATTATAAATGATTAGTGGGACATTTTTAATTTCAATAGATTATAAAAAATATATATAAGATATATATTTTTTATTTTGAGTACATAAGAACAATATTTAAATATAATAATATTTTATAATTTTAAACAACTAAAAATATGTCTATGTGATACAAAAATAATAAAAAACACTAAAGCTGAATTTGTAATGCTTTTAACCTACTTAAAGTGTAAATATAATTATTATAATTAAATAAAAATAATAAATAAATATTTTATAACAAGGTCAAGTAAATTGCAAAAAAACACAGATCTAAAAATATTTGTTAAGTTAAAACAAATATATTTACATTTTTATATATATTTTTTATTTCAAGCCACAGAAATACTGTAACAATCTAAAATGTTTAAAAAATGTTTTGTGGTTAGGGTATATAGCGTATTCATGTAATATTAAGCAGGCATTATTTATTGTTTATATGCATATACATTTTGTATGCATACACGTATATCCTTTTACATATGTTATATACATAAACTGCCACGCCCACGCAACAGACAAAACAGACCGGGCAATATACATGTGACAAGCTTTCCACCTGGCACTGTTCTGTGTCAACCATTGTAATCATATTTCCCTCTTCACAATAACAATAATAGCAACAACAACAACAAAAACAACGCATAATACGAAAGCGAAAAAGGCAGCTGGGATTGTGAGCAGAAAGATGTTTTGATTATGGTGCGACTAGGTAATGTGGGCGGTGAAGGAAGACGCGGCGGGCCGCCGGGTAGGTTGGCATGTTGGGGTTTTTGTCGCAAGATTAAGGGAGGTGGGGAAATGGATGGCTTAGGCGCCTCAATATGCTTTATAACAAAAAAAAATCTATAGAAATTCAACAGAGAATCGTTTAAATGTCTTCGTTGCCTTTCCTCACCTGTTCCACATCGAAATGGATATTGATGTTCTTTAAAGCCTTTTTAAATGAGTATTTGAGAGTATTTTTAATAGAGAATGTGTAGTTTTATCGTCTTTATTGTAAATGGCTTTTTTAAATTTACTTTTTAAATTTTGTTTTATACTCATTCACGAAAGTGAAACGAGTATATTGGTTGTGTGCAATGTCTGTCTTGCTATCCGTCTGAATGACTTGAAATTCGGAAAATACTATCGTGTATACCCTCGAATTTTCAAGTGTCAAGAGTTGCCCGATCCATCCACCACATGGCACATTGGATCTGAATTAAAGCGTTACTTTTTGGGGGCATGGTAAATCGAAAAAAAGTTTAATTTACAATAGTTGTATATCCCAATTAGGGGCGGTGCAAATCAAAAAATCGACCTGTGATGTTTGGGCAGTGAATGAGTATTCTCAAGCGCTAACGCTCGACTGCAACAGCCTTACTTACTGTCACACAAATCCATGCCCTATCCACTTTTCTTAAATTTGTTGCATTATTTCGTTTGCCATTTCGTGGACTAGATTCTGGTTACGCATACGACGCGTTGTATTGGCTTCTTGGTTTCGTGCTCGTCGATTTCGATTTCCTGTCGGCAGACTTCTTAGAGCCCGTAAAATGTCTTACAGCCAATGTCAATAAATTGCTGGGGCCACAGACGTGCGCCAGTTACGTGGGAAATTGATATTATTGCATAATCGTTGTTTGTCATTTCTGTGACCCACAAAAAAAGAACGAATAAAAAAAAAACATTTGCAGTCGACAGCAAAAGGTAAATAGAAACAAGTTAAAGGCACTGCCAAATAGTAGCTTTTATTTTATGAGCCACGAACATGACACCACCAAATAGAAGATCAAAACCAAATGTAAAACGAAACCCAAATCCCACTTCTAGTTGCATCAATTTAAATATAGCATATAATGTTTATAAATATTTATGTATGTGCATATGTATGTCCCTTTATATATATAAATATGCAGATTTTTTGCCAAAAGTTTTTTGCGGCATTTTGAAATGTTGCTCGCACTTTGCTGTTGGCTTTGTCAGCGCTCTGTTTGTTATTGTTATCAATTGGATTTAAATTGCACAACCAACAATAAACAGTTAACTGTTGGCAGGCAATCAAAATATGTTGGATGTCGTCCACTTGCTGTTATTGTTGATGGGACCAACAATGTTGTTGCTGATGCTGTTGGTTTTTGGTACTTCATCTCGCTGTTTTCCAATGCATTTGATTACCCTTTCGAACAGTTAGATGAGTATATTAGCTTAGTTGGTTCATCATCCTGTGCTTATCTCTGTTGGCGAGGTCGTTCTGTGGGACTGTGTCTGTCCTTTTGGCTTTATATCTGTATGTCTGTCTGTATGTGTTTGTGTGTAGGTCTGTCTGTCTGTATATCTGTAAATCTGTATACCTGTATGTCTGTATGTCTGTTTATATGCCTGTATGTCTGTATATCTGTCTGTATGTCTGTCTGTATGTCTGTCTATATGTCTGTATGTTTGTCTATATGTCTGTATGTCTGTTTGTATGTTTGTCTGTCTGTATGTTTCTCTGTCTGTATGTCTGTTTGTATCTTTGTCTATCTGTATGTCTGTATATCTGTCTGTATGTCTGTCTATATGTCTGTATATCTGCGCGTTTGTCTGTCTGTCTCTCTGCATCTCTGTCTGTCCATCTTCTCAGTTTCTCTGTACGTCTGTCTTTTCGCCTGTCCATTTCTCTATATGGCAGCTGTTGTTTTTCTGTCTCTCCGCCTGGAGACTTACATTTGAAATAAGATTGAAAATAAGATTTCAGAATATTATATACATATTTGCTTAAATATTTACTTCACGGATATATAATAAAACGCGAGGTCAACTTCATAGAGTCTATAATGTCCATAGAATATATTGAATTAATATAAATACAATTTTTACTTGTTTCATTCAAATCAAAATATATATAAATATGTATCTAAGTTCATATAAATTAATATTATTTAAAAAGGCTATTTTCCACCTGCTCGTAATGCAACTCGCTATGAAGCTTAGTGTATGTCATAGTCTGACAGGCTTGAGTGAAACATTCTTTTCTCTTTTCTCTTAATATGACTTTCGTCTGCTGTGAGCGCAAAAAAGAATTCTCATCATATCATCTCAGCTCATTCCCAACTCATTCAAAATGCAGCTGGAGTGATATCACAGTGAACAGGTTTACAAGATTCAGATACATTCGACAGCTAATATCTGAGCACATCTTTAGTTACTCCTGACTGTTAAATGTGAAAAGCATTTCCTGCAGATATTCCGTTCATGCAATAACAATAACAATAACAACAGCAACAGCAACAGCAACAGCAACAGCAACAACAACATTCAAATATAATCAGCTCAGTGGAAAAATGAAACTATTGACGCAAGTTTGGCTAGGTTAATTGCGTACAATCAATATTAATAAGCAGCTTAGGATTAGCTCCTGCCACCGGGCTGCTATATTGAGGACAACTTGCAATATATAGTATATGATGTTAGCTGAGTGCATAATGTACTTCAAATAACATTCATATAACAACATTTTGATACGATACGGTATAGCGTAAACTTAAATGGATTTTACTTGCTTTTAAAGCACTCGAAATCTGATAAGATATGATGGTTGCTGTCACTTAAAGCTCTACGAATATTAATTAACAATATTTTTATCGATTCCGTGTGAAATATTTGCGTGTCTCATGTGCTTTGCGTGTCGGGCATTGCCTATCACGTCTTCATCTCTCTTAACGTCTGTATTCCTTGGTTGACTGGGGTGGTCTTTGGTGGGCGGACGGGGGCAGGTGGCGCTGAATCGGCCTGGAGCTCAACTTGAGCAACCCCATGCTAACGTTCGCATTAAAAATGTAAGCGCCTTAAATATTTAATATTACGCATACGACATGTTGCGTCAGTTTGGTGCGCTCAGCTCAGCTCAGCTCTGCGCTGCTCTGAGCTGTTCTACTCTGCTCTGCTGACATTTAAATGAATTTTCAATAATTTTTGTTCATTTTTATTTTGCTCACATTATGCCCTTCGCACAGCGGGCTCTGCATAGAGCATAGAGCTGGGCCCAAGCAAGCACTTAACGCCTGGCAGGCGATAAGAGTCAGAAGCTGTCGGAATAGTAAAGTCTTGGCATCTCTCTTTTTCTCTCTCTTTCTCTCTCTCTCTCTCTCTCTCTCTCTCTCTCTCTCTCTGTGTCCTTCTCTCTCCCAAATTGCCATTTGTGTAAATCTAATAAATAACAAACCGCATTAAATTCAACAACAACAACAAGCAGCTGAAAAATGAACGCCAAAGGGGGCATGACACGGCAGTTCGCACGTGTCAATGCGACCGGGTCACAAATTTCATTATGAGAAAAAAGTAGGAAAAAAAAATACGAAAATTTAAGATACAACAAAATCCACAGAGTATGAGCCCAGCCACAGAGTGTGCGATTAGATAATACCCTGTAAAATGTTCATGATGTCAAGCATTTAAGTTCTACTACATACTCTATTCTTTTTGGAAATACTTTGCTGGCATTGGATCTATATATAGTTAAGTTTAGGTATATATATTCAAGCAAAGTAATATCTAAACATATGATATATGTATGTATCCCAACTGTCAGCCAGATATGCCAGACTAACTCAGTTACTTAAAGTCTATCAACACTTGATAGAAGTCATATAGATCTGGCCCAGAAGCACTTGTAGAAGGTATATTATTGTTGTTGCTGGTGCTGCCGCTGTTATTATTATTATTATTATTATTATTTCCCGTTTTTGGCAGCTTAAGGATTTTCTTTGGCAACGGCCACAGCCGTGCACCGCTGTGTAGTTTAGAAGCAAATTAACATATCACACAGGCCGCAGTCGTTGGCGCAATCATTGGCGAGGCCATTCCTTGTGGCATGTCTTGTGACTATGACTATGTCGCTCTGGCTCTGGTTTTGGCTTTGGCTTTGGCTTCGGAGCTGGCTTTGGCTCTGCTTGACTTGTCACTTTGAGGCGGCACCAAGGCAACCATATATGTAGATATGCATTCAGCCACACTACATAGGCCTAGGCGATGGGCCGGCCCTCAGCAGCTGCTCTCGTTTCTGGCCAAGGCACACACATATACACAGACGCACGCACACATATATCTAGAGCCCGAAACGCCTAGACGCCCAAACCGTCTAAATTCGGCGCTCGGCAACGTCATGGCTCATATCACATTTTTTCTGCTACTGCTGCCGCTGCTGCTGCCTTATGGCCTGACATTTCTTATGAAGCCTAGGGGACTGGCAGCCGAAAGTCTTCTTAACGTCAAGTGCTTTTAAAGCAGAAGCATCCGTGTACTTAATTTTGCATAGGAAGCTTTTGTAATGCTTTCATTAATTGAACCACTTACACGCGTAACATATACCATCATTTAAATATGTATGTATGTGTGTGCTTTATATACAACCTGTGCGCGATATCTGAAATCCAAACAATTTCAACATTTCAGTTATTCGGAAACCATTCGTTGAGTGTTCATTAACTGACTAAAATAACAGTTAAACCAGTTAATGAACCAGTCATAATTTATAATATTCTAGGTCGAGTAGCTTTTTGTTATGCCATTAATAAACCAATTACGAACAGTAAATAAATCATTTTGAATAATTGAACTATTTGCAGTGACTATGATATATGCTAACATAAAAATTACCTTTTTAGATAGCATTTTGATGAACTAGTTCATATTTGTTCTTAAAGTAAACTAACAGCTGAATTACGAAATTTTGATAATCTAGGTGGAATAGATTTTTCTCATATTAATTCCAGCTATTATGAAAAGCGTAAGCATTGGATACCTTTCACAGTATTCTTTTATTGAATCATTTAAGGGAACTGGTTCAAATTTGTTCTCAAAGTGAGCTAGGACCAGTAAGTGTTGCAAAGTCTATTATAGCTCGTTTTTTATGAATGAACTTTACCAGGAAATAAATAATGAAGAAACTGAACTAGTTCCAGTTACTATAATCAGCATATATTTAAATTTGCAAAATTTTACTCATGAAACTAATTGAACAGTTTGAGCAAAAAGATTCGGCACTAGTTCCAGTTGCCAGTTGATTTCTATGTAAAAGTGAAAGCAAAATGCAATGCTCTCAGCTGCAGTCAGTTGAATTAAAATCGAGCTGCAAATCAGGCATCTCAGTGCTTGAAGACAAATGCTAGCAATTTTGTTAATGTCTTGCACTGGTGGTGAACTGAATGAACTGAATCACTGGTTCAATGGCAGCGAAATGACAAATAATTTGTATTCAAATCTTTCTATCTTAGCGCAAAAGTCTTTCACTTTCTCACTCTCATCCAATGCAATGTGGCGCTGGATCCTGCTAGCTCTCTGTCTATCTCACTCTGTCGCTGCTGCTGCTGCTTTTTGTTTGTCTATCGTAATGCACACTCACACACACATAAACAGATGCACGCATAACATTTTGACAGTCGCTGATAAGCGCACAACTTTTAACTCTCACAATTCCTTGGTATTCTTTGTTCTCGAATCCCCTCCCAGCCTGCCCCTGGGCCCCTCTGTTGCCCCTCGTCAGCTGACAGCTGCGCTCTGCATGTGCGTGCTATATAATATATTTGTGTGTGTGTGTGTGTGTGTGTGATTCTCGAACATGTCTCTTAACCAAGCAGATTAATGAAAATTGAAATTGCATTTATCGTTGATTGCTCAAAAACATTCAAACACTATATTTCCTTCCATCCTCTTCTTCACAAATGGCGCACCAGTTTCTTGACACCCCGCCCACCTTGCATTCTTCGACTCCAATGCCACTGCCCACTGGCACACACACCCATACACACTCACACACACATTTAAAACAAAGACCAAAATGATTCATTGTATTCCATGAATGCAGGTAATATTTTTCAATTCGCCCACTTTCCATCCCTCTCTCTTTCCCTCGCTCTCTTGGGCACTGTCTCTCGTTCTCTCCCTCGTCTCAGTCCACAGCTGTCTTGCTTGTTCAGTTTGCTTTTTGCTTTATGACGATTTGCTTGCTTTTGATACACTTATAGAAATTAAGGTACATATATAGTATATGTGCATTCGTGGCCAGTATTCCCATTTGAGTGATTCGAACCGTATCCATCTGTCTCTGTGACAATTAGCCAAAAGTCATTAGAGTGTATTGCTATATTATATGATGGCTCTCACATTACTAAAGTTTTTATAAATTAGTTTTTGTATAGAAATTAGAATTGTTATTAAAGATATCCTAACTCTGCCTTTGGAAACTTCGAGCTGAAATATTTTTAGTTTATAATATACATATATTGTATATAGCTATAACAAGGAATTAGTTCATTGTATAAGATATCGCTTATCGACTAATAATTTTCGATATTTTTTCAATATATATATTGTATGTATATATAACAGATTTATTTTGTTTTAAACTGTAAAATTGAAGGGTATTCAACATTCGATATGTTGTCCATTAATGATTATTTTTTTGCTTTTATTATTATTATTATTATTATTATTATTATTATTACTCTCATTGTTGTTCTTGTTGCTGTCAGTTTGCTGTGTACAGACAATAAAAAGCATTTCATTTGAATAATGTGAAAACATTTTGTTAGACAACACCGTCACCTTCGTCAGTCCCTCCCCCCCCATCGGCTTCTGGCCACATTTTCAAACTGCACAACGAGCCACAGACACTGTGACATGCATTCTATATGTCTGTACTATACCCCCACATTGATTGTCCATTGATAGCAGGTCGACAGACAGACAGACAGACAGGCAGGCAGGCAGACAGTCGCAAGTACGTACATACATACATATATATATCTAAATGACTTGGTCATTGTGCCAATAGCCCAGAATTTAGAGGGCCTATGATTTGCCATACTATAAAATGTTATATGTTATTATTAAAACAAGAAAGTAATAGAAAGAGATAAGAGCAAATGAAAATATACTATGAAAAATTCTAGTTAAAAAATACATTTTCATAATTATATAAAGTCAATTATAATTAAAATCCGTTTTTGTCAGTTCAAGTACAACAGAAGAAAATAATAATATCTGTACATATATACATATACATATATACAAAAAAGCAAACAAGTCTAAAGAATATATTAAAATCAATGAAATAAAATGAAACAATATAGCACTTTATTACAGTGTATATCCTGTTTATATTTTACTGCTATAGTTCCTTATTAGTCGGGCTCTACCGTTCGTGCTGCTCCTGAAAGTATGCCACACTTTCTGCCGACATTAATATGCACCTGTGGGTGAATATTGTATTCCGTTGTCACTTGTCAATTGGGAGCATATACATATGAATTATTTGTGACATGCAGGTGGAGCTCGGGCGCAACACTGACGGACGGACATAAACGGGCCCGAAAGCCGGTCACACATCTGTTAACCTAAAACAAATAATTGCTTTGTTAAAATGCGCGTTGGGTATGCTGTGGTGGCTGGGGGTACCCAATTTCAGACCAATCGATTATAATGAATAATAAATGATCGATAAATGTTATTTATATAGCAAATCACACGCGTGACGCGTATGCGGCTCAGACAAATGTCAATACTTCAAATGGCGACAAATTTTTCAAATAGCAATTCATTATTTAGACGTGTTTTTGTCTGAAAGAAGCAATTTGTTATAGATAAATTTCATTGCAGTGAAATGCTGAACTCATTGAACTCCATATTGTAATGAGTATAAAATAGATATTAATATATATATATTTTTTTAAAATTCTCATTGGAAAGTTAAGTGGTTTGCATTCATCTTGTAGAGGTCTTATAAGAGATTTGACTTCGTCTATCGATAACGTATCGATAACTGTTTGTACTGGTTGTTAAAGAGCTGTCCGATCGACGAGTTAAACAGATATTCGATTCCATTTACCCGTTATAGAAGGCAGAAAGAATTGAAACTGTTGAATCAATGTGAGAAGGCAATAATATATGTTGTCTATGAGCTAGATCAGTTACATTAGGTAAAGTGAAACTGGATATGCCAGTGTAGCTTGCCGTCTGCGAGTCACACCTGAAGATTGTCGATTGTCAAAACTGCGTCGCAGACAACACAATAAATATCTGCAAATTTTGTTGAGGAAGTGCAAAAACTTAATTAAAATAGTTGTAAATAAATCAAAGCTTATCTCATATGTCAAAGTGCTGGCGGCGAGCTAAACTGTTGTGCCAGCTCTGACTATAAGTAGCGACGATTTTGGCCAGAGCATTACACAAGCGAATATACACTGAAACTGAGATGCGTTGCCTTTTATTGGTGCTGTTGCTCTGCTGCTGTTGTATCCTGCAGTCGGCAGCTGAGGAAACCGATCTCTCACAAGGGTCGAGTGAGAGTGTTTCGAACGTGTTGGAAGACAGTTCCACCGAAAGTATTCGCCTGACAGAGTTGTGGTCAAATCTGCACCCGAGGGAAGCTGCACAGTCCGGCTCAACTCCGAAGCCACCAAAGCCAATATCAGACAAGGAGTTTGAGAGGAAGGTCCGGCGGGTGCTGCGACGCGAGGGGCTGCTCAGGAGGCAATTGGCCGCGACTGTAGTGGAAGCGTTTGCAAGAAATAAAAATCAGATGCTTCGCTTGGACGATATGATGCATAGTGCGGCTTTGGGGCATGATATTGCTTACTTAAACATTTAGGATACGCATCTATATACATATCTACCTATATGTGTGTGTGTGGGTTCAATAAATGCAATAAATGAGCTTGCCATAAATTGTATGGCAAGGCGTAAAGCAAGCAACAACAAGTAGCGGCCGTAATGTGCCAACTGTTGAGTTTCCTTCCGCTTCCGCGAGCGCAACTCACGCGCGCTCTCACTCCCTCTCCCTTTATCACTCTGTCTCTCTTTCTACTCACTCTCACTCTATCTACGTATCTCTCTGTGATGCTCTCGCACGTACACAAATCACATACACGACTGTGCCGGCATTATAGCGCCAGCTACAGCGACACAACAGCGACAGCGGCGAAAGCCGAATGCCAAACGACGAGTGTTTACAGGTGTTTATCATGTGCTTCGTTTATAGCTGCGTTCGGACTGTACGCTCGCTAGCGTCGTTCGCCTCGTTCGCCTCGTTCGCCTTGCTCGCCTTCTTCGCTTCGTTCGTGCTCGCTCTTTGGCAGTGTGCGTTCGTTTTATGGCGCTCTTGTCGTATGTGTGTTCTGGGTGTGCTTTATATTCCTGCGACTGTTGCGCTATCGCATCAGTTTCATTTGAATGCTCGTCAGGGCGAGTTGTGCAGCAGCTGAGCAGAACCCAAAACCATAGATAGAGCCTGGCAAAGCGCTCAACATTCAAAAACTCATTCAACTCTTCAAACTTCAACCGAAATTCTCAAACGCTCACGTTGCTTGCAAATCATCTTCACAATATAAGCAACAGCAAAACTCTAATTCGCAGTCCATACATTTTTTTATTGTTTTTTGTGGCAAGTGCAGTGATAAAGATCATTAATAAACAAAACAAAACAAAACGAATTATTTGAAAAAAAAAAAGAAAACAAAAACAGTTATTACTCTCCAAAGTGAAAAAAAAAGAAATTTAGAAAATCAGTTCAAAGCTAAATTAATTATATTATTTTTGGTTTAATCACTTCTTTGGCGCGAAAATTCCCAGTTTCTGGCGTCGATTTTAGTTTGCACAACATTTTGTGTTTTCTTTTTGTGTTTGGTTATTATAATTTTTTTTTTATTATTTCTCTATTACTATTACTATTATTTTACCGTTGTGAGAATTTGTTGATTGTTTACGCACAAAATGTGCACAAAATTTTCTTTGGACTCGAACGACTGAAAAGTGCGTCGTTCTCAGGACTTTTTCACAACAACAGTGAGTACGATATCATAAATATATCTCAATTTATATTCGCTTGTCGAAACCAAATAAAACTTTTCAAATATTAATTTGATAAATGGGGTAAAAAAAAAAAAAAAAAAAAATGTAGTACAAAAACTAAGTTTTTGCAATTCGCTATGGATGAGAATGTGAGTGTTTGTGTGCAAGTTTTGGGGGCAAAAAACAAAAAAAAAATATTTGTGAAAAGGTTTTTCGGTTTTTATTATTATTTCATTTTTTGTGGGCCCCCAGTCTTACTTCGGTCTGGCAAAATTTCTGCGTTGTAGCTAAAAACATATTTGTGGTCAGTTTTTGTTGAAGACTCTTTTTCTGTTGTCGGTTTCAAATGAAAATGTTAAAAGTATTTGAAAAAACATATTTAACCAGAAATTTGCATGGAGATAGAAGTTTTTTCCATTAACTTAAATAAAATAAATATTATGTTATTTATTCATTTCTTTTTCCGATGCATTCCAAATAACTTTTGGTATCTGTAATTTGTGTAAAATGGAAAATGTGCTAATATTCTCTGTGTTTGAATATTTAGCTAGAGGATGCCAACTGCAATTACTAAACGCAATCATGATAGCGTTGCAAATGAACAAAGTCAATGAAAATTGCTAGAAAATCTCTCACACTACAACAACAACAACTACTTTGACAACATGAAATCATATTGCCTGGCACACGAGATTTGAGAGGGAAGTTTCATAATGTTTGCGGTAAAAAGTCTCAAAATATTAAAGTTAGAGAAAAAATATTTATTTTTCTGTGAGCTGAATTCAACATTTTTACAATGGCTAGTTGGAGATGATATATGTATTATATGTATTTTTTCGAGTGAACTACAATTACTTTTGTTTGAATGTAGATTTGAAATGAATATAGATACTTTCTTGAAAGCTTAGATAAAGAATTTCTTTGAAAATCTGAGAGAATAGCTTAGCTTAAAAACTGAAGCATAGCATTGGGCTACATTCCAAACTGCTCTTAAGGTTGTTTAGTCTTGCACATCTTTGCCAGTCCTTGTGGGGAAAGGGAGCAGTAAGTAATTCTGAATCGAGCTACATATAAGATTATTTCAAAAAATAGTTTGTAATTAGAATCTGAGTTAGAGCATTGCTGCTCCTGGCTGGCAAGCTGGTGTAGAGCTAAATAAGTGCTTGCTCTGCTAGTTCTAGAGCAGCCCTCGTAGACACACAATTGGCATTTGGCAGCTTCTCAGGTTTGCCGGTGGTTTGGCTCGTTAACCGTTAAGTTCGCATGTGTGTGGGTGCGTGCCTAGGCATGGTGTGCCTCTGTATTGTTGTAGCTGTACGTGTCCTTTTGCTAATCGCTGCATTCAAAGTGTTGCGCGGAATAAGTGCAGCCCAACGCGCGTGACCCCCAAAAACACGCGACCGCAAGCGCCAGCGTTGCATGTGGAGGAGAAGCAGAAGCAGGAGGAGTAGGAGGAGTGAATGTGATCTTTGATTTGGCAGCAGGCGGTGGCGGCAGAGGCAGCAGCGGCACGCAAGTATGGCAATGGCAAGCATATGTACGTGCAATGGGTATTCATTGCGTGTCGCCACCTTTTGACGCCAAACTTTTCAAGTTAGTTCAACTACAGCCACAATTTGTGCGCCGTTTCGCTGCAGCTGCAGCTGCAGAGCTTGTTGCACGCCGTCGCCTGTCTGCGGTTGACACTTTTAAGTTTCACCCATACATGCACACAAATGTTGAGCTCTTTTCGTTTCGTTATTTGTTTTTATTTATGTTCATTTTTTCTCTTTTTCGTGTTTCTCCTTTTTGGCATTCAACATTTGTTTGGCTGTCGTGAAAAGTTGCCAAGCGCCATAACTCATCGGGGTGTATTTGCTCGTTAAACTCTTGCAAAGAAAATATCAACTACACTAATTAATTACAGAGTTTAATAAAAAAAGAGAAAAAAAAAAAACAAACAAACAAAAAATTCACAGAAATTTATGACCCTTAGCAAAATTTCAAGACGCATTAAGATGGTATTAATTATGTAGAAGGACTTGGCTTGACATGTGACAGGGGAGGCTGTCAGAGCAAGAGGTTCTCTAGTTGGAGGTATATAAAAAAAAAATTATATATATGATATATATGCAGAAAATTTTATAATGATTAGAGAGAGAGAGAGAGAAAAATTTTTTGAATATTTTAAGTTAAAAAATAA
This sequence comes from Drosophila mayaguana, assembly GCA_037075325.1. Taxonomy (NCBI): domain Eukaryota; kingdom Metazoa; phylum Arthropoda; class Insecta; order Diptera; family Drosophilidae; genus Drosophila; species Drosophila mayaguana. Next base: position 2,181,538 of record JBAMCG010000120.1, on the reverse strand, counting down.
AACAATTAAGGGTGCTCGACGAGAAAAATTCTCGACTGTTTTTAATGTAAACTCGATCTGCGCGAGCTATATACAAGGACCTACAAGTCTCCTGCTATAGAACGAATCGACCCAACAGACGGACCGACAGAATGGACGAGCAAGGCTAAATTGTTTTTGCTCGTCGCCCTGATATACTTTATAGGGCCTTCTACGCCCCCCTCTGTCTCTGTTATATACGATTTATCATAACCAACGGCTTCAGAGTATAAACAGCAGGAGTAACGAAAATGTTACAAAACTTGTGCTATATCCAAATTGAAATTAGGAAATAAAATAACTCGTTATAAATTCAAATTATTTGTATCACAAAAAAATGTTGAAATATGCCATGCTTAAGCCACTGGAAATTGACAACAAACTGATTAAAGCCAGCAAGACATAAATTTATTTATTTATTTTTGTTTTGTTTTGCCAACATATTTGTATGCTTATGTTTTTAATTGAAATTCTTGAGCTTATCTCTAGGTGGGTGTGTGCTCGTGGCAGCTGTCAAAAGCTGCGCAATGACACTGAGTTGGGCAACTGTCTGGCAAATTATCAATATGATGAACACACGTGTGCTAAATGGCTAAAACGTTTTCCTGTAAATGCCAACAACTGGAAGCTGATATGATTCCTGCACCAACTAAGGCGGCATCTTTAACGGTTCACACAGAGCACCCTCCCCTGAGAGTCATCCATTCATCCATAGGCACATCCGTACATACATACATATCTTGTATGTTGACTCGCATATTTGATAACTAACATATTTACAGGGCTTTTCTTTTATCGAACTGGCCAGTCAATCAAACTCAATAAACTGCTTTACTCTTTAAGTCGCTTTTTAACCTATAATTGAAGGTTGAACTTCAGACAGTGAACTTTCACTAGACAACCAAGCTGACAAGTGGGTGGCATGAGGCCATTTATGAATGAGTTTTATAATTCGTTGTCTAATGCACTCAAAGATGCCTTTAAGTGTTTGAGAATTTCTATTAAATATTGATTGGATTAAATGCATAAAGGTTTGATCGGGCGGTAACATATCTTCAGGATCTATTGCCAAAAGTCTTTGATGTCTAGGTTAGCACTTCTCAATTCTAGTTGAGGGACATATTTAGATATAAAGCATATATATATATATATATATATATATATATATATATATATATACATATATTTCTATTTTTCATGAACAGAGATGGGAAGTTCAGGTAGATATCTGCTCAATGTCTGCCTAGTAAATTGTTTTATATTTTAACTATATTTTATTATTTATTTATGTTTTTAATTTTATTTAGATAATATCATATAAATTTAACAAATTTGTTTAATATATTATAATGTTATTGTATATCCTTAAATTTTAATTTTTAGTTTTATTATTATTGTATTGTTTTCATTTGATTATTTTACTTATTTATTTATTTTTATTTTATTTTATTTTTTTTTGCGAATTTAAACTTTTATATAAGTATATTTGATCATTTTTTGCATTGTTAGATCAATCACTGTCAATTCTCAACTGCCCACAGGGTATCTGTTAGTCGTGCCAACTGCAGTCTTGCACTTTTACTTGTTCAGCTCTTTGCAAAAATTCGCATAAAATATTCAATTTCCATTTTTACGTTCGCTCTAAAAAACAAAAAAAAAAAAAGCAGTAAAATACTCAAGCATACATACACATATATGAAAACACATATATATGTATATATGGGTTTATATATATATATTTATATATATATAAAGAGAATATGGAAAAAATAAAAGAATATTCAAAACAAAACACAAAAATTTTCGCTTGTTGCGTCCTGTGGGCGATTGCCTCGGGTCGCGCTGGGGGTGGTAGCTGCGACTGGGATTGGGAGTGGGATTGGGATTGGGAGTGGGGCGAGTCTGGAATGGAGACGCGGCCAGCAGTGGGTGAGCGTTGGCGTTAAGGTGCGTGGCGAGGCGTAACAGCACATGCAGGCATTTGATTGCAGATTGTGTTTCGTACAATAGGAACAAATACATATAGATGCTTTATATATATATAACATTTATAATAATATATACATATTCATAAAATGTATATTTATATATTATATTATGTTTTATAAATATCTTGGCTTGGCTCAAATGCGTTCAGTTAGTAAGCAAAGTGTATTGGAATAAGAGTAGATTTTCTAGAGCTTCTTAAGCTTTATATATTCTACAGTTCTACAGCAAGAGTTTCTCTGAGATATTCACTTCCGATGCAGATAAGCAAAAACTTTGCCATAATATAGCCTAATTTCATTGTATTAAATCTCGAATCCACTGGCATTCCAGGCTTTAATCACTTTTAAGAAACTTTTAAAACGCTATCGGAAAATGTGAGCGCGCATTATGCAGTGGTTGCTGCCCCATTGCCGTATTCTAACTTGTGTAGCTTGTGTGCGTGTGTGTGTATGTGTGTGTGTGTGTACTTGCACATGCATCGCTGCCAAAAGTTTACGTTGCAGAACATCTCGAAATCAAAAAATGTTCTTTTAGCGCACACAAAACAAAACCAATTAATAGGAATGGAAAAAGAAACTGAAAATAAAATGAAATGAAAATGAAATGCAGCACGCAATTTCTATAGATAATACCTATGGCTATAATATGCTTCCGAGTCTTGTTGCTGTTGTTAGTGTTGAGGCCATTGTTATGATTGTTATTATTGTTTCTGTTGTTTATTTGTATTGCCTGACTGCATCAATCACAATGTGAAATAACGATAAATGATTCGGGGTATCCACAACTAGATAAATATTATACGCCAGTTTTATCGAAGTATACAATATATATTGCGTTATATGTACATATATCTCTATATCTACACACATCGGTCAAACCTTTAACAGTTTAAGTGGAAAACAATGTTTTTTTTTTATGTCCAATATCAATTAATTATTTCATCAGATAATGCACTTTCGTGATTGCAAGACGTCCGATAGTTAATACCAATTTGTTGATATTCATAGCTACAATCATATATAAATATGAATATGAACATGAGTTTAAGATTATTTTCGTCTCAATTGAGTTAAGTTGCACAAGTTTGCAAAAACCATTCACATTTAAAAAACTTTCTGCTCATAAACTTTTGATAAATATAAGTGGAATATAGTTTTATCTAATTTATGTGAGCCAGCTGTTGGTATGAGTGATATACTATCTATAGGATAGTCGAAAGGGCTTAAGCATTAAGCTATAGCTCAATTTAATATGAATGCACTAGTCGGCAGTGCTTGACAAGGAAATACCCTGGGGCATAGTTTGTCAGCACTAAAATAATTTTTGGATCAAAGATCATTTTTGGTTTAATAATTGTACCAAACTAAAAGAAACTTAAGATAAGCAGCTACAATAAAATTTCAAATCAATCCGATCAGGACTTTCTAACTAAGATATGCCTCGTGGCTCACTTTGCAAAACTGAAATGACTTACAAGGCATAATTTTGTTTATTATATTTGTGTCGAACCAAATAAAAGTTTAGGTGCCATGTTAATACGAGAGACTCTAGCTCTAAAGGTGTAGGGGAGGTAATTTAATAACCGATTTTCGAAAAGGGTTTTAATCGATAACAAAATAACGGGACTAGTTATCGATTTTTAAAAATAAACTCGATATCCGCACTATATATATATAGGGAATTTTTTAAAATGCAAGTCTCTAGCTCTAACATCTTCTGAGATCGACGCGTTCATACCGACGGACGACTCAGCTCGTCGCCCTGATTAAGAATATATATACTTTATGGGGTCTGCCACGCCTCCTTCTGCCTGTTACATACATTTTAACAAAACTATTATATCCTGATTTCCCATTTTCAATGGGTTCAAGGTACAATAATACTAGCTTAAAAATTGAGATTTCAAATGTCAAACGTCAGATGCTTACGACATTTTCCTTGTAATCTAAAAGTTCTTAAAAATCTTTAAATCTGTCTCTAATTAAACTAAATACAATAATAATACCAATGCTGTAATCCAATTTTACTTAAAGATATCGAACTCCATTCATTTTATGTTATTTGCCCAAATCAACTAGTTCAGATCCCTCAGTTTTCAGTAGTTTTTTTCTTCGTCCAGCAACCATTTTTCTGCTGGCTGAACAGAAAACACTTAAGAGAACTTTGATGCCGAACAAAAATCTATCCGAGCCGAGAGTTTAGCAGCAAAAGTAAAGCAGAGAACTTGCAAAGTAAATATCCTCGGCATGGGCATATAGTATATCTCCCTGCTCCTCCATCTTGGTTAGCTGAAAGTTGGCGGCGCAAGTTTTGTGCTCACAAATTGAATTTGTATCAGAGACGCGGCAAATACTATTAACCTTATCTATACAAATATAACTCCATTTTTCATTCATTTCAATCAGTTAAGCTCCCCGGGAGGAGTTCTCTTGCCAGTTAGTTTGTTTTGTTGACTCCAGCGCTTGAAGTGTTGGATAGCGTACGAAACTTGGACTCGAATTGTCGAGTTGCTGTTTTTATTATTTACTTTATTTGTATTTTCTGTTCATTTTCTGTTTATTTTTATTTTGCCCGCTGTTGTTGTTATTGTGGTTGTTGTTTGATTTTCGTGTTGAACGTTGTCTGAGGGTAAAGTTAAGTGATTGCTGTTTTGGGGGCTTGTTGTTAGTTATTTGGCGTTGTTTTGCTTACGGTATTGGCACACATTGGGCCATACTTGGCATTGGCTTTTACTTACTGAGCCGCTGTCAGAACACTTCGTGGGCGTGTGTGTGTGTTTGTGTTTATGTATTGTTACGTCCTGGCTAAATATTGTAACTGTTGTTGCCGGTGTTGACTGGAAAGGTTAAATATCTTGGCCCAAGTTGCAAACTAAAGAACCCATTCGCTGGGCTATTTATTTATGCTCAAACGGTGCACACATGGCGTATGCTTTATATGCGCAACATTAAAGCCACGGCAGCTAGAACAAAGCAGTTATGAGCCTTTAACAGGCCATAGCAACGGCAACAGTAACGGCAACGGCAACGGCAACGGCAATGGCAACAGTAAACAAGTATGTTGCCCCTGACTTAGCAACCGCTATGCCCGTAATAACTAACGTAGCCCAAGCAATTTGGCACTTGTGTGGGTGTGTGTGTGCGCTCTATGTTACGGGCTAACTCGTTCACAGCTCGACGCTCCTTAGCCCAGACACACACTTTGTACTTTGTCGTTGCCGCCAGCCAGCCAGCCAGTCGACCAGCCAGACAACGAGCATGGATAATAGCCAATATACGGCTGCAGGAGACAGTGGGCCAATCCTTTGATATGCATCGATGAAATTTTGGAAATCAGAGCTAAGCCAATTAGGCAGAGTCCTTAGGCATTTCAGCTGGCAGTGGGCAGCAACTGAAAAAATATGTTCGAAATTCGAGCTGCATGAATTACTATTAATTGAATTGAATTGCAGCATTTGGCCACATTGATTGACACAGCATTTGTCGTTTCGTTATGTCGACCAATTATCATAATTGAAGTTAAATGATTTATTTAATCTGAGCTAACAAAATCAATAAACAATTGAAACTTATCAGCGTTTGGCGGGCGCTAGCTAAATGAAATAAAAAATAAATAATATATAGAATTTAGTTATTTATTTTATATTTATTTATGTTATATTTATTTACTTTATATTAATTTATTTTATACTTATTTATTTTTATTTATTTTTGGAAAAGAATGTGTAAAATGCGCCCAACTGTACTGGTGAGTGGGAGAATCGGGAGGGGAAGGGGGCGACGCCCTGTGGGCAGTGAATGATTGACGTACTGATCCATTTTGCATGAGAGAGTCTTATAAAAGCTGCTGCTGCTGCTGTTGGCCAATGATAGATGCAAATGGTCAGGAGCAGAGCTCCAAAATTACGTATACGCCACACAGCACTAAGAGAGTTGGACACAAAAAGTGGCAATTGATTGAATCACTGAGTGAATTGATCGGATACGCTATTTAAGCGGTAATTGGCTATCGTAAAGCGCTAAGCGCTAAGCGCTAAGCATTAATCGTTAATCGCTAATCGAATTTGCCTTTGTCTAATAGACAAAGCGCATTTATTTAATAGACATAAACCAGAATGCGATGACTAATAGTAAAATAAAAAAAAAAAAGAAGAAAAGCTGAGCAAATGATAACAAAAGCACAGACAAATATTGTCCCAGTTCTTCACAACACCAACTACAACAAAGCTGAAAATAAGTCTATGGGGAATTCCGTCGCATGGCCTGCTCATTGTTGTATCTGTGATCCAAACGCGAGCGCATAAAAAAAAAAAAATACAAATAAATAAATAAAAATGCTTTATCATACTCTGGCCGAGGGGTATAATTACTTTGCTATAACAAAATAAAAGCTATTTGAGGCAATATGTAATTGAACTCTGTTTAGTATAATTCGTGTGTTTCTGGCATATAGATTATAGATTTTCTACCACAGATTATGTTTTTATTATGGCTGGCTGCAAATTAGAGTTACAATTTTGATGTTTGTTGGTTTATAAATCCACAATTACTTCTTCAGTTAGAGTAGGAGTAGTTGAAGTGTAAAATGCTTACATTTTATAGGACACATCTAGCTTCACTATGCCATGTGTCATACTGTTTTCATCAATATATCTTAAGATCTCTATGCTTAGTTTTGTGTTCTATGCAGTTCACAGCAGAGTATACAGTCTTCGTTATATTACTTCTATTGCGCTTCGTTTTGTTGTTGGTCCTTCTGCTCCACGCTTGGTCATTATATAAATGTTTGCTGCTAATAATAATGCTAGTTTTTATGTAATGTGCTCATTAGCTGCACACAACAGGTCTGATTAGAATAGGCCAGTCTAATATATAACTGTATATATACTACTATATATTAACCTGTAGTAATTGAACTCTGTGAATTTGTTTACAACAATTGGATAAATTTTTCAACAATGCTGCAGTTTATATAGCGTTAATTGTATCAAAGTTATCTGCACTCAGTAGCCAAAGCAGAGCGGGACACTTCAAAATCTGTCCTGGCTTCGTTTGAATTAGACGACTTTTGTTATTTCAGTTGACCTCGCCTTCAATTCCACTTGAAGTTGTCTAACACAAGCAAACAATAAGCACTTCAGCCAACTCTTGTTCAAATCGCAATTGTCTCGAAATAGACGAGTTCAAGTTTTGCTGCAAAACAAACTCAAACAACCGACTACAGCTAGCCAATTGTAATGAACCTTCAAATACTAAGTGAGCTGAGGTATGAATTACTTGAATATGAAGAGCATAAGAGGGTTAAACTATAAGCTAATGATGAGCAATTAATGAGTTAAATGATTATTTTCGGAACATTGAGGCTCAGCGAGGAAGGTTAAGTACCATCAAATGATTATATGCAGTTGTTTCTGATATATCTAGTTCTTTTCAACTAGATTTGCATATCCTTTTGTATCGAAGGCATACTAAATGAATAAGGCATACTAAAATGATTTGCATGACAACAGCGCAGAGCTATGTAATTAGTTCTTGTGAGCTTGGAATCTATGCGATACAAGTTATGAACAGTTTGAGATGCCATCAAGTGATTATTTGCATTGAGTTCTAATAGAGATGAGTTTGCTTTCAACTAGTTCTGTTGAACAAGTTCTTGCCTTTCTCTTCTTTGCGCAGCTTTGGCCAATTAAGAAACTGAATGGACTTTAGGTCAGGATATTGCGTTGAGCCGAGGCCATCTCCAACTGAATGTCAATTGTCTTGTACAACAACACACATATAAATAAATGTATGTGTGTGTGTGAGTAAGTTGTTTTGTTTGTGTGCGTGTGTTTTTGTGCTGCCATTTTTTTCTTGTTGTTTTTAAGCAGTCTATATGCAAATTTGATGAGCTGCCAACATCGCAATGACTTGTCTCATATTTAAGCCAAGTTTTTACGAGTGTGTCACACACACTCACACGCTCACACACTGCCAGAGTCCCAGCCAGAGCATAGACTCTGATAGCCAGTAGCGGACCTTCGGACCTTCTGTAGGCATTACGTGCTCAACACTTTTGCTTCAATTATTCATGCGACAAAGGGGCACAGCGGGACGATTCAGTCGATGGCGGAGGTGAAAGGTCAAGTGTGTGCGTATACATGCACATATGTGCATGCATGTATGAGTGCGTGTACATGTGTATGTGTGTTTGCTTGTACGCGTGCCGTCTGAAACTATGCAATTAAGTCACATTGCAAGACATAGAGACACAAAGCAACAGACTAAGACAGAGACGCAGACAGAGCAGAGAGGGAACGAGAGAGAGAGAGAGAGAGAGAGAGAGAGAGAGAGAGAGAGAGAGAGGTGAGTGAGTGAGAGCAGATTCTGAAGTAGATAGAGACAGAGCTGTGCGCATATAAATTGCTTTGATGAAGATATGCAAAAATCGACATGGACATCGTAAGCTGCTAACTAGCTGTCAGTGAATGCTAGCCGAAATTCAGATGGGAAGCTCAACACACACACACACACACACCACACACAGACATACAATTATATATACACACACACAGCAGCAAACACGAGAAAAATGCCGTTTCATTGGCATAGAATTTGATTATTTTGCACACATACCCAGGGTACACACTCATAAATATTATTATGTTTATATACTATATACGTATATATAAATACGTCTATAGTAATAGGCTTAAAATGGAATTTTTATTTTCACCCAATCGTTTATTGATAACTTCAAAGTGGGGGCAGAGGGCAACGTCAACGACAATTGATGCTTTTGGGTGTTTCGACCTTTTGCCCAAGTAACTAAATGCAAATTAAATATGTAGTTCCTTGCCAAAAGTGTATGCTATCAACTTTTTTTATCACAGAGTGCGAACACTCTTCTATTTTATGTACAAATAATTCCTATTTCGAAATTGACAAGCACCCAAAAAAGACATAGACGTAAAAATAACCACAATGGAAAGTAAATTTGTTTTCAAGTTTATTCTTATAAATAGTATAGCCGTTGCTCTTACAGGTAATCTTTTAGATGTTGGCATAAGATTTACATAAGCACTTTTTTTCTTTTTTTTTTACTATATATAGATTTATCGATTTTGGCACAGATAAAATTATTTTCAAGAGTTTTCATTGCCGTCGTTTCAGTTTGGCTGCTGAGAATTTGGGGCTGTTTAAAATTAGTAAGAATGAATTAATATAAGATGTACTACTTATTTGATGGAGGCTATGGGAATAAAATGTATATTTAAAACAAAAAATATATTTAAAAAAAATATATATTAAACACACTTTCCAAAATTGTAAAATCTAAAAAAAAAAGCGAAACAAAACAATTTGAAGCTACTTAAGCATGAAATCTTATTTCATTGTCTGAATTTTGTGAATTTTCTAAGCCTAAAACAATTTGAATTTCTTTCAACTAATGCTCTCACAAAATTGGTCAACTGTTTTAGCCATATATCTTGTTTGAGAACTTGAATAGCATTAAATGCGTCTTACAATATTTAGTGCTAGGGTCAAAAGGGACTAGACACACATACATACATATAGCTAAACGTATATATATATATATATATATATATATATATAAATGTATTTCTTGGCTCTTCGATTTTCTATCAGTTTATTTTCGTTGAATATTTGGCCAATTTATGTTGGCTGCAGTCTACTTAAGTGGCCAATATAAGCTGCATAAATGCAATTTTGTCATCGCCTTTGTTGTTATCGTGTTTGCTGCTGCTGCTGCTCCTTTTATGGCCAAATTGAATAGACTGCTGCAGGCATTGGCCAGAAATGTGTGTTTGGCCATGCGGTGCAAAGCTTAAGTGGTTGCCAGCAAAATGGCTTAGTCAAGCGCAACGTGAAAAACGCTTGAAACAAAATTAAAGTAGTTCTTTTTTCTCAAAAATCGTGATCCAAGTAATAAACGAGCTCAGTGCATAGATTAAGGATATGCGAGTAGAGTGCTTAGTCGAAGCAAGACAATAATCAAATGCGTATTGAGAGTCCTCTCTCTCTGTCTCTCTCGCTCTGTCGGTCTAAATCATGCATATCTCGTTCAACCTTTTAGATGTTTTAGTCTGAGCTGACAAACAATGTGCTGCTAGAGGAGTGCTTAGACTTGAACAAGTTTCGAGTCGGAACAGGACAATAATCAAGGATATAATAATAAATTGAAACGCTTGAATAAATATTATCTGTCTGCACATTCAGATCTGTCTCACGCAGTCTCGCCCACTCACTCTGTCCATTATGCCTAGCTTAGCTGAGCCAGAGCATTTGCATTTCGTCAAGTTATTCACGCTCACTCTTTAAGCTTTTTTAGCTGTCTTATTCATATGCGCTGTGACATACATCTGCTTCTTAGCCGTGCATTGGCTCCTGCCTCGTGTGTGGCCGTTGATGTATTTGTTTTATCTGACACTATTTGATGGCAACGTTGGCAGCGTATACAATCGTAAACTTGACTAGATTTACGAGGCGTTGAACTGTGTGAGCGTGATAGCCGTGCGACCTAAGGACTTTGTTTTCCCTTTTCTTTTCTTATGTTTCACTTTTTGTGTTTTTCTTTTCATTTCTGTTCCTTTTGCTGCATGACTAAAAAATGAACTCAAATGCAATTTATCAAAGTTATACAAGATGAATAAACTGAAAGCAGCTAACAGGAGGTAAAAGACACAGATATGACAGTGCCTGCTAGACTTTTAGATATCACGCATTCTAGAGGCTTTCATATATATCTACGTGGAAATTTTTATTAGTAATGTATATATTATTATTATTATTATTAACTTTTTGTTTATCACAATTTTATGTTTTATTTCTTAAATATTAATAATATATTTTTTGATTGCTTTCGAATATTTTAGATAACTTTTCTTAAATTTGGTTATCTTTAATAATACTAACTAACTTTTTGATGACCGCTATGTTAAGTGCTGTCCCTAGACTTTCTCCGCTTAAGCGTTAAAGCCAAGAATGCATTGATTTGGCCCACACATATGCTCCAAGCTCGGCTACTCTGACGCCTACAAGTAATTTCGTACTCTCAGGAGTCGGCTATACCCTTTGAATCTAATAAAGTAAGCAGACAATGCCTGTTGGGAGTCGTTGCGCCGTCTACCAAAACGGATTCAAGAAGAAAAGAAAATGGTATAGACGAAAAAAGAAAGAAAAATAGAAAAATGAAAAAGTAAAGAAAATAGAAAATGGTGCCAACTTTGGCGTTGCTATTCTTAATGTTGTTGTTGTTGATGTTGATGTTATGTTTATAGTTGGGAGCAGCGGGTGGGCAGCTTTTAGCTGGCGTCTCAAATATGTCCACGCCATTGATTGTCAGTGTTAACAGAAGCAGCAACAACAACCGAGCGACGTTGCCTGATGACAGACGCCTTTTTTATTTAAATTCGTGTAGCATTTGGCGGCGCCATTAGCTCAATGGTTTTCACTATCATTATCATTATCATTATCGTTATCATTATTGGCATTATCATAATCAACAGCGTGCGTTGACCGCATCCAAAGGTATTGCGAAAATATTACTTGTATATTAAGTATAAGACCCGCCGGACAGCCAGCAAATAAAAAGCCAAGCAAATAAATATTTAATAATTCAAATAGATTTCTAGGAGATATAATCAATATATTTCGTGATAACTGTCAACGTTATGAAATATATAAACTCTCACTCAAAGCCGTTCTGGAACTCAACGCAATCAATACTATTGCCAAGCTGAATGCTTGACCATTTGCAAATATTCAATTTGGATTTGTGCACACAAGCAGTCAAACAAATATGCATGTATTTGACTGTTTGGATATTTCTGGCCGTGTATTTGCAACGCTCTTGCTCAAAACAAAAATAAGAACATATATTTTCAATTTCATTTCGCAGAACCAAAAATAAAACACAAACATTTTTGCTGACGACAAAATGCCAATAAAAGGCAAAAATAAAATTTGAGCTCAGACAGATAGACAGTTCGATGTATGTTCACTTACATATGAATCCACTTTCTTTTATTAATATATGAAAATAAATTTATACATTCTCAAATTGCGATCAACGGTCACAAAAAAAAAAAAAAAAAAAAAAAGCCGCCAGGTGTTTAAATCGTGACGTGTTTGGTTGAAGGTTGAGCACATGACGCAGCAGCCGACGGCCAATTCGCTAAATGGCAGCTATATAAACACACACACACATACATACACAGTGGCACACTCATACACACATAGTTGCACACTCAAACACACACACATAGAAACATGCCTTCGTCTGGGTCCGTTGCGCTTCGGTTGTTGCCACAGCTCTCTGTACAGATCGCACGGGCCGCTTTATTTATAGTCAAAACAATGCAGACAGATCGCTTCAATTGCTGCTAGGATGATGGATGTGGACCATATAATCGACAGCAGGCGGTGCCGGCTGCGTATAGCCTGTCAATGCAGTCAATGCGATGGGCTCTGTTCACCACAGGCCCGGTGTATTACATACTAATTGTCTATGTGTGTATGTGTGCCTAGTCCCTACAATTATTAAAGACATTTCAATATGCGATACACACACGTGACGTCTTATGAGGCGGCATTAATTGCCGATTCGTGCTATAATTAAACAACAAATTCTTTTTTCTCGGCATGGGCCACAAAACAGAGCACAAACAAGAAGAAGAGAAAAAACAAAGGCGAAAGAAAAAATGTATGCATTCGATTTGATGTGCCGCACGTCGTGCAATGTGATTAAATTAGGATTATATTCTAAATCCTAAATCACATAGTAGTTTAGTAGTTTTATGTGCTGTATTTTTTTTGACAATGACAATGACAATGACAATGACAATGACAATGACAATGACAATGACAATGACAATGACAATGACAATGACAATGACAATGACAATGACAATGACAATGACAATGACAATGACAATGACAATGACAATGACAATGACAATGACAATGACAATGACAATGACAATGACAATGACAATGACAATGACAATGACAATGACAATGACAATGACAATGACAATGACAATGACAATGACAATGACAATGACAATGACAATGACAATGACAATGACAATGACAATGACAATGACAATGACAATGACAATGACAATGACAATGACAATGACAATGACAATGACAATGACAATGACAATGACAATGACAATGACAATGACAATGACAATGACAATGACAATGACAATGACAATGACAATGACAATGACAATGACAATGACAATGACAATGACAATGACAATGACAATGACAATGACAATGACAATGACAATGACAATGACAATGACAATGACAATGACAATGACAATGACAATGACAATGACAATGACAATGACAATGACAATGACAATGACAATGACAATGACAATGACAATGACAATGACAATGACAATGACAATGACAATGACAATGACAATGACAATGACAATGACAATGACAATGACAATGACAATGACAATGACAATGACAATGACAATGACAATGACAATGACAATGACAATGACAATGACAATGACAATGACAATGACAATGACAATGACAATGACAATGACAATGACAATGACAATGACAATGACAATGACAATGACAATGACAATGACAATGACAATGACAATGACAATGACAATGACAATGACAATGACAATGACAATGACAATGACAATGACAATGACAATGACAATGACAATGACAATGACAATGACAATGACAATGACCACAAAATAAGTGAATAATTGCAATTGCAATTCTTAATTGCAGCTCTAAATTAATTGCTTCTATCTGCCGGGCTGCAGTTCTGTGGTTTGTGATGGCTTAAATGAGTTGCTTATTTGCATTAATTGAATGCAAAACGTAAACAAATGTAGCTTAAGTCGTTGGTTGTTAATCTTAAGGACTTTGCGTTGGTATCTCATGGCTTTTGTGGATGGCTTGATTAGTGATGGCTGCTTGTCTTTGGTTAAATGTGGGTAAAGAGCAGGGCATGGGCAAGCTGGCTTTTTCAAATGCGCAGCAGTCGTTTAGGGGCAAAACAACACTGGGCAACAAAATTGCTATTGTCTGGGCTGCCAGACGACGGCATCAAAGTCTTAGCTTGCTATTAATCGGCAACACCAGAAGATAAACAGATCAGAATGCAATAACTAAAATGCTTAGCCACAAATGAGGCGGACCGACGACTGCCGGGCCAAATTGCATTTTGATGTGGGCTTTGCTCAACTGTCTTGGCAAATGGCCATAATGCGTGTGTGTGTGTGTAAGAGAGAAAGAACGTGGAGTTCCACGCTTGTTATACTTATTTGCATCATCAGTTTTAGCCAACGCAAGAATGCGGACAGCAATAACAAGGACAATGCTAAAAATAACTAAGTGCTGCACTTGAGCCGCAAATATGATGGGCCAGCAACAAGATGAGCGACGGCCAACAACGCGTTGGCCATAAACGTCAACGACGATGACGACGACGACGACGACGACGACGACCGATGGCCGACACTTTGCCACAGTCAGCTCAGCCGTCTAAAGACAACGGACGCTGAACGGCTAAGGACGACAAATGTCGTCGCCGTTAAGTCGACGACGCTGACGAATGTTGAGCAACAGCCAACGACGTTCGCAATTCGCCTTTGTGGCAGCCACTCCGGTTGCCACTCACAACTGCTGTTGCAATTTAAGCGAAGCATGCGGCTGGGCTTACTTATTTATGATTTTCATAAATACCCTAGCATTGGATGTCATTGAGTCGACTGAACTGTCAGTCAGGGGAAGTCAATCAAATTCTCCAGAATATCAAGTTTTGTCTGAAAGGTATTAAATGATCCATTAAATATAGAAATTTCGAATTGATGATATATATATATATTTTTTTTTTTCAAACTTGTGCTTTTAAATTGTGATACACAAATTTGTATCCTTTGTCCTCCATTTTGTACAGAAAATGCATTTTTAATGAGTTTTATTGTAGCTACTGCTATTTGTCAGCTAGGGTATTTCATCTTCTTGAAGCTTCTTATGAGTGCTCCCAGTTTTGTCGCCTTAGCTCTGAAAAATCAATAATCTAATTAAATATTTATGACGTTTAAATGTGAGAGAGATATGAGAAGAAGAAAATGTTGTGTTGAGTAAGATACGTTTGGCTCTTTAAAAGCTTTTAAAATGTAATGGGGCCAATTTCTTGCAGAGCGTATGTTATTCGAGTATAGGATATGGAATATGGAATACCATATTCACCTAATGGCATACATATAGTTTCAAAATGAAAACATTAGCTACCATAAAATCAATATAAATGCTTGCTCTTATTAGAGGGCTCGCAAGATTGGTGTAAATAAACCGGTTTAAAACGTAGTATAGGCAGCTGAGACAATCCAATAGGTATATCTTATAGACTATCTCCTAATCTACTCTACATCTGTTTTAAAAATCAAGATATGTGATTCAATCAGCGCAGAATAAAACACCATCAAATAATGCACATCTTCTTGGGCTTCATATAGAGTATCTCTCAGTCTTTTACATATGACGTATTCAGGCCAAGTTTTGTTTTCATGCAAGTTTTTTGTTAGCTGTTGTGAATCAATAATGGGAATCAATATTCGCTATGCTTCGGCTGAGTCAATCAGATGTAAGTAGGTCACTCCCCCAGCAAGTATTCAAATGTAAATAATAAGACTTATAAATTATGTGCAATAAAAAGAAAATAAAAATGAAATAAATATGTAAATTATAAATGCGTCGCAAATCTGTTAAAAGTTAATTAAAGACTAAAAGCGCGCCGAGAGCATTATGTGTGCTAAGCTGATTCTAAGAAATACTCCAAGTTTGCTATCTATGGCTGAGCTCAGAGCAAGCCCCAGCTAACTGACTGACTGACTGACTGCCTGACTGACTGACTGACTGACTGAATGACTGACTGAATGAGTGACTGTTTGTTTGCCTGGCTGTCGGTCTGCTGGTCGGCTGTCAGTTGCCATATCGCCGTGGCATGGCTGCTGTCGTCATTCGTTGCACGTCCTTTGCCCTCTTCCTGTTAGCTTGCGCGACTTATTTGCTTAAGGATGCAATTGCAACAACGCGTTTTACTCTCTGCTCTTGGTCAGCATTTAGTTAAGGCTGGCTGCAATGCATGCGAGACGTGGCGGTGGGTCGGTGGGGCGGTGGGGCGGTGTGGCGGTGTGGCGTGCCTGTGCTGACTGCTTAGTTGATAATGTTGCACATCATTAAAAGTTGCAACGTGCCAACTAATTAAGGGTCCTGCGAGTGCTTAACATAATTTTCTCTCTTTTTCTCTCCTTTTATATTTTTAAACGTTTTTCGTATTTGTTGTTGTTGTTGTTTGATATTGTTGCGCTTAGCTGGCAGTACTTTGAACGAATAGTTGCCCTTTAATCATAATTATTTGCTTTATTCTATTTATTTTTTATATTCGTGAGTTAATTATCTTAAATATAATATATATTTGTAAATATATATATATATCTATATATATATATATATATATATATATATATATATATATGTATGTGTGCAAGGGACACTGGGGCTAGCAGCCCGCGGCGTTGAATATCAAATTAAATGCACATTAAAAGAGCGCACAATTGGAGCGTTAATTAATTTTTAATGAATATATATCGAAAATGCATTAAAAAATCTGCTGCTGGGCCAGCTTGATGACGGGGCATCGCCGCAGGCGTCAGCGAAAAAATACCATTGTAATGGGAGATATTATGCCAGCGTTTCGCCTTTGTTTGCCTTTTACCAAAGAGAAATAATGCAATTAAATTTCAACTTAAAGCCGCGTGCGCACTTGCAGAGTAGTTGTTAGTCACTAAAGCCTACTTTAAGGTATAGGTATATATTAATATATGTATGCATGTATGTATGTATACAAATATATGTATATTAAAAGTGACGAAGCCCAAGCAGGGCATAATACAATGAAATCGCGCTCTGAGCGTGTTGCACTTAAGCATCGGGTAAGGGCGCTTAGAATAAGAGAAGGTAGACTCTAGGTTGAAGGTGATAGAAATACTTAAGTAAGAGTGTTATTTTTAGTGCTTTAGTTGAGCGAACTCAACGTGGAGTTACCCTAGACAAATGCCTTTAATATCGAGCTCGATATAGACGGAAAAGTAAAGCACTTTGCTATCGATACTGCTCTTAAATATATTATGCAAATATTACGTCCCTTGTCCTATAACAAATATAGACCAATTCCAAATTGATGCAGGGTATTAAAAGCTGTGCATGCATGGCGACCACAAGCCATGTGATAAACAGCTGAATGCCAACTTTGCACACAAAGCCAACATGAGTCTCTATACACACTCGACACTAACAAAGATGTTAATAGTGTAATTAACTGCGAGTATGTGAATAGTTTTAAAATGAGTAAAATAAGTGTATTAACTAAGACTTATTTGTAACTTTTCGTGGCGTGTGCAGCCATTATTCACATGAAAATTTGTAATTTAGTCCACCACATTTTAGCTACTGCTTCGTTTGTTATGTACATAAATATTTATTTAGATATCGTAAAATACGTAATAAATATTTATTATTGTTAAGATATTGTACAATGCTTAATAAATATTTATTGAATATTTGCTGAGGTTTTTAAGCACTCATAAAAACATACAGAAATAAAAAAGAAAAGAGAATTAAAGAAGGAGAGAAAGCCATAAAGACAGATAGAAAGGGAGTGAGAAAGTGAGCGAATTCGAAATAGGTGCAAGGAGAGATATATATGTATATATATATATATATATATATATTCGATATATTTAGAGATTATAGTTGGCAATACTAATTAATACAGGATTCATTAATAATTAAATAATATTCGCAAATTACTTAAGTATTAAATATTAATTTCATTGATGTATTCACATAAACTTTTCTGCTTTGGCAATTTATTGACAAATTTCCTTATTACAGGGTATTGCCTATTCGTTCTCATTTCGCAATTCAACTTTTGCATCTTGTTGTTCGTTGTGCTTTTGCACTCAATTGTTGCTGTCAGTGTCGTGTTGTCTTTGCCAATTTGTTTGCCTTTCTTAATGCTGTTATTGTTGTTGTTGTGGTTTGTGTTGTTGTCGCTGTTGGCACTTGTCTACTGTTGGCTGCTGTTTGTTGTTGGCAATGGCTGCTGTGGTTGCCTCAGATGCGCGCATCTTAGACTTGGCTTTAGCTCAGCTGAGCTGAGTTCAACTGCCGTCATACTCTTGTCCACATTTGCAAGTCAAATGAAATTATTTGTGTGTGTGTGTGTGTGTGTGTGTGTGTGTGTTTGTGTGCGTGTGCGTGTGCGTTTGTGTCTGACTTGTGGAAAATATGACAAAATATGTTCAGGGCATATTATAAATAAGCAATATTCTGGCATGTACTTAGATATGCGGAGAAACGCAAGTCACTCACTGAGACCATCAGGGCCGCAGAGCGCAAGGCAAATGCAAATTCCAAGCGCTCGGCTAATTAGGGTGGGTGGCTGAGTGGTTGTATGGTCTGTGTTGTGTGCGGCCACAAAGCCGATTCCAGTCCAAATGCATTACGCAGCAGATGTCGGAGAAGCACTAGCTCCTCTCGCGTTTGATCATAAGCGCTTATGGCACTTACAGGCAACAGCAGCAGGAGCAGCTGTGAAATAATCCCAATGAAAGAGTTGGAAAAGACGAATCAGAAGTGAGGCAAACACAGTTTCGGAAAGACGATAACGATGAAGATGAGAAGGAGTTGTAGTAGGGTAGGAGTTGAAATAATAGTAGCAGGAGTAAGAGTAGCTCTGCTTAGTCGTGAAGTTTCCAGTGGGGATTCTTAATGTACATTTGCTGCATTTCATTTTATGATGGCTGTTTGGCATTTCCGTTTTAAGTTTTCCATTTCCATTTCCGCTGCACAGCAGCAACAGTTATGCACAGATTTATGCATTTAATTATTGCACAGTCACACAAACCCTTGTACCGAGGAAGCCAGAGAGCTTACCGTGTGCCAGTGTCTGTGTGCCTTTGTGTGTGTGTGTGTGTGCGTGTGTGTGTGCACGGTCACAAAGCCCTTAATCTGGTGTTTCGCTTCAGCTCTTGCATATGCAACAGAAATAACCGAAATGCATTAACAATTAGTGGGAAAGCAGAAAAAAGCTAAAGAAAATTGAAAATATCAATTTGCATGCGATTACAAACGGACCATTCATTACACGGCGATCTTTACACATAGCATAATAAAATGCATATGCGTCCACGGAAAGAAATGAAAATATTAATAATTGATTTCAGGGAGAGAGAGCGAGAGAGGTAGCAATTGTGGCAGAATATCTAGGCACGTCAACAGATTTGCAACAGATATTGAATCTCTGAAGTTGCATGCTAATTTTCAGTTTACAGTGCTTTTTTGAACCACTTTGAAAGCTGTTCTGCCAACTAATTAGCTAGCTGTCAAAAAGGCAAACACTTTTTGATATTAAAACACAGCAAATATTTTTCTTACACACACACACACACACAGTCTTGGCACTCAAAGTGTCAGCTGGTGAAAAGCTACCTTCGCACCAGTTGCCATTGGCGGCACAAAATCTTTTGCTTGACATGTTGCGCATTAAATAATTCACATGCAGCTGCCGGGCTGTTGCCTATTTCCAAATTTATGCTCTTTTTAATATACCCTCTGCACATAAAAAGTGCCACAGCAAAAATGGGGTAGCGCTGGCTGAAATGCTGTTGGTGTTTAAATGAGAATGACAATGCCTAAGCATTGTTTGACCAAGTGATTTTCTGTTGGCAAAACGATCCTGTAGACTATATATATGTAGAAACCTTTCCCAAATACTTCGATAGATAAGATATAGATAATAATATCTGTAAGCCTGTAAGAGCAGGTTACGGCGGAATCATGCTACATTAAGTTGTTTTAGGTAAAGTAATTGCTCGATCGTCTATCCATCCAACTACAAAAATCTTTTGTAAGCAGAATAGCTGAACGATCGGACCACGCAGAGCTCTTTTAATTGCCTGATCAGGCACTCCAGAGCTCTGCAATGACAAAGACAATTGACTTTGCACTCGACGTCCATTGCATTGTAAATAGTTGCTACTGCTAGTCCTAGCTTCTAAGCTAGGAGTCTTAGCTTAGCTGGCTAAGTCTTAATTATATAATTCCATTTATAACTATACAAATATTTTTTATATATATTTATATATACCCCATACCAATATATGTATTTACTCGTATAAATATTGACCTCTGATATTTATACCCCATCTACACTGACCAATTAATGTATTGTTTATTTATTCATATTGACCTTCTGAAGCTGTGGGTATCTTACAGTTAAGCTCATGCATGAATTCCAACATTTGTTGTTCATATTTTTGTTTGCACCTCGGTTGACTTTTTGTTTTATGGCAATATTGTCAGCTTGATTATAATGTTTATGTGAATTACGCATACGCCGCGTGCTACAAAGCTGGGATTGGTAGCATTATGTTGACAATGATGAGCGGCACTCAAGTCAAAATTTTTGCTAATTAAGTGTTAAATCATGCCGAAAATCTGCCCATTCAGCGTTGGGCGCTCAATTTGAAATACGCACACACACACACATAGAGGCGGGCAGGGTGTATGCAAAGTGGGAACGGGTACTCATTCATATGAAAACGAGTACTCATATAACAACTGCCTGATTGCCTGGCAGGCTGACTCACCGGCAGCCTTTAAGCCACGCCCAAGTAGCACGCACTTTATGCGCAAATAAACACGCATTCACACTCTTTCGCACACAGACACACACACACACACACACACACACACGCACACACACACGCACACACACACGCACACACACACACACACACAGCAACCCGCAGCAGCAGCAGCAGAAACTCATTTATGAATATGCTACCTCATGTCATGTGTGCACAGTAATGTATTTTTTTTTTTTTGTTTATTTCTTCTTTTTTCTTATTTTTTTATTTTTTTTTTTTTTTGCTTTTGGGTTTTTATAGTGCACTGACAGAAAATAAATTTTGGGGTATCAGGTGTTGACAATGTGGCTTGTAAATATTTGCAGTGCTCTTTCATAATTTATAGTGTAAACTTTGCAATGAAAAGTGCAAATTAAAAAACTAATTCAATGAATTTTGTGAATATTTTTAGAGATAAGATAACTTGAGCATAGTGCATGTAAAGATTGCAAATATAGCACCAAGAAGTTTAGTTTTAATAGAAAAAAAAAAACTTTGCCGCTCAAAGTTTTTCGATTAGCTGCGCCTGCTTCACAATAAGATTCAACAGTGAGCAACATAAAAGTTCTGCCTGTTTATGGGCAGCTTAAGTACCTATAATATATGTAATATAGATATAGTGTATGTATATGCATATAAATATATTCCATTATTTCTTTTCACTATGACATTTAGTTGGCCATAAAAGCAGAGCATTTAATTTTCGTTTTTCAGTCGGTTGCTTTATGTCTATGTGTGTGTGTTAGAACTTTGCTTTCGAAAGATATTGCTGTAGTCGTTGTTGTTGTTGTTGTTGTTGCTGCTGTTGTTGCTGATGTTGATGTGCGCCTGCTGGTTGCTGGCTGCCTGCCTGCTTACGCTTTTATGGCCAATTTGAAACTCATTTTATTACGCGGCTAGAGCAAGAGAAGCAAAAGCACAACAGGAAGCGAAAAAATATGTTGCCTACTTTTTTGGGCAAACATTTGCTCCCTCTCTCGCTATCTCTCTCTGTGTGTGTGTGTGCACGCGTGTGTGTATTTAGCCGAGCATCATTAACATTTGGCCTTAGCATAGTCTTTGGCTTCCTTTGTCTTCGTGCGCCTTGCTTAAGTGAAATCTTCTTAATATGTTGTTAACAACTCATGTGGGGCTTAGGCCCTTTAGCAATTTTCATTTTCATTCCACCTTTTGCCTTTTGGCTAGAACAACAACAATAGCAAGAGAACTATATCTAAACATTCACGTTTAATTTTTGCGGACTTTTTTGCTCATCACTGTTCTGCTTCTTCTATGTGCTTCTTCTCTTTTTTTGTGGCCTAGCTGCGTATATTATTTATAGAGCATTGGGCTGCCTTGCCTACCTACCGTCTGTCCACTTGGCCAAATGGCTGTGAAGTGGCAAATCTGCGTTGTAATGTGCATATATAATTTTCCATACTATGCATACACACTCAGTGCTTTTGCTCATTTTCTTTTCGTTTAACGCTTCAATGAATTTTGTGTAAGCATATTTTGCGTTTGCCTTCAATTTGCTTGTTTTTTTTTTTTTTTTGATTATGGCATAGGATATTTCAATATTTCGTGTGCTGACTGAGGCAACTGCAGAGTTGAGCAATTTGGTTATCTAACAAGAACTTTTAAATGTTTACGGCCCCAAAAATGGGCGGCTATGTAAATGGTAAGAACAAGGTTTTACTAGTTCAGTTGCAGGGCTCCTTTGCACGTGTGAAGCTCAATTTAGATTAAAATGGAATTTTTTGTGCTTTTAGCACTTTCAAAAGTTGGCTTTAGTGTTAATTTATGAGTTAACATTGCATAAATATTTAATGTAAATGCAATTTATATGCAAGGCTTATTGGGGCGTAGGTGATATCAGAAACGAGGGAAGGTGTGGGGCTCAAAGTCCACTCGCTGAAGCTGCAAATAAATAAATAATAATAATTAATAATAATTTATTTAATAATATTTATTTCCTAATTAGTAAATAGTAATAATAGAAAAATTATCACATTTAAAAAAAAAAAAAATTGATAAAAAAACATATATTGGATAGAAAAATTGTTTATTTAATTCTCTATCTCTTAAAATGACAGTTAACAATTAAATTAAAATAATTTTTTAAATTTAACTACAAACTACTACAAACTTTTGTATTGTACTATGCAAATATTTAACATTTAATTCTCTATTATTTAAAATGACAGTTAATAATTAATAAAAATATATATTTTTAATTACATTAATTTAACTAATGAATTAATTAAATGAAATACCTTTTAATAAACTTTAGTATATAACTATGCAAATATTTAACATTTAACTCTCTATTTTCTAAATAAAAATTAATAATTAATACAAGAATTTTTTTAATTTAATTAATTTAACTAATGAATTTATTATTAAAAATACTTTTATTTTTACAAGCTGTAGTATTTTACTATGCAAATATTTAACATTTAACTCTCTATTTTTTAAAATGCCAATTAATAATTATCAAAAGATTTTTTAAAATTTAATAATTTAATTAATTTAACTAATGCATTAATTAAATAAAATACCGTTTTTTTAACAAACTTTAGTATTTTACTGTGCACATATTTAATATTTAGGTCCCAAATGCAATACATTCAATATCAATCACATATCTGATAGCAGCGTGATTATATATAATATTTATATATAAATATTTATTTATTAAAAAGAAAAGAGTATTCAATTGTCGTTATTCCATCGGCTATGATTTGTCTGTTTGGTTTTGGGCCTGGCCCCATCTTATTACGCTCCTTGGTTGTCTATTACTGAGCATGTCATATGCTCTTAGGTATATATATGTACATATATTTGTATACACATCTGTGTATAAATATTCATATATGTATATGTGAATTTTTTATGGCTCCTGAAACTATGCAATGGCCATGCAGAGAATGAAGAAAAAGGCGCTAGTTAACAAACTAGACAGAAGCAGCTCTTTTTTCCCTTGCTTTCTATCTATATGCACAGCTGTATATATTTATATATATATATATATATATATATATATATATATATATATATATATATATATATATATATATATTTATGTATATAGATTTATATGTATATGTAAAATACATTTGAGTCGTATGTAGACATGGTGGGCTGCGATAAAGTGCTTGCTGTCAGCTGTCTGCTTGTGCTTATTAAAATTATTAAAAAGCTGGCTTTTTGGACGTCTTTGATTTGATATTAAGGCAAATAAGCTTGGGGAGCTACCGATGCTGGGCGATGAGATAGGGGCGCTGGAAAATTGCGCCATTTTTGAATTCGTAATGTATTCAAATAAATTTGCAGCAAATGGCGAAAACTCATCATCATCATTATCATCATCATCATTGTCATCGTCAGCAGCAGCAAGAGCAGCATGAAAAGTTGAAGCTGAATTTGTTTTGGGCGCGGAAGCTGCGCTCAGAGAGCCTGATGGCTGTTTAATCATCAATAATTGAAATGAATTTGAGCAACCGGAAATGTAGCGTACATTTTGATTATTGCGCATACGACGCGTTGCAACAGCCATACACATAGAGCGAGAGAGAGTGCGAGAGAGAGTGCGAGTGAGAGTGAAAGAGAGGGAGACGGTGGCCAACGGCTACGTGCCAAGTGCTGTTCGTAGCGAAACGTGTGCTACGCGTTTGTGGGTCAAAAGCGCATTCACCCGACAAAATGGCTAAAAGGCGACAGAGCTCAGCGCTTATGCCGCAAGTCCCCAAAAAGCCAGTGCAGCCACATCAACCCATTGCAGACGAATTGCGAGTGTACTACTACTATAAATTGTGTTTGACTCGAAATGCTCGCATTTATTTTGCACTTTCGTCCCCTACCGAGGGCAATTAGCAGTGTTTTGAATGGCCACCTGCACTTTTTGTTTTTGTTTTTTAGATTTTTGACTAGCATCCAAGCGTGGATGAAGTCGTTTCTATGATAGATGAACTGAACTTTAAGTTTTTCCATTTTTGGCTCACTGACAGCTCTACGCGTGCCACGAATCCTAAGTAATTTCACTCAAATGGACTCCCGCACTTTTGTGCGCTATACGGAGGCTCTCTGCAATATGCAAATCGAATCATAAGCCAGGGAGATATGTTGTAGCTGTGTGCGTGTGCGTAGGGCTAGAACTGTTATCCGCTACTCAGTAAGTCGCTCAGCAATGCTAACTCCTACTCACTTACAGTTATATATATACACTTACAGTTATATATATATGTACATATATATATATATAGCTTTTGTATATATACATTTGCATATGAAATGATACTGCGACATGCACTTTACCTTGGATTGGATTTGATTCGGTGCAGTTCGCAGCGCGGCGCAACGACATACTATATTGTGAAACTACGTTCGTCTACTCTTGATCTTCTCAATGACAAAAAACTAGAATAAGATATATAAGCGAGGGAGATATCAAAGCTGAAGGCCTGCTTTAATGGTTCAGTTGCAGGAGCAAAAATCATTATAAAAACTGATGCGCACTTTGTTGAATATAACGAATTCTATGTCAAGGTCAGTATAGATAGGCGATGAGGCGTGAGAAACTAAGCAGCTAATTCGCACTACCTATAATTAATTCAGGAACGAACTTTATTTGGAAATAAATAATTTTCAAATTTATTTGCATATAGGTAGGATAATTAGAAAAAAACCAGTTGGCTCGCACGCTGCGAAAGGTGGACTTTTTGAAAATATCCATATGTATTATCTATAGCTAGCTTACCTAGGCTACAAATTATCAGTTAATGTAGATTTGCTTATAGATTTCTGCATCAATTTTGAAATTTTTTTTTTTTCGTTTCATCAAGTATTTTAATTATAAGCAGAGTGATATCAACTTTTTACAGGACAGCTGAGCTTAAGGACAACCTCCTGAATCCGGCTATTATCATATACCATGACATTGGAGCTAGTTCGTTAGAGTATTTCATATCCGTTACGTCTTGGCTCCAGCTCTTGTTGTCTGTTTAGTTTTATGGCAGCATGTCGCAGCTTGTGGCAGTGAGAGAGAGAGAAAGAGAGAAAGAGAGAGAGAGAGGGGACTTACAATAGTTCACAGACAAATGTGACTTCTCAGCGAGCGCATCACGTAGATGAAGAACGCATTAATTTAGTGGGAGCAGGTACTACTACGATGTCATGAATGGCGGCTGTAAATGTAACTGCATTATTTGCGCTGCTGAGATTCGAGTTGACATTTGTTGCTGTCCATGGAAGTGGCCATATAAACAAGCATAAACTAACCCTGTCTGTCTGTGCGTGTGGGTGTGTGGCATAAAATTGCTGGCACTCTTTATTTGTTTTTTTTTTTTTTCCTTTTGTTTTGCAATTTATAAGTCATTCACATTGGCCTCAGCGCCAAATGAGCAACGAACTCTCAACTTAGCTAGACAAACAACCACAGCAACAACAATAGTAATCAATGTCAGAGCACACACAGACGTTCCCTGTTTGTGTTTGTGTGTGTTTGCACTGTTCGTTGTCTATTTTATTGTATTTTAATTTTTGTTATTTACGCCAAGCAAAGTCAGTGTACTTGCCGCATGCTATATCGCTTACCAGCTCACTTACTCTCTCCCTCTTTCTCTCTTTGATTCTCACTCGCTTTCTCTATCAATTTCTCTCTGTTGCTGTCTGGTCTGGCATCGTCACAGTTGCGGTTAGTATCACCCAAAGGGATTTGTACTTTAATTTCTTTGGCAATGCCAAAGACCGCCCACAGTTGGCGCAGCATCTCAGCATCTGTTGTGTGGGATGAGCGATATATCGAGAGAGAGAGAGAGAGAGAGGGAGAGAGAGGGAGAGAGAGACTGTATCCGCTCTTGGCTTTTGCGTCAGGTTCGTCTCAGCCACGTTTGTGCTCGCGTGTCAGCGCCAAGTGTTGCACCATAAATAAAGCTCGTTAACGGCCTGTAAATTGGGTACTGCGGCGCATTTTAATGTAAATACTTTAAGGCCAAAAAGGTTGCTGCTCCAGCCACTTTGAAAAGTTGGCTCGCTCGCCGCTATCGAACGAAGGCCCGAGGTGGCTTAATAAACACGCGCTTTAAATGCTGTCCCAACTGCCGTAAGCATCCATCTAGCGGAAGTAGTTCATCTAGTTAACAGTTCATTTGGCTGCTTATTTACGTGGCAAACCAACGGTTTATTACCGTTACTTGTTGTTTCAGATTCTTGATGTGTGGGCGAAATGTGCGCTCGCCTCACTCTCATATATGCCCATATGCACATACATACATACATATATCCTGACTGTAACAGCTTTAAAGCCAACTTTGTTTACACGCCTTCTTGTGGCGGAGATCCCCTTAGTTTCTTCTTGGGCTTGCTATTTATTTGTTTTCTTTTTTGCTATTTTGTTGTTGTTGTTCTTATTGTATTCTGTTTTTAGCACTCGCTGGGCCGTTGCTGCGGTTTCAGTGTCACAATCGCATACAACGCACAGCAGCTGCAGCTCAACTTGCTCCATTGCCACATTTCCAATTTCAATGCGAATGCCACTGATGTTGCGTTGCCAGCGATGATTTTCCCCTTACGCATTATGTGCTATCAATAGGACTATCCTTTTTCCCTATTCTTGTTTTGCTGCTTTCAATTTTTCTTTCTCCCGCCCCCGCTACATTTTGGAATTGCTGCACCTTTAAGATACGTAACATCACGAGAATTCCGCGAAACACAAACTCGTTCGTTTATTTAGCTTTCAGTTTTGATTTAAACCATATTTTTACTGTTAGCCATGCGAATCCGTTGACAGCGCTTAGCAAATTGATGGCACATTTTTTGATTACATCAACACATATTCTGGCTTCCAGTTAAGCGGGCCAGACATGCACAGACTTCTGTGACAGGTCAGCTCTTTCAGTTCCAGCTACCGTTGATACCCTGTAGTCCTTGCAATGCAGGTTACCAAGACGTTGACTTCATGTCTAATAGATGTTCCTTAAATTCCTTAAAAATCGATCTCTAGATAATTTATATGTACGCAATTCTAAGAATCAAGTATTTCGTATTCAATCACTCCTCAGCTTGCAGCACAGTTTCCTCTGATGAATACTCCGATTATGATATTTTATGTATATATAGGATTGTGGATGGCTTCCTGTGAAAATAAAAGCGCTAATTAAATAGTACAGAGTGCCTTGGGCAAATAAATACACATGCGTATGTCAATATTACGCTCGGAAAGTTGCATAAGGGAAGTGCATATAGAACAAAAGTTATTCAATAAATAATTTCACTTAGTTGAGCAGGCGCTGCGTGAAATTCGCAGTATGCGATGGGCGTGCTTCTGTGTGTGTGTGCATGTGTGCATGTGTGTTTGTGTGTGGCTGAGCTATTGTATATGCACACATGCATGTGCATACATGAAAACAGTCTGCAATGATTTAAACATAGCTGCCAGGGTATCATTTAGTTGGGTAGTCCCGACTAGGGTACTCTTTGTTGTTTGATTTGTTCACTTCCATTCAATCTCAACAATTTATAATTTGCATTGCTGCCGGAGAGAGTACAGTAAATGTGTGTAATCATCATCATCATTGTTGATTCACATTTAGAGGCATTTCCAGAAATATGAAAAATAATAGGCTGAAAGGCGCTATCAAATATGATTATATCTCTGAAATGAAGCAGATTTATAATTATTATTTTGTAGTTTCCGCTAATGCTATCCCCACTGTGCCCCGTAATTATTAGCTAGAAATTTATTTATATTCGATTTATTGGAATTGCCTTTGAGGTAATTTAAAGCTAAAGCAACTCGTGTTCTGCTAGAGCAATTGCTCTGGCAACTATCTGTGTGGACGTGTGCAGCAGTCTGGCAACTTTTTCAATAAGCTGGCAACGCTCTGGCATTATTTCAGTTGACTGCGAGAGCAAACTACTGTTACTTTGCTTTATTGTTCGCCGGCCAATGCAAAATTCTAAATAAAAATATTTTCGCTTTGCTCAAACGTCGCAATCTTTAAGCTTTCGCTGTCAGCGAGGCAGAGAGAGCTAGAGCGAGAGCGAGAGAAAGAGAGAGAGAGAGTGAGAGAGAAATAGTAATTTTAAAAGGTTATGGCAGTCTCTCTCTCTCTTTCTCTATTTCTCCCTGGTCTGGTATGCTGCTCAAATGGCATTTGTGAGCACCTTTGGGCTTCTGTCAGACTTTTTAATAACTTTTGACTGTTGCATAACACGGCGCGTTCTGCACATTTTTGGCTGCTGCTGCTCCTCCTGCGGCGGCGGTGGCGGTGGTGGTGGTGGTGGCTGTGGCATGGCCGACCAGTGGAGGGCGTGGCTAAAACGAATTGCATTGCAAATGTGTGTGGCCCAACCTCAAATTTGGGGCACCGAAAATGTTGGCTCCAGCGTAGTTGCCCCAACTAAACTTTAAGTCTTGCCCCAAAAGTTGGCGACTTAATAATTTACGTTGACTTTAAAGCAACGGCAACAGCAACGGCAACAGCAACGGCAACAGCAACGGCAACAGCAACAGCAACGGCAACACCAACATCAGCAGCAACAACGACAACAGCAACAGTTGCTGCGACAAAAAGTTTTTAAATTAGAAATATATAACGGTTGCCGAAAAGGAGCAGCAAACGAACAGCATGAAATGAACAGTAAATAAAAGAGGCCACAAAGCAGCAGCCAGCGGGCAGCACGTAAACATACAAAAAACAAAAAATGCTACTAAACGTGATCTAGTCCTGAGATATATCCGGCTAGAAAATACCCTGCACTACGAATGCAACCTTTCAGTTGGCTTATTGGACGCCCACAGAAATCGAAGGCGTTGCCTTCTTGATTTGCGCTCTTGATTAGATTTTATCAATTTTGATTATAAGCTAAATGTTTTTAAACTCTATAGTTCATTCATCACATATGTATATATTATACGAAATAGTTTTAGCTGCCTGTATTTGTTAACTGTCGAAACTTTATGCTTTTAGACCAGGCGCAAAGCTTAGCCATATACCATTTAGCCGCATGTTTTATTGAGAGTATCAGACTTTTGTCACACGAACACAGATAGACACACACGGCCAGCTCTGGAACGTCTGCCAGGCCAAACAATAACAGCGAGTAGCATAAAAGTTCGTTCCAGTCAATGTTTACCACCTGGCTGGAGCTTACGGGGCGCAGGTGACTGTGCTTCCATTCTTACTGCTGTGTGTGTGAGGGGGAGCTTAGCTGTAGAGAGTAGGCTACTCAGTGCCAGCGCAGAGAGAGAGAGAGAGAGAGAGACAAATAAAGAGAGTGAGCGAGATGGAGATAGAGGAGGGTAGGCCGCGCAGCAGTTATATGTTGCTGCAGATGGACTTTAGCGTTTCGCTGGCGGCCAAAAAAGGCCCCTAATTTGGCCATTATGGCAGCACTTGTCGCCCCACTGATGATGCCGCTGCTGTTGCTGTTGATGTTAATGTTATGGGCGTGGCTCTCGCACCTGTTGCGGTCGGTTAAACTTTTAACTTTTCATGTACGAAAATTACTTTTCCTTTTTTTTTTTTTTGGCCGGTTTGTTGCCCTCACAGTTGTTACGGTAATGAAGCAATTCTTGCCTCTTGTTTACTCTTATTTTACCCATCATATTTGCGTGAGAAGAGTCGTCTGACTGCGCAGTGTCTAAATATTTCTATATATGATATCAATATGAAACTAGCTTTGCTAAAGCAGTCAATTTCATGCACCCACACAATCTCTCTCTCTCTCCCTCTCTCTCTCACTCTCTTTTTTATCTCTCTCTCTCTCTCTCTCTTTTTCCGTTTCTTCCTCCATATGAAAAGTATGTTGAGTAAAGCCTTTCACATTGGCCTCACATTTTATGTAACTCTCGTCTTGGCGCACCTCTCCATGAGATTCGCAGGTTCTTTAGCTGCTGCCAAGAGTTGTAGCACATCAACCTTTTAGAGGATATCTACTAATCTACAGCAACTTTGATGCTGCGTACAGAATATGCGTTAGTCGAGCACTCTGGTTTAGTGCAAATACTGTGTGCGTGTGTGTGTGTGTGCACAAGGCAATCGTGTTGGGCATATTAAGAGAGTATAAGCTGTAAAGTATGCCATGAAATTTTGTGCGCGTCCAGATAATTGATAAATTATGCAAAAAAGTTGCGCGTTGCGGAAATGATGTCCAAGGCAACAAGAGCTTGCCAAATTGTGTGCCTGCATGAGTCTGTGTGAGTGTGTGAGTGTGTGTGTGTCCGTGTATGCGTGATTTCATGCATTTGACATACATAAATCGAAACATTTTGATGGCAGCATGAGAGTGCCATGAAACTGAAATCGAATTATGATTATGTTCCACTCGCCTTCGCTCTGCCCCTCTTCATCAGCGTTTGACAAGAGCCGCCCGCATTTCCCCAGGGGCGTCATAAATACAGTTGATTCGACGCAGCTTAAACACTCACTCTGCTCTGGACAAATATGTCTCTATATGTGCACATCTGTGCAGGTTCTTATATATGTGTGTGTGTGTGTATTTTACTGCAAAGCAACGGATTGCAAAACGCCCATAAAACGAGAGATTTATAATTTATGGCATTTGTTTTTGATGTCCCTTTGAAATATTAAAAACCCATATAACAAGTAGATACCGTATGTTTCATTGTCGAGTTAACATTTTATATTTTAATATCGCAATTCACGTGTTTCATTTACGTGATGATAGTTGGATTTATTTGATAGTCAGTATAACAGGTTAAATCGACATCAATCAACAGCATCGTGCACTCTTTTTATCGTCATCTCCCTTACAGCTGTCTCTCTCTCTCTCTCTCTCTCTCTGTCTCTCTGTCTCTTTCTTTCTCTCACACACACACACATGTCTTGTCTGTTGTTTTAGTGCCAACTATTTTGATATGTGCCCAAGCCACGTTGACCAACACTTTGTGCGCAAGAAATGGAAAAATGAGAAGAAAATTGTTGAGCCTGACAGTGACAGATTTTAAATACCCTATGAAATGAGAGTGGCTGAATCATATAATACAAAACTCTAAGGCCTCTGGGACATCTATTCAAATACTGCAGAGCATGTAAATCTTTGATTAAACTTGAAACTTCATAAATAAGTAAAATCAACTGACGGACATCTTTGGATAAAAAGGTACAGGAAAGCAACTAGACCACGTGACCAAATTATATAATAGCCTTAACAAGGCCAAAAAAAATAAAAACCCAAAAGATTTCATTCTGAGAATTAATTTAAAGGCAAAAATGAAGAAAAAAATATAAAAAACCTCAAAACCAAAAATGAAAAGAAAAATGTGTATATATAATAAAAATAGTGGTAAAGAAAAGCCCGGAGAACGTCAAGAGCATTCTAGTCTATAGTTCCACATCAAGTGCTGGGGCGTGGCATTGGCACTCGCACGCCTTTTCGTCCTCACACTCGGCAACAAAAAGTGCAGATACATTCGCTTTGTAGTGGTTTCTCTTCTCATCGGCCTCACCGTCAATTTAATTTGCTGTGCAGTGCTGCTTTTTAATATGCAAAGGCAATCGTTTTACTTTAATTGCGATAGAGGGAGTGAGGTAGTGAGAGTGGGCAGCAAGAGAAATTGTCGAAAATTTAATGCATTTTGATAGTAAAATTGTATGCCTTCAGCTGAATTTATTTCGAATGGAAAAATAGCAGCCTTCACGTTCACCGTAAATGTTGGATGTTGAATAGTCTTCAAGCTAAAGTCCTGCAATTGTTGGCTCTATTAAAGTTAGTTTTATGTCTCATTTAAAATTAAACAAGTAAAAACGTTGCACTCGAGCGTTACCGATTGCGGAGTACTCATTCACAGACCAAACGCTGGTGGATCTATATCAATCGATTTTGAACTGTCAACGCAAGTATATAGTGGAAATCTATTATTTAATTTCTTTGAAATTTTGAATTCTGTTAAACAAATTCATTAGTAGTTGCAGATAAGACAGAGAAATACATCAAATTCGTACTTATCGTCTTTGGCTTTCTTAACATTCTGCAATCTTGAAAAGAAAATTGGAAAATATATTATTATAAATATAATAAATTATATTTGGAATCAACATTTGTCCACATATAAGGGCGAACTGAATAAGCATAAGTTTTACTTCATAGGCGATCAATATCTTCTACTCGAGTTAATTAATTCTCACTCCACTCCCCTCTAGCTCACACAATTTGCAGTATAATCTCTTGAGAATCTCGTACTTTAAGCAGCCCGTAGATAACTAATTAGTTAAATTAGTAGGTAGCTAGTGTAAAGTGTATTCCATTACGACAGACTTAATTGGATTTTCAAGAACTTTGTGCTTTCGGTGCCTATATTATCA
Organism: Drosophila mayaguana; assembly: GCA_037075325.1. Classification (NCBI taxonomy): domain Eukaryota; kingdom Metazoa; phylum Arthropoda; class Insecta; order Diptera; family Drosophilidae; genus Drosophila; species Drosophila mayaguana. The sequence goes on along the minus strand of JBAMCG010000120.1, from coordinate 2,148,463 downwards.
GGCAATTTATTTTCAGCTACGTGTGACGCTTGATGATTGGTTCTTATTTGTTTGGCCCGGTCGAGTGTTGAATATCTGCTATTCTGGGCCCGGCTGCATATGCTATTAATTAACCGAATGCAATTGGACTATAGTTTGAGTCCAATTAGAAGGCAGTACCGTTTGCTTCCGGAAACTCAATAATTGATTGGCATCCATCAGTCGGGAGTGATAGACCAAAAAGCCGCTAATTATCAATGTAAACTCAATGCCAAGACCAACCTGCTGCAGCAGTAGTTAACGCTCAGCTTTGACTTAGTCGACTGTTTGCCCATTGACAAGGCATTCGTAAATAGAGCACTAAGCCAAATAGCGCAATGTAAATAACAGCGACAACCACAACAACAACACCAGCAACAGCAACAACAACAACAACAACAACAACAACAACAACAACAGACAGTGTTTGTCCATTTGCGTTTTTGATTGGCTGCCCCGAAGTGGGCAGTGAATGGGACGAAACATTTTGGTATGGCCAACTGCCATTTAGGCCCAATTGTGCTGCGCTCGTGCCCTGGTGTGCTGGCAGGAGCTGTCTAATTAATTTCAACGCCTTGTAATAATAAATACGCTGACGTGCGCCAATAATTAATGACAAAATTTCCAAGCGCTACGCATGGCGCTGAATTACATTTTCATTTTCAATTAAGTTCGCTGTTATTGCTGGAACAATCTGGCGTATGCGCAATAATCAGCTAGATATCAAATTATTTGAATGAATTATTGATGATGGTTCAAAATTTTTGATTACATATCTAGATCATTAGCTGATTAATGATCAATGTTGTACAATTCCATTTTATTTTGTATATAAACAGGAATTTTTTTAGACCCAAGTAAAGCCCAGTTATGTCTCTCAAAAAGTTGAACTTTTCCCAATTGCTTAACACTAGCTTCAATTAATTTCCCATTCATATATTTTTAAATATTATTTTTGATTACAATTAACATAAATCTCAAGCTAAAAGTGATGTTTCAATAATGTTTCTAAAGAAAAAAACTCCAGCTCCTCTCAACTGCTCTTTCAAAAGTTCGCCTATTAGTTCCTAATTAAATATTCTTAAATATAATTAAATATTTGCGCAACGAATTCGTATTGAGCCCAATCATAGCTCAATTATCAATTATCAATTCGCTGGCCAAATTGCTGCGGTAGCCACTTAAAATGCGAAGCCTTCTTAAAACTGCTTCGAGCTTGAGCAATTCAAGGCCGCGTGCGACCAGCTTCGACTAGCGCAATGTCGGCACGAGCTCACCCAAAACAGGCGCACCCACTACTGCTCCCGCTCCCTCTCCCTCCCCTACATTGACTGCCTTTGCCGGTGCCAGTACCACTTCGTCATTGCGCTCTCCCCACTTAAGAAAGAACTTTCACAATTGCTCAACTTATCAACGCGAGTGTCAATAGCGCTCAAGTTATGGTCATGGGAATGGGAATGGGAATTGGAACTCAAATGGTCGTGCCACTAAAGCTTAACAGGCTATGCTATTTGAGGGCGGGCGCCTGATATAGCTGTCCCGGCTTTATGAAGCATAGTGGGAATGGCTTCATAACTGACACGCAATCGACTAGAACAAGAACAAAAAATTGCCTGCAAAACCGTCATTAAGTTGTGGCAATAGCAAAGGATAGGCAAATAGTTGTTGAAAATATTTGAGCTTTCCCTCCCCACTCCCCACTCCCCACTCCCTCTCGCTCTCCCTCGCCGACGCCACGTGCTCCGCCCCCTTCTAATTTCTCATTTGTCATCGTTCTCATGGCTTTCGGTCGTTCCATATGCCCATGTTGCATGTCAGTGAACTTTTGCTGTGGCGCCAAGAACTTCCGGGTGAACAATTTAGTGGGCTGCCACATTGACTTCATTCCCAGTTCAAAAACTAAAGCTATGCGTTCGTATGTGTACGATGTCTGTGTGTGCGTATGTATATGCTCTTGGTCATGTTCATTGCAATTAGAGTTTGCAATTATTTGGTTTGCGTCCCAATCGAAATTGTTTATTAAAACCTTTAATAGACCACTTTAGCCGGAAAATCAATTCGAATTGCAATGTTCACACAAATATATATATTTATATATGCTGTATGTATATAACTTTGTCTGCCTGTATGTATATTGCATAATCTTGGCAATTTCATAAATTGCTTTGGGTATAGACTAAAATAAATAAATGCGGATGGCTAATGGAGGTTGAGCAAGCATTGCCGACTTGGCCATAGCCATGACCTTCTGCTGGCCGTTAACGATGGCTGCCTGCAGGGGCTTATACTCAAATTAACTGGCCTGGTCGGCTGCTCGGCTGGTCGGCTGGGCAGGACGAGGCCAAGAAACAGACAGCACTGTCTTTTACCCTTTCGGGCTATGCCACATTTTTGTTATTTTTTAATTGTGTGCGTTTTAGACCTGTGTGCGTGTGTGTGTTTGTATACTTGTTGTTATAGCTGTTGCCAGTGGCTGCTGCTCATTTCAGTGTCGGTTCTTTTGTGAGTCCTTCGCCCTTTGTTTAACTAGACCAGACCGAGTCATACCACACCAGACCAGACCAAGCTAAGCCAAGCCAAGCAAAACCAAACCAAACCAAACCAAACCAAGCCAAGCCAAACAAGCAAAAACCCAGGCCAGCACCACATCAGAGCCATCAACAATCCATCCCCGGACCATTTGACAGGCGCTTTGCGACTGCGTTGCTTCTTTTTGTCGAGAGCTAAAAAGTTCACAGTTGCACGGTACAGGTGTAGAGGCTGGCTTTGCTGGCCAAAGAGGGTGGAATTATGCCTTAAAAGCAGAACAAAGAGCGTAAAAGACACCGAGTCTGAAACATTTTCAACAACAATGCCTGCAGATACCTCAGACACACCCACACACACACACACGCAGACACACACACAAAGACAAGGAGCAAAGTACGGAATGAAACTTTTGCCTAAATGAAAATAAAAAATAAAATAACATTAGCTTAAACGGTTCCCTTTCTTAATTTAAATGATGGAAGGGAAGCATCTCATATCTTATGTATAAGCCAGCATACACTGTCTCTCACATGTGTACAGGGTATGGCACGAACTCAACTCAACTCAACTCAACTAAACTCTACTCCACTCCACTTCACTCAGAAACAAACGCATTAATATTTAATGAAATATAAATAATACATTGAAACAACTGACAGTGGGTTAACGCAAAAAACCGAGCCGTGTAGTGAGAAGAGGAGCACTGAGGGAAGTTTGGGTTGCCCGTTAAAAAAAGGGACGCACTGGGTCCTCTGACCACATTCAAAGTAGCATCAGCATCAGCATCAACATTCCCAGTGATGTGGAAGCCATTGTTGTTCTTGGCCATTTGCTTTATTTTCTGTTGGAATATACACTAAACGAAAATTAAATGATATATCGAGACGAGTTACATCGCATCAACAGAATGATATTTACATTTACGTTGGCTCAATTACGTCTCAATTAAGTAGGATAAAAATATTGGAGAAATTCTTTGAAAAATTCTTTCAAAAAGTATTTGTATGCAAACATATTTGAATAATTTAATAAAAGTAAATTAATTTCAAACGTATTTCAAGTGTGTGCTTTGTGTCAAACATTGCCTAAGGCTTCTCTTTATTTTATGATGTTGTTACTTGGAATTTCTTTGAACTGTCCTCAGACATTATTATTTAGTGTAAAAGCAAGCCGCATCTAGCAGGGCAAATACAGTTCGTGGCCATCCTGTCTGCTGGCCATTCGCATTTCCTTGCCTTGGACGGGCAGTCCAGAATTTCATTAGTTAAATGGAAAAGCAATAGCTCATGGTCGAGCAGTGTTGTATTATGGACTCTTTGCATCTGTCAAGCGTTAAGTGAATGCATAAATCTGTAAAAAGGCCGCTTATCGCCGGATTTAATTAAGACTTAGGATTCGACCATTTTGCCAAGTCGCAACTTTTAATTTCCGAGCTGTGGCGATTCCTGGTCTGTGTTTGTATATGTGTTGCAGCTGATTTATTGACTACTGGCAAAGGCGACTGGCATGACAGCGGACCGTTAGCAGTAACAGTAACAGTAACAGTAACAGTAACAGTAACAGTAACAGTAACACTGCATTTGTGGTTTGTGGTGCATGTGGTATATAGTTCTAAAGAGTCTCAAAAGTATGCTATACAAATCAAATGTCCTTTTGCGGTTATCCATGCCTGTGTGTGTGTCCTTCTGTGATTGGCCTTGCGTTATTTGTTTGCTAATGTAAATTGATAAATTACATGCTAGCTAAATTTACCTCGACGAATGCAGCCTTAATTAATTAGTCAAAGTGCTTCACAACAACAACGAAAAATACAACAAAATTGAACAAAGCAAACGCAAAACTCGCATGTCATTTGAAAATGTTTCTTAAATTGTTTGCATGACTGGCAAAAAGTATAAGCAAACAGACAAAAGCAATTTACATTGATTTTGTACTGATCAATCAATTGTTGTTTCACACTCACACTCACACACACACTCATACACTCACAGGCACACATAGATTCAAACTTGTGTTCATTCTAAGCACTGAAATGCAAACATGACGAAATGACATTTACTTTTCCAGAAAGCTGGCAAAAGTTAAGGCTTAAGTAATTGCCAGCATATGTCCACAGTGAATAAACCAATCAAAGGTCGATTAAATTCACGAATAATTGTTATTTGTTTACAACTTTGATTAAATATGCAAATACAAAAACTAAACTAAATTAAAGTCAACACGAAATTTCACAGGAAGCTCCAAGAAAACGATTGTCAGGCCAAAATTGAAACGTGAACGTTAAAGGTTTTCAATAAACTGTAATTTGGAGCTTGAAATTTATCGAAATCATTGAGGCGATGCCGAAATCCATAAAACTTATCGAATGCTCAAAGGCTCTCAATAGCCATAATAGACCAATTCGCGGGCTGCTCGAGGAAGTGTCATTAGTGGGGGAGGGGAGGGGCTATTTAGTGGGCGAGATATTGTGGTTTGGCCAATTGGCCCAGTTATCGAAACAGTGCGATTTAAGTTATTTGCATGACGCTACCTTGGCGCTTCTAGCTTTCGTACAGTCTCCTCCAGGTGGAATTATGTGAATAGTGGGCTGAAGAGCTGCGTTTGGCTAACTCTCGAGCTGAATTATTGAGTGGCATTGACTACGTTCGCAGTTGTCGATTGTGAATGAATGATTGGCCGTCATTTGAATTGTAAAATGTGCACTCGATTCGTTGAGTCGAACGATTGAAAATTGTGCGGATTTATCGCTGATAGAGATTAAATACAGTTGGCCTTAAGTTCACTTAAGCATAGATTTTGTATGTATATACTGATGGAGCCTTCTAGCTGTTGATGTCCATAAATACGCGACATGAGCCTGCGGCTCTGATGTTTTCTGTGTTCTTTCTGTTTGCTTTGATTTTATTTCTCTTTTTGATTTGCTTGATTTACCTTATTTTCCGTCCAAAAAAAGACGGAATAATTTTATTTCGAATTTGTTTTTATTTATTTATTCCTTTTCTGTTTCTGCTTTTGTTTTTGTTTTTGTTTGTTCTTGTCGTTTTTGTGTGTTTTTGTATTTTCGCTCGTACGTAATTGTTCCTGTTTATGTTTTGCTCTCTCTCAGTCTCTCTCTCATTGTCTCCGTCTCTGTAAATGCTTCAGTTAACTATGTTGATGACAAGTCCCCGGGCATATCTACGCAGTGGTCAGAGGGCGGACGGGTGTGGCGGTAAAGAGAGTTGGATAGGTCCGGATAGGGCACTTCAAATGCGCCTTTACGCCGCTCGTGCATGATTGCCAGACGCCCAACAACTTTAGGGACATTGCTCATACGACGCGTTCGCCATGTTGTCCTATGGCCCACGTCCTGTGACTAAAGTCAAATAAGAAAACTAATTCTATTGGCCGCCGGCGCCAGCTGCTGCAGGTGGCCAAGAGTCTCAATGCTCTCGCCTATTAAATATACCCTGTTTTTGATTTATGGCTGCCAATGAACTGCCCACACCAACACTGCTCTGACATTGGCCAATTTGTAAGTTTATTTGCTTATGCGAGTCCGCAGTGGTGCCCAGTTCGCAAATTTTGTTATGCCCTGGACGTTTAACCCAGCAAACTCAAACAACAACAACTACCAAATAATATTCATTCAAAACTAATGATGTGGAAAATAGAAAAATTGCCTGCAGTTAGCTGCCATACGAAGAGGGCAACGGCATCAGCATCAATATCATCCATAGCAGGAGCAGCAGCAGCCGGCTAAACAGAAACAGCATTGAATTGAGATTAAGAGCTGCTAAGAAGTTTTCATTTGCTCTGCTCTCAGTACAATTTCTGTTCCCTTTTTATCATTCTCTCTTTCCTTTTTTATTCACTGGCCCATGGGCTCCCTATGTCTCGCTTTCCTTGTCTGTCGCCTGCTCACCCAGACAATCGCTGTGTAATCGCATACATTTTAAAGTCAGCTGCCTCTCAGCTCGTTTGCAATTGTTGACATGACCGAAGCCTTTTTTTTTTTTTATATTTGGTTTTGATACACTCAATAGACTGGACTATCAAGGCAAACCATAGGGTCAGACGCCTGGTTTCCAAGTTATTGTTAACTGTTAGCAAAGGACAATTTAAATTTCAGTTCTTTTGTGTATATAGTTTGTGTCTAGTAAAGCAAAGAGAATAATTTTATTAACTAACAGAAAATTTGTGGCAATGTCATATTCTAAATATCTTTTCGTACAAACTATCAGCATATTGGCTTTATTATTTCAGTTCTATAATTCATACTCAAGTCAATCAGTTGTATTAACAGGAACATTACGCACAAGGGGAATTTCCCGAATGGACAAAGAGTAAGTAGCTTCGTATTATTGAGCTGAATGCAAGAACGCAAAGCGAGAAGGAAGGAAAACACGAAATCATTGGCAATTTGGCACTTGATGTTACGCCCATTAGACACAGAGTGTTTTCTCGTGCCAAAACGAGCGGCGACTGCAAACTGAACAAATAAACAAAACTTCAGTCAATGTGCCCCAGTGATTCTGTTTTGCTGATTGATTTTCAAATGTGCGCAATCAATAAAATAAAAAAAGGCAAAAAAAAAAAAACAACATACAAAAAATGAGAGTATAACAAAAGCTCAATTCAGGGTAACCTGCAAAAAAAGAAGAGAAACAAAATTCATAGGATGAAAACTTAAATAAATGTATAAAATATAAAACAAACAACTAAAGCTAGCAAAATAAATATAAATATAGCATTTATTATGGCTCTTCAGCTAATTTCTGTCCAAGTGCCGCGACGCTGAATAGACAAATTTCTGAAAGCTTCGAGTGTGGCTGTATGTATGTATAAATACGTGTATGTGTATGTGTGTGTGTGTTTGTGTATGGGAATCGTACCTATATTTATTACTGCTTTCATTCACATTTATCTTGTAATATAATCAATTTTCATTCAATTCATATTCAATTTGTTTGACTGTCAATGCGCATTCAAAAAAAAAAAAAAAAGATGAGAAGATATTCTACAGCACTTTAGGCTGTCTACACCTTTGGCTTTGCTTTTGTGTTTTATTCAGCCACTAACTGAATGATTGACATTGAACGATCTGACTCAAATATATATCAATATATATATATAGCCTACATGGACATACTTGAATATGTTTTCCTTGTTAAGTCATAAAGTTTCCTGGCTTATTTATATAAATATATATATATATATATATATATATATATATATATATATATATATATATATATATATATATATATATATATATATATATATATATGTACTTACATATATACATCAGCTGCAGCTCACTTTTTAATACGTCCCATATCACTACGACTTCTCGTATTGCAATAAAAAATCGCAATCAACTTGAGACTATGTTTGCTTTTGCGTCCATTGCACACTATTCCCCTAGGTTTGCTCTTAACAGTGGAACAAAATATTTGAGTTGCAACTCAAATACTTTGATTGCTCTGTTGGCTATCAGTCGAGGTTATCAGCTTGTCATCGTTTGGCAATAATTTAATATGGCCATCATAAGTGCTGCTTAGAGACTTGGCATCAAAACACATCAATCTTACTTATCTGTCATAAAACAATGTTAGTATCCATAAAAAAAAAACAATTTATTTATATAAATGAATAATATAATATATGCACACGCACAGATATCGGTTAAAGCTTATCTTATCAAGCTTATTATTATTTTATTATTTACTTTATCCATATTATCTATCAATTAGCTGCACAGACAACAAAAGTTCTCGTTTGATGCCCACAAATTATAATAATTTTGTTTTGTTCCTTTCTTTTTTTGCGTAGAAACTCAGCCTGGTACTAGTTGCTATATTTTTAATGAATTGCCATGCTGAGCATTGCAGCAATCAATTTGCGTAATTAAAAACAAATTTTTCTTCTTCTACTTGAGCTAAGCGAGCGACTCAAGTCAAGTAGATAGCACTTAGAATTTAACACCAAAATATGTCAGGCAGGCGAGACTATGTATCCCCTATTGAGGTTATATACCTATAGCTAGACATTGTATATATTTGATACTTATAATATATATACATATATAGTTATGTTATGTTAAGGATATTAAGGACTTTCAAATATATGTTTACTTTTCTGCCAGTTTTCTAAGCATATCTAATATACAATTTTTTGTATATGGTAATTGTTTATATATAATCAATTTCGATTCAATATGATGTACTATATTAAATCTAATAATATATATAAACCATCTTCTTTCTTATATTAAGTTCAGTTCAGCTAGGGTATACAATCTTCGATCTTTTTCGCTCTCGCCGATTATTAATTGAGCCAACTGTTGGCATTGGCTTTTTAAATATTAATTTGAGTATTTATCTTGCATCGCGCTCGCACTCGCACTCCGGCTCCAGTTGTATTCGCGTTCCATTCAGCTCGTGACTCGCAATTAGCTTGAAATGCTTGAAGCGTGTCAACAACTTTAGCATTTTGCAAATTTGATCGACAAGTCAAGAAAGTCATCCTATCCTATTATAGAAATTGGGAACTTTTGAACAAGTTACGACTCAGTGTCCCGTCCAGTTTGGCTGCTATCCTAAACGAAATGCGTCGCAATACAAGTCTAAGAAGTTTTTAATGTGTTGCAAGCAGAACTTTAACTTTTAAGCCCAACAGCTCCGAATCGTTGTTAAATGAACGCCTCTGCTAAGCTCTGTAAATACTATTAAAGTTATAGTCATAGTCAGAGTTTATTTAGTTAAGTGCTCTCTATATGCTAACAGAAGTTTCGTCACTTTGCACTTGACTTTAAATAATATCTGTGAATGATTTGCATTTGACCAGAGTCATGTTTTATTTTTTTTTTTTTTATGCATCAAATATTTAAAGCAGATGTTTCTCTCTTGTGCTGTCCGCTTCATTGTCAGTTTGTTGTGAAAGTCGAGCACTTCATCGCCAATTAAAATTACATTGTTTTTGAATTCAATTAATATTTGATGGAAACGTCATGAGAACTGTGGAAAATGTTTTATTATTCTTGCAGTATTGTTGCAGATATTTTATAGAATCGATTCATTTTAATGGCTGAGAGTTTTCTGCTACCTGAATAAAGATGAGCTGCACTGTCTGTAAAGTGTCAAAGAGTATTGAACAAATATGGATATGGATATGTGTATGGTTTAGGTATCTAGAACACAGAGCCAGGCATAGCATTCACGAAGTCAGAGAGTAAATTGGCTTTATGCAATATCCGTGTCTGTCCATTCGTTTCATCCATCTATCCGTCTTTCCATCTGCATGCTCATGTTTCTAACCGTCTCTCTAATATCCGATACGCCTACTAGGGCAAACCGTGAAATATAGTACCCTACAATGTTTTCTATCTGGTGGAGCATTCTGTAGTCGACAGCGCCCAAGATTCTAATTGGTATTTTCCTAGGAAATACAAGGAGACAGTTTCACGTAAATCTGAAGTGACTTACAGTCGCTATCCCATAAGACGATTATGGAGACCCTTTGTTGTGCTTGAGACGGAATCGATTAGATTCTATAACAATAGCAGCTCACTCATTCAGGCGCTGAGTGAAATGAATGAAGTTTGTGTGTGTTCCGGCTAGCTGTAACTAGAGTAGGAGGCAGCCCGCTTCCTTATCCTATTGCTGATGAAATGTCGAGTTTCTTATGATATTTCATTGCTATCAAAGTGCAAAAAAAAAAAAAAAAAAAAAAAAAAAATGAAAAACAAAAATGTAGTTCGTTAAAGGGCTCGTCTTTGATTTTGGCTTGGCAAATCTGTAAGCCGAGTGTTTGACTCTGCCAAATGAAAAATGCCATGTTTTCGATTTGACATGTTTATTGATTTCTGACAATGATACGAAACGCACTCTTTGAGCCAGTTGACAGTGTCGGGGCGTGTAAAGGGGCGAGCGAAAAGCAAAGAGACTGCAACCATTTGACAGTTGACAATTTGTTCTTTTCTCAAGCGTTTTGCCACTCTGCTCCTCTCACGCGCTCTCTCGCTCTTACTCACTCTGCAGTACAGCTCAAGGTGCAGTTGGCAAATAAAAAAAAAAACAAGTTCTCCGAGACGAAGGCATGGCTGTTGTAGAGGCCGTTTAAGTTTCAAGAATGACATGCAGCTGTTACAGTTGGGAGAAAAGCTATCAACGGCATAGCACAGACGTCAGCCCATCAGCACAGCTGCTGTGGGCGTGGCACTGAGAGTCACTCGACAATGCTTGAAAGTGCGTTGGCCTGTGCCACACAGACAGCAGCAGCCGTTGCTTCACTATTTCATTTTTGGCATAGAAAATGTATGTGAACGGGGTATGACCGTTTCAGGAGTACGTATGCAGCAAAGCGAAGAGAGAGGTCAATTTCGATAACTGTGAGAGCTGTAATTCTTTTGGTAGTCTGAATGGCTCATCGATTAATTGTCAGCATCAGCATTATCTTTTTTTTAAATAACAATCTCAGTCTACTTTGCGCAATTACAGGGCATCACAGAGTCGCATTCACTCCACTGCATAACTTCTACTTATTTTTTCTATCGCTATGCATATATATATATATATATATATATAAATTTTTATTGCTTTTCCACTTTTTCTCCCACTTTTTTGTCGCTTGGCGTGTGCTGCAATTTGGACAAAAGTCGCCTGCCGCTGACAGCTTCATTGCACCTGAATAGTCTTTGGTTGAGCTCGACGATTTAACGAGCTGCTTCAACAGATGCCGCAACTTGGGCCGGCATACGGGGGCGTATGAGTAATGCTGATAATAAATAGTATTTGTATGCATGTTTAGAGAGAGCTCTTTTAATTGCAAGCGAGCTCAGCATTTGAAAGACCTGCTCGAACAACAAATTTGCGGGCCAACAAGCTGTGAAAAGATAGCGCGGCAACAAGTCAAGAGCAGAGCACAATGGACGCTAGCACAAAGCAGCAGCAGCAGCAGCAGCAGCAGCAGCAGCAGCAGAAGCAGCAGCAGCAGCAGCAGCAGCATCAGCAGCAGCAGCAGCAGCAGCAGCAGCAGCAGCAGCAACTGTTGCTGCACAGCAGCCGACACTTTACTAATAGTCTTGCAAATTTATTTTATTTAAAGGATGATGCCATTGTCAGGCGCCATATTGTTGCGGAAACGGAAGCGGAGCTGTTGCTGCTCAGCAACAGCACCTGCTGCGTTTCTTTCTCTTCCGCCTTTCCGCCTGCTGCTCGGCTGGTCGGCTGCTTGGCTGCAGCGAGCATTCCCATAAATCGTTATGTGGTATGTGGCTAAGCTGCCTAGAATAGCAGAATCTCAGGCGTTTAATAAAAATATGTCGGATTGTGCAGCTCAGTGCAGTTTGTATCTGCGGCCGACTCACAAATGCATCAAATGGGGCATTGAAGCCTCAATTTATGGCTAACTGCGGCGAGTTGGCCTTTATGCCAAATTATTTCATAACGGACAGTTGCTAAAAATAATTTCTTTGACGAATTGAAAGTGACTTTTTAAATAGCTCATTTCGCGAGTGCCCGCCCTGCAAATTTCCAGCTTCAATGCAGTATTTGTTGGCCCCTATTTGGTTGGCTCGTAAAACAGGGCTAAAGCTTGCCTGCCGAACACACACACACACACACAGACACGCTGAAAAAGTGCGCAAATGAAGGAAACAACTTTTCATTTCTCTTGCTCAAACTTACAAGCAGACACACGCACACACACATTTGTGCACCCATTAAGTACTGATTAGGGTAAAGCAGAACTTTGCTGCTTGGTTTTCTGCGTGGGAGTTCTGCGGGCTGCCTTTGTCTCTGGAGTTTATATATCAAGCGTGTGCTGAAAGTACTCAAAATGTAGAATATATACATATATATACATATATATATAGAGAGAGAGAGAGCACGAGTACAATCGATACAGTCTTCTTTGATTCCCTGCCGTTCGAGTGAGAAAAGCAATTAATGCTGAGCTCGGGCGAGTGAGCTACAGCGATCAATGCTGAGCTGTAACGCCTGAGTTCAAGCGGCTTGTGCTGAGCTGTTTGTAGCTCCGAGAAGCGACGCCTTTCATTTAAAACTGTAATCTGTGTACGTCTATTGCCATGGTTACGTCTGGTGAATAATTTGAGCATCTATCTGCATGTGGTCGTAAATACCTTAATGCTCTTCCTCGCTAGGAGGCGGCCTTCAATGCCACGCCTCTGCTTGAACGGTACAGAGTCTTGTTCGCATATGCTTTCCATTTTATCTGCATGAATTTAATTACTCAGCCTCATGTAAAACAGGGTATAAAGCATATGAATCAGTCAGTCAGTCAGGCCGCATAACCTTGTATTGCATTAAGGACAGAAACTCTCTCTTGGCACTCTCTTCCACAGCAATTGCATGTGCTCCATCAAACTCACTTGCTAGACAACCTGCATCTGTCCAGCCAATCTGCATAATCACCAAATGTTTTCCCGGAAAAGCTATTGTGGATTCGCAGCGATGCAGTGTGAATGTCAGGCATTTCGGGTTTTTGGCTGAAGCTTAGAGAATGTTGATGCGCGATGCGGAATTTTTAAGACGGGCAGCCATTTGTGTTTCCCGTTTTTGTTTTTGTTTTGCTTCTATTAAAATTCGAGCGAAAAGCGCTATTAGTTAATTCCCAAACAAATTCGTAAATTCGATTCCTGGTAAAAGATTTTCCATGTAGATTAGTCAAAAGCTTTTAAGCAGAACTCGACTAAAGCATTCCATTTACTTTATTTATGCATTTGGCCTGGCTACAGGTGAAATGTAGTTGTCTAGAATTACGTTTGTTGCAGCAAATGCTAATATGAGTCATTAGGACTAAAGTTGGTCAACCTGAAGAGGAAGGGGAGCTTAGCTAATGTACAACTATATATATGTACCTATATTTCTATATATATATATTTCTTTCCTATATTTCATCTATAGCAAACACTCAATATCTAGTTCGCTTCATTATGTAAATGTTGAGCAAACTTTGTGGACAATGTCGGACAATTCGTCAAATGTTTTTCTACGAAATTCCATCTCCCGCGATGCCAATGCATGCACTGCATACATATTTGTCTCCACTTTGATTGTATTTCATAATATTTGAGCAAGTTGACGGCACGCAAGTCTGCTGCTTCTCTCTCACTTTGTTTGCTTTTCGAATTGAAATTTCTTTACAATCGAGTGAAAAGCGTTGTAGTTGAAAATCTGACCAAACAGCAGCCAGCGCTGCTACTCAGCTCAGTTGAATCAGTCAAAGCTATTATATAGACTTTATGCTATTTGAAGTTACAAAATTTTAATGAACGAGCAATTAGTAAAGTAACTAAGTATGTGTGTATAGATAGATTAGCTCATTATGAGTCTGGCTGCCACTTAATTAGGCTATTAATAAGCTGAATAGAACGTGCAAAATGCTTGCCAAAGTTCTGAATGATGATGATGTGACGCCTTGGAAATGGATTCAAAATACAAATCTCTTTGAAGCACAAGTATGTGAGAAGTGTTTTATCTTAATATAAATTTTAATATACAATTATTTTAGGCCAAAGAAGGCATTTGATCTATAGCAGCATAACTAGCCGCCATTATTAGAAATTGACCGACATAATCGACGAACATATCAGGAATTTGAAAGACAGCGGGTGATTGGGCAATTATATTAAATTGACATTCGCAGAGATATTCAAGTGGCGCTCTGTGGTCACATGCATGAAATTGGAATATCGCATGGTATGTGTGATATATATTTTAGCAAATTTACTACCAACTGCCGAGTCCCCCGAGCCAAATGTTGCTAAAGACGCTGCGACTCAAGTCAAAAGTAGCGCATTCAAAAATTCCCATATCGAATCAGTCAAGTGATTAAAGCAGAGCCCCTATGGAAAGTGCCTATGCACATATACATCTCCTTCCTTCAGGCCAAACACATAGCCCAGCGAGCCTCGGCTCTCGGTTGCTTCCGCAGCTGCTGCTGGTGCTGCTTCAGCTCCTCCTCCTGCGTCCTGCTCCTGCTGGCATAATAGTGTGCTAAAAGCATATTAAGTTGGTAAACAAATTCTGTGAGCGTACAAAGCAATTGCATACCCTACTGCAGCTCTGTGGCTGATAACCAGCAGAAAGATGCTCCAGAGACCATTCTTAGATAACATCTAAGTGCTCAAGTCAAACATTATTCAGCTCGGGGCAATCAGGCGGCAGCTAATGCCATTTGGCAAGTGCTCCAAGGATATAATTGAATCGAGCTTTCAGTTGTGCGAGCTTTTTATTCAAAGCGAACTTTAAATTGAGTAAATCGAACTTTTGTTAGGGCAACTTTAAGGTCGGTTTTCGTATTTTATATATCATCTATTTTTGGTATACTAAAACGCCAACAAATTTTCTTTTCGTTTTAATATTTATTACAATTTTTTTTTAAATTTGGTTTGAATTGCCATCGAGTGCACAGGCGCTGTTCCCTTTCTATTGGCCGCTCTATCAAAGCACATTTTATGCATATATGTTTGTGTGTGTGTGTGTGCTCCTGCGTGTATGCACTGTTGTCATTCGTTAGTTAGATGTCGATACCAGGAGCACTAAATGTAAGTGAATAACTATAGCAACAACGACACTGGCCAGCAGCAGATCTGCTCGAACGGCCATCTAAATTGCTTAAAAATGCCTTTGTCCAGGCCTAAAACGAGCCAACAAACCTCATATCTGCTCTCATACTACCACACATACACACCCACACACACCCCCACTCGCCCACACACACCCCTGGAAATTTTGGCGCACAAACTATACAAAATTATCCACTGGACTTTGTGTGTAGCCCGAGGCTGCAGACAACGTTTGACCACATGTATAGGGGCCATAAGCCAAACAAGGTCCTGCACAAAGGTTACCGCATAGCTGGGCCATTGCCTAACTAAAGTAAACGTAGAAAACAGCGTTGCATGTGACATATGTGTTGCCTTCTATGTCTTCTACGGAGCCATCTAAACGCATATAGACGACTGCATATGTATGTATATATGAATTACTTATGATTTCCTTTGATTTTGCTTGCGAACTCATAAATCGAGTGTAAATTTTACGAACATTTGCATAAATATTAAAGCAAATTCAACATAAATTATACTCATTCACGAGAGCAAAAAGAGTATATGCATTTTGTGTGATGTTGTGTATGTAAATCATTAAGATATGACGAATGTATCTACGCCCATTAGGGGCGTGGCAAATCTGAAAATGTCTCTAACAGCATTTCTACCGAGAATGAGTATTCTGCAATCGGTAGAGCCCGATAGCAGCATTCTTACTGGTTTTTATTTAATTTTTTGTCTAATCCTTAAACTCAATTCAAAGAAGTACATATCTCTTATTTAAGTACATATATTCCGTATATGCCCAGCCAATTTTATTTTATTTTCGAACTCAAGAAACTCAAAGAAATATTTATTATTCAAAGACATATATTCCGTATGTGCCAAGCCAGTTTTGTTTTTCCTAAATCAATTTCCAAAAGACAAGCGCTGCACGGGCTACATTAGCCATGTGTTATGCGAATGCTTAATTCACATAATTTCTAATTTATTGCCTAGAAGTGTTGTAATAAATCCTAATTGGCTAACGCTGAGACTTGTGAAAGAAACTTTTGTCGCGAGTTCTCAATTTTCTTGTAGAATTTTGGCAAAAGAATGGAAAAATAAAATATTCATGGCATAAATATTATCAGAAATTCTGAACGAATGAAATCCAGGATATCTAGATTTTAGGTGCAGTAATTAATCTGAAATTAAATGAAAACTTTGGCCTATTCCATTTATTGGCAATTTTCTCGTAAATTTTAATATTTGCTTGAAATTTGTAGTAGTAGGAAAATAGACCAAAGTCTTTAAGCCTGAACATTAATTTGAAGTTAGGTGGCAGAAGCTTGCTCAAAACTTAGAGCTGACTTATGAGCTGCATCTATCGGTGTATGTGTGTGTGTGTGTGTTCAATATTTGCTTAAAGCTACTGCCTCATATTCAGCTCAAAATGTTGAATGCAATTTTTTGTTTGTTTTTGTTGGTGGTGCGCAGAGTCGTTGTTATTGTTGTTGTTGTTGTTGTTGTTGCCAAAAGTTTGTCCTATATGACATTTGTCATAAATTTAATTAAAACAAAATGCCGGAAATAAGTGAAGTGAAGTGCAAAGCTGCGGCTGACAAAACTTGTCTAACTGGGTGGCTGACAAGCGCATAGACAGCAGCAGCGCTAGCAGCGCCAGCAGGAAGTGAGAAGCAGGAGTTGGGCCAGCCGAGCGCTCGGGCAGACAAACAGCTGCCTCATGAGGCTTAAAACAACGCAGCTGCCAAGTTGTAGGCAGTATGCCGGCTCTGTCCCAACCACACGGTCTGAGCACATCACCCACACACATACACGCACACACACACACACGCAAGGGCTGCTCATGTGGATATTGCGAGTAGCAGCGCAGCGAAAAAAAGGATTGCTATGCGCTGTCATTAAAAGGTTTGAGAAAAGTTTGCGTTTTCCGCTGTAGCCAAAGAATTTGTATGGCAACCGAGCGAAAGCTGACAAAAAAAAAAAAAAAAAAAAAAACAGAAAAAGGAAAAAGGAAAAAAATAGGGAAATAAAGAAAACATGGGGGAAAAGCAACAGCGAGTTGCGCTGGATTGTCCGACAGCGCTTTACACGCAAAATAAACCTTTGGCAAAGTGTGCGCACTGGATATGGAGTGGCAGTTGGGAACGCAGAGTGAAGATCTGAACTTTGTGCCGCTAATGTTGCAATTGCCTTAATTAAACAACATTTTTAGCGTGTGCGTGTGTGCTGTTTTTTAACAGAGCTCAAGACCTGACTGAGTAGCAAATCGTGTTCAGATCTGCCGTTAGGAAGCTCATGTGGCTCGCAATTGACTGAGTTGTTTGTAAGCGCATTTCAACTCTGTCAATAAGTTTTATTGAACTGGAATTAATTTAGATAGCAGCAGCCATAGATAAGTCAATTAATACATTGAGGTACAGCGCACTTTATAGAATCTTGATTTAATTGCAGATAATACTTACCTGAAGATGTAAGAGCTGCTTTACGCCAAGAATAGTGATACTTGTCTCCTACAAAGCCCTTTTTATAGCATTAAATTCACCTTCAATCCACAATGTTAAGTATACGCAATGGGCAAGACTGAACAATTTGTAAATATACTAGATCTGTATTTGCGTAAATCAAAAGTAAAATATGTACAGCTTAGGTGAAATTCTCACTCTCAATCAGGAACTTTTGGAAACTATCACCTGCTTAGGCAAACACTGCATAATAAGTAGGAGCATGGACTAAGACCTCGGCAAACTCAGCTTTTCTCTTATAGTGATTCATTAGTGCTGTGTTGACAGCTTCTTTGCTCTGCAGCTAACTGTATTATTACTCTGCCAAATATACAAAAAACTTGAAGTTTACTAGCAAAGAACGGAAATGTTCTAATGAATTCGTTAAAGGGCCAACTCGCCAGTTTGCTGAAGGACACGCGCTGTGTGGGTGCAGCGTATCAATTATTCAAGGAGAGCCTTTCTGAATATTTAACATGTGCTGCTAACAAGTCAGTATTATAGCTCTTGGCCAGGCTAATTGAAGTATCGATTGGTCGCGTATTAAAAATGACTAGCCGCAAGGTGTGTGGGGCGTGGGGCCTGGTGCAAGGTGATTGGTGTCGGGGTTTGGGCCACAGTTGAGTGGCTCTGTGGTTGCAATAACTGTTCTACAGTCCGTTATTAATGTATGAAGCTGAATTATTTATTTGACGCTGTTGTTGTTAAACTCTAACGGCCAATAATAACATCAACAACAATAATCATAACAATTACAATAAAAATGAAATGTGCCCCGCCCTACGCCCCAAAGAAGTAAGGCCCAAGGCACATAAACAAACAAACAAGCTGTACGAGTGTGTCTGTGTATATGTGTATGTATTTATTTGTGTGTATTTATGTGTCTGTTTGCGTCTGTGTGTCTGTGTGTGTGCATTGAGTTGTCAAGTTCATTTGATTGTTATTAGGTGTTGATTACATAGCCTAAGCAACATCAACAATAACAACAACAACAACAACAAAAACAACAAGAACAACTTCGAGCACGTGCACACTTCATATCAGCTGATAAGCGCTATCAGTACCATTCGCCCACAGCACGCAGCGTTATCTCCTGCACCTGAGTATGCGGCGGAGTTGAGAGCGCATAGAGCACCGCCTGGGCCACATCGTCGGCCTGCAGAATGACATCGCCCAGTTGGGCTTTAGTTTCGTCTGGCACTATCTCCGTGGATACCCAGCCGGGAAAAATGCTCTGTAAGTGAAGAAGAAATATTTATTTTGTTGTTCTGTTTGGCTTTGGGGAGCTCAGAGAAATTATGTGGCGCTCTAATTGCTCCGTCATTTTTGGCAATTCTGCAATTCTGCAATTTAATATCTAAACGTCTTTCAATTAATTTGCCTCTCGCCTATGGCTGCTAATATCTGCTGACTAAGTGCTATAATGATTTATGCTACTTATTTGCTGTGAGAAGATACGAATAGCTACTTAGCTCTTCATACTCTTTCTTTGTGTAGTATAATAATTTCATAAAACGTGCTACTTATAAAGGAAAATGTCTTAAATATCCTCAAATACAGTGGTGTTCATGAAAATAGTAGTATTAGTAGTATTTTCTACTATCTACTTACTGCCATCTACTTATCTACTGATATTTTTATGAACAGGATATTAGAATTATAAGCTAAAAAGAAAACTTTCCACATAATCCATGACTAGGCAGAACTTCTTCAATCAACTGCAGGCTGTTATACAGTTCGAAATCAAGATTCTCTGACTAAGTATTTGTAGACTCTTCTTTCAGACTAACTAATATATATTTTCACTTCATCAAGCCAAGTAACTGTTCTGAGAAACTAGACATGCTTTCCTCAAATTAGATTTTAATGTTTTTCTAGGCTAATTATTAATAATTGAAATACTTCAGCTTCAACTTCGCTCCTAAGTTTCATCTCTCTACGACTTACCGTTGTCTTAATTTTCAACTTCTGCGTGATCAGCTCCTGGCGGCAGATCTCGTGCACAGCGGTCAATGCGAATTTGCTGGGCGTGTAGATGTTGAGGCTGGGATCGATGTGGCCGGGATTGTAGCCAGCCAGGCCGGCGGTGCTGTTGATGAAGAACAAATGGCCAGCCATTTGGCGGCGGCGCATGCTGCTGGCGGCCAGCTTGGTGCAGTAGATGCTGCCCATTAGGTTGGTCTGCAGCACATCGGTGATGTCCTTGGTGGGCATGTCCAGCAGGTGGCCGTCGCGCAAGATGCCCGCATTGTTGATCAGCACATCAATGCCGCCCAGCTGCTGTTCGATCCACTCAAAGGCGCTGTTCACCTGCGCCTCCGCCGAGACGTCGCAGGTGCGCTGATGGAAGCGCGCCTGCTGATCCTTGGGCAGAGATTGGCGCAGCTCCTCCAGTCGCTCGGTGCGACGCGCCAGGCCAACGACCTGCAAGCCGGCGGCCACCAAGACCTTGGCGCAGGCAGCGCCAATGCCCGAGCTGGCGCCCGTTATGACCGCAACACGATTCTGCCACCGATCCATGCTAGACAACTGAGTGAATGAGTCGATGCGCAGGCCGAGCGACCTATTTATATGGAGAGAGCGAGGGAGCGCGAGGGAGCGCGAGAGAGCGGTTGAGGCTGGCCGCTTATCATTCGCTCTTCCACACGCTCTCACTCTCTCTCGCTCTCTCTGCTGTTTAGCCTGACGTGTCGCTCGCTCACTGCTCTGCACTGCGAAACAGGCCACCTCACAACAGCTGTTCCGCGGTTCGGGTTCACTGCGCCGATCCGGCTGGAGGGCTTGTTTGTTTGCCAGCTCTCTGCTGTTATCAGCTCACCCGGCCCGGCTGGTGATAAGTGCCCCATAGGCTGAGAGTGTCATAAATTGTGAATGATTTTACATATATTAATGGGCTGGCATGAGATTATCATACTCGGCTATATAGTATCATCCAAAAGTTTTGATGAAGAATAAACAGTGTTAAATATTATTTTAACAATACAATTATAAAGTTTTTGCTTGATTCCTAAATGTTTCTCTTTGGCCCACAAAGCCGAAAATTTATTAAAATTGAAGTTCTCTTTATATTTGCTCAGTCTTCAGAAAAGTTTTGTCTTCACCCGGCTTTGGCTTTGGAGTTAAGGTTGACTTTTAAATTAGCTGCTTGGCAAATGGGCTAATAAGGCAGCCGGCAATATAACCACACGGAGACAAACAGTCGGGCATGTAGATGCACCAACACATGCATACATATATGAATATGTATGGGCTATTAAAAAAAGCCAACGTGCAGTGCTGTTAAACGACGCCTCAATTTATGCCCAGCCCAACAGGCGATACACACACACGAGCACACACGGACGCACACGGACACACACGCACACACCTAAGTACACCTACTGCAACAACTAAAGCACTTCAATTGGTATATGGCAGCCATATGTTGTCGGAGGATCTACTTGGGTCTTTCTGCTTTATCGCCGTTTTTCCTTTTTTATGGAACGCTCGTAACATTCAAGAGATGCTTAAATGGGAAACAATAAAAGCCCGATGAGTGTGTAGGTGTGTGAGTGTGTGTGTGTGTGAGTGTGTGCGTGTGTGCAGAGTGGTGTAGAGACGCAGCTTAAAGGGTTGGCGGAGCGCGGGGTCCAAGACTTGGCTCTAGCTTAAGGCCAAATGGGCGCAGCTTCACACGAGTTTCTAACGAGCAACCCGTTTTTTATGCACGCTCCTTCCCCCCTCCCCCCCCCCCCTCTCTCTCTCTCTCTCTCTGTGTTTGGCTGTCTGCCTGGTTTTCTCTGTCTCTTCGGTGTGCTGCTAGTATTGCAACATGTTGCAAGTGTGTGGTCATGTTCATCAAATCATGACCGTCACTTGGCAGCACTTTATCATGCAATTACAAGTGCGAAACGTTTCGCAGGCGGCACTTGGGAAGGGAAAATGTTCGTTACGCCCGCACAGCAACAGCAACAACCAC
This sequence comes from Drosophila mayaguana, assembly GCA_037075325.1. Taxonomy (NCBI): domain Eukaryota; kingdom Metazoa; phylum Arthropoda; class Insecta; order Diptera; family Drosophilidae; genus Drosophila; species Drosophila mayaguana. The sequence continues at coordinate 2,126,895 of JBAMCG010000120.1, read as the reverse complement.
AACAACAACAGCAGCAGCAGAACAACAACAACAACTACAAAAGCATTATTCTTGCTATATCGATACACAAATTGCTTTACATTCTATCAATCAAGCTGCCCCATCTGATTAACACTTGGCACACCCAAGCGTTCCATTGTTCTTGCTTCTCGGATAGCTGATAGAGAAATAAGAAAACAAAAAGAGGAAGAAGAAAAAGCAAGCTTACTTCACTAAGCCGCAGCTCACATGCCCTTATCGAGCTGAATGAGGCTTATGGCAGCTGAGTTGACTCGACTAACTGCTCCATTATTGTGGACAGATCGCAGGGAAGGCAAAGAAAAGAAAGCCGCTTCACAGCATCAACAAGGCAGACACATTGTCTAGTTCCGCCTCAAGCTGGGGGACACAATTTGAATGGCCACTTGGCAGGGTATCCGAAAATGTGTCCCGCCAAGCTGCGCTCATCAATAATTTGATGGCAATTTCTCGCATCTCATATTGATGCATGGCAATTTGTATGGATTTTCCAGGTATTTCACCTCAAGATAAACGAATCGCCCAAGATTCGAACTGTGCCAGTTTCCACTAGCCCGCTAAACCACCTGCCCACCGGGCCACCTGCCCAGTTGCCCACCTATCCACGTGTCCCCCTTTGGCTCCAGCGGCTGTCACGCGTACAACGTTTTGTTCCTTTCCTTTTTTTCTTCTTTTCTTTGCCACTTTCTTTTTTGCTTTTGCTTTATTCCTTTGTCTTAACGGCTTCTTGTTGGCGTTGCTAAACGTGTCAATAGACCTCCGCTTAAGTGTGGCACTGCATCCGTCCCCGCGCCCGTTCCCGCCCATACAACTTGCTCTTCTACATTTCTTTATTTTATTTTTTTTTGCATACTTAAAGACACTCACTAAAAAATAACAGAAAATCTGAAGCCTTCGGCAGCGATTCTCTAAAGGAAAATGTGAACATGTCGCATATGGGCGTCGTGGCAGGTGGGCTGGGCCAGGTGTGTCAGGCTGGCCAGGTGGGTTCAGTAGCTACCTAAACTGTGCTTTCTCTGTTATTTTTAGCTTAACTCATATTATTTTATTTTATACTATTTGGCTTTCATGTATTTGCATGCCACACACAAACGCGCACACGCACACACACACGCGCTCGCACACTTATATCGAAGCTCTCATGCACTTACACACGAGGCAAAGAAAACAACAAAAATTGACAACGGCAAATAGAACAAAAACATTTTGACAGCACAAGCGAGCGGCAGACACGCAGGCCGGCAGGCTGGCAGTAAGAGAGAGAGCGAAAGAGAGAGGGGGAGAGAGTGAGAGAGAGGGAGAGGGAGTGAGACAGTGATAGAGGTATAAATTATGCGAAGTACGAAATGGGGGAGACCGAGGCAGAGGCAGAGGCAAAGGCAGAGTCAAATGCAAAGGTAGAGGACAAGGTAGAGGCAAAGGTAGAGGCAGAGTCAAAGGCAGAGGCAGAGTGATCCTTAAACAGGTGAGAAATATAGTGCCAATCCCGTCAAAGCGATGCCCACGTGGACTTCAAAGAGACAATGGAAAGCTGAGAAATTTATAACTGACACTAGACTCTAGCTCTTGCATTTTATATACTAAATAAAAATATTCATCTGAAAATATTTATTTTTTATTTGCATATTTAATACGGATAAAATTGTAAGCTGAGCTTACAAAATTTATAAAAATTGAAAAAAAAAAACTCGAGCCAAATCAAATTTAGATAAATTGAAAATAAATGTTTCAATTAGCGAAAACATAAGCCGCATATACCTTTTTAAGCCAATGCTTTATAAATTGGAATACTATAACTAAAATTAGAATTGATAACTAGATCCACATCAATGTGAAAAAAAAAAAAATAATAATTAAAGTTTAATATACCTTCTATTAGCTAGTTGTGTGGTCAGACCGACGCTTAATGTGGGTTGAAAACAATTTATCGCATGCCACACACATACATACATCTTTCTCTCTGTGTGTGTGTGTGTGTGTTTGTTTGTTTGCGATGCAGCGAAAAATCTACATAAATTAGTTTGGTTCGCCAGGCATGAGGCAGGCTATGGCGTAATTTTATGTAAATTTCATTTAAAAACTGTTCTGCAAATGCAAAACAATCAACAACAACCATAGCAGCAGCAAGTTGCATGTGGCATGTGGCATGCAGCATGCAGCATACGCCATGTGAGACACGCGCTTTCATACAAGCAAAATAAGCCTGGGCCTGTGCTCGCATTAACCTGCTAGTTATTAGCTGTGGTTGACTCTGTGTGTGTGTGTGAGTGGGTGAGTGGGTGTGGCTGGCTATATAAATATGTATGTAATTGCCAGCTTACAGCTGCTTACCAACTGTGCCAAAGCAGAACGCAATTGAAATCACTTGTACTTTATACCCTCTCTCTCTCCCTCTCTCTCACCCTCTCCCTCTCTGCCACTCTCTGTCTCTATTTTATTTTATAAATTTTCGTTTTTCCTCCTACAGTTTGCATTTATTTTTCAATACATGCTGAAGCAATCACAACAGTAGCTTCTGCTGCCTCTGCTCCCTCTCCCTCTCTCTCTCTCCCTCTCTCTCTCTCTCTGAATCGCTGAGATTGTTGTTAATATCGCAATTTGCTGATGCACTGCCAGCAGCCATTGGCCTGCCATCATTAACATCTTCGGCATTCGCAGTCATTTCGCCAAGACACTGACAGGACGTCAGGGCTTAGCCCAGCCCAGCCCAGCCCTGCCCAGCAGCAGGACGCTGACAGCCAGCAGCAGCAGCAATGGCAGAGCAGAAAGCAATCGAAATATTTGAAATACCCAATACAAATAGTATTTGAATTTACATTTGCTCGCCGTCTTTCACTCAATTTTGCTTACATTCATTTGTCTCTTTCATCATTTCATTGGAAAATTAGTTATTGTTATTGCTTTTCCACGAATCCACTTGTTTGCTATTATTTACTATTTACTGTATAGATGTAGTTACATTGCTTACAATTTACCATGAAAGTATTTTCCATTCATCATTTTTTCTGCGAATTTATGCCTCTGTTGACGTCAATCAGCATGACAACTAAATTCGCGAATTTTTTTTCTGCGTTCTGTAAATGACTTTTCAAAGTTTTTCTCAGATTTTGTGCTCAGCAGAAAATCAGGCAGCTGCAATGCAATATGAAATTTCATTCGCATATTCAAAAGTGTTTTGCCAGTAAACAAGATGATTTCAAGGGCCTCAAGCGACTTTAAAGTTATAGTTAGTTGATAATGAATAGAGAAATAGTTAATATTATGTTTTCTTTCTGCAATGCCAAATTTTTGTTGGCCTCTCTATTCATATATGTATGTAGTATGTAGCCCTCATCTATACTGAGAACCTTCGATCGAATTAACAGTTCTAATTGTTGTGGGGACAACTTTTTTCCTTTTAGCTTTTTCAGCTTTTTATATTTAATAAGTAATGGAAAAGAAAATTGAATTCACGCAAAGTATATATATTTTTAATTTATATATATATATATATTTTTTTTTTTTAAATTTTACTACTACTAAAATGTTGAATTAGTTACTAAAAACTTGGCTTTATATATTAATACTAGTAAAGCACACAAAAGTTTAATATTTATTTTAAAATTAGAACTTGGACTTACATTCAAGTGTCTAACAAATAGGGAGAAACTTAATTAAATTCATTTGTATTGATCTGATGGAAATTTAAGCAGTAAGACATACGGTTTCAGACCTAAGGCATAATTTAATCATTGTTATCTAGTGAATCGGTCTGCATACAGGGAGTTTCTTCAGCTATTCGCTGAGTGAGATGATATTTCAAAATCGAACAAAATGCATTCGTCTCTGCACTCTTCTAGTATTCATCTCAATTCCATATTCCATCTATATTAAATTGGACTATTTGCATTGCTTAGGCTTTCACTAAATATCCCAATTATCTGCAGCGCTGCAAGTAAATATATACAAATATAAATAGAAGTCAGACTTCCACTCGAATTGATGACCTTTCGCGTAGGTTACACAGCAAGTGGCCAGGCTTGTAGTTGCATTTGATGAGTGCTTCCAGCAGAACGCTTTTCGCACTTGCAACGACCTTTGCCGTCTCCGTTTTGAGGGCTAACAATGCCTGCACTTGCAATACTTAAGTGTAAATTGTTAAAATGGTTGCTGCGGATGGCATTGCGGGAAGGAAGTATTTAAAGCCAACAGCAGCGCGCAGAGAAAACCAGTTATAAAGCAGGTGAAATGCCAACAATATGTATGAAAGGGGGAAGGAGCAGCAGCAGCAGCAGAAGTGGGAGCAGGAGCTGTCGAAGGAGCTGATCATAAAAGAGGCAACAAATTTTTTAAAAGCGCCGCGTAGTTGGTTTTGCCTGTTTCCCTGCGATTCTGCTTATATATACAATATACTTTCTTTCTTTTTGCTGCTCCTTCCTGACAATACAATGTGGCAGCCGGAGGGATTGATGGGCAAAATGGCAGCAGCAGGATGGGCAGATAAAGTGTGCGCGTGTGGGTGTGTGGGTATGTGGGTGTGTGACTGTTGCGGGTGGTGTGGGGACACGTGGAGTGCTCACTTTTCCAATTGTTGTTCTTGGCTGTTTGCCATTTGTTACGCATACAAAGCGGCCATCATTTGGTGCTTTAGTTTACAGGATCTATAAAATTATCGCAAATGAGGCGGACGGCGGCAACAATGTAAGTTAGCCACGGCACCGTCACGGCAACGCCACCGCCGTCCCAATCTCCTTCACCCACCGCTGCACCGCTGACCGCTCGGTAATGAAGTAAAGCGAAGCCAACAATAACAGGGAAATCGTTTTCACCGGATGAGATCATAAAAATGCATTTACCCATAGCTTTTCCTCTTGCTTGTTTGTTGTGTTTATTCTTCCAGAGATTGCATTTAATAAGAAAAATGCAATCCAACTGATAAATTAAATGCAATTTAAAGTGTGGGCAAATATGTGATGATAAATAAAATGTAGAACAAAATTCAAGTAGGTGAAGTTTAGACACAGTGAAAAATATTGCAAGTATTATATTTCAATAGTGTGCAGATGCCATAACGTACTTATCGAAAATGAGTTATCGAAAAACCTCAATTATGCACGGAAATACATTTAATACTTTCAAGTTCGACGTCATGAAATGGCGGGCTAGACTAGATCGGCTGAACTCGTCGACCTGATCAAGAACATATGGTAATACTATCTGAGGCCTGCCAAGGTTCCTTCTGAGTGTTACAAGCATTAAAAGAAAAAAAAAAAACAAAACAATATACGCTGATTTCTCATTTTGTATGGGTCCAGGGTACACAAATGATGCAATAAATTGAGCATCCTTACGGAATGAAAACCCTTTTGAATCTGACTTAAGCTGAATACAAATATACATGCAATTTATTTTCATATTTACATTTTTATTACTTTTAAATAAGTGCGTACATATATATCAGAAATATATCTCTATGAATAAATTTGACCTTTGTTAAAAACTATGAAGCTCGCTCACAACTTCCGTTATATTCCACTTAAGTATCAAACAGTCGAAAGCTTTATAAAGCAAATTTAATGTGTTGGAGTGCCGAATATGTTGTTGTTGTTGTTGTTTTACACACATTTTGCATAGAGTGGATAAATTAGCCATTCGGGAATTAACGTGCTCAAGCAAAGTTTTTGTTCTTTCTTTTCTTTTTTTTTTGGTTTAATGCAGCTCGTTAATATCTGTTGGCAGACCCATTAACTGATTCATAATTATGCGCAATTGAATGTGACCAAAACACACCGAAAAAGAAAGAGAGAGCCACTTAATGAATTTGTGGCCAGAACATAGCAGCTCGACTAACTGACTGGGGTAATCAGTGTGCGCCGAGCGGAGCGCTAGAGCGTATATCACTGCCAGCTAAAAAGCTAATCAGCTATTAGTGGGCCGCACAAAATATTGCACATACGCCCCCGAGGCGCGCGGGGGCTGAGAGACAGGCGTGCGCTGCTGCCCTTCGGAGTTGGCCACAAAAACCGAATCTACTTTGCTTGAACTGTGGGCTTGGCACTTTTTACACACTTAACTCAATTTGCTGTGCCGCGCATGGTAAAGCGAACCAGCAGGCCCAGTGGACTGTCCAGACCAGGCGTGGCGTGGCGTGGAGTGGCCTGGGCTGAGCTGGGCTGGCCAGTGGGCAGGTCTGCTGCTGGCAGCTTTGCTTGGCCAGTTGGCACCTTGACGCTGGCGGAAGGGGGCGGGCGGGTGTGGAAATGCCAAGGGAGCCGAGCTAGTGTCAGCCAGCACGGCAAAGGTATAGAAAATTATTGCTCAACGGAAAACAATTATTTCGTGCCGGTTTCTGGCATACTATTAAACAGAGACCGGCCCAGTGGGGCCAAATGAGGGCGTGCAATGAGGCTTACAGGAGTCGGAGTCAATGTGTGTGTGTGTGTGTGTGTGTGTGTGTCGTGTAATCTAAATATTGCCGTGACTCGCTGCACTGCTGGCTGCTTGCTATTAAATTGCATTTGCCTAGAGGGCGGCAGCTATTTGGGTTATCGACACGGCTGACTCGCCAAAACTAATGGAAAGAAACTCTACGAGTATATATATATATATATTTCTATACATCAATATGCACATAGAAATATAATATGCATATATAAATATATATAGAGCGAGATATACTTGTCGAGCATCTAAATCTAAATGCAATTTGTAGCTTCGTTTGTTCGATTGCTAGTGCTTTATGTGCCATGTCTGTCCCCATCTCCCACTCTCTCTCTCTCTCCCACGCTATCTGCGTGTGAACCACATCAAACATATCCATGTCATTGAACCGAAGTAATAAAGCCAAGAACTAGTCGGCGCCAGTTGAATTAGGTGTGAAGGAATCAATTGTGCTGATGGCATACAAATTGAGCTTCGTCTCGCGGGGGGAGGGGTCTGGGGCAAATCGTATAAATTCCATTTAAGTAAATAAGCTTATATCAAAAGCAGCAAGACAATTTGTGTCGCATGTCATATGCGGAGGCATAATATGTATTTGCCTTTTCAGCTTTTTGAGTTTTCGTGCTAATAAAATTTCATTAGGAGTCAAGGCAATTATGCTATGAGGGTATTTAATCTTCGTTAAAGTGGGCATGTTAGCTGCATGTATATTCGTATACCTTGTTTTTTTTGAGTGATTTAGTTTGACTGGGACTGCGCCTGCTGCCATGCCGCTGGCCACATGGCGTATGTGTGATATTTGGTAATGGCCTGTAATTAAGCATCACGTTCCTCCACCCAGCTGTCTGCTGCCTGCTTCCTGCCTGCCTCGTATTGTTCTGGTTGTTGGTAACGCCTGCGAGCGGCTTCCGTTTGTTGTTTGGCAGCGAAACATGAAACTCTAATTACCAGGAAAAGAGGCTACCCGAAAAAGAAACACGGAACAGGAACAGCAAAACAAAACAAAAAAATAAATAAAATAAAGATGAAATAAAAATAAATAAAAAAGAAGCATATGTGTGCTGTGCGTCAGTATGCGTGTTTGTGGCATATGTAACACGCACTCACATACTCACACCTGTTTGGGTTTCCCGAGGCCAAGCACGTGGGTCGTCATTATGCAAACGGAACGACGCAAAACGTGAACAGGAGCTGGGCCGGGGGCGGGGGCCGTGCCGGGGTGGCATGAGGCTAAGGATAAGCAACTGGCTGGCATTTGAGTAGGAACAGTAGTAGCTGCTCCGGGTTCCTCCGTGGCTGTGGCTCCCTTCTATTATATGGCTCCACTTGTCATTATAATTTTCCTAATGTTCGGTCAGCAAATGTCGTTTGCCAGGGTGTGGGGGGCGCGCTAACTGAAAAGTATGGATGGATCGTTGAGGGGCGGCTGATATTATTATTTTGCCATAAGCACCCACTCGTAAATGCTTAATGTGCAGATAGTTTTCCTTACTAATGTCTAATGACGCTAAATTGTCGCTGATGCGTGAGTGAAAGGGTTCAGGAGCAGCTGCCTGGCATAAAATATGCAATAGGGAAATTACATACACTTACTTGCCGAGTAGTGTGTGGGCGTGGCAGTAGACTTATTTATGCCATTTGTTAGCTCTTTAATGTCGCTTGCTGCGTATCATAAATAAGTGCTCAACCCAAACAAATGGCTGCACTTGACGCTGGTTGTTAATGTTTTCATAGTTCTGGCATAATAAATATGAGATGTAAAGATGTAAAGGTACGCCAAACATCTTAGCTCTTTTTACAATATTTCTATACATTTATAATTGGTAGCCGCTAAGCGTAAGAGCTGTTAGCCTCATGTTTTAAGCTCTACCAAATATTTCGTAAAATTTTGATAGTTTTGATAATATTATGCTAACACTCATTGTCTACTATACTCACCTTTAGTTGGCCTATACAAATATATTGTATTTAATTAATTTCTATTTGAATTAAGTTGCCAGAAAGGCATTCACACATTCAGCCAAAATTTCCACACACAAGCTAAATTGTCGCAGCATTTTCTTCAATGAGAAATCATGTGTGAGAAAGCACGAGAGAAGACTTTGAATACTTTGGCTGTGAATTCATCTGGCTTCGGATTTATGGGGGCTTGCTTAAGCCAAAGAATTTTCAGCATCCCATGACAAAGACATAAAAGTTGCTTCGGCCCCAGCCAATTGTCCGCACGGCAACTGCATTCGAGTTTCAAGTAGCTTGAACATGATGCAATAAATAAATTTCCAGCTGGCTAACTAGACTCTCTTGGCTCAATGTTTGGCTTTATTTATAAAGCTTCAGCATTTGCGTGACGACAATTTCCATTGGATTCATCAGCACATTAACATCATCTGGAATTGCCCGAGACATTTTGCATTGGCATTTCTCGCTATTTTGCAATATAAATACATTTCCCTCGAATTTATGGAGCACTGTAATTCGCTTCACACAGAAATCGCATTATGTTCGTTTATAAATATATATATAATTGCATTTCAGCTCACTGTCACACACTCACTGAACACATTTGCGCTGTAATCCCTCGAAATCAGCTCAAGTTGCATATTCAAATGAAAGAGCCAAAAACAGCGTGTGAATGCGAGCCGTAAATCGTTTCACATTTACGCTGCGCCGCACTGAAATCCTAACTAAATATGATTGAGATTGAAATTCTCTGCATATTTCTATGCTATTTTCGAGCTGGTCTCTGGACGTGGGCGTTATTAATGCTGCGCTCCTGTAATCCATTTGGCTGTCATTGTTTTTATATCTTTCTATGCGCCATGCTGTGCCTCTGTGTGTGTGTGTGTGTGTGTGTGTGTGTGTGTGTGTGAGTGTGTGACTGTGGGTGGGTGGGTGCCAGATGCTGCGCTGTTGATTTATTTCCACGTCTCCCAACGGCAGCTCTTGGCTTTTATTTCTAACTAGAGTTATTTTTAAATAATGCATTTCGACTTGGTTTTTTTTTATAACTTTTATTTAGCTCATTTTAATTTAATTGTTTAAAAAAATAATAATGATTTAAAAAGGCAATATAATAAATTTTCTTTTTCTGATATTTTCTGATATTAAAACTTTTTCATAATTAAAAATAACAAAATAAAATAAAAATATAAATAAAATATTTGTACTTATGTTTTTCATGTTGTATTATTATATTTATTTTTTTATTTTTTCATGGAAATACTCCGATTGTTATTCTTCTGCCTGCATCTTGATTTAAATAGACACCAATTAAATTTTAAGTCTATGGAACACAAATGCGGAATACATAGCTCAGACGAGAAAGTCAATAGATGTGATCTGAGGATGGTGTTATAATAGTTAAATAGTTGAAGTACATCTGGCTACTGTCCCCATATAGATCTGATTCATTCTGATCTGGGTATCTGGCAGTCACGCCCACTCACAGTGAAGTTTCATTTGATTGTGCTCCTGTGTGCATGGAATGCACAGGATAATTAAAAATACGCGCACAGAACTGTAAAAAATCTGCTGCACGCTTTTAGGCAGGGGCGTATGCTAAATAGTTGTTTGTTTGCCATTGCTGGTACTGGTTGCTGGTTGATGGTTGCTGTTGGTTGTTACTGCTCTTATCTGTGAGCGGGTGGAAGCTGTGCGCAGTGGCAGGAGTGAGCCGCCAATGCGAGCAGCTCAAGAGCCAAGCTGCGCTGCACTGGCGTTGGAAAAAAGAAATGGTAATAAAACAATAGCAGAAAAAACGGAGCAAAATATTTGCGTGTGGCAAGTGCAAGGGCAGAGGCAGGAGCAGTGAGAGTGGGATAGAGAGAGAGAGAGAGAGATGGAGAAGCAGCAAATGAAATGCTCTGCGTGGCCCACTTCAGATTCATTCAGACAAACTGTAAACACACTCGAGACTTCAAAGCGAAATCGAATTAGCCAACGAATTCTTGGGGCACAGGGTTTTTTTTTTTTGCTCTTTTCTTTTTTTTTTTCTTTTCTTCTTTTTGGTGTGGCCTTAAACAAACTTGCTGTGGGTCTCGATATGTGAAATGCTCTTCTGCTCTTAGCATTTTACACGTCCGGGATGCAGCTCAAACAAATAAAACTCATATCATCTGCAGGACATGAACAAGCAACACTACAAATTTGCAGCATTCCTTTGTGGCTGCTGTGATGCCAACAATATCCGAGCGGATTGAGTGTGCTCTGCTATTTATGCTGTCACCGTTTGTGTTTGCAAATACTGCTGCTGGCCATGGCTAGTTGTCATGGTAACAGCAGGTGTTCCCAGTGGGGAAGCGCGAGAGAGAGAGAGAGAGACAGGTAGAGTTCAACTTTATTGAGCAAGTAAATTTAGGAATTTCCGTAGATATGCAGCAGCCAAAGCTGGCAAAATTGAAGTAAACTCTTTTCAATTCAATTTGATTGCATCGAAGCATATCTCCTAACTAAACAGCTTTCGACTTGGCTCAGTTACTAACTTCTTTACCTGTGCGTGAACTGCCCCCACCAGGTGTGCCAAAAACAAATGTGCCTTTGCCTTTGGCTTTTTGGGGCACGTTACATTGATACAGTCGACTCTATATATTTATGTACATAACTTGATGTATATAGATACACATATATACATACAATATATACTGGCACGTATTTTTATCTTGACTCTGGCCAAATGGGCGTGGTTTCGGCGTCTGCTTGAGTCGCTTAGCTTTGTGGCTTGCATGCAAATTTTATGTTTTAATAACAAGTCTCTGGCATGCAAGCGGCGCATATTTTATGCCAATTGCCGTGCCACGCTCCAGGCCAACAAAAACAACAGCTACAACAACAAGCAAGAAAGCTCTAGTCGAGACTGCTCGACTACGAAATCCCCTGTACCCTTCGAGGAACTGATATGCCCAACTGAACTGCCCAAGAAATACAGACACACACATTGGCACACACTATGGGAACTTAATTGTTTAATAACTGTTCAATAACTGTTTTAAAAACTGCAAGCATTTGCCAAAGCACAAGTCTCTAGCTTTTATATCATCTGAGATCGACGCGTTCATACATACGGACAGACGGACAGAGCTAAATCGACTCAGCTCGTTGCCCTCATCAAGAATATATGTACTTAATGGGGTCTGCCACGCCTCCCTCTGCCTGTTACATACATTTCAACAAAACAATCATACCCTGCTTGCCCATTTTCAATGATTTCACAGGGTATAAAAAGGAAGAGTAAGAGGAAGTAGAAGAAGGTTAGCTGAAAAAAAGAAAAGTAAAAAGTAAAGGCACAAAAGCAGTAGTACGCCCAATGCCACGCCCACAGTTAGCTACCAGTTCGGCCTAAGGGATTTCGTTTTGTCTTCGCTTTTGGGTTTTACCTGCGTGGCTTTGTGTTTGTGTGTGTGTGTGTGTGTGTGTGCGCGCGTGTGGGAGCTGTGTGTGGCTGCCCCAAAGCTGCTTATTTTTAAGCAAGCTCTCTGCCCTGTAAATCAGTCACGCCCATATTTGCTTAACCGTAACACACCTGCCAACCGTTGCCCGCCCCCTTCACTTTGTACTCGGCTAGAAAATGTTTTTCTTGGCTTTGTGCTAATTAAGTTTTATTTGTTCCCAATTGTTGCAGGCACTAAAGTTGCATAAATTTCCAAGTAATGCTTACAAATTTATAAGTAAATATATGCATATATTTGTATTTATATATGCTCTATATATGTATTCCCTTCCATGCAAATTGACCGATGCGTGCCGCATGCGAGTCAAATGTAAATGCAAATGCGACTGCGACTGCGACTGCGACTGCGAATACAAATGCAAATGCTGCATAAAATATCATTGCCACAATTATTCGTGTCCAGCCAGCGACAATGTTGCAAGTGCCATTGCAACATTGCAACAGCCATTGTGATTGCTGTGCGGCGTGCTGCCTCCCGCCTCCTGCCTCTTGCCTCCTGCCTGCTGCTACGTTGTGTCGAGCTGCCCGGCTGCTGCTGCCTGACAATTACCAGAGTTAAGTCCGCTTTCTTCTTAATAATGCAAACTCACTGATTCAAAAGTAGAAGAAGAAAGCAAGAGAGCGTTTGGGAGTGTATGTGTGAGAGAGAGAGAGACTGAGAGACTGAGAGACTGCAATGATCTATAATTAAAGCTACTTTACTGAGCTCTTTAGAAAATGTTTAATTTATTTATTTATTTATTTATTTTTTTTTTTTATTTAGTAGAAACGTCGCTCAGCAGTTGATTATCCCTAGTTTAGCTAGTTACCTAGTCACAATGCTTAATTAGTTGGGCATTTAATTAAGTAGAATATTGACTTGCATTGCAATCATGCAGTGATTCTTCAGGTTCTTCTATATTCATTTCAAATCAGTTGAATTTGCATGAAATTCTTAAAGTTCAGATTTTATTTTGATGTTTGTAATTTAATTTTCTTTAATTTAACTTTTATATATATATTTTTTAAATTTATTTATTTATTTTATTTTTATTTTTTTCTATTTTATTTTGCTTTGCATAATTTCCATCGCTGTTTTACTGTATGTTAGCACACTGTGCAGCACTTTGCCCCGTTGTTGAAATTTGTGTTTTCATTTCCGCTTTCGACTCCTACCAATTGCTGTTATTGCTGACTTTAGGAGGAGGTGGTCTTGACTAGGAGTATTTCCAGTTGATGTGTGGCCAGCCCACTCTATTCCATTTATTTATTTTTAGTTTTTATATTTGTTTTTCGCTGTTTTTATTCAATTGCAACATTTAAAAACTAGTAAAAAAAAGCAAAAAAAAAAAAGGAATTAAACAAAACTTGACTGCTTAACAGTGCTTGATGATGGTACAGTTGACCTCGTAGTGGCACATGGCTGTTCTGCTGCCATTTTTGGGGTTCAGGGAGTAGACGGTGCCAATCACGGTATAGATCGCATTCGGCTGATACATGAACTTCAGTATGGATGTGTCGGGCGGCACCTGGATGACGTTCATCATGTAGGTGCCGCGCTTGAGGGGGCAGTCGAGACTCATGTTGCTGCCGCCGCCGGATATGATCAGCTTGGCTGCATTATTCCAGGCATTAACGCGTCGTATATATTTCCAAAAATCACATGTCTTGATCGTCGAATTGTAGATTGTGCGAACCGTATCCGATCTCATTCCATTGCGGCGCTTGTTCGGATTTTGAATGAAGATCAAATGCCATTGCGGCACGGGCACATCCTCGAGCACCGTTGTCACCGATGACATGGAATTGTTGCGCACATGCAATTTCATTTCTAGCTTATAGGTGGGCGTGTCCCAAGAGGTGAAGCTTAACAGCTTCATGTAGTAGCAGTACTAAAAGAAGCAGACAGAGAGAGAGAGAGGAGGCTGAGCAATCTGAGCTTATGTTGAATTTAAATTATTAAATATATTAATTTAATTAATTTTAATATATATATAACTTAAGTTAAATACAATTTCTAACTGCAAGCAGCTTCAATCAATGGCTCAATCCAGATTTCAATCCCTGTCTGCCTGTTACATAAGACTCACCTGCTGAGCCAGCTGGACAATGGCTAACAGTATCAGAGATCGCAGCACACGTCTATTGCAGTTCATAATGCTCAGCGAACTGTTCCAGTTTGCAGTCAGCGCTGTTTCAGTTTGGTCTAATGATTTTATAAGTGATTTCTGATGCCGTTAATGTTATAATACCCAATATGACGCAGCTCTCCTAATGTCTCACTCATCATGGGCATAAAGTTAATGAAAAATATACGCAAAAAGGCAGCTTTACAAAGTACAATTATAGCATTTGACCTCTCACATAATATCAAATAAAAAAAGTAGAAAAACATAACGAGAGATCTCTGTGACAGATTTTACATGGTTTTTATTTGCTTGGGTCCTCAGTCAACAACAACAACAACAACAACAACTATAATCCGACTCAAGCTGTTAACAACATTTTTAGCTTTTACAGTGGGCGGGTCGGGGCAATGGAAATTTGTTTGCTTATCAACATCATCATCATTAGAGCTGCTTTACAGTTGTGCAACTGTAATTGTAAAACTTTATTGTTGATTTAGCTAATTAGCTTTATAATACAACTGGCTGGCTGGATGACTGGCTGGTTGACTGGCTGGCTGACTAGCTGTTAGCTGAGATGCCGCCTCTCGAACATATATCCGCAACAGTTTCAGATTTTCCACAAACAAATACACACACACACACACACACACTCACACATATATCCGTTATGCTTTATCCGGTTTCCGGTTTTCTGTTTGTATTGCTGGCATCCAACTGGGCTCGAGCATGCAAAGTGTCGGCTGCTGTGACACCGCAACAACAGCCGCAACAAGCATAACAACAATGACCGCTTCCAGCTATCCAATGTCCTTTGTTGACTGACACACACACACACACAGTCACACACGCACTGCCACCCACACACACACACACACACACACATACATACATATAGACGCACATTCCGCTTCGCTTCATCTTACGGGTTATTTTCCAGCAAATATTTGCATTGCTTACCCCACAGCGTCTATAGCATTGGCTTTTCACAATTTACATTTTGCCCATTTCCCTGTGCTGCTCTGCTCGCCATTTTCTCACAGTTCCTAGCCTACTTTTGCGGATGGCTCAGCCGAGCTTGTTGTTAGCTTTTCGCGTTTATCAGTTGCACAACAACAATTACGTGTCTCTCTTTCACACCCCTCCTCGTGTTTGATTTATAATACAAAGCAACATCATAAAACTGCTTCACTCAATTCTCAATTTTAACACACACACTCACACCCGCACAGAGAGACATGAAGAGATGTGTGTGCAAGAGAGATAGCGCATGCTACAGTTTTCTTTATCCACTCTGAACAATGGCAGCCAATGCAAATGGCCGTCGTGTCGTTTGTCTGTTGGTTGTCTGGCTGTCTGGTTGTCAGGTTCTCTGGTTGTCTGGTTTGTTGGCCCAGATGATTGTACTCTGCTCTTATTGTTGCTATAGCTTTTGTTGTTGCTGCTGCTACTGCTGCTGCTGCCATTGCCGCTGCTGCTGCTGCTGATGATGTTTTGCGTAACTCGCTTTTCGGGCTTGGGTTACTTGAGCCATTTGTTTTGCTGCCCTTGTTACAATTTTGTGCCAAAGAGTTGAGTGACTTGCCAGACTTCAGCTGAAAATTATCATAAAAGACAAAAATTGAATCAAATTCATTTTACAGCATTGCATATCTTCTGGTGGTATTTATGTAGTATAACCCAAAAGAGATGAATTTTCGCTTAGTGCTATTCCTTGACTAGAGAGAGATATGAATTTTTGAGTTTGATGTATTCCTAAACCTTTTGCTCGTATAAAATGCGAAAGAAGGCTGATTTGGATAAATCCAGTGTTTAGTTTTTGAGTTACTACATTACTCAATACCCTTAAAATATTACTCAATATTCTGAATTTATTTAAATCTTTAAGATGCTTTGATGATTATATATGAAAAAAGCTTTAAGAAACTTCAAGTTGAAAATCGAGACAGCCTTTAAAGTTTATGCTTTCTGGATTACTTTTTATATTTTATATATTTTAAGTTTAAATTCAAATATCTAAATCTAACTTAATATTATAAAAAGCCTGAACAATGCCTCTAATATGTTCTTTACTTATGCAAAAACAAAGCTGTATGCCCAAGAGCAGCAGTGTGACCTGAGCTCAATCATAGACGCTGATTGAGCTCAGGCTTTTATTGCTATCATGGATTATATGTTGTTGCCATCTCACTCGCACTTTCTTTTTCTCTCTCTGTTACTTACTCTCTCGTTCTCTCTGGTCGTTTTTTTGTCCATTACTTGGATTTGATGGCGTACAGCTTTATTAGAGCTGCCTGCACAGCTGCCACTCCGGGCGCCATTCATTTTCGAGTGTAAAATTTATCTATTTGGGCTGCTTTTATTTCGCATTTTTCGGCTGCTTCGCTGCGTCTTTGTGCTTTGCCGTTGTCGTCATTTTTGATTTGTTTCAATAAGCTTTTATGGGCTTTTAGTTGGTCGATTGGCGGCTCAAATTGTTGTTATGTGTTTATTTTGTTGATTCTGCGGCCGGCAAAAATATGTCAACCGAGCGTGCAGCAACGGCCAATGATGTCAATATATTCAGTATTCCATTTGAGTGCCGCACGGGGGCCAATGCGCCAAAAAGTATGCCACATAAGTGCCAGCCTTAATGCACATCGTTTCGTTTGCACCAACGTCAAGGACTGACGCCCCTTTGCTGATTGCTGGTTGCTAGTTGCTGCTTGCTGCCTCCTGCTTATCGCTGCATAGCATGGGGGCCTTGAACGTTTTATGATTGCACTTTTCAGCAATAAAATAAAGCATTCACATGCACTAACACACACGCAAACACGCAAGCGCACATACACACACTGACAGCTGCTTGCATCGTCACCATCATCAGCAGCAGCCGCAGGCAATGAGACTTGACACCAATCCTGAAACTTTAATAACCTCAGACAGTGCGCTGCCCAGCGCACATGCAATAAAATGTCTGCTGGCTCATAAAAACCCACCTACTAATGCTCATACTTCATACATATATGATACAGTCGCACGCCCAATGCCCGCATCCTGCAGCACTGCCAGCTGCATGGATAGATAGAGAGAGGGAGAGTGAGAGAGATAGAGAGAGAGAAAGAAAATTCAACTAAGGGTGCTTTATGTAGACGCTAGTGTCTGCTCTGTTCCCACACTAAATGCTGCAGATTTTGTTGCTATTTATGTGATTTTTGGGGTTTCCAATTAGATTCCAATTAGACAAACACTGTAGAAAGTAAAGTGGATCCTCTTGAATAAAAGAAGATCAACGAATCTCTCGCAGTCACTTGCTCTCTCGCTATCTCTCTCTCTCTCGCTCTCGCTCTCGCTCTCGCTCTCGCTCTCTCTCCCTATCTTGTCGCATCACAATTGCTTACCAACTGTAAGAGACCAGCCGGAAAGAGTATTAAAGAGCAACAGCATTTCGAGTCTTTGGGGTCAGTGGAGCGGGTGGAGCGGGTGGTGCTGTCAGCTGTCAGCGCGTCGCCACTGCAGCTCATAAACATGAGGGTCGTCTATATATATATACATACATATATATGGAGCAGCTAGCTGAGCACATCAGCCCCAGCTCAGCCCCGCCCAGCTCGCCCTCTTGGCACCCACTCAGCGCTGGATTGTTACCCTTCATGGACGGGCGGACGGTCGGGCGGTCGGGTGGCTCGGTCTGTCAGTTGTTGTTTGGACCATCGCGTCATATTTATTTCCAGTCATACGAATGCCTTGACATTGCTTGCATAATTGTTCGAGCTTATCGTGCGTGTTCTCCCAACCGATATCGCGGCACAAATCGCAATTCTTAATAGATGCATTAGAGTCACATAAGTTAATTGGATGTGAAACGTTGGCTAGATTGAGAGATCATGGAGTTTAGCTTTAGCAATTGCAAGCATTATGTATATTTTCTTGCTTGTCGAGTTTTTCAATTATCGTACAATTGAATTATTGAAATTGATTTCCGGAACGCATTGTAATTGCCGGGATAATTGCGAGCTTCGTTCGCCATTGACTCAAGCCAAGCGTTTAATTGCATATGCGCAGGGCCAATGATTGCCCAGTCTAGTTGGTCCTGGCTGGTGCCAGCCATTATCCCATCATTGGCCTGGCCACATGCCATACACATATCTCTGTGTATGTGTGTGTATATAGTTATATGTGTATATGTTTGAATATCACGCATTCGCCACGTACGCCATCTCATTACATCAGCCTGTTATTGTTATGGCTGCTGCTGCTGCTGCTGCTTCTACTGCTGTTGCTGTTTTTCTTATTCTGGTTGCTGCTGTTGTTAAATTCCCGCGTTGCCGTCAAGACAAAACATGGCCCATCAATCTCTGACACTGCCTATGCAAAATTTGCTTTGCGTGTGCGTGAGTGTCTATGCGTCTCTCTCTCGCTCTGCCACTCTGTGCATGTATGCGTGTGTGCGTGTGTGCGTGTGTCTGACTGACTGTGCCGCCTTCAGTTTCCCTGGGAGTATGGCATAAGGCACTCGTAAATTTCATTTAATCACTCGAACCTTCGACTTTGATGTAGTACGTAAAAATATTAAAGTCCAAACTGTCGGACTGTCGGCCATTTAATGGCCAGGCCCTTTGGCACGAGGCTGGCTAACAACGAGCACGAGCTCCAGCTCCAGCTCGAGCACGAGTACGACTACGAGTCGCACACAATTTATTAGCGCTGCTCATGAGCCAGGTGAAAAATTGGGTCAGCTCTGTGGCAGCGTTGAGCCTCGTCCACTCAACATTGTTGCCGTCCGCAAGGTCAAATCCGGCTCCCAGCTCCCATAGGCAACCTCCACAGGCGGCGTGGCTGTGCTGTGGCCTGTTGCTGCGAGTGCAAATTTATGTTGAGATTAATTGCAACAGCCATTGCAAGATGTGGCAGCAGGCAGCCACTTTAATTAGCAACAAACGTCAACAGGTCTGTGGCAAAAAAAAAAAAAGAAGAAAATAATAATAAACAAGTAAAAATAAAAAGAACGAAAACAGCAACAACAAAAAAGTCCACTTGCCGCCGCCTGCGCGACCTGAACCTGCCGGCTCACGGCTGCTAAATGAAGCATTCAGGTTGAATTTTCCATCGCACAGCATTCGCAATTCGCAATTCGCAATTCGTTTCCATAAATTGCCAATTGAAATGAAAATCGCTGCAGTTGCATTGATCAATATGTTATGAGTGCGTGTGGTGAGCCTTGAAAGTAGATTAATTTCACACGCTGCATGAACAGCAAATGGAATAAGCATCAGCCACGCTCAAACGCTGCAGCAAGTTAAGCATATGCCAAGTACTTCGTACTCAGTCGAATCAAAGCGCCATCAAATCTATAAAATTTGTAAAAAGCAGAGCAAACGGAATTATTTGCCAAATAATCAATTTGAATCGAGGCTTGGCTACAACAAATTCCTGCAAGTCCTCGTAAATTCGACACCCCGAGTGAATTTAGTTGTCAGCAAACTAGAAAAGCATTTTAACATTCCAAATATAAATAAAGTTTCATTTTTCTCGAATACCAAATATATTTTCATTCATTGCAGCGCCATTAACGTGTTCGTAACGAAATCAATTGGAAAATTTCAGAAATAAATATTTCCCTTTTTGATGTTGCCTAGAGCCTAACGCATTTGGACAGTTGCCTTTCCACTCAATTTCATTCATATTCCAAAGCCATCTATTATTCAGACTCTCAAGTGCTTAAGCACATGCTTCATTCTCTCTCTCCCTCTCTGTCTGTCTCTCCCTTTCTTGCTCTCTCTAGCTATGTCTCCCGCACACACGCAAATGTAATGCTGTGTTTATTACAAAATTGTTCTGAAATTTCCTGTTTGGATAGATAACATGCGGCGACGTGCACTGCATATCAAGTATATTGCTTTAATTGTGATTGTTATCGATTTGCGTAGCAGCTGCCAGGCAAACGATAAATGTGGGTCAGGAAGGTCTCTTCTTTGCTAGGCCGATTTGAGGGCAGCTCAAGGCATATTCGGCTATTTGAGTTGAGCTGTTGACCAAGGCTTTCTGCAATAGTTTTTCCAATTACAGCTGCGCTCCTGCCACGCCCGGAGAAGGCATTACGTTATGCAAGTGAGACAAAAGTAAAACAAACAAAACTATTTGGCGAAACAAATTGTATATAAATTGAAAGTTTGCCCAGCTTTTTTCGTGTACCAATTTATTGAAGTATTTTATTTTCGGCTGCAGCTCGCCAGCGCTGCAAAAGAGAATGAGAATAAATACGAAGAATGCATCCATAAATCCATTTAAAATGTGCATAAATCTCGAGAAAACTTTACGAAATGCAGACAGCAAGAAGACGAGTACACAAAGCGAATGGGGGGAAGTGGGGCATGCGGTGGGCCAGCGCAAAACGGAAAACAGACTTTTAATCAGTGGCAGTGGCGCTGAGCCAGTGTTGGCAAGTGTTGCGCCTCACCTAACACTGGGCCGCGTAATTTGCCATTAGCTTGCGTCCGGCGCCCCATCATGCGCCACAACATCTTCGTAAACTTGATTATGCGCTCAAACTGTTGTTTATGTTTATGGAAATTATTTCGCAACTCTTCATATGCCAGGCCCCTTCTGCTTTCATTTGTCCCAGCGGCTGTCGCCTGCCACAATGCCGCACTGCCACTCTGTGTCCACACTAATGTGGCCCTTTGGCAGGCTATCCACATTTGCTTTGCCCGCCCACCTCTAATGCTGCTCACTTCTATGTACATAGCTCAGGCATATATATATATGTATGTTTGTAGATGTGCAAGGCTTTCATAAAGAACATAAATTCACATTACTTTATTAACACATTTGTATTAAAGTGTGTGCAAGTAGCAGAAGGAGTCGTGACCTGCTCCAACTAACTTGCTTAGATTGAAATCTGGAAATCCATTAGAGCTAGAGATATATTATTTAAAATGTGTATGCTCTGTTAATCTTCCTTTTACTCACTTTTGTCCTCTTCTCCTGCTCTGTCTGGTACTTCTCTTCCGCCTCCTTCTACTTATGGTTGCTAGTGATGTAAAATAATATAATATTGACGTTATCGTTGCCCTTCCCCTTCCTCTTCCCCTTCCCATTCCCATTCTCATTTTCTTCTATTCTTTCTCTCTTTTCCGCTTATTTCTTCTCCTATTTATCCTCCTCTTTCGTTTCCTATACCATATATTGCAGAAATTGATATTCTCAGTGCAGCTGCTTATACAGTTCGAGTCAACTGCAAAAGAATTTTAATATGAACTCCAACTCAAACATCAACTTGTGTGAAACATATCAAATTATTAAAGTTCGCACACAGATTCTTCGTGTATTTATAGGAATGTATATATTTCTGATACATGAGCTTGCAGAACGCAAGCAGAGTTCGAGCAGAGCTAGCTCATTATTGTACTATATAATAGCTGCTTATGTGTGCGTGTGTGTGCGTGCCATTGTACTGCTGGCTCCTTTGTTGTTTAATGGAAAAAGTGGCTTGCCTGTTGCTGATTGCATTTCAAGTTTGTTTGCACCAATAGATATTACAATAAAGAACAGCACATTGTTGGCATCGGCCATGGCCAAACTTCATTTCCGGTTTTCATTTTTGGCTCCACGAGTTGTTTTTGTTGCTCTTGCTGGAGTTACAGTAGCAAATAATTAGCCATCATTTGGCAGCAAATTCATGAGATTTGCAGCACGATGTGCCGACGCGCACTAACAAGATGTCGAACTACGTTGGCCAATTAAAAGCAGTCGAAGCTACAGCCCGTTAACGAGCTCGATTTCCATTCAATGCTGCTGCTGCTGCTGCTGCTTGGCAACTGCTGCTAAAATTCCTAGTTTCTAAAGAAATTAGAGCCTCAACTCAATGGCCAGCCAACTCGGAGCATAGCAATGGAGAGGATGTTTGTCGGAATCATATTATGTCCATTGTAAGCCATTCAAAGCTTATTATTGAACTTTGACCCTTGCTCTTTAACAGTTGAATTTTCAATAGTGTAATTATCTTGTTAGTTGTTCAGAGAGAGGCTAAAACTCTTGAACAACTCTTGTGCTCTTGTGTTAACAAGAAAGAGTGCTCTAATCGGGACTGCCCGACTAGGAGATGCCCTAAGCCCTGCGATGAGTTCATAGTCGAATTGCTGCTTCTATGTGGAATTTCTTATATTTCTTATATATGTAAATCATCTAGCCACTCAGAGACGGGCAGAATACCCCATACAAAAAATTTACTTGAACCAAATAAAATAATTAATATCCTCAAGATAAAAAAAAACTCTTTTTCTTTGATTTAAAAACAAAAATAATAATAATAACAAAACCTGGGTCCGTCGAATATGGGTCACCTTGCAGGATGGCTAGATGGATCCGTCGAATATGGATATGTATGTTTGTTAAAGGACGAGCCTTCGACGGACGGACAAGCGGACATGGCTAGACAGACTCAGCTGATACTCTGGCAGGCTTTGCCTCTACCTGTTACATGCATTTGCACAAGATTAATAGACTCTGATTTCTCCTCTCCAATGGGTTCAGCGTATGAAAAGTTGATCAAGCCAGAGCTTATCTGGCAGTTGGCATTATCCTAGAAGCACTTAATTTACACTTTTCGTAAAGTTGGCTGTTTCGCGAGGTCCTTTGTTGCTGCTGTCAAATGAATGCAATTGACTAGATGAGGCATAGCCGCTGTACTCAATAAAATACACAAAATAGAAATTCTGGATTCTATGATATTTGTGCTCTCAGCTATTCCGACATCTTGCCAAATTCATTATTTGCGAGGACCATATCACCAAGCACTATGCAACACTTGAAAAAAATTATGTGTGTGTGGGTTGTGTGGGTGTATGTGTGTATT
Source organism: Drosophila mayaguana (assembly GCA_037075325.1). NCBI lineage: Eukaryota > Metazoa > Arthropoda > Insecta > Diptera > Drosophilidae > Drosophila > Drosophila mayaguana. Next base: position 2,104,070 of record JBAMCG010000120.1, on the reverse strand, counting down.
GAGGTGTTGCTTCGAACCGCTCGACTTGAAAATTGCCGCACAACTGAACCGAGTTGCAAGCGAGTCCATGGAAATTCGTTTCGACTACTTTGTTTGCTTTCCGTCTTCTTTCTGTGTGTGTGTGTGTGTGTTTGTGTGTGTGTGTGTGTGTTTGTGTGTGTGTGTGTGTGTGTGTATTTTTTCCATTGCTCATTGCGTGAATTGGATGCTTTCTTTGAGCATTGTTGTTGCTGTTGCTGCTTAAAAATTGATTAACGCTTTGCCTATAACAAGTTTCAAATTACCAAAAGGCGTCTAACTGACGCTCAGCTGCGACTTCGCTGCCAAGTCTCAGCTCCACTTGCCAGTTTCTTTTATTTTTGTTTATTGTATTTGCACAGTAATTTAGCACCTGTGCTGAGTATATACACATGTGTGTGTGTGTGTGTGCGTTTGGGCGTATCTGTAATTCTTGGCTTGTTAAAGAATTTCTATTGATGATTTCTGGTTTGCGAGCCACTCGTCTAAATGGCTTCTCATTGCCACTTCGTTGTGTTTATTGCCGCAACTATTTAACACATTTGGGCCCACTGTTGCCACGGCCAAAACGGGAATATTTGGTGCTAAGAATTGCTCAAATACCCTATAGTTATATCACAGTTCAGTTCTCAGCTGGCTATGAAACTCGAAAATAAACAGCTTTAAGCAGAGTGTGGAAAAACAGCTTTTGACTTGTTTTCATACACATTTGTATTTACCCTGTAAAAGGCATATGAGTAAGCTATATGCTGTATATACTGCTTGTTTTGTTTTTTTTTTTTTGTATTTTTTGCCAGCCCCATGTTAAATGCCCTGATTTCTCGACCACTTTGGCCCTGTGGCCGCTGACGTCGCGACTTCGTCAGCTGCTTCTTTAGCACCTCGGTGTGATTTGTTCAGCTTGTTTATGCTACACTCCATCGCCATAGATACTGATGCGATTTGCTGGGCGCTGTCATTGTACCGATCGCGCTCCCACCCACGCCCATGCGCAGTCATTTAGGCCGGTGTTATAATTGCAAGCAATTTCTGGCGAAGCTTGAGTCGTGGCTGCTGCAGCGGCAGCTGAACCTAATGCCTAATATGCTGGCACTTGAGTGGCTGCCAGACGCAGAATGTGGCTCGGTCGATGTGTAATGGGTGGCTAAATGTGCCTAATGTGCGCAAATCATCAAGGATGTCAAATACAAACCGACTAAACCCCACCCCCGCCCCCACACACGCACATACACAGAGTTGGCTGCCGTATAAGTAGATACACACGCTGAGACAGGAGTGTTCGTATTTATGAGGACGTACAGCGTGTGCCAAATGAGTGTACATGTGTATGCGTGTGTGTGCGTACTTACATATACACATAGAGACAGCACATCATCCGATTATGAACTCCAGCCATACACATGTTTCGCCAAATCCTTCGAAATTCCGCTGGAAATTACACTTCAAGCCGTTCGGAATACAAGATCAGGCCAAAGCCAACTCTTGAGTTCTATTCGAAATGCGTAGATGCTGTTCGATATGTAATTTCTAGTTTGTAGAGTATACCCTACTGTGTGCGGCCTGACAGGGTAGTTGACTGAAGTAATTCGAGTCGTATATATCTCTATAAGGTTTTGCTACGAACTGCCTTGATGAGTTGCCTCTCTGAGCACGAGAAAGTGTAGAAAAACATATCTGGAAAATATGAATGCGCTTAAAAATCTCTAAGAATTACATTATACTTGGGAAAGTTTCACTTCCGTAATAAGCCCAGCTGTTGGTCTAGAGGGTATTCAAGTGTTCGTCATTGCACTTGATAATCGCTCAAATCTTTTCCTCAAATTATAAATCGGGCGTCTTATGCAAAGTCTCAGAAAGTCGATAAAAATCAGGAGGGGCTGGGGATGGGGATGGGGATGGGCACAAAAAGTTTCAATAAAATGTTGCTAAATATTTAAAAGCAACGCCGCTTTTCCGGTACCCAGACCCGGTTGGCGCCCGACCACCCCCTCTACCGGCGCTCGTGGTACCAGCCCCGCCCCTTCCAGTGTTGCCCCTGGCTGGTGCGTGCTTGTCGATGCTTAGGAAATAGCAAACACGAAATTCATAAGGCAAACAAAATGAAATGTCGGTCAGCAGCTGCTAAGGATGCGAGCTCAGTCAACTTTGGGTTAACTTCGAGCGAGGGGCCAGCCAGCCCAACAATGCCCCATGGCATACTTTCGGGCGGACGTACATAGCTGCACAGCTATACACACACACATACACAACACGTAGTGAAACAAAAGCACAACTGTACAATATAGAGACAACAAAAAAATGGGGGGAAATGGGGGAGTGGGGAAAATGGGAAAGCACCTACGACGATGTCAATGCGGCACCGAAAGGGCGCAAAGCCGTGTTAAATGCAGGAGCAAAAAGTCATTAATAAAATGCCAAATATGTCGAGGCGGCTGTCAAATTGTCAGCCAGCATTATTAAATGTGAAATGAAAACAACTTTTAAAGAAATAAAATCTGTAAAGCTTTTAGCACCAGTGCAGGAGACCTTTTTATGCTGGCCCCGGCGCAATGGAGGCAATTTGCTGGCTTCAGGTTTAACGCTATACAAATTTACTTCAAGTAAGCAAATCACCTATAAATTCCATTCACTTTACGCAATACTCAAATCTGGTACAAGTTCATTTTACAACACTATTTTCGCCTTGCTGCTATTTTGGGCTTTGCAGTCAGTTTCAATAATTGTGAGAAGCAAACGAAACGCAACGTTTCGCTTGGCTGCGCTTTTGTGGCATACGCAAATCGATGGCGACACTAAAATTTCACACTTAACCTGCTCCACTAGCCGAGCCACCCTTCAGACGCAGCAGCAGCAACAACTTGGCATCGATTCACTCGATTGAAGCCTTTGGCTGATTCTCAAGTATGCAGAATGCCAATGCGGCATGCTGCAAGCGGCAGCAACCCTTGGCCCGTCAGCGCTTCAGCTTATGTTCGAGCATGCAACCTGGCAGCTCTTGAGCACTCGCAAACCTTTCATACGGCTCGCACACTCACTGACTCTGAGTGTTTAGTTCTTGCTGCGCCAAATTGTGCCCAGGCCCAGGTTCACTGGCATACAATACTCTGGCTGACTAACTGAAAGGCGGTCAAGAAGCAGTGCTGAAATGAACTTTATATATATATATATATATATATATATATATATATATATATATATATATATATATATATATATATATATACATATATATATACATATATACACAAGTATTTTCAGCCATCGGAAATATTGAAATTCAAAAGCTAAGTAACAAAAATAATGATTTATAAAATACCAAATTTACATGAAATGAAATTTAAAAAAATATATAAATAAAAACAAATAATTATGGAAATAGGTGGCAAAAAATTCATCAAGATCTATAAAGGATTACAGACTATTACAATTAGATCTATTCACTTTGATAATTGGGATGAATCTGAAGACTCTGTCAAATATTTTCAACTACAATAAATCAGCGCAAAGCTGCAAGCTTACCAAATATATTTACCAAAATTCTACAGTGTGTGATAGTTACTCTACTTGATTTGGTAGCAGAACTTATTGGATTGACAGTCAAAGTGCATCAGTTGGAAGCTCTATAAAGTATTGCTAACCGAATTCAAATGAAATATAGCTAGATTCAGATTGCCAGATCCAATTGCCCTGCTAGACAGCGTGGAGCTACAGCTTATACCAAATATAACTAAAGAAATACGGGAATACGGGCCTATACATTTCATTTGCAAGATCTATTTACTTTGACTCGATCCTTTCCTATTCATACTATTGCTCTAAAGCCAATAATTTTTTCAGTTAACCAGTAATGGCCGATGTGAAGCTTTTAAGTAGCTTGTACTCAACTTTTCACTTCTTGGCATTAACAGCAGTGCTCTGTCGCTCTGGCTTTGGCTCTCTAGAGAGTGCAGCGTCTAGCCAAATATGTATATACTAATATATACAATCAATTTGCCATTGGGGCTCAGGAGGGCGCAGCAATAAAGATTTTTCTTTTCTGGCTAATTTTTCGTTACATTTTTTCGTGCTTATTCTTCTTGTTCTTCATCTTTTTGTTTGTTTGCTTCTGGTTTTTGTTGACATTTCTTGAGAGTTTTCACCCGCTTTGGCGACCTGCTGCTTCCACTGGCTCTGGGTTTTTATGGCACTGCGTTGGTTGATAACAAAAATAAAAATTGGAAGAAGGGAGCACTGGAAAATTGTTTTTGTTGGCCTGCTTGTTGTTATTATTGTTATTGTTATTTTACTGTTGTCTTTTGCACGTTCAACCGCTCGACACGTGTCCACGTGGCCCGTGCGCGTATCGAAAAGGCGCAAAAAAAAAAAAGAAGAGAAAAGAAAACTTTTCCCATTCGCTTTCGGGCCTTTCACCGAAATCATTTGATTCCCAAGTTTATTTTCCAGTTGCCTTTCACTGACTTTTTCCCACACCTTTCGCCCGAACTTAGACCAAATATCTGGCGCAATGTTTTGCATTTAAATATTTTCTTTTTTGGCAATTTCAATAGCATTAGCACTCGGTTAACTTGCAGCCCTGTCTCAGTTCCCAGCTCTCAGTTCTCAGGACCCGTTCTGTTTGTTCAACAGTTAGCATTTTCTTTTATAATTTTTCGCGTGGCAATGCTCTCGCTCAAAACGTTTCGTGTTTATTAATTTCCCCAACAGCTATTAGCTGCAACAAACCACTTTTGGCACTGACAAATAGCGGCAAATTATGAAGTTCCAGTTCCACGCCAGCCCCAACAATCCGACGTCCGTGTCCGGAAATGACCCAGTGCCAAAACAGTTCAGTAACTTCGGCCTGCCGCCCCGCGAAAAACAAAACTTTTTGGGCAATTTCTTTTTTTAGCCGCGCGCCAACAATTAATTGAAATTAACATATTTTGCTTTTATTTAAGGCAACTTATCAGGCGAACCGACGTCCGACCAAACCATTTCAAACCAGCTTTGTGGGCCCCACGCCCCACGCCCCACGCCACACGCCCCACTCTGCCTCACGCCGACTCCTTCTCTCTCACCCGGTCGCGCTCATATTTCAGCTGTCATGTCGATTTCCATGGCTGAATTTCCCTGCAACGCAAAAGTTTTAATTTTTTGAAGTTCTGGGCATATTTTCTACATAGGCTCAACTTTGCAGCCGTAGCGGGCAGCTCATCTCCTCCAGCCCTATTCCTAGGGTCGAGCTAACCCGTCTATGCTGCGCGGCCGTGGCAGCTGTTACGCATTTCAATCAGCATTAGGTTGCTCGAAACACTTGGCTATGGGCCCTTCCTTTAAACCAGTTCATATCTCGATAAACATGCAATGGTTTGTTAGATGGGGCTGTCCAAGTCAGCCTTGACTATTGACCTGGGAGGATTTCGAGAACACAACAACACAATATGAAGAGCAATATAGATATAGATATAATAGTCTAAGAGTCTATATAATTATATCTCAGTTTAGAAAGCAAATTTCTTAGGTGGCAGACTCCTGCCGTTGGCCAACTTATTTGAGTCTTAAATGATGCTAAGGTAACTCTTTAAGATCGTCAAAGTTTGATTGAATCAAAATTACAGTTTTAATGTGCTTGAGCACCAATAAAAGCCGTTAATGAGTGTTGACAACTTTATCTACTTAAGCAGCATAATTTGCCAACCGTTTAATGAGCTCTTTGTTTTCATTTACCAGCACATTCATATCTTCAGCACTTCAGCCTATTATTGCATATAAATTATAGCAAATTTGAAGAACTGATTGTAGCTACGAAATCCAGCAGCAAGTTGATTGAGCTCTCACTAGCTGTTTCAGCAAACAGTTAACGCCTCAGCTGGGGCAGAGATTCAGCCCGCTCGAATCACAATTCCCACCGAACACGCCAAAAGGGGCTGGCTAGCTGGTTGGTCGGTTGTTCGGTTGTATGGTTGGTTGACTGGTTTTGTTGGTTTGTTGGTTCAGTTGACTGGGCTGTAGGCAGACGCCATTTCCCAGGTACCACAAATCCCATATCATGCATGATGCGGACACTGCTCATACGCCAGCGAGTCCCCAGTTGCCCTATTTGCTTGGGCCTGTGCCTGTGCCTGCGCTTGTGTTGGCTTTCAAGCTAGTATTTAGTTTGTGTTATTATTTGCCCAGCCCTTGTTGTTCCGTCTGCCCTTTATGAAAAATTATACAAAACTTTTAACTTAGTGTGCGCGCAGCTTAACAATTATGGGCCAGGCCATGGGGCCATAGGTGGAGTTATGCAGGCTCAAATCCCAATGCAGCAGCTGGTTAATGTTCAACTCGGCCGAGACGGCGGTGATGCAGAGCACTGAGCGCGGGCTTAAAAAGGTGTGGTATAGTGCGTAGTTTAACGGCAAATAAATTACGTGCTTATACTAAGTGCGCGTTCTGCACGCTGAGCACTTGATTTGCCTTTTAAAGGTGGCTGAGCAGAGCCGAGAGCCGAAGGCAAATCAGGTCAGCACTGTTGGCCAATGATTGCACTAGAGCAAAGCTGAAAGTTGCAATTTGCTGGAAACTCAGCTGAAGCTTCCTTGAAGAGGAAACAAGAGAGCAAAAAGTTCAATTGATTTTCAGCCAGAGCAGCTCCTGTAAAGCTGAATGTAATGCAATATGATATTTCCATGAAAACCTCAATGTCAACTCTGAAATTCCACTGCTGACACATCTGACCATTCAAATGCGCATCAATGTGCACTGCCGTCATTCACAGTGGGCGGACCATCCATTACGGATATTCGACTCTGCAACTGCCGCCTAAAAGTATGCAATGTTTCTCTCTGTTTGCTGTGTGGCACTCGTGCTTACAGAGGTGAAACCAATCTGTGCTTTGTGCTCGCCTGCGTCTAGCCAAGTATTTTAGCGCGATAATTACGCGCTGCTCAAGTTCCGGACCGCTACCTATAACGGGCAGCAGCCCGCCATCGAGGCGGCTCGGCGTGGGCGTGGAGCAGAGCAGCCATGAGTACTACGCGCTGGTTGAACTTTCGGCATTTCTGTGGAATTCAATTTCAAAGCTATATCATTTTCATTTAATTTCACGCTTTCAATTTGCCAACCGAGCGACGACAGCACACACACACACATACACACATTCAAAAACAACTACTGGAGGGTCTTGTGGGCTATCCTTTTTGACTGCCTCTGCACCTAGTCGCCCTTTGCCACAATTCCTTTCACAGCGCTTTGTGTACAGCTCTCTCTCTCTCTCTCTCTCTCTCTCTGTCTCTCTCTCTCTCTCTGTCTCTCTCTCACTCTTTCACTCTCTTCGCCTGTGTGTGTGTGTGTGTGTGCGTCTAGATGACCTCGTCCGTGCCTCGCCGTCGGCGTGCCATAATAGATTTTTGCACCTATTGTCTGTAAAATGAAACCGTAACGAGCTACTAAAATCGCTGATACCCTTAATATGCATGTGGAAGCACATGTGTTTTGCTTTACTTTCTGCCATCCATCAATTTGATTGACAGGCAACATTTGAGTATTTTTCTGTGCTCACGTTTTTCTCTCGAGCTGATTGCAGATATCATGTTCGAATTCGATATGCCTTGCGCACAGATTTGTGCGTGGTATTGCAAGTGCATTGAAGGGCTGTGCATTGCTTGATTGGATGCTCCTTTGATTCAGTCTCTATTTTTGGCTGTTGGCGTCGATCTCCTCTATATGGATCCGATGAAAACCTCTTCCATTCACATGAGCTTCGGCCATTTCATTTTGTCAGCCAGCTAAGTTTAACGGGAGGATAAAAACAAAAAAGAGCTCGTCTCATATTCATGAATTGTTTTAAAAGTTGTTGCTTATATTTTTATTTCATTTCCTCTTTTCGTTTTGCTGGGGAAACAGCATGAAGTTAGGCCAAGTAAATTAAATTTTAAAGCTCTCTATTTCCGACCCTAATCAAGGCAGCAGCTGTGCGTGTGTGCGGGTGTGTGTGTAGGTGTGTGTGGGTGTGTTGTATCAAAGTGTAGGTTGGTGGTTGCAAATTTCGTTATTATTGAGAGGGTTGAGGGAGGGTGGGTGATTGGCTAAATGATGATGAAAACTTAAATACTTTATATTATGAAAAACTAACGTAATCAATTCTTGCTTTCTCTTTCTCTCTCTCTCTCTCTCTCTCTCTCTCTTTCTTACACACACTTGTCGCCCCTTCTTCCGTCTTTAATTACAATATATAGCGAAAACTTTGATTAATTAAAAGTAAAGAAAAGCGCAACAACAAAAAACAAAAGCAGCTCGATGCCGAGGAGCGACAAGCAACTCTTCGTGGACTTTTTGTGCGTTAGCCCTGTTCGCCCGCTTGCCAAGGACACCATTCAATAAACAACAAAGCGAACAAAGAACAAACAGAAATACAAAAGAGCAAAAAGAGCACAAAAAAAAAGAACTTAAACAAATTTCCAGCAAATCATCGAAATGGAATTGAGCATCGGAATTGCCAAGCATTTAGCGAGCTATAACAACAGCAGCAGCAACATCAACAGCAGCAGCAGCATCAACAGAAACAGCAACAGCAACAGCAACAGCAACAGAAACTGCAACTGTAACAGCAATAGCAACAAGATCATTATTCGAAGTTGTTCGAAAACTGTGTTGAACAATCGCTGCAACAAAAACAACGACAAACATCAACTAAATACCGAAAGCGACAACAGCAGCAGCAGCAGCAGCAGCAGCAACAACAACAACAGCAATAGCAATAGCACAACGATATCAGAAATAGCAGCAACAACAACAACAACTTCAAGCTTTACTAACCAGCTAGATCGAACAACCGATACGGCAACATCAGCAACAGCAACGACTGAAGCTGAAACTGCAACAGCCGCAACAGCAACAACAACAACAGCAAAAGCAACAGCAACAACAACATTAAAAGCTGCAGCAACCGTCCATCAAGCAGCTGTTAGCCTCAGCAACACCTATAACAACAACAACTACAGCAACAACTACAACTAAGTCGGCAACAGTAACTGAAGCAAGCAACCAATCGGCAAGAACAACAACACCCAGCTACAATAATAACTGACAAGCAACAAACATTTGAGAGTCGAGCACCCCACAAGATGCAACGTCTACGTACAACATTCACGCGTTCGCGGACGCCGACGGGCGCCGAGATGAAGATGCAGAATAGCCTCGAGGTGCCCAAGCAGGTACAATGACTACAGCAGACTCATATATCGATTAATTATCGATGATCAGCTTATCGACATATTGAAGTGCTCGATAATTGCTCATATATGATCGATAATTATTGTGTTGTGTTATCGTTATTTTCTGTGCATGTTTCCTATCGATTTTGTTTAAATTACAATTTTTACCTGTGCAAATCGCTCAAAATACAATTATCGTTTATCGAGTCTTTTTTTAATTGTGCCAAGCTTTTCGTTTTCTTATCGATAACTTGCAGCATACTAATCTCAGCTATTGGCAGTGTTGCATGTTCGATAACTTATCGCTTTTGTTCTTGTTTCTGTGATTTTGTGTTGTGTCCGCATGAACGGCAGCCCCTCCTTCTTCTCTCGACTTTTCGATGTCTCATGTCTCTGAGTAATGAACAGCTATGTTTTACTCTCTCTTTCTCTCTCTCTCTCTCTCTCCCTCTGTTTGTCTCTGCTTGTGCTGTGCATTCCTAGGTGCGCTCCGCCTCGTTTGACGAGATGCAGCTGGAGGCGCAGCGCATGTCGGCCCACCTGCTGAAACAACAGTCGTCCTCGTCGGCGGACGAGAGATCATCGGAGGGCGGCTATCTGCAGGTACCGCAGGCGGCGCATGCGCAACGCTCGCACAGCTTCGACTCGGCGGCTGCCTCGGTGGGCAGTGACGATTCGGGCGCCTTCTTGGAGGTGCCGCGCCGTCTGAAGGCGCGACGCAGCTCGTCGACTAAAACACCGCCGCCGTGCATCCATTGCTACTATTTGGAGCAGTACGAGAAGCAGATGAGCGCTGAGCAGCGCTACTTCATTGACCATCGGGAGCTGACAACGCTCAGCTACAGCAATACCAGCTCCGAGGCTAGCGACGATGAGGACATTACCGAAGCGCTTGAGGATGACGAAGAAGACGATGGGGCGGATGGACCAGCAGATGCCGATGCAGAGCCCGATGCGGAAGGGAATAGGGATGGGGACAGGGATGCGGATGCGGATGGAGATGCCTGCGGCGAGGCGGATGCCAGCGGAGGCACCGAGCTCGATGACGATGCGGCCGCCGAGATGGACATACGCATGTCCAACCTGAGCATGGGCAGCAGCATTGAGGAGTCGAGGGCGCGTCTGCCACGGCAAATGCGTCGCCACACGATCGGCAGCTCTGTGACTACCTCTGAGGATGAGGGCCTGGAAGGCTCCGACCATGGCTCGCCGCATTTCGGCAACACGCTCCTGCCGCCTCAGCCGACCACGCCCTGTGGCATCACCTTCACGCTGTCGCCGACCAATGGCGACTATCCGCCATTTCCGACCTATGCGTTTCCCATTGACCCCAGCTCGCCGCCCATTACGCCCACGCCGACCTCAGCGACCGTGGTGCGCTCCAGCCCGCTGCTGGAGCTGCCGCCCTCGGCTGCCAGTCATCTGCAGCTGAGTGCAACCGCCGCCGCAGCAGCTGCGGCCCTGTCTCTGCCTGCCGCCGGCAGCAGCGGTGGCACCACCACCATCAACGCCAGCCCCATTTGCATCAGCGGCGATGTGGATGAAACTGGCGCGGCGATGGGCGTGCTACCGGGCCGGGCGCGGCGTCGCTCCATATCGCGGCAGGAGGCCATATTTGTGGAGCCCACCGGCAACTCGTTGGAGAATGTGTCGCACGAGGAGGTGGACAACACCAAGTCATCGGTGGACACGGCAGACTCGCTCGACGAGGCCTCCACCATGGCCACTTGCGGCTCCCCAACGGCCGCCAATGCTGCAGCTGCGGCAAACGCGGCTACGGGTGCTCATCACGCCGGCTTCGTGGTGCGGGACATCTATCTAACTGTGCCGGATCTGAAGCGGGATCGTGCCGCCTCGGTGGACTCGTGCTTCACGAAGCTGTCGTCGGGCGGCAAGACCGAGGAGCTGCAGCCCACCGGCGATGGCTGCTTCCTTACCGTGCCCAACATCAATGCAACCCGCTCCCGCTCCGTGGACATTGTCCTGCCCACCGACGAGCAGGCGCGTTACAAGGCGCTCGCCATGACGGGCAGCGGCGGCGGTGCCAGTGGAGCAGCCGCTGGCCTCTATGCGGATGGGTAAGGCACTCTCTCTTAACCTACATAAATTGTTTGTTTGTTTGTCTTTTTGATTGTTTATTCGTGTTGTCCTTTGTTTCCTTCTGTTTGCTTCAGTTTGGGCCAATTACTAAACATTTAACATGATGATTATTATTATAATAAGAGAAACGCAGCTATCGATGTATCGATAAATCAGTGCCGAACTGCTTGCCTGAGTCCTGAGTGCTCGAGGCCAGGCAAGGCAGTTTGTGATTTTTCGTCTATCGATATACTTACAAATGAGCTGAGGGACTTGCAACTTGTTTGCTTCTTAGCCAATTCAATTGCGGCTACTTATCGATAAATATTTATATTTTTGGCTTACAAACTTTGGCCATTTCATTTCGTAGCTACACGGCCAGATTAATCAACATTGAAGTCGATAAGTTCGGTGAGCTTCGCCTAGCTCAATTAGCATTATCATCTTAGCTCGACACGTGTTTGCCCCTGTGATGTGGGCGAGGTCTTGCGGCTTTAAGCCTAATTAGAAAAAAGGTTCGCTTAACTGTGGGTAGCAGAAAGTTAGAGCCACATTTCATAATTCACAGGCGGTGCGCGGTCATTGACTGGACGGCTGGCTGTGCTGTACTGTGGCAGTAGTGAAAGCAGGAGGCGCACAGGGTGTTTCGGCTGACGCATGTATAAATTATGGCGGCTGTTGTTGAAAAAGCGAGTCAGCCAAGCGATTTCCTTGAATTACAACAAAAGTAGCACATAAATAACATTCAAACAAAGTGTCCTGTTGCCCAAACTGACAGGCAAGCGAACAGGACGTACGGACGGCGACTCCTGTATACGAATGTTGGATAACCGTATACCCAGATAGCCCGGACAGCCTGGAGGACAGCAACCGCTTCACGCTGAGTGTCGCCCGAGTGTGTCCAATTGTGGGCAATTTGTAAGCGGGCGAAATGCTAAGCTTGGAGGCGTGGCAGCCGCTGTTGCCAAATATGGTTAAGCCGTTGTATAAACTTGTTTAGATAGATTGATGATTATGAGTCTTGCGACAGGCATGCAAGTTAATCAGCCTGAAAAAGACACAACTTTCTGATGGATAGCCAAGTTAAGCGGCTAGTTATTTGTTTTTTTTTTCCCCGTTTGTGTGGGAGTGTTGTTTTTTTCTGTTGCCCTGTGTCTCTCTTAGACATATCTGGAAAAGTTAGCCGGCTCACAGATTTTATACTTTTGACGGAATCGTATCAAATTACAGCTGCGTCAAGTGAGGACAGAGCTGCCAGCTTTAAGTGAGATAAATCGTATGTCGAGCTGCACATTAAAAAGCTATTTGAGTGTTAGTTTTAAGAGCAAAGCGCACTGGATATAGACTAAGAGATTCTAAAGTCTTTACAATTAAAATGTAAATATTGTAAATATGTCGATTGAGCTGCTGAAATGCCGTCTAAGTCGTAGCTCTCTCAATTTGCTCTCGTGTGAGCAGACCTAGAGCTAGCCACTCTGAGATCTAAGGGACAACTAACTGCGCCTTGCTTTCTTAAAGCTCTCTCTATAACAGACTAATCTTAAATATTTACAGATTTTTGTGTGCTTTTGTTTACATTTATGTTTGAGATTTATGTTAAGTTCTTGACTTTGCCCATATTCGGCTTAATTTTGCCCAATACTCACACACATATTTCCTAATGCTTGTTCAAATTTACTAAGGTTTCTCTTTCATCTCCATTGCAGGTACGTACATACATACACATATATATCACGGTCAAGTGAATTTGTAGTGCCCATAGGCCGGCAGAATATGAAACCACAGTCAATTTGCACAGATAAGTATTGAAAGCTGTTAGCCTTAAGCGAGGCCGAAAGACAAGCAGAGGAAGACGAGGGAGATGCCACTCAGTATTGTATTTACACACGAGAGATTTCCTTTTTAATTTCCGATTCATGTGGTTGCGTGGTGCAGGCACGGATTGGACAGCGGGTGGGTCGGTGGGATGTTCATTTATGAGCGGATTTCTATATAAATATTTGCTCATGTTTATTTTTTTGCAATCTTGTCTTGTTGTTGTTGTTGTTGCTTTTGTTGTTGGGGATCTATTAGCAGGCAAGCGGCTGGGCATTTGGGTTGCGCCCCGAGCGGATGGCAATGGCCATCATAAAGTTGATTTTTGATTTACGATGCTCAAGCGTGACATGTTATTGTCTATCTGCACCACCCGTCCCACCACCCACATCACATCATTGTGCGGGAGCGACTGGTGGGGTGTGCTGGTTGGCCACCCCTAGCTATTAACTGCGCAATGATATGTTTAATTTTTTGACCTTTTGCTCAATAAAATGGAAAATATTATAAAATCATTCAATCATGCGGCGCATGTCGACATTGCAGTTAGCCATTCATCCAGCCAGCCAGTCAAACAGGCTGTTTAGTTTCTTTTTTTTTTCTTGTTTCTTTCTGCTTCGCTTCCCTTTTTTTGGTGGCTATATGCGGCTCATTCATGCGAATTCGACGGCCATCATTGTGGCTGTGTTTTTTTTTTTTACGCTCCCTTGGGCAGCCCAAGCAGCAACAGCGATAACAATAATAATAAAAAAAAAAAAAAAAAAAAATAACAACAAGAGCAACAGCAAACAGTGAACTTCATTTTTATGACAATGGCGAAAATAATTTTATGAAAATTCTCCCCAGAGGCGCAAAGAATTGCAGGCATCTAAATTACCATAAATACCAGAGGCGTTGTGGGAGCATTTGAAAAGTGGTGAAAGTGGGGGACGTGGGGAGAGTGGCGTGAGCGGGTTCATTATAGCCACTGACCCGGCCATTAAGGGGGCACTTATAGCCCAAAGGCTGGACACGGCTCAATGCTGTTAATCATGAGCCAATGCTCAGTGCAGCAGTTGTAAATAGCCGAAAAGTGATAGATTAGCAAGCGATCAACTACTCGAACTGAAGCGGAAATCTAGATCTACATGGCCAGCGGTTAATTGTCGACTGATCCAAGCAATGCAATCGCTGAGCACAAAGAGAGGCGTGCGTGGGGGTGAGGGTGCAGAGTGAGCTCGATCAGCGATCAATGCATTGAGTGAGCCACGACGATCAATGCAAAGCGCTTTATAACACCAAGAGAAGCTGCTTAGCCACGGCGTAATTTGAGTTTTTTAGTCCAGTAAGAAGAGTTTTTCTTATATCCCAACACTCAAACTCTTCTACATTAGGGCTAATGCCCATGATCGGGTTTTAATACTAACAGAGCTCAATGAAATTCGATAAGGCATAAAATACCTATGCCTATGACCTGAAATCCGATATCTATATAATAAATAGATAATAAAATAATAATAGCCCATATACGTAATATTGTTGACATATTCAAAACTAAAATTAAATTTGTTTATTTTTTTAAAGAGCTTCGTAGCAAATTGTAAGACTATCAAATACATAACAGTATTATTCGAATGCATCTTCTGACAAATATCTAAAAAAGTTTCTGTGCACTTTTCACATAGAATTTCTCGAATTTAATTGAAGTCTATAATCGATTAGGCTTACCAAAGTCGAAAAAGTTACTGTTGGTAAAGCTATATATAATTCATAATTGGTAAATTATAGTGCATATAAAATACGCACAATATTGATTTAAATATTTATACATACATATATCGAGTATTTATAGATTTCTATAATTACAGATTCGTTTCAGTTGAGCGATCTGTGAAATATTTTTTCATTTGATCTAATATTTAATAATAAGCGCACAAATGGTTTCGCTTGACTGTGAGAGATCATGTGATTCGAGTATAAATTATATGCCCATAATATTCGCATTTAAATCAAATTTTCGGCGTATTTCAGCCGAGTGAGTAACGATCTATAATTTCGATGGGATGGCTTCAATACGTTTGATCCATCATCAGATTTATGGAATCAATGATTGGCATATAGTTGAATATCCCTAATATAGAACTGACGTAATTATATATTAAATATAATACCCAAGATGATATACGTACGAATATATATTAGTTCCATTTCATCGAACTACATTCAATACACTTTGAAGCGCTCATCTAGATCGTGTGTGCGTCTGTCTGGATGCTGCATATCGCTGCAGTCTAATTGACTTCTGATGGCCACTCAATTTTTCGGCTAGACCATAAAAATGTCTATCGTAATGCTGTCGATGCTATTGTCCATGTGCAGGGTTGGGCGAGGAGGGGGACGTGCTCTGGCCGGAGTTCCAGTTCCGGATTGCTGACGCACACCGCAAATAGCCAGCGCAACAAGAGGCAGATAAAACAACAAGCAGATTTCTGTTTTTTGCTAGCCCATACCCTAGGCTCATTAACAGTGTTGCAGGGTGTATTGAGTCGAGTGTTTTAGAGGAAACTATTGATTAGAAATACTAGAGATTTAATGGAGATCCATTTTTGATCAATGACTTCGATATCTTTGTGCTGCGCATAAAGATTAGGCACTTTTATCTAATACTGGCATCGAATGCTCAATTGCCATAAGTGAGCGAGGTGCTTGTTACAGGGCACCTGTTGGTCGGGCAGTCTAATGGTTTACTTGTCTGGCAACTACGTCATCAACAATCGTCAATCGTCAGTCCGTCAGTCGTGTGTGTACGCGTCGTGGTGGGGACTACGGGAGCGACGGGGGCGACGGGGGCGACGGGGGCGACGTCTACAAAACGCCAACAACAAAGGCAACAAAATTGAAATGCAAATTGAAGGCACAAAGCGAAAAATGCCAGCGAACAATCAAAGCGAGACAAAAGCAGCGCAGCTAAAAATGTCACCATGGAAATATGAAAGCAAAGCAGCAGGCGCAAGAGATCCCAACAAATTCACAAATTAACCCCCCCACCCAACCCATCCACTCAGTCACACGAATGAGCGAGCGAACGAAAGAGCACGATCATACAGTACGCACACACACACACACACACACACACACATGCACTAGCCACACTAGAGAACGTCACACAAAACTCACCACAAATCGGAGGTGACAAAGCGCGCAACTTGGCGATCTGCTGACGCTGACGTCGACGCTGCCGCCGACGCAGAGCGCGCCGCTGCTTGGCTGCTGCTGCGTCAGCCGCTGCTCGACGGCCGATCGCTGCCTCAGTTGCCGTGTGTGGTTGGACGCCGCCAGCCAGCGAAAAGAACGTGAACGTGAACCGTAAAGAGTCGCAGCGAATTAGCTCACGCACGCACGCATGCACGAGGCACGCGCCGGCTCGTGAGCATAACAAAAGAAATATTGAAAGTTCTACTGAATACAGATTTGATACATAAATCATAGTGACAAATGTATAAGGAAGTGTGTGCGCTGATGCGAAATCATTTTTTTTTTATGTTTATTTATTTATTTATTTATTTATTTTTTTTGTGCAGTAACTGCGACTGCGACTGCGCTCAGGCAGAGGATCTATGAGCAGCGCAAAGTTTAGATAAAAACAAATTTGATGCAATTTCGCTATAAACTCTTGTAATAATACTTGATGTTGTTGCTGTCGTAATTGTTATTGTTATTGTTTTTGTTATTGTTCCGATCCGCTAAAGTGAAATATGTCAAATCAAAACAACAACAAGCCGTGGGCGTAAGGCGATGGGCCTGCCGCTTACTCTGCGCTCGGGTTAATTGACAGCATTTCAGCATTTGATATTTCACAGAACATTCGGTCAATTGAGTCGCTTAGCAGGGGCAATGTTTAATTTAATTAATCGATGAACTTGAAAACAAAAACACAAAAACCATACACACCTCATCGCACGCTCAAACTAAAAATAAGCCGATGAGTCGTTAGCCGCAGAGACATGTAAACAAACGCACGAGCAGTGTTGTAAAGCGCGCTTGGAGTGCTGCGTTAACACTGCTGCCGGCAACATGGCCCTAACACTGAAATTAATTGAACAATACAGCTTAGACAGCTTGCGAAGCTTGGAAACTCATTCGATCAGTAGCCAGTCCAGTTTTTGTTGCTGATTCGCAGTGAGAAGTTCATTCAACTCGATTTAAGCACTCTGTACTCGAATAGCTCAATTAGCCCGAAAACAAAGTACTTTATAGATATTTAACTCACATCGTTAATATTTAAAATTTATAAGTTCATGCAGCTTAAAACGTGATCTGGCTCATAGCTGAGGAAATGCGGCAGACATATTTATTGGCTGAACGCTTAACACGTTTCTTCCTTAAGTTCGCTAAAGGAGTTCTATATAAAAAGAAGTATGAACTAATTTTATATTCAATAATAAATATTAAAATATTATCAAAACCAGCAGTCAGGTTATGAAGGAGTTAACTCCTATAGAGTTGTTTCTTTAAAAGTCAATAAAGTTTTAGTAATAAAAATAATTTTTAAAAAAATGCAAATAAATTAAATTCAATAATAATAATATATTGAAGGAAATAAAAAAGTGATTTCAACTCAAAACCCTGCAAAGCTATTGAAAAGTGTAAGGAAAAATTTATTTCCAAATTTGATTGATAATTTATATAAGACCAAACATCCTCAATATATTTGGAGCCCTTTAATACAAAATACATATTAGAATAAAAGAATAAATATTTTCAAATTGAATTTAGATTTTTTCCATAAGCAGAACTACAAATTTCATTTTTGTTTATTAGAAAATTCTCAAGCTTCATAAATCTAATAAAGTCAACATTTTTAATGCTTTAATTAATGAATGTTAAAATGCATTAAAATATAGCCAGCTGCCTAAGCAGCTGTCAAAACAGATTTGAATAAACAATTTCTATCCAAATATTTTGATCCAAGAACTTCGGAAATGAACACATAAATCAAACAAAGTCAACATAGATATTTAAAGCTCTAGATCATTGCCTCAATAGTTGACAAATATCCTATAAGCAAGCACTAGAAACGCTTCAATTAGTTCTAGAGCAACAATTCGCTAGTCTAAAGTTCAAGGAGATTTCTATCTATTCGCATAGTTCAGTTCAGGTGATTTAATTTTAATTTGGCTCAGCTGTGGCACTATGTAGCATGATTTACACATTTTACCTTTGGCTGCTGCTGCTGCTCTGTTGCTCTGTTGCTGCTGTGGCAGAGTGTGTGCAACACTGTGTGGCATGTGTGTGGCGCAATGCTGCTGTGTTGGCGTCGCAATAGTTTTTGCTGCTTGCTGGTGGGTGTGGCACTTGAACCAAAAGGCTAACTGCCAGCCATGACATTTCGAGAATTTCGCACTCATTTGAACGATCGCAACAACAACAACAACAATAACAACAATTACGTCGCGTTTCGTCTATTTGGCTTGATTTATTATGTTTTTTTTTTTTTCTTACGTCGTCTCTTTGGTTTTGCCTTTGGCGTTCACTGTTGCCAGCGTCAGCATCAGCGTCGCTGCTGCTGTTGTTGTTGTTGTTGGTGGTGGTGGTGGTGTGGTGGCAGCTGCGCCAAGAAAACATTAGAGGGCAGCCAGCCAAGTCGAGCACGCCCCTCACATTTCGAGTGCGGGGCGGATCGCTGGCATGGCAGCCAACCGGCATATTGCGCATACGCCCAGCGAGCCAAATATTGTAAATGTGCAATTTATGGCCAACTAATATCCAGTGGCAATTTATGACTGCATAAAATTGTACATTTTAATCAAAAGAGCGCTCGCCTTTGCGGCCGGCGGCCAACCGGCCAACCGGCACAAGGCACGCTTCCACCTGCCACCGGCCCAAAGCCCCAACAGAAATTCAAAAAACAAAAAACAAAAAAAAATTGGTTAGAAAGCAACAAGCGAGGAAAACAGGAATAGAAATGTGAAAATACAAAAATACTGAAAATTATGTTAAAAATAAATATCAAGTCACACACATGTTTTAGATTTGAAACGTTCGACTCGTTGCTGTTGCTGTTGTTGCTGTTGCTGTTGTTGTTGTTCCTGACGCTGCTGATGCTGGTGTTGTTTCTTATAATTAACTTAAGTATTTTTAGCAAAAGAAATTAACAACAACAGCGACAGCTACAGCGACAGCAGCCGCAGCCGCAGCACCAACAACAATAACAACAACGTAAACGCAGACATGAGCACAACAAAGCAACAACAGCAAATCGCAAAAGGCAAATCAAGTATTTCAATTAAAATACGAAAAACGTAAATTCAAATACCGTACAGCAAAGGCAAAGCAAGTAAGAGCATTTGTAGGCGGGTATGCGCGACTAGCTGATGCCCCAGCCAGTTTCACATATTCATCAAATCGAATTGAAGATGCCTAAATTCGAATACAGCCAAGCAAATAAGAACATTTCCAGCAGGTCTGATCGACTGGCTAATGCCCTTACCCCTAAATATATTCAGATGATCCATGTAATTTGCAATCGAGCTCACGCTGCCATGTCGATCGCCCATCAAGAGAGATGAAGAAACGATAGAGCACATTATGGAATAACAAGTATAATAATCTCTATATATATGCATATCCAGCTCTAATATTGTTGCCCGCCACACATAAACCACTTTCAACCATTTACATGCCCTTGCAGGGCACTCATACCCCTCGCTCTACACTTTTGACATGTGCTCGGCGTATAAAAACCAGAAAACAATTTTTTTCGCTCAACGTCGCCAACAAATTTGCAAATCGCACAAAATAAAACAGAGAAAAAAAAAATAAATATGCACACACACATGCGTAAAGCTCTTACTACGTGTGTGTGTGCCAAAATTTTACATTTTTTTACTCATGCAAAATACTGCGAGAGTCCAGTTCTTGCCTAATCCTGATGCCCTTAGCGCTTTGTCAGTTTATTTATTAGCCGGCTAAACCCCTTTACATGTCTCCATGCCCTGACCTCTCTCTCTCTCTCTCTCTTGCTCGCCCTTTATCTATCTATTTCTGTTTTTGCAACTCTTGCGCTCTCTGTCAAGCTTGTTGTTGCTTTTTTGATTTGTTTGCTCGCCGCTTAAAATTCATTCATAAATTTTCCAGTCTGTGATAAAAATTCATTGTGCAATAGATTAGAAAACTGTTTCCATGTTGACTCTTCAGCTGGCACACAAACACACACGTACACACATACGCGCACACACACATAGACCAGCTTAGCCAGTTTAAACAAATTTGAATCAACAATTGCTAGATTAGTTTTTTAGCGCTGCTCGTTGTTAGTTTGTTCTTTCAAAGGTTTATCCGGCCACAAAGCAAAATTATTTCACTTGTTTGCCACCGAGGCTCTACGTAAGGTATTATCTGGAAAGGTAGCTGAAGAAGAGAGATAGAAGATGGTAGCAGATAGAGAAGTGTAGAACGGAGAGTTTTTAATAGTTAAGATATAATAGATAATAGATAGATAGATAATACATATATATATATATATATATATATATATATATATATGTATATGTATATTTATATATTATTTTAACTTAATTTTATTTCATTTCATTTATTCTTACTCTTTGTATATACACACATAAATTGGGGATATGTTTGTACTTGTTCAAACGGTGCTCTTCCTTGGAATTGGCATATTTATGTATCAACAATTCGATTATAGGGAATTTAGGCTGTCATTACTTTAAGATCAACGCACAATCGAACTGATTTGGCCAGCTTTTGTGTTGTTTCTCGTTTTCTGCTCTCCAGATGGGCCCATTTTCCAATTTTCTGTGTGTTTTGCTAATTATGCTCTAACTTTTTGACGCAACAGCAATATCTCAAATGGAAAATAAGAATGTCGCCTCCACGTAGAGTGGAGTGGCAGTAGCTCGACCTACTTGGCGCTCCAGCACCCAGCACAGCTACCATTTTCCAGTTCACTGTTGCCACACCAATACCAACACCAACACCAACACCGGCAGCGGCACCTACACCGGCTTTGGCTTCAGCAGGTGTTTCTCGTCATCATCAGTGCTCCACTCTGTTTCTGCTTCGGTTTGTTTGCAAACTTTTGCTGAAAATCTGCGCAATCGCTCGAAGTCCTGTTCCCTAAAATCCCAACAAAGCCAACTGTCTCACGCTGGCTACCCACCGAGGAGGCCGTCTTAGCCCCAAAACCTACAAGTAGATGCCAACGCAAATTTCCGTATTTCTTATTGAAATGTTTGCAATCGTTTTGTGTGCGTCGCTGCTCGCGGCTCACTGCTCGCTGTTTGTCCTTGGCTGCGTCCTGCTGCCCGTTTCATTTTCAAATGCTTTTTCAGCCAAAACGCTTAATGCCAATTAAGAATATTAATGTCATTGGCAGCGACGCTCGTTTATTGTTGTGTGTGTCTGCCTCTTCCAATCTGTGAGGCACACCCGAAGCACTTCTAGTCCAGTGTCCGCTGGCTGCTGGCTGACTCCTGGTGCCATCTGCAGACTTTGTTCATGTTGTTGGCAGTGCAGATGCATTGCTGAATCTCGACCGAGCGTCTGTGTGGCAGCTCTTCAAGCATCTGCGCCTTCGAATGCTCGTTCGCATTGTTAATATTCATTAGCCTCGAAATCCTTTCTCGAGCTGTTGCCATTTGCACGAAAGAGCTTAGAGCTCAAGTTGCCAGTTGCCAGTTGCCAGTTGCCAGTTGCGAGTTACCCTTTTTCCTCCCTCTCTCCTTCCATCAGTCTATCTCATTTGTGCTCTGTCGTTTGGCACGTTCTCCCACTCCCGACAGCCACCAATTGAATACACAGGCACCATTAATCGCAATCACAAACGAGAAGACGTGCAGATAATTTTTCATTTTGCGCAGCTCGACCATACTTTTCATTGGCCAAATAAATTATATATACATATATATAAATCTCTCTTTCTCTCTCTATATATATGTATATACAATGAGCGTTTGCGTATGTCCATGGACTATTCACTGTAGAGTTGTTACCGGTTATTAATAGCAGTAACTGTAATTGTATCAATATGCCAAGCCAAGCCACACAAAATTCAGTGCCAAAATAGACTTCAAGCTGTTGCGTGCACAACGCTGCGTATACGTTACTTTATTAATTAGACAGCAGAATAGGGACCGAGTGCAAGGGTGACTGCCACTAAGCAAGCTTAAATTAGTCACTTTTATACAACTTGCAAACTTTCCGAACATTTACTCCTTTTATCTAGCGGAGTAGAAGGCGAAAGTTGTAATAGTTAGGGCTTTCATATACAAAATTTCTTATAGATTATATTTGGTGACTGCAGATTTAGACATATGTAGGAGGAAAGGACTTGGCTATCTATGGCAAAGGCTTAGCAATGGCTGTAAAGTGAATGAAAAGACAATATTAAACATCAAATTTTATGTTTTCAACATACGATTCGAATCCTTCTCATGTTACTTTATTTAAAAAGGAATAAAACACAGTTCAGTATAATATAATATAGCTATAGCGCCTTGAAGTTCTCCTGCAATATACGATTGTTGATTGTCTTTGATTTTGTGCTGTTGTACTTGCTTTGAGTACGCTCTAAATTGCAAATGCTTATCGCTTACGAGCACACAAAGGAATACATGCAAATGTTTATTATATATGTATATACTAAATGCGATGCGACTCTTACAACAAAGTCATAATATTATTGGCAAGATATCGCTATATTCCCACAGAAAAATTCTTTTCATAATCATTTCGGCTGCTCGTACAGTGAGTGGGAGCAGGAGGGAGAGAGTGAGGACGAGAGCGAGAGCGAGAGCTAAACGATAATAATAATATTTTTATTATGTCGCAAGAGTCGGCGAGTGTCCGCTGAGTGAATTTCTAGCTCGTGGCGCAAACGTAAATGCAAATTTGCAAATTGCAAAGTGTCATTTATTGAAGAGAGTACGAAAATGTTTTCAAGGCTTTTATTGATTTTGTCAGAGCGGATAGAGCAGTTGGAGACGCAGAGGTGGCCCAGTTGGCATTGAATGCGATGCGGTCTCTGCTCATCGCTCTGCACCGTCTGCTGGCCCCGACACCGATAGAAAGGCGTTCAGATGGACAGACGGACAGTTGGACAATTGTCAGTCCCTTAAACGATGCTCATTCAGACTCGGGCTCAGACTCAATGTCAGTCTCACGCACATTCAGTGTTAGTTTCGAATTCGGAATCCGATTCAGATTCAGATACATATCCCCCATTTGCATATAGCGCTTTGTCCGCTCAGCCAGCTTCAAAGGCGGGCATCCAAATTAATCGCATTTGGATTAAAATTACGCCTCGGACCATGTTTGGTCCACTGGCTAATGATAGCGGCCAAAATACTCGCCTGCTTGCCTGTTATTTGTCAATTGCTTGCTTTTATGCTGCGCACTGGCACGGCGCGTGCTTAGATGGGCTGCGCTGCTATTGCGACAGTCGAGTATATTCGATAAGCTATATACATTTATATTTCCTTTGATCTGATTATAAATGAGAGATAGCAGCAGACAGGCAGAGGGAGAGATGGAGAGGGCGGCACTGCACAAATTGCAAGTGTTTTGCATGATATTTGACTCTCTGATCAAAATTGATTGCCATTTCACATCAGGATACCCCTATTTTTTATTAGAAACTATTTTTATATTCGTAAACAGGTATTGCAGTCAATATCCAATTTACTGCCCTGAGCCATTGGCAGCCGGAACAGGCACAGGTGGCCGGTAAGGCCCTAAGGGCTGTGCTGCTCTCTGTGCCCGTGGCTCAACTGCGCCAAAGCGCTAAAAATATCCGCATATGCATCGAAAACTATTGAATTTCAAAACAAAGTGTGCGCTGGTCAGGCTGAAACTAGGCGGCGCCCAGATCATTGGGGCGGCGTAGACGTGGTGGGGGCTGGGCCTGGAGCAAGGGCAGACTAGGGCTAGAGGGAGCTGAGCTGGTGTGAAAGTGAGGCAGGTCATGGGCAAAGTCCACGTCAACTCCAGCAATACACAAACAGAATGCACGCCATGTTTGAGTGGCAAATCAAACAGGGTTGCCACCTAGCAAAAAAAAAAAAAAAAAAAAATAAGAAGGAAACTAGTAGAATGAAGGATCATGAAATGTGGGCGTGTCGAAAAAAGGTCCTAAAATCGCAGTGACTAACGACAAACGCAGCACAGAGCAACGGGACATTTCCACCCACCCACACACACACACCTACACATACATATACTGGCTGTGTATATGTATGTACATTGAGCAATCGACAAGGAACTGCAAATGGACCCGGGACGGCTTGTTGTTTTAGTGTTTAGACGCCTTAAACGCTGACAATTGACATGCAAATCCAAGCAGCAACCTGCAATTTGCTTGGCCAAGAACAACGAGGGCAGCTCTCCACTTACTTAATTGCCTTGCCATCGTGGGGGGAGTGTGACAGAGATAGAGCGGCATGCAGGTGGAGAGAGAGAAGGAGAACGGGTCACGCTGTGTTTTCTTCATTTTTTTTTTATTAGTATTATTATTTCATCTCGGTTTTTATGTTGTTGTTATTCTGTTTTTCATCTGAATCTGATAAGAATTTAATAACAATGCATACAATATACAAAATGTACACAAATGTATTAAGCACGCACACAGACAGAACCAAAAAAAACACACACACACAGACAGACGCAGCAACGAGCCGAGCACGCACAGACAAGCCTCTGCGCTCGTGTTCTGAATAGCAGCGGGTGAAACAATCACAAAATGAGAGAAATGAAGTCACAAGAAAAAAGGGAGCTGGGAGCAGCCAAAGAGGGAGAAGCGAACGAAGTCGAAGAAATTTGTGAGGGCAATAAAAGTAAAAACCAAATAAATATTCAAATAATTATATTAAAAGCAGAGGGAAACGTTGCGGTCGGACACTGAACTAATATGCCCGTATCACAGTGAGCGCGTGTGCTCCATTGTTTCCATATTCAATTGTCTTTTCTAGCTGCTAACAATGACTTCTCTCAGCATTCCATTTTGTGCTCATGCCATTTCCGTTCGGTCTCAAAATACTTTTGGACATGTTAAAACAATTATGACAACGTTTCGGTTTTTCAAAGCTGGAATAAAATCGAAATCTATTTGTAGTTAGTGATTCAACGGTTTATGCAGCTGTAGGTCTGTTCCAGTGCCGAGCGTTTCAGCCAGCTCTCCAGCAGAGCACAGCTGATGTCAGCGAAACATTGGAATGAAACATAAATGCTGCCATCCCATTGCTTAGGAATTTAATGAGCCCCTTGAATGGGGTTGAGATCTGTGGGCGAAAAACTGATCAACTTTCATTACTCACCTCGTTTAGGAACGATATCTGTGTTTATTTCACATTACTGTTGTACCTCTGCGCGCCATAATGATAAGAGGAGTCTCTGCTGACGTCGCCGCCGCGGTCGCAGTCGCAGTCGCTGTCGAGGCAGGTTAGCCGTGTGAAAACCTATGCCGCTATGTGGCCCACGAACAGCTACAATCAGCCAAAACTCTACGCAATGCCAAAAACAATAACAAACGCAAACAGAAAATCAAATGCGAATCTAATGAGTAATCTAAGTGAAATGAAATGAGATCGTGATCGAGGAGCGCGGCGAGTGGTTCAGTTCAATTCGGTTCGACTGTGAGTCGACGGTTAGCCATGTTTATATCTTATTTGAACTGTGACAGCGACGGCAACAACAACATTATTAACAGTAACAGCAACAGCAGCAGCAGCAACAGCAGCAGCAGCAGCAGCAGCAGTGCTGCGAGCATCGCAACTCCAACGACGACGCCGACGTCAACGCCGTTACTGAGCATGGAGCGTTTGCTGCATGTGGTGCACGAGGAATTCCAAACGGAAGATGAGGAAGAAGAGCAGAAGACTATCGTCAGAAGAAGAAGAAGCAGCAGCAGTAGCAGCAGCAGCAGCAGTAGCAGCAACAGCAGCAGCAGCAGCAGCAGCAGTTACTCAGCGTTGACGTCAGCGTCGAATCAGCTGGGCGAATTCATTGTCGCATCTCCTGCATGCAGCGGTGCAGCTGGAGCTGGAGCGGGAGCAGGAGCAGCAGCGGGCGGAAGTGCGGTCGCAGTGCGTCGGTTTCGACGCTCATCAATTGGCATGCAGCGAAAGTCCGCTTTTCGTCAAAGGAAACTCGACTCGGTGGGCGCTTGGCGGCGTAAAAGGTGAGTCCCGTTGCTGCACGCGCCGCACCACCCACCGACTGGAATTTGGGAGAAAGCAGCTGAAATTGTCGTGTGCCACGGAACTGACAGCTGACATTTCCGCAGGCCTTCCAAATGGAGACTGAATGAGACACCTTCCAATAAGAATCATTCCAATTCAGTTGGCAAGTGTGCAAATTAATCAGATATATATAGGTATATCTGATTGGTAGCTGAACGAGGGCAGCTCGAAGGACTTTAAAGTCATTCGAATTCAAAATTTCTCAATTATTTTGTAGTAATTTAATAAAGATATTGCGTAACAGTTATATATTTTGTAGGTATATCAGTAAAAGATGTGAAGCACAGAATTAACGTACACGAGATTTTATATATAACAGATACATAATATTATTTAGGAAGTGCAATTGTCGTGGTTTCAAGAAGGAGAAAGAGGTTTTATATATGCTAAGCATATCATTGCATACCTAACTATATAGCATACTAACTTATTCCACTCCAATCTTAACCACTCTCGATACAGACGCACGGCCTCGTCGAGCAATGCCCGTAGACCAATTCGCATTGTGCCCGACTGGACGGAGAATGCGGTGCAGGGCGAGCATTACTGGAAGCCCACCTCAGCCTCGGGTGATCTCTGCTGCCTCAACGAGGAGTGCATTGTAAGTACCACATACACAGACCCACACACACACACACACACACACACACACACACACACACAGTTAGTCATCTGGGATTTGGACTGACGATATTGGACTGAGTTTTTTGGGGCTTACGGCTAATTCAATTACGACGGGGAGCACAAAAAGCGAAAAGCAACAAGCAGAATGAAACTTCATGTAATCGTGTAATTTATTATTTGCGTGCTTGTTCCACATACACAAATATGCGCTAATACATATGCAGACTCACATAGCACATACATATATCTGTAAAGTATATAACTTTGTTAGATGTTGTTGCGTTTGCAAACACGCACTCGATTGAGCGCATGTGGCTGGGGCTAAATAAATGGATTTCCCTTTGTTTTTCTTTTCCTTTCCTTTCCTTTTCTTTTTTTTTTCTTTTTTTTACTGTCAAAAGTTACAAGTAGTTTGTCATTAGGTAAATATGTATAAAGGTAAAGTTCAGCAGCAGTTGATTAAATAAAAGCAAGAACTGAATTATCAGCATGTGTGGAGCGCTCATTCACTATATGGTTTCAATAAATTTGATTAGATCTGGAGAGTAAATGCCTGTGATTAAGGTTAGAGCAAAGTATGAAAGACATGAATCAATTAAAGAGCAAGGGAAAGAGAGAGAGACAAAGAAATAGAAGGAACAAATCGATTATTAGAATATTAGGGATATTTGAGCTTTTAGCTTAAGTGAGCTCTAGTATTGAAATGCTGTCTTATTGTAGCTAATCTTTTGGATTCATTCGAAAAGTGAAGGAAAATATCAATTACTGCATAATCACTTGAGCTTAAGCAGACATACAACATTAGCTTTCAGCTTTCAGAAGCTTTCAACTCAACTCAAACGGACAATATGTCAAAGTATTTTAGAGCTTTCAACGGCACAGCGAATTAGATCTATATCAAACAAGTCAAGTACAACGTGAAATGTCAGCCCCATATTTCGCTTAGATTATGCTCAATTTCTGTGCGAATAGAGCTCGAAGTGAGCTTTTTTGTGGCCGTCGGAAAGTAACTCACCTTTCGCTTGCCGCGGCACTTGCAGCGTCTGTCCGCTTGATCCACACAGCACTCGAGAGCAGCGAGCGAGCTGTGTGTGCGTGCTGCGTGTGACAGGTTGACTGACGCACAATTTGAGTTGAAATTAATTGCACAAGTTTATTTGGAGACAAGTGGCGGAGCAGATGCTCAATGGGCCAATGGACGTCCAGTTGTCTGGCTGGAAGCTTACCTAACCAATTGGCCAATTGACTGAAGACAAACTGCGCTTACGCGTCGCTAATGTACACACCTGTCTCCATCTCCCTCTATCGTGCGCTCGCCGTCTGTCTCCTATAACTAATCGAATTGCTTGCCTCTGTGTGCACTTGCAGAAGAGCGGACAACGCATGAAGTGCTCGGCTTGTCAGCTGATTGCACATCAGAACTGCATTCCAATAGTGAATGAAAAGACTCAACTAGCGTGTAAGCCAACATACCGGGATGTGGGAATCAGGCAGTACCGGGAGCAGACGACCACCCACCATCACTGGGTGCACCGCAAGCTGGAGAAGGGCAAGTGCAAGCAGTGCGGCAAGGTGAGTGGGATCACTGCCAATGGGCTGTGCGCGAACAGATAATCCTTGGCATTAGCATAATCATCGTTATTATCGTTATTATCATTGCAGGCGGTGCAGAGCAAGCTATTTGGATCGAAAGAGATTGTGGCTTTGTCCTGTGCGTGGTGCCACGAGATATACCATAACAAGGAGTCGTGCTTCAATCAGGCCAAGATTGGCGAGGAGTGCCGCCTCGGTAAGTTTAGCTTTACCCATTGTCCTTATCGATGCCCAGCCAGCCGCTGCGGCCGCCATTGTTCGCCACTCTCCATTGTCCCGTCTGATTAATTACGTGACGTGAATGCAAGTAAATTCCGGCCCGTTAACTTAATTAAAATTTGTGCATTAAAATAACGCCTCGCAGTGCCGCCACTCGCCGGCCAAGTCCACTTACCCACAAGGTAGATCCACCTCTCGGCCCTTCTCGTCCATTGCCCATGGCCCATGGCCCATTGCCCATTGGTTATTTCCCATTGCCAGTCCACTCGCTCAGTGTCCCATTGTCTTAATTAACAACAGCAACGCGTAGTTTTTATTTTTATTTTTTGTTCTGTTTTTATTTTGTATTTTAATGCGTTATACACTAACCTACGGGGTATGGGATAAAATTCAAGCAAATCTTTTTTCATTTTAAATATATAAAAAGTATATTCTAAAATTGAAATCAGCTATAAAGTAGAAAAAATCTCAAACTCCGCATGTTCTCTAATGAAACGGCTTTCCTTGGTGTTTCACCTCTTCCATTTTCGTCGTCATAAAACCTTTATCTGCATCAAATAATTGTCAAATAATAAACTAATTAATTATGTAATCAAATTTGTGTGATTTCAACCATCATCTTCATGCTCATCATTTACTTTTACTTTCATTCTTTATCACATCAATATCATGTAATTCTCAATTGCTTTTATCTCTATCTACAACATAAAATTAGCTTATCCGTTAAATAAAGAAGTTTATTAATTTTTAAGCTTATTCTTTTTCTGTTATTTGCATGGATTTTCGTTCTATATTCACATTATTTAATTTATTTAAGCTTGAATTTCATTTTTTACTTTTTATGGATCCTTTATCTACATTTAAATAATAGAATTACCCAACATTCTCTTTTTTTATCATCCATTGTACATAATTTATACATTATCATATAATTAGCTCTTTAATTAATAAACTAATTAATTCGTTTTTAAACTCTTTCATTTCCATTATTTTCCATTTGTATCTCTTCAAATGAAAATTCACCTCGTTCACTTAGAGAGCGAATAAAACTCAGTTCTTCTTCGTTCTGCTTCTTCCGCAGCATCTCATGCATCGAGACAGTTTGTTTGGCCCTAAAGAGTATTTCCGCTTTGCTTAATTTCGTTTCCGTTTCGGCCTCTTTGACAGCTGCTTGTCTGCTCCGGTGCGCTGTTGTTGCTTTTGCTTTTGGGTCAAGTTCTTAGGTCATTAGCATTTATTTCGCGGAATTGACAATTTGTCAAGTTCTCAGCTTTGACTCCGGCTAAGTCAATAGATGAGCGCAATACGTGTCCTATGAATCATTTGCCGTAAAAACCTTTTGGCTCGGTGCCTCGGTGACGTCACGGATGACGGGAGAACGTAATTAGGGAATCAGCCGTCCCTTTATAATTGAAATGCAAAACACACACACACACATACACGCTCACACTGATTGAAAGTTTTCCTAACTGAACTAAAACCGATTGGGCCTTTGAGCAGTCTAAATCATCTCGTCTATTGATTGCCCGCTGTAAGGAAATTCCAAACAAATAGATGATTTTTATTGTTTTGCTTGGTTTTTGCAATTTGTTTAATTGAAAAAAAAAAGAGCTGAAACAAAGCCAACTCGAACGGGGACTCCCCTTTGTTGCTCGCAATCCATTTGCATAACGGATCCTCTGCATTGTCGCTCTACACATTGTTTCGATATGGAGTCTCAGCATCTCCAATTGAAAGCACACGAAATGTATATATGTATGTATATAACATTTCTATGAATGCGCCAATGAGAGCTGCATAGATTTTTATAATCCGCACTATATCTATTATTCATTCATTCTGCAATCAAATTAAATGTTGCATTTAGCAACATGTATTTTCATTCAGCAGCATTTTCATTCATTCACAAGGTGAAAATTGACTATCAAATTGCCAAAGAACCTATACAAAAGTTAACTGTTTTACTTTTGGGTTTCCGCTTTGGCTAGATGGCTGTTCAGATTTCATAACCAAAAACTGTAATTGTAAAATATTGTTTAGAACAATAAATCAGCTGCTGATGAAATTCGAATTCGAGTCCGACTCAGCTTGGCATCTCTTTAATCCAATTGCAATATCGAGGCCCAAGTGCTGAGCCCGAGCTGCGTGTGTCTCGGCCAGATGCCACTGGCAACGAAAGTTTTGCAGTGGGCGCTGCACTTGGTGTTGGCCGGCCTCTAAGAGGTGCTCTTGAGCAGTTAATATTGCAGATGCCAAAACTTGTGATTGTCAGATGAAAATACTTCTGCTGGGTGCTCTGGCTCTGGCTGTGGCTCTGGCTGTGGCTCTGGCTGTGGCTGTGGCAGGCGCTTCAACAAAAGGAAACCCCGGAGCGGCAAAACAATTGACCATGGACAGCTCGGCAAACTCGATTGTGGTTGAATTGATGATGATGAGAGGGTGGGGTGCTTGGGTGCTTGGGTGCTTGGGTGGCTGGACGGCTGGACGGCTGTATAGCTGGATGGCTGGGTGGTTGCCATGATGACCCCTCGTACAATTGTGCTGCCTGTGTGCATGGCAAATGCGTGCGGCACGGAGGCTGTGAATGCTTTTTATAAAGTGTCTCAATGAGCGTCTTGTTAACACACTCTCCTCAGCATAGCATTACACACAGACGACACACACGCGCAGGCCATGAGACAATGGCGTTGCCACAGGACAACGAAATAAAGCGCAAAATACAATTACAGGCGGGCATCAGTAAAGCCTAGAGCAATAACATCGCCACACATATCCCCCACCTTGGCCAGCAGGCTGCCTGCATTGCGTATCTCAGCTTGATCAGCTCGGCAGCTGGCATTGTCTTGCTGCCGCCATGGCCTGTCTTGCAAGTCGGCCAAGCCCACCCTTTCGCCCTCTCCCTCTCTCACTCTCTCCCTCGCGGCACCTGCCCCTGTGCTGTTGTGGCATTCATAATTGCGCCTTGACTTGGGGCAAGGGCCTTGGTATGTCGTCTCTGTGCCTGCTCCGTGGTGGCATGTGGCTTCTTCTCCATTTCTTTTGTTTGCCACTGACTCGTGACTGACTTCTGGCATATTTTCTGTGCTATTGCCTTGCTGGCTGCTGTTGTTGATTGCTTTGAAGGTGGCAATTGGAATTTGCTGCTCCTTGTCATTCCTTACTCACTCTAGACGGGCTCTCAATTAGCCGTACGGGCAATGAGTTGGTCAGCTGCCCATGTGGGCACGCATCTTCAAGCAATTGACCATTTATCAGCTTAACACCCATCCCTCGCTCACGCTCTATCTCGTGTCCTGCCCACCTCCTTCTTATCAATTTGTTTTAATCTAACGATTTTCTATATGCTTGCAGGCAACTATGCGCCCATCATTGTGCCACCATCGTGGATTGTGAAGCTACCGACCAAGGGCAACTTCAAGTCATCGATACGCGTGAGCAACAAGAGCAGCGCCGCGGCCGGCGCTGGTGGCGGTGCTGGCGGTAAGGGTAAGAAGCAGACGCAGAAGCGTCAGAAGGGCAAGGAGGAGAAGAAGGAGCCGCGCGCCTTCATTGTGAAGCCCATTCCATCGCCGGATGTAATACCGGTCATTGTCTTCATCAATCCCAAGTCCGGTGGCAATCAGGGCGTCAAGCTATTGGGCAAGTTCCAGCATTTGCTCAATCCTCGCCAGGTATTCGATCTGACGCAAGGCGGTCCCAAAATGGGGTAAGTGGGAATCCTGCACGGCACCACCACGCCAAAGAGTCATAAATCCAACTACCTAATTCCATAAATACTAAATGAACTAGTTCACATAAGTGCTAGAAACTAATGAAACATACTAAGTGAACTAGTGCATGAGCTCAATATGCAATTTACAGTTTAAGTTAGTTGATTTAGCTTTTAACAAATTGAACTAGTTCATGAACTATGTTTATAAGAGCAAACGAAACTAGTTCATTATAATTTAATAGTCATTATAATTTAATAGCAGATTATATGCACATACATTTCTATTCAACTAACAGCCAAATATTATGGAACTAGTTCATTATTTATGTTCTATCTATAATCGTTTTCTCTCCCTGCAGTCTGGACATGTACCGCAAGGCTCCAAATCTGCGGGTGTTGGCCTGCGGCGGCGATGGAACTGTTGGATGGGTGCTGTCCGTGCTCGATCAAATCCATCCGCCGCTGCAGCCGGCGCCGGCGGTGGGCGTGCTGCCCTTGGGCACTGGCAATGATCTCGCCCGATCTCTCGGCTGGGGTGGCGTAAGTGAAAATCTTGATGAATCTCTTTCAATCTCTGATTGTGGTTTGTTCCTGCAGGGCTACACGGATGAGCCCATTGGCAAGATACTGCGAGAGATCGGTATGTCGCAGTGCGTGCTAATGGATCGCTGGCGTGTGAAGGTGACGCCTAACGAGGACGTCACCGACGATCATGTGGATCGCAGCAAGCCGAATGTACCGCTGAATGTGATCAACAACTACTTCAGCTTCGGTGTGGATGCACACATTGCGCTGGAGTTCCATGAGGCGCGCGAGGCCCATCCGGAGCGGTTCAATTCGCGCTTGCGCAACAAGATGTACTACGGCCAGATGGGCGGCAAGGATCTGATTTTGCGCCAATATCGCAATCTCTCACAGTGGGTGACGCTGGAGTGCGATGGCCAGGACTTCACTGGCAAGCTACGCGATGCCGGCTGCCATGCCGTCCTCTTTCTCAACATACCCAGGTAGGAGGAGCCTCTGTCTGTCTAGCTGTATCATTTGCTGACTACTTGACATCCGCCATCCACAGCTATAGCGGCGGCACACATCCCTGGAACGACTCCTTTGGCCAGACGAAGCCCACCATCGATGACGGCCTCCTGGAGGTCGTCGGCCTGACCACCTACCAGCTGCCTATGCTGCAGGCGGGCATGCATGGCACCTGCATCTGCCAGTGCCGCAAGGCCAAGATCATCACCAAACGCACCATTCCCATGCAGGTCGATGGCGAGGCCTGCCGCGTCAAGCCCTCCATCATCGAGATCGAGTTGCTCAACCAGGCGCTGATGCTAGCCAAGCGCAAGCACGGACGCGGAGATGTCCAGTAAGTAGAGAGCTGCCCTACATGAACCTCAGTGGGCCCTCTAGCCCCTTTAGCTCTCTCAGTTGGTTTCTCTCACTGCCTGCCTTTACTTTCAATTGCTTTAACCGTGTCTCCTGCCCGCAGAGTCAATCCGCTGGAGAAGATGCAACTGGCCATTCTCAGGGTTACCATGCAGCAGTACGAGCAATACCACTACGACAAGGAAATGCTGCGAAAGCTGGCCAACAAGCTGGGCCAAATCGAGAT
This sequence comes from Drosophila mayaguana, assembly GCA_037075325.1. Lineage (NCBI taxonomy): Eukaryota > Metazoa > Arthropoda > Insecta > Diptera > Drosophilidae > Drosophila > Drosophila mayaguana. Next base: position 2,069,990 of record JBAMCG010000120.1, on the reverse strand, counting down.
CGAGTCGCAGTGCGATCTGGAGCATGTGCGAAACATGCTGAACGCCAAGTTCGAGGAGTCCATATCGTATCCGAAGGTCTCGCAGGACTGGTGCTTCATTGACTGTAAGTGGCTGTGGCCGTGCATGCCCGTCTTTCAATTCCTTGCATTGCTAACATACGTTCGTTCGGTCCACATTGCAGCGTGCACCGCCGAGCACTATTTTCGCATCGATCGCGCGCAGGAGCACTTGCACTATATTTGCGACATTGCCATCGACGAGCTGTATATACTGGATCACGAGGCGGCCACCATGCCACAGACACCCGACCAGGAGCGCTCTTTTGCGGCCTTCTCGCAGCGGCAGGCGCAGAACGAGCGACGGCAGCTGGACCAGGCCCAAGGCCACAACAACGGTAACACGGGTAGGCTTCTGTTATCACGCTGTTGGCAACGTGCGGCGGCCCAAACGCCGCCGCCACCGACGCCCCCAGAGGTTGCGCTGCAACAGCGGCTGAACCTCTACCAGCAGCAGGCGGCCGAGCAGCTGCCCTATATAGATAGGCGCATGTTTTGTCACCTCTATTATCGCAAGAAGCGCATCGAGCTTTAAGCGACCAACAGCAGCAACTCCCACTGCCCTTAGCCCAATCAAGTCCCTTCTCTATCCATCTCGCTCTCTCTCTCTCTCTCAAGTTTGTTTTTGTTTTTTCCGTTCGACTTTTGGTGTTTTGCCTTTTTATGTTTGCATGTTTACTAACTAAACTAAGTAACTAACACTAACTGAGACACACGCATACGCGCACACTCACACCTACACACACACACACACCAAAAGACCCTCACCCAGAGCTCACGTCGAGGCGGGAGCGAATACAGCTTAGTCCTTGCCACGCCCACATGTAAGTAACGCATCTGAGTATTTTCAATATATTTGGTATATAATCGCCGCTTACGTTAACAGTTACACGTAACAGCGACAAGGGCTAAACCGTATTCCGTTCTCGTCCACCAAAAAAAAAAAAAAAAAAAAAAAAACAAAACAAAACAAAACAAAACAAAACCCTCACCACCAATCAAAATCAATTGACCAAAATAATACTCCAGAAATCCAAAATCAAAAACAACAACAACAAAAACACAATACCAGCCCACCTACTGTTTCCAATTGCGATGGGGTAGGTTTTCCACGGCATTTATCAATGGTTTAGCCGATTAACCAATTAACCGATTAAACTTAATTTAGATATTTGTGTTCTGCTTGCTGCATTCCTTATGTATATACTCGATGGTAAATGGTGTACTAACAATTTGTCAATTTCTTTTTGAATTTAATACATCAACGCACACACATACATATATACACATGCATTTAAATGTGTACATATACACCTACACCCACGTACACACACACACACACAAAGATGAGGACTTGCAAATCGGTTCCAAGCCCATTAAAGTGATGAAGTGGAAGAGGTAAACCGCCATAGACAATTTAAGCCTCAGCAATCGCAATCTCAATTCTCATTCTTCATGCGCCCCGCAAAATTGTGAACAAAATTGGAGCGACGAAAAGCTGTTTGCTATGTCACTGCCTAGCTAAGCAGTCGCTATTCCTCTCTCTCTCTCCCACACACACTCTCTCGCAATGAGCTAGCTAACATTAAAGTTGACCTACAATTGGCTGTGCTGCTCTAACAATTGGCGCTTGCATCACTCATACTCCACACACTCGCTCTCTCTCTCTCTCTCTCACTATCTCTTTCTCACTCTCTCTCTCTGTCTATTTGTCTTTCTCTCTTCCATTCTATCTGCAACTCCTGCTTACTTTTCTCATTAAATTTTAATTTTCTTTTCGCTTCTGCATGCAGCAACAAAGATCGTTTATTCAGTTTTAACGAAGATGTTTTTGGTTATGGATTCAGGTACTCTGTATTTTCTCTGTTGCACTCTTGCTCTCTCTCTCTGTTTCTATCTAGCTATTCACTATATACTAAATACTATATATATGTATTTATCTTCTCTATCTCTATCTCGCTCACACACTCATCATTTCTTGCAGAGATCTCATCCTCGACTTGATCTAATGGCAAATGAATCAAAACTGATGCTTGAATATTTCTTTTTATTTCTCTACTTTCTATGCACACACACACACACACACGCATACTCTACTTATGCACATACACACACATATATATAATTATATATATATATTTATAACAAACGTACAAATAACAGCCCTATACTGGAGCAAACTTCCGATGCCGTACTACTAGCGGCCCAGCGCGGCGATCTGAATATGGTAGCTTTAACTTTTCTGTTCTCGTACCGATTTTTGTCCCTTTGTGTCGTCTGCTTTTGTTTTGTGTGCGACGCGCGCGCTATGTAGCTCTTGCCCGAGGCTATTCCTCGTTTTCCCCGTTATTGTCTCTCCTTCTCTCTCTCTCTCTCTTTCTCTTACCGACTCGCGCTCAGTCTGTCTCACGGTCTAATGTGCTCCTTTCGATGTGCGTCTCTTGCAGTTACGTGCACTACATGAACAAGGATACTCATTACAATCAGTGAACAAGAGCGGACAGACGGCGCTGCACTTTGCGTGCAAATACAATCATAAGGACATTGTCAAATACATCATCTCATCGGCTACACGACGTGTCATCAACATGGCGGATAAGGAACGGTAAATTGACACTTCTAGCTCTTTCCCCACTCTGCCTCTCTTGTTGCTCCCATTACTAAACTCCCGTTCTATCTCGTAGCGGTCAGACAGCATTGCACATTGCCGCCGAACAGAATCGCCGCGACATCTGCGTCATGCTGGTGGCAGCTGGCGCCAATCTGCAAGCGCTCGACGCCGAGGGCAACACGGCCATGATGGTGGCATTCAACAAGAACGCCAACGAGATCGCCACCTATTTGGAAAGTAAGCTGCAAGCAGAGCTGGCCAGCGGCCGGGCTGCCCCATAAGCGATAACTCACCATCCATCCAATCCAGCGCAGTCCATGTAGTGCTCGAATAGAACATCCATCCAGCATATAACCATTCGTCTGTGTGTGTGCATCAACATTCGAAATCCCAGCTGCGAATCGTGCCCACGTTTACATTTCTAATGCGCAAACACTTTACTCTTTTGCTGCCCACCAAATGGAACGCGTCTGTGAACTTGGCTAAATGTTCAACTGATTTCAAACTCAACAACAACAAACACTCAATGCGAATATCAACATTCCAACTCAATTCCAAATGCGACAACCCTGAAACGATTCGCTGCTGGCCAAAGGTCAAGAGCGTTTCATGCATTTGGAGCTGCAAACCAGAATTTAGGCTTAAGAAAATTCATAAGAAAAAGAATAGCAAAATCTATACAGCTAAAAGGCGAAGAGAAAGCGAAAGAAATTAGAGCAAGAATAAGATGAAAAGATAAAGAAAGTGTTGCCTACTTCCGGGCGCACACATTTAATTTTTAGTTAACAAGTTTTGTTTGTTAAATTCTTGCTTTAGTTTGATATATATATATATATATATATATATATATATATATATATATATATATATATATATATATATATATTTTTTTTTTTTTTTTTTTTTTTTTTGTGCCTATATTCAACTAATGGGAAAATACATAACTGCATTCATTCTAAGCAAAAGCAAATGAAAAAATTCAATATAAAATTATTTTTAAATTTAAGCAAATCAAGAAAAACAAAATACAATTCTCAACACAAGAAGGCGTTGCTTTAGCCCTTAAGTGACAATTTATTTTATGCAAGAAACTCAATAATAAGTAAAGGCAATTGTTCTCCCCATGCACACCAATACACACCAACACACATACACATACGTTTCTTTTGAATTTTTATTATTGTTTTCACTTCTTTGGCAAACAAAATTAAAAGATGATTATATTGTGATATCTAAATTTAATTGTACTAATACCCACGAAAGCAAAAACAAAAACAAAAAAAAAAAAAAAAAGAAGAAAGAAGACGAGGACAACCCAAACACAAACAATTCAAATGCAAATTTGTGGGAATCGAGCAAAGGCATGGGGCCCATGCGGCGTATGATTGATATTAGCCAAAGCATTTGCTTCACATACGAATACGAAACAATACAAGAAAACCAGCAGAAATAACAACAAAGTATACAGATATTCGCGTATAAATTATAGAAGCACATACCTAACCTAGCTATATATATATATATATAACTGTCTATACACATATATATATATATATATATATATATATATATATATATATATATATATATATTCTTTTTTTTTAACCTTAAATATAGTTAAGTGCAGTAGAAAGTATATAAGAAAAAAAAAGATAAGAAAAAATCTATTTGTAAACTGTTGTAAATTGCAATACAAGCCAAAGCAGAGAAGCAGCAGCAGATGCTATTTTGTCAGTTACATAGATGCAAACAGGATGCATTATTGTACACTACACATATGGTCTTATCCAATATATAACTCACACTCACACTCACACACATACATAGACACAAACGTATATAGAGTCCCATGCGCACACTCTATTTAAGCGATGCACAACCCAGAACAAGTTCCGCGTTCTCTGGATAAACCACATATTTCTTCACATTCTCTTAAAAATACAAGCACATATATGCATATATGCCATGTATGTATGTATATATATATGTATAATAATCATAATATATGCGTATATGTAGATATATGTACATATATGCATATATCGATGTGTTTCAAATTCAATCAAAGACTTTCACAGAGACTTAAGCGCCCGTCCTCACCCGCCCAGACCCTCAGGCTGTATAGAAGCCCCAACTTTCCTACGAACAAAACAACAAGCGAATCTAATGCCTATACAAACACCTATATATACATATAGCTATATAAATTTAAAGACTATTGGAAACTCTAAGCGACTTTATAACACAACTAACTACCACAACAGTAACTACAACAACAACAACAACAGCAACAAAAAGAACAATGAACAACAGGAATAGCGAAATACTTATACACAGCTATAGAACTCTAAGATTATACACATATGTATGTATATATATAGACTCATATATAGATATATATCTATATGTATCTACATAACTATTTTATGAGAGCAAAAATAATGAAACACATTTGCATAACACATATTCCGATACAAACTTATAGAACCGCAAATAAGAAAGAAAAATCCAAGATGAACTTATCTGATTGTATATTAAATATATCTATATATGTGTATCTATGTACATATATACATATACATATATATATATTATATTAATTTATTGGAAATTTGTTCATTAGATCACCTTTTGCTAGTGCTTTGAATGTAAAACGCGCTAAAGTCAATTATGTTTCGAAAATTTGCAACCCAATTGATTTAAGATATTGTTGAAAACAAAAAGAACAAAATCAAATCTCACTATTGAATATAAGGCAAGGTAATTAACTAAGCAACTCAAATCCTTAACTACTGTAAACCCTAATCATAGTTAGAACTAAGTCTAGTTTTAAGTACACACACATAAAATAATATATATATAAACAAACATATATATATATATATATAAATATAACTAAGACGAAGATTGATGCGAAAACTTCGACTGCCGCCTGGTCTTATGCAGCTCTTGGCTCGAGCTCGCTTTTAGGCAGCGGACGGCACTCCGAGTTTTCGACTGGGTATTATGTTTTGGATTTCATGCATATAGGTAGAAACATATATATATATATATTGATATATATCTGTCTAGGCTGTGCTGGGTGCGATCGCCATGTAGGATAATTTGTGGCAGCTCTCTTTGGATCGTGCAGCAAATGCCCCGCTGTCATGTGCCCGAAGGCTGCCACGAATTGTGCCGATCGAAGCGCACTCAGCGCAACGGATTAGAGGAGGGAGCTAGCAGAGGAGAAAGCAGAATAATATTTAGCAAATGACAATCTAGTGAATTTATTAGAGAACACAATACGTTTGCTAATTCAACACAGAAAAAAAATATTCTACTTAACTACTTAACGATATAAAAAAAAAACAAAACAAAACAAAAAAAAAAAAAAACTCTAATAAAATAAGAATTCCAATCAGTTTTCTATTTTCTTTGTTCCACTTTCACCTGCGAACAGAAATTGTAATTGCAATTGTAATTGGAAATTCTTTCCACTATTGCTTCACATTCTGATAAGAAGAATTGAAATTGAAATTGAAATTGTAGTTTGAGGATATATGAGAAGAACACGTGCAATGAGAAACAGTGTTGCCATGCGTTGCAGACAGTGTTGAGCAGCGCACTGTAAGTGGGTTTAACAAACACCTGTTCGGAGAACAACCGGGTCCAAGACAAACTAAGGAATATATTTTCGTGTATTTTGTATAAATAACGAAACAAGTCAGACACATATGACACCACATCATATTATATTATGACAACAATGCCTTGACAACACCCACACATACACAGAGACAGACAGACACATACACACATTGACATTTGAAACATTGACACGCAGACAGACGCATATAACCTGATAAATGTTCTACACATAGGCTAGAATGGCGAGGAATGTATATGTGTGTGTAGAGACGATCACACATACATATATGTATATATACATACACACATATAGATGCTAGACACATGCAAGCAGACATACATACATTAACACAGCATATTTACAAGAATATATATTTTTTTCTATGCATATAAGGGAATTGTTGAACAAAAAGGAAAACAACATGAAACGCAAGTCTTATGAAAACCTAGAAACTAAGGCAACAGAAATTGTAAAGGAAGTATCAGCAACAACTAAAAGAACTACACAACTTATTGGATTGTAAAGATGAATATAGAATATATATATACCTATATATGTATATATATATATACATAGATCTTCATAGATAAACGAGATAATGCTTCTAGTGAATACCTAATTCTAATTGTAATTTATTTATTTATTTAAGAAATACCAGACACAGTCACACCCACACGTGCACACACACACACAATCACACTTATACTGAGAGAATAAATATATTTAATTTCCAAAAGCAATTCAATTCCTAGAGCATGAATTTATGTGTATACATAATTTCTTTTCAGTTCTATTCCTAGATTTTGATTCGATTTTTCATTTTACAGCTAAACACAATTGGAAAGCATCGAAACCAAAGACAATTACTTTTCCTTTAAGTATACAAATTTATACACCTAAACTAAACGTTGAAAATTAAACAAGATAAAAACTTACGCAAGTCTGAAAGTATTTCTATCGAAGAGTTCTAAACTGCTTAAACTGTAAATTGTAAATAGTAACTGAAACTAGAAAATTCTTCAACTAAGCGCTATTAGCTGCATATATATATATATATATATATATATATATATATATATATATATATATATATATATATATATATATATATATATATATATATATATATATATATATATATATATATATATATATATATGTAAATCAATGTATATGTATGTAAATGCTTTACGCAATGTAATATACAAAACACTCATACACACATACACACACAACTATATATACACTATTGAATATATATATATATATATTATATTACGTACATATACAAGTATAATACAAAAAGTTAAAATTTTTTGATAGCCCTTAAGTGAAACATAAACAGACAAAAAGCAAAAACAAAATTAAGTATGGTATGCACTGCAAGCACTGAGGAATTTGATTCAATTTTACTTAAGATTAAACGAAAAGAGAAATTGAAGTAGCATTAAAAGAAAAACAAAAAAAAAGAAAAAAAAAATTTTAATTTAAATTTAAATTATGGCATAATATATGAAAATCATATTTGGAAAAACAATTAAATTTTTTTAACAATTTCGACAACAAAAAATAAATTGTAACAGATGAAAATGATCAAGCAATAACATCAGAATGGCAATGGGCAAGCAATGAATGAGCCAACATACATACACACACACAGAGACGGAGACAGAGACACAAACACAGAGACATACTGATGTACCAATGTATGTATTTGAATGGATTTGAATTAAATAGCTCGAACTCACACACTACCACACACCCACAGAGAGAGAGAGAGAGAGAGAGAGAGAGAGAGAGACAGAGAGAGAGAGAGAGAGAGAGAGACATCTGAACACACAGTTTAATCTGAATTAGGCATCTCAGTACCAATACATACAAACATACACACACACAAACATATACACTATAAGCTGGCACTTCTGTCTCACTCAATCTATCTAGCTATCTCTGTCTTTTTGCACATTACAAATATCATCCACAGCAACAATAAGAATACAAAAACAAATTAACTGCAAAATAAAGACAAAATAATTTAACTCAATGGCAAATGAATAAGCTTAACTATGTTAATTAAAAGAAAAATCCATTTTATGCCCAAAACCTAGCCACATTTTTAATATATATGTATATATATATAAATAAATATACATGTATATATATTTATATATGTATATATATATATATATATATATATATATATGAATTCCATCATTAAAAAAAAACAAAAAAAAAATACAAATTGCTATTCAATACATTTTCGGATACTCTATTATAAAAGAAATAAAATTTTTTTTGGTAATTCAAACTTAAAGGAAATTGTTTTTTTTTTTTTATTTTATGGGAAAATTTAGACTGGGTTTATCTGCATTAAAGGTCGGTAACTTCGGGCAATTGTTGGCGAATCAGCTGGGTACAAAGTACAATATACAATATGCTCTTCTAGAGACTATGTATTCAGGACTCATATAGGCAATATTCTAGCTCGAAGTCGCCTAAAAGTCTGCTCATATATATATGCTCTTGATATAGGACAGCCTAAAAGTATATACGAAATGATGGCTAATAACGCTCTTGCCTAGAAGCAATCAAAGTTTTGCATATACACCATAAATCACACGAAATAGTAAATAAACAGTAGTATTGTAGAGTTGATTGATAAGCCTTTTTTTTGCGACGTTTTAAGTTTTAATTGCTTAAATTGCTTATCAATTTATCAGCTGATATGAAGCCGCCTGGCCAAAAAGTGTAGCCGAGCAAATGCCCGTGGCTAGCTGTGCTAAGCTCAACAGCAGTTGGCACTGCTATTGGCATTGATATTGGTATTGGTATTGATATTGGCTTAAGTGGTTAGATAGGCAGCTGCAAGCACTGAGGAATTTGATTCAATTTTACTTAAGATTAAACGAAAAGAGAAATTGAAGTAGCATTAAAAGAAAAACAAAAAAAAAGAAAAAAAAATTTAAATTTAAATTTAAATTATGGCATAATATATGAAAATCATATTTGGAAAAACAATTAAATTTTTTTAACAATTTCGACAACAAAAAATAAATTGTAACAGATGAAAATGATCAAGCAATAACATCAGAATGGCAATGGGCAAGCAATGAATGAGCCAACATACATACACACACACAGAGACGGAGACAGAGACACAAACACAGAGACATACTGATGTACCAATGTATGTATTTGAATGGATTTGAATTAAATAGCTCGAACTCACACACTACCACACACCCACAGAGAGAGAGAGAGAGAGAGAGAGAGAGAGAGAGAGACAGAGAGAGAGAGAGAGAGAGAGAGACATCTGAACACACAGTTTAATCTGAATTAGGCATCTCAGTACCAATACATACAAACATACACACACACAAACATATACACTATAAGCTGGCACTTCTGTCTCACTCAATCTATCTAGCTATCTCTGTCTTTTTGCACATTACAAATATCATCCACAGCAACAATAAGAATACAAAAACAAATTAACTGCAAAATAAAGACAAAATAATTTAACTCAATGGCAAATGAATAAGCTTAACTATGTTAATTAAAAGAAAAATCCATTTTATGCCCAAAACCTAGCCACATTTTTAATATATATGTATATATATATAAATAAATATACATGTATATATATTTATATATGTATATATATATATATATATATATATATATATATATGAATTCCATCATTAAAAAAAAACAAAAAAAAAATACAAATTGCTATTCAATACATTTTCGGATACTCTATTATAAAAGAAATAAAATTTTTTTTGGTAATTCAAACTTAAAGGAAATTGTTTTTTTTTTTATTTTATGGGAAAATTTAGACTGGGTTTATCTGCATTAAAGGTCGGTAACTTCGGGCAATTGTTGGCGAATCAGCTGGGTACAAAGTACAATATACAATATGCTCTTCTAGAGACTATGTATTCAGGACTCATATAGGCAATATTCTAGCTCGAAGTCGCCTAAAAGTCTGCTCATATATATATGCTCTTGATATAGGACAGCCTAAAAGTATATACGAAATGATGGCTAATAACGCTCTTGCCTAGAAGCAATCAAAGTTTTGCATATACACCATAAATCACACGAAATAGTAAATAAACAGTAGTATTGTAGAGTTGATTGATAAGCCTTTTTTTTGCGACGTTTTAAGTTTTAATTGCTTAAATTGCTTATCAATTTATCAGCTGATATGAAGCCGCCTGGCCAAAAAGTGTAGCCGAGCAAATGCCCGTGGCTAGCTGTGCTAAGCTCAACAGCAGTTGGCACTGCTATTGGCATTGATATTGGTATTGGTATTGATATTGGCTTAAGTGGTTAGATAGGCAGCTCGATAAACAGGTGAGTTGTCTTAGCAATATTGCGTTTCTTGCCTTATCTATTGGCGCAAACGGTAGCCCGAACCATTCCACTCCAGAGCTATAAAAGCGGACCACTCCGTGGCACAGACCAAAGAGAAGACTCCTGATAGCCTCAACATGAAGTTCACACTGTTTGCTCTGCTTGCAGCTTTCTGCGTGCTCAGCGTAAGTATGGAGCGAGTGCTCAACTGCTGAATGGAGGATTAACTAGCTTGGCGTATGCCTTGTGCGTTTGCAGGTAAATGCCGGCACCTGGCAACCGCTGAGTGGTGTGCCCGAGATTGACATGGCGTTCGAGCCCAGCGACTTTGCTGATATCGAAGGTGAAGTGGAATTCGAGCCGGAGCTCTTCGGCTTCTTCTCGGGCGTATGGTGGACCATCAAGGCGGCACTGCGCAGCGTTAAGGGCTTCAACTGCATCCTCAAGTGGGTTGTGGGCATCCAGGACAGTGCTCTGCAGTACAATGCTGATATCGTCAATTGCGGCATCGCTGCCACCGCTGAGGTGACCAATCTGATCAATGCCAACTTGAAGATCATCAACACCGCCAGCAACATCATCAATCTGAAGTCCACCATCTGTGCCAGCACCCAGGAGCCCGAGGAGCAGTCGATCACTAATAGCTGTGCCGTCAAGACCCTGGCCCAGGTCTTCAGCCTGTACAAGCAGGTGAAGTCCGCCATTAAGTTGGCCAAGAAGATACCGCAGACCGGTCCCAATGCCGTCTCCTGCATTAGCGATGCTACCAACACCCTGACAAGCTACTACACCCAGTTCCCCGCCAACATGAAGACCTGCTCCAAGTTGACCAGCAACTAAGCAGCTGTCTTACCAATTCTTCTTTTTTTTTTCTAATAACATTTTAGTCAAGCAAATAAAATATATATAAAGCAATGGTAATGAGTTGTAATCTCTTTGGGGCGAGGCTTAGTTCTTTTTGTAAATTGAAAAGAAATTATAATATTTGACCTACAGTTGCAGTTCTTTATATGGTTAACAGTTAGAAGAGGCTTAGATCTGGTAATTTAATCTTAAGAAAGAGGGTAGAGTTATTGGGTGTAATGCGGGATCTGTAAGGCGGGATCTGATAGATTTTAAGCTAAGACTCGGTCCAGTAGGTGTGGTGGCTTAGTGGATCTTTGAGCTGTATCCTAGTCAAGCTGTTTAGCTGATCTTGAAATTGAACTTTTGAGTTCTCGCACGATGTAGCTAATGCTCAGTTATATACCCATTCATTTATGTGAATCTGCAGCAGCTATACAAATTTAATTTTCTTCCTTCATAAAACTTAAAATAATACACTTATATATTTGTGCAATACTTGTACATTCCAATCGACACAGATTTCCAATTAATCAAAGCAGGCATTGATGTTGGGCACAAAGCTGTCGTAGCTGGCCGTCACCTCGTTGGTGGCATTGACAAAGCAGGAGCTGGTGTCGGAGGGCAGCTTGGCGATCTGCCTGCGAGTGGCTCTGATTGTCCTGGTTAGCCTCACGACGGCCTTGAACAACTCCCAGGAGCACTTCTTGGGTGACAACGCATTGGACTTGGGCTCATCCGGGATGGCACATAGTTTGGTTTTCATATGGATGATGTCATTGCAGATGGCGATGATGGTCTTGCAGGACTTGACAATGGCAGCCACGTCTTTGGTCAGGGTCACGCCGCAGGCATCGATAACGTCCACATACTTGGCAGTCGCGTTCAGTATCTCGGCAACCTCCTTGATGGTGCAGTTGACACCGCGCAGTGTTTTCAGCACCAGCTTGAGGGCCTCGTGCACCGAGCTGATAAAGCTGGACTCCTCAACGTCGACATAATCGTCATCCAGCTCATCGATCAAATTTGCCAAATCAACAGCCCCGAAATTAACTAGCTCGACTGTTGCTGCCTTGCCCTAGAAGAGGATACAGATCAATTTTAATTATTGGCAACTAGCAATCGAGGCGCTTCTTATCGCCGGTTGTTAACATACACTCGAGTCAATCAGGCAGCTGGCCGCGGTGATCAGCAGGAGACAAACAGTTACGCTTCGCATGGTGCTCGACAATCTAAACTTTATTCTATGATCGATGATACCGAAGACTCTTCACTTTTATAAAAAAAGTGCGCTGTTTGGCCGATTTATCATGCCAGGCCCGATTTAACTATGACCAGTTTTATCAATATCAACATTTCGCACACTTTCTTTATCAATAGAATAATAGACATAGGCACCGGGCCAACCCCACTAATTTATTACTCAAAGTCAGCCGAACTTATCAGTTTCGATTGCCTACAAATTTAATTTCAGCCTGATTGAATCGATGATTGACAACTGACATTATCTCCATACAGCGCATAGTGGTCCAAAGGACACAAATTCAATTCAGAAATTCAGTTTTGTATTTTATGGACTCACGCAAAATTAAAAAAAAAAAATGAGAATGATCATATTAAAGCTGATTTTATAACCCTGTAAACTTACGCAAGGAATTTAATTAATTTTCTACCTTCATGATTGAAATGATCAATGAATATAAATAAATATATATGTTTTGTTTTCTAGGAAATTGATTTCTATGGGACAGTGAAAAGACGTAATTCGATCCATCTAAAATTTGGCTTAGACTAAACAATGACCAAAGAATGTACAGAATATCTGTTATCATATTTCTCTAGTTTCTACCAACATTTGAGGCATTTGAACCACTGTAGAAAGAAAAACGCAAATTAAAATAATCTATTTAATTTATAAATAATTTCCTTAACTGTCTCACTCGATTTAATCGATTTAAAATCATATAAATATCTATAAATTTCGTATTTCGTGAATTTATCAGATTCGAAAATATCTTACTATGACATATCTGCAGAATATAAATTATTCCTTTTCATATGAATATACTCATCAATAATACAAGAGGAGATAATATTCAAACAAAACAAAGCAATATGGGCATTCCCATTCAAAAAGGCAGTGAGCCCATTAGAAATGTGAGATGATCTGGTGCAAGTGTATGTTTTAGTAAGGGGACAAGAGAATATAGCCGGGTCTGTCTGCCCGTCCGCCTCGGACCTCGTAGACCACAAATGTTTACCCGCGTATATGTATGCAAAAACTCATTCCATTTTTATCGCTATAAATCGATAACTTGGCTTCATTCTTTAAGCGTTGCTCTCAGTCGAGCAGTCCTGTCTACAGAACTCTTACCTCTCTTATCATACATATTCATCGAGTTGTTTCAGGTAATTATTAACCGCCACTAAATAAGAAATCCCGCTGTGCCTAATATGTATAGTAAAATTTTAATCATATTATTGAGCCAAGTATAAAAACAAATAACAATGATAAAAAAAAATGGAAGCTTAAAATAGGTAATTATGTATTAATTCGATAGTTAGATAAAATCGTAATGTATTATAATAGTCGATAATCGTTAATTGATAGTCGATAATCGTTAATCGAGACTCGCACAACACCCATATGGAATTTACTGCAAAGTTTTAAATAATTATGAATATGCATGCAAACCAATTCCGATCGCTCGATTGTTTATCGCTGTTTTAACATAGGAATAACAATAAAAAAAAAGTTATATGCGTATATTAATCATTTCTATATAGTACATATACAATGCCTGGGATCATATATATGTATCTTCTCTTCACTTCACTTCCTTTTTTTTTTTTTTTTTGATTTTTCTCAATTTTGTTTTGATCTAAAGCTTGCCTTGGATTTTGAGCAGGTTTCAAGAATCGCACAACACTCCTCTGGAGTCCGTCGATCTTTACACCGGATTACAAATATAAATTTCTTAAAACTATTATATATATCCATTAAATATGTATATATCCCTTAGCATGTGTGATTGCACGTTCGTTAAGTTAAGAATTTTCATGGAGAAAAAAAAAACAAAAAAAAGTTTGGATAACTTGAAAAAAAAAATGCACTACAAGAGACTTAAACGCGTATTCGGTTGCCGCTTAGATCAAGCTCAGACGACTGTTGGTCTTGCGCAGCTGTGCCCGCCATGGAATGATGTTGTCGCTGTCGTCCTGCTCGTCATCGTTCTGATCAAGTGCATCCTGCTTCATCTGCTGTTGCTGTTGTTGCTGCTGCTGTTGCTGCTGTTGCTGTTGCTGCTGCTGCTGCTGCTGCTGCTGTGGCTGCTCACTATCGTTGGCTTTGCCTGCAGCGGCGCCATCGCTTTGATTCTCCTTGTTGAACTGGGCACTAGCTAGTATCGGCATTATCTGCACCTGCTGGTAGTAATGCTCCACATTGCAGCTGGCCAGATTGATGTTGTCGATGGACATGGCGCGGTTCTTGAGGCGCCAGGTGTCCGCGACACGGTTGTTCTCCTCCACCTTGGGCGTGTAGATGGCCGCTCTGCAAAATGGCACAGATGGCGAGATGGCGACGGGTCAGAGAGTGTGTGTGGAGGTTTGGTGTGTGATGTTTGGTGTGTGATGTTTGGAGTCCGCTGCAGCTGCGCCACAAAGCCCCCTAAAACAAACGAATGGAAGCCCGCCCACTTACTTCAATTTGTTTTCAGTTTCTTCACGACGCGCTAGCAGATCGCGTTTCCATTGCGGTATCTGTGAGAGGCGACGCGATTCGGCCTCCTGGGCCATGCGGTCCTCGAAGTCCTTCTTGGCGCGCTCGGCCGCCTTCTTTGCCATCATCTGGCGCTTCCAGTCGGGTATAACGTTGCCAGCCTGGTCCTTTTCTGGTATCTGCAAGTAGATCTTTGATACGTATGACAATCCAGCTCCAGGTCCCCAACCGCCCATTTCCCACTCTGCCGACCCAGTCGACACCTGCGACTCACCTGGTCCACATAGTTGCTGGCAGTGAACTGTTTGGTGATCTCCATATAATGCTCCGAGTCGATGCGATTGGCCATCTGCTGCTCCACCTTCATCTTCTTGATGCCGGGTATGTCCTTGGAGATCTTGAGCTCTGCGATCAGATCAGTTTTCAAATAAGTATCCGTACTGGTAGTCAAACACTGCATACTGAGACTCCGTGCGGGCATCTGATAGGGTTTCGGCACCTTCTGCGTATCCGTGCGGCGCAACTGTATGGAAAGTGCAGCGGGATCAGCCCACAGTTTCACATGTACACAAAAAGAGTTTGCAGACATATCTAAGCTAGAAAAGGTTGAGTCTTTCTTCTACTCTTCGTCTAAGCTAGGATCCTGCCGCACATACCAAACCTACAGCAACTCAACGATTCAATAGATTATCCGCGATAGTTCGATATTCGACTATGGTGTTTATTCGCGAGTGTGTTTTTGTGTAATATTTTTCGTGTTGTAATTTGGAAAAATAAAAAAGAAAAGTATTGAGGCGAACTAGTGAACTCAATGAAATTCGGAATACAAACGATTTTCCATATCAAACAATGCTCTTACTCTCTCCCAGCTAACTAGATCTGATCGAAATGCCTTGAAATGTCTACAAGTTTGAGTCAGCCCATTTCTTTTAATGATCCAATCCTCACTTCGGCACTCACCTGTACGCTGTTCAGATCCTGTATGGAAATGGCGGACAGCGGCTGGTGCTGCTTACGCGTGGCCGTATCCTGGCTGCTGGGCGCTGCCGAGCCGTGCGGCTTCTTGGGCTTCTGTGACTTACTGGTGGCATCGCCAGCCAGCGGCGAGAGCAGCGTCGGCATGGGCGGCGGCATCATGTGCGGCAATGGTGGCGGCGGCGGTGGCAAGGGCGGCTGTTCACCAACGCCCAGGGCATGATGCTGGTGCGGATGCTGGTGATGGTGATGATGCTGCTGCTGCTGCTGTGCGATCTGGATTTGCATGTAGTCCTCCGTATCCGTGGAGCTGCAAGGAGACCAGACCCACAATCAATGAGTATTTGTGAGTGTGAGCGAGTGTGTGCGTGGGTGGGCGTGTCTAATGTGTGTGTGTGTGGGATTAGTGTGGGCCGGACCTGCGCCAAGCATGTCGTGTGCGCAGTATCATCGTCGGATTGCAACTGACTCTAGCCAGGCGAAGCAGCTGGCAAAAGTTGCCCTGGCATGCAGCACGCATAAAATTTCATGCACTCTTGAGCCGCGCAGAGCCAAGTGGAGTTGAGCCGAGTTGAGCTGAGCTGAGGAAGTGGCTGACTTGCGAGTGGTGCTGTTAATTGCCCCGCGCTGCAGCCAGCGAGCGGCGTGAGCATGCGCTGCATTGCATTGTCTGCTGGCTGCTTAATTAAGGCAACTGTACTTCTGCCACTTTTGGTGGTAATTACTTATGTTGCCGCCGCACGAGATGTGCAGCTAAATTGAAGCAACTGTCTGCTGTCTGCTGTCTGATGTCTGCTGTCGGCTGTCGGCTGTCGGCTGTCTTTGCATGGCTTTCTTAACTTACCGGGCCGAGGATGGACACGAACGCTTATCGCTGATGCTCTTCAGATACTCGGACGGCTTGATGAGATGCGTGACGCCGTCTTGTGATTTGTTGGGAAAACTGGGCGGCACAAACGGCAGCACCAGCTGCTTGTTGACCAAATTGGGGCCACCGGAGCGCACGCCAGCGCCCTCGCCATTGTAGCTGCCGCCATACTGGGACTGCTGTAGCTCATAGTGATCCTCGGCAGATGAACCCACGCCATAGATGCTGGGCGCATAAATGGATTGCTGCTGTTGCTGCTGCTGCTGCTGCTGCTGATGCTGCTGCGGATGTTGCTGGTGATAGTGCGAAGGCTGGTAGCTGCTACTGCTGCTGGCGCCGCTGCGCTGCTTGCCGCCAGGGCCCTCCGCGTAGCCATAGATGCTGCCATTGGAGGCGTGCTGGTAGTGCGACTCGCCATTGCCAGCGGCGGCGGCGGCGGCGGCAACAGCTGCTGCTGTTGTTGCGCCAGTAGAGGCGCCAATGGTCCCGTTGCCGTTGCCATTGCCGTTGCCGTTGCCATTGAGGAGCTTGGCTTTCTTGTTCGCTGAAATTGAACAAATTTATTTATGAGATTTAAGTCTTGTCTGCGTTAACTACATATTGTGGGTTAGCAGTTATCCCAGCTCTTTGGTCACGCTAGCTTGAACCACATTAACAACAATAACAGCAATAACAACACACACACACACACACACAAACAGAGATCACACTCTCGCAGATACAACTCATTGCGTATGCAGCGTGTGTCGACGCCTTTCACCAAGCAGCAGAATGGCGCTAATGGATTTCGGCTGCATCCTAATCAAATGAAGTGCTCCAAAATGCAATTGCAGTAATTGAAGCGCAAACAGAAGCCAGCAGCGTGGCGGGGCAGGCCGCTGGTTAATCAAGGACTTCACACAGCCGCAGGCAGTTGGCTGGCACAAATGAAATCAGGACTAATTAAGCAGCGCTTCAAGACCAACTGACAGCGAGCTAAAGTCACAATTGAAATTCAAATGAGTTGCTGTTAAGCAAGCTCTGCTCGCAAATATTTGCCTGGATTAATATTCAATTATGTGCCAGCTCGACAATTGGCCATGTCAAGTGCAAGCACTTAGCAGTCAAGCGTAATTGACAACAAATAAATCAAATAGAAATTCAAATGCAAATAGCAATGGCTCAATGCGAAAAGGTCAGCGAGTGGAAAGCATTGCGAGCATCATGTAAAAACGGTAAATTTCGATGCACAGCTAAGGAAAATCCACAAAAATGACAGCTCGCATGATTAGTGGTCAGCGAAGCGAAGTGGTGCACATGTTTGTCAGTTAATTGGCCGCCGCGCACCACTCGGCCTGTGTGTGTCCTCGGCATTGCAACTTTCACGGCTCAGCAACCCGTTTCATCGACTTGGGGGCAGAGCACACAGATACATATATATAAATATAAATATAAATATATATATACATATGAAAAGCAAAGAGCGTATATGGCCGGAGCACTTAGTGCCGCAGTGCAGCGGGTTCGGGCTCGAGATCGGAATCGGAATCGGTATCGGGTCTAGCCTGTTTGGCCCAGTCAATTCGATGGCCAAATAAAAAGCGACATCGATTGCAGCAATTGCCGACGCCTTGGCAGGCATCGGCTGGTCAGTTTTTGAGAGCAGTCCAACTGGAAGCTGGCCGCGGTCTCCATTTGGAAATGGAATAATTTGGCTGGGTCCAGTTTTCGCCTAGGCAACAGCAACTGGTTTCAATTTCACCGTGAAATTGTCAATGTAGATCGTTTGCCCGAACACCGGGCAGGGGCCCGGGAAGGTACGCAAATGGTGTTTGGGGGGAAAAGTGCATTCGATTGAGTACCAATATTTAATCATAGATATTACAATTTATGAGCAATGTCCTAATGTGATGCAAGTACGTTAATAATTATCTCTCCAATTCTATATTTTATTGCGACATCCAAACTATATCTGCTTCTATTTTCGATCGCACTTACAACGAAATATATCGAAACGCTGAAAGCTCAGCGTAAAATAGTTGCGTCGCGTGTTCTTATGGATTTTCATCGAACCCGCCATATTCATGGCGTCTGCACTTGAACTCGGAACTCTCGTCGTTTTGATAGCACACACAGCAGTTCGATAGCAAATCACATGATCAACAATTGCACAAATTAACATAAAAGAGATCAAATGAAACACACAAAAAAAATAATAATAATAGAGGGAATAATAATAGATAAATATCCACAGAGATTTGCTCGATATATATTCGAGTCGCGAAGCTGAACTGAGCTGAGCTGAGCGCTGTGAACGTTGACGATGTTGCCCGGGCGAGCGTTGCTGGCAGCCTGATGCGAGTTCAAGCTATTGCCAAAGTTATTCACCCAAAGCGCCACAAGCAGCGGCAGCGACAGCAGGCAGCAGGCAGCAGGCAGCAGGCAGCAACAACCACTCGACTCGTGTGCACTCCGAGTCTTCTGGCGGGCGCAGCGCGCAAACTTGTCAATGGCTGTGCGAAAAACAAAAAATAAATAAATAAATAAAAACACGTTCACTTTCATTGGGTAAAAGTTGTGCAGCGCGGGTGGCTTGACTGCCGCAACCCACATGCAGCCAGCAGAGGCCATAATTGCCATCGCATTGTGCCCCTTGTGGCAGGGGAGAAGGGGGCGTGGCAGCAGCCCGTCAAGTGACTGAGCTGATGTGCTTCCGCCTTGGCCACAGACAGCGCCAAAGGATCCGCAGCAGCTTCAAATCGGACAGTGGCTTAAGGAGCTACTGCTTGTTGCACTTGTCTATTGCTCTCTCCCTCTCTCCCTCTCTCGCTCCCCCTCTCACTCTCTCTCTCTCTCTCTCTCTCTCTCTCTCTCTCTCTCTCGTCCCTCTCTCTCTCTCTGTCTCTCCCTGACCCTTGTACTAATATTTTCCCAATGTTTGTTTTAGTTTTTCTGCTTTTCAATTGTTAACAATTTCCACTTCTTTGTTTTGCAATCTCAAATGTTTTTCCGTTACTCTGATTTTCCGTTTTCTGCTACTGCACTTTTTTACACAACGTGTGAATTTTTTGGACTAAGTTTTGTTCGCCTGTCTATTTAATTTGTCCAACTAGTTCTCTCGGCAAACACACACAACGTAATGCGAATGCATAAGCCATTTACGAATGCATATTGCAAGTCAATGCATGTCAAATGTCTGGCATTCATTGTCTTGGCCAGGTTAACAAACTCGGCAGCTCTGTAGACTGATGTTTAAATTGCTCGATGCGACGTTTGCCTGGCATGCGGTAGTCAGTCTAAAGGAAAATTCAAACTCTTGTAGCCAGTCTGCCGCAGTCTCGAAAAAGGCCATCGATTTGTATAACTGTTCGTAACTCTAATCCAAATACTGTATCGAGCGACTCACCGACTATTTTAGCCAGCAGCTCTTACTGGGATGATCATTAGCATGGTCATTGGCAAAGGCTACTTCAACTGATCCTAACTCTTGCCATCCATCCATCTAGTACCTGCTCAGTGATTTTTATAAACCCTTTCAACTGCTTAGTTTTTCTCTACTTTGGTTTGCATTTACTTTTTGCTTTACTTATTCTGGAGGATTACATTAGTAGTAGACATTAGTACCCATGGGCCAAGTCTATTTTTTTAACAAAATGAAATCGATCATAAAATATGTAAAAATGTTTCAAAATTATGTAAAGGCCTCAATAATAATAATTTAAATAGCTGAATTTATCGAGCAGCTTTCCTAACATATTTTCATTGAGCAGAATATCCAATGAAAATCCAAATTTAACCAAGATCACGTCTATTCAAAAACCCCTAATTAACAAAGATCAATCATCGGATAATTTCACAAACATACAAACACACTCTTGCTGCTATCTATGGTATACCTATGTATATGTCTATATATAGCCGCGGTCATGAAAATAGTAGTACGATTGAGCACTAAATACTTTAAAGAAAAAAACTGAGCTATAAACTCTATATCAGCACCTAATATAAATGCTATCATTAATATTCACTTTAAATTGTCTTCTAAATATTGAGTCAACCATTGGGTTTTTTCTACAATATTTAATGCTCAGTTGTATTACTATTATTACGAGCTCGGCTGTATATGGACAGTTAGATAAACCTGGTATGCCCACTGCAAACATTACTCAAGATATTTAAATGATTTCCGCTGTGAGTCAAAATATTGATCTGTGTTCAATTTCAGTTGGCTATATGGCTATATGGCTATATGGCTATATGGCTGTATGGCTATTGCATGTTAGCTAGTGTTGTTGTTTTTGCTGCTGCTATTGCCACTTTGCCAATTTGCCAAATGGCAAACAAAAAGCTAACCAACAGCTGCAGAGTTGGCCAAGTCTGGTTGTTGGGCAATACCAGTTTGAGGCATGTTTGTGTCGCTAATTGATCAATCAATATCTAGCGCCGCAGCGCCACAGCCCCGCCCCTTCGACAAAGATGTCAAAGACCCCCTCGGCAGTCAGCAGTGAGTGGATGGCCTCAGGATGAGCTGACGCTAATGATGAATGCGTGCATTGGGGCAATGATCAGTTTTACTGATGGAACGGGAAAGAAGCTCGAGAACAGATGCAACTTGGCTCAAAATTTATAGTGCTGCTTGCTGCGCCTCTTCTTGCCCAGCTGCTTGACGCACTTCATCTTGGTGTGGCATCTGCGACTTGGGGTCGACGTTACGGTTGTTGTCGTTGCAGTTGCGGCCGCTGAACTGGTACAGGGCACATCCACATCGATCGCATTGCGCATGCCCAGGGTCAAGATGTCGGGATTTGGCCATAGCGGCTGCTGTGGATGGGCGATCTTGACATCCAGCAAATGGCGATCGAGCAGCTGCAGCTGCGGCTCCGTGGCATATTGGGTGTCCAGTGAGCTTAGGCAGAGCGTTGTGTTGCCCACGCTGTAAATGACATAGGTATCCTTCAGGTTCAGATTCTCGGGCAGCTTGTCGGACAGGTCCTCTAGGCTGGGCGGCGTCATCTGCTCGGTAAGCTGTGCCAGCACCTGCGCCTGATTCGGTGACACGTTTGCGGTCGTCGTTTCATCGGAGCTGCTGCTCAGCGGCCGGTTATCGAGCAGATCCGACCAACCCACACTCGAACCATCCGTGCTCATGGCTCGCAAAACCCGACGCAGTTTGATACGGACTCCGACGATTTATGTTATTATATATACCTTGTCTTTTTTGCTTTTTTATCTGTTTTGTTTCTGGTTTACAATTTAATTTGTGATTTAGGAAATTTGGTTGCCGAAAATTATGTTGTGTGGCCGAAATTGATTGATCCAAAATAGCCGAATTGACACTAAGCCAAATGCCAGCTGAGCGAGTTGACAAATTCTATTTCTACTGCTCCTATTCTTATGAAATTACTTACCGGATATGGTGGACATGGTGCGATTGTGATTGCCACGCACCAGCTCCGAGGGACGCAGACTGGGCTCCTCGACAACCTCCAGGCCCGAGTCCGAGTCGACGGCTTCATGTGCACCACTTGAGGCGGCATTTGGGCCTGTGGTTTGTGCATTTGCCGCTGGCACTGCGAGGCCAAAGTGATTCTTCTTATAGATGTTCGAGTTGTTGGCGCTGTTGCTCGAGTTGTTGTTCGAATTGTTGTTCGCGTTGTTGTTGTTGTTCGAGCTGTTGTTTTGGTTGTTGCCAGAGTGCTCCGCATTCAAGTTGTTGCGTTGCACAGGAGCACGCAGTGGCGGCGGCAAAGGAGGCGGCGGTGGTCCATTAACTATGAATACAGAGGGAGAGCGAGAGAGAGAGGGTGAGTGAGATATACTATAATAATATAATATAGTATTATAGTCTGATTATAAGGCTGATATGAGAGTTTATATGATATTAAAGAGGTTTGAGACAATGGTACTAATACTAGTACGAGTACTATATGATATGCTATAGTAACCTATTATAACATGGAATTTGGTTCTTAAAGCAGAAGAAGAAGTTTAAGTATAATAGACCAAACCACTTATTATATGCATGATGATGAATGATAAATGAAAATTCTGTGGAAAGAAATCGTTACTCAACAATATATTAGATTAAAAGATAAACTAATTTAAATTTAAAAAATCAAAACCCTATAGACCCAAACAATAACAAAATTTTTACGGTTCCCTGCACATAAAGACAAAGACAAATATATTTGAAAGACAACTAATTTGTTCTTTTCAAAAAATTAATAATCTGGAAATAAAATAATAATAAAAGAGAGCCTACAATATTCATTGGAATATTTGGAAACTTAATAATATACTTAAAGTATATATGGATCAATCAGATAGCTTTCGTTTTATAATTTTAGTTAAACTTGAGGGCTATAAGAAACACTTAATGATTAGTAATATAATATTAATGGACATCCTGATCTGATCATATGTTCACTCTGATTGAAGTTCAAAGATATATTTACAGTTGTTATCTATCTTAACTTTGCAATATTTATATATTGATATTCAGTTTCAAATCGACATTCAATAGACTATTTCAGCTAGTTATAATTTTAAGCCGCAGCCAAGTCAATGTAAATCAGCTTAAAGCAAGCTATTTATATGGGAATCCTACGGAGATTTCTGGGCATTATAACTCTAATTCATAAACAAATCCTGAAGAATTTGATCTGGCTGAGAAATTGATCGTAATTGCAAGTGGACCTCCAGCGACCTCCCTCATCCAACAATTTGCTCTCACTTGACTTACCCACGGCCAGATTCTGCATGGGCGGCGCCGAGGAGACGCGTTTCAAGTTTCTATTCATGTTGTTGTTGTTGTTGTTGTTGTTACTGTTGCCGTTGTTGGCGCCATTTTGATTGATGCTGTTGCTGCTGCCACCGTTGGTGTTGCCGATCATGTTGATGTTGCTAATGCTGCTGCTGCTGTTGTTGTTGTTGTGATTGTGGTTGTGACTGTGGCTATGGTAGTTGCTGTGCATTGATATATTGGGATTGCTGCTTAGCAGGCCAGCATCCGCCAGATTGTTGCGTATCATGGAGTTCTTGTGCGTTTGCTTGGTGCGCTCGGCCACATCCTCGGGCGGGCAGACGCTCTCGTAGGTGTCGCTCTTGATGCCGCCATTGAGCAGCTGATTCTTCAGATTTAGATTCACGTTCTTGGCGCTGTAGCTATCCTTCAGGCTGGAATCATATTTGCTGCTGTGCAGGCCAATCATCGAATGCGACTTATTGCGATTCAATACGCTCATGTTGCCGTTGTTGTTGTTGCTGTTGTTGTTGCTATTGTTATTGTTGTTGTTGCTGCTGTTGTTGTAATTGCTGCGCTTGTTGTTCAAATGCTGGAGCACAGAGAGAAAGAGAAGGAGAGAGATATATATAGAATACGCTGACACGAGTCACCCTGTTTAATCGCCACTCACATGATTGCTGTACTGCAGCACAACATCGGTGCTGCGCGTGGAGCTGGCGCTGGCCGAACGCGAATGGGAGCCGCTGTCGCGAGAGCGCGATCTGCCCACGCTGTATTTGTGCTGCAACTGTTGCTGCTGCTGCTGTTGTTGCTGCTGCTGCTGTTGTTGCTGTTGCTGCTGCTGCTGCTGCTGTTGCTGTTGCTGTTGCTGCTGCAGCTGATGCTGGTGCTGATTCTGCTTGCGTGACTCCTCGCGCACCAAATATATATCCTCGTAGTCATGATCGCCATTCTGATTGCCATTGGTGCTGATGTTGCTGCTGCTGCTCTTGTGCTGCTTGTAGTTGCTGTTGTTATTGCCGCTGTTGCTGCTGCTGTTGTTGTTGTTGTTGCTGCTGTTGTTGTTCTTTAGGTTACTGTTAGTGCTGATATTGCTGCTGCTGCCATGCCTATTGAAGCTCTGGCTGCGCAACTGATGCTGCTGCTGATGCTGCTGCTGCTGCTGCTGCTGCTGCTGCTGATGCTGATGCTGGAGATGATTGTGACTGTGATGATGACTGCTGCTCTTTGGCGAGTTGAAGCTGGACGCGATGGAGACGGACTCGTCGGAGCCGCTGCCGGCGCCACTCGAACTGGAGTGGACATCGGCCTGGATGGTCATGATCGCATTGCCGGCCTTCGATTGCAGCGAGTGCAATGGATGCGGCATCTGGTGCTGTTTCACGCTGCTGCAGTCCGAGTCGACGAACAGATCGCGCACCCGATTGTAGATGATCTCCTGCGGATCGTGAAGGAAGAAGGACTCGCCCGAGATGCTGCCGTTCGGCGAGGGCGTGGCATACATGCCCCCATTGCGCATCGGGTTCACATAGAGCCCATCGTTGGGCAGCAGTGCGCCGCTGGCGCCCGAACTGCCGCCAGCACCACCACCCCCACCCGCGGCCCCGTTGCAGCCGTACAGCTTCTCTGAGGAGCTGCGCGACTGCTGCGAGTACAAGGCGTCGCTGTTCTTGCGCGTGATGCCAACGACCAGTCCGACGCCTGCTGCGGCAGCTGCTGCCGTCACAGCTGGCGGATGCAAGTAGAAGGGCTCCACATCGGAGCTGAGCGTGGATGAGGACTTTGACTTGATTGTGTTGCTGCGGCTCGTCTGCTTGCTCGAATTCGTGTTCGAGTTGCAGCTGCTGCTCATGTGCTGCAACTGTTGCTGCGGTTGCTGCTGCTGATGCTGATGCTGATGCTGCGACTTGTGTCGCTGTGTGTTATTCTTGTTGTTGTAGTCGACGGTGGTGCCGTGCTGCACGAGCACGTTGAGACACTGTAACGCAGAGGCAGACATTGATTAAGAGAGCCACTCTATCGTCATTGGCAGCTAGCGTCGCTACTCACCTCCACCTGCTGATTCTCGGCGGCATCGTTGATCGGCGACTTGCCATATTTGTCGAGGGACAATTTGGCGCCGTGGTTGAGCAGCCACCGTACCACCGACAGATGGCCACGCGAGGCGGCAAAGTGCAGTGGCGTGGCACCGTCACCATCGCGCAAATTCGGATCCACGCCCTGATCCTGGACCTGTAGATGCAATCAAAGAAATGTCTGAGTTACAGGAGTTAGATCGATGATTACTGCTGCTCCCCGTTGAGCTTAGACAAATCGCATAGAGAGGCGCTGACTCGAAGATAAACTTAACAGACATTTATAAACATCTGTTAACTCTCAGAGAGAGAGAGAGAGAGAGAGATGCCGCAGAAGTAATATAACAGAGACCTCGTAGGACAGTGTAGAGGCTCTCCAAGTTGCCTTTTCTCTTCGTTTGTCAACTGCTCTACAAGGATCCATTGTGAACTGTCAGTGGTTGTGACGTGCTGTCGTGTGGCTCGACTCGACTTGACTCGCTCTGTGGACACAACTCAAACAAAACTCCACTCCACTCAACTCACATGAATGTGGAAAGTCGTCGACTTGAGTGTGTGTGCCTATGTGTGTGAGATTGTTTGTGTGTGTGTGTGTGCAATGCAAAACTATTTAGCTCAATTTAGAAAGGTGATTTTCAACTGGCACCCAAAGTCGGCCCGGCGAGATGTCCAGTTTATGTCGTTGGATCTATAAAAATACAGACAGAGACAGCCCACGCTTGCGCGAGAGAAGAGTCAAAGAGTGAAGAGTGAAGAGTGAAGAGTGAAGAGTGAAGAGTGAAGAGTGAAGAGTGAAGAGTGAAGAGTGAAGAAGCTGCAACGGATAAATTCGAATTCCCAGCGGATATAAGAAAGAAGAGAACAGAGTTTAAGACTTTGACTTCGACTTTGACTTTGACTTTGACTGTTGCTAGTCCGATGTGGGAATCTGGTTAGCGGCAAATGCTAAACGGCTTGATAAATTGCATAGGCCAGGCGACAAACGAGTCGCTGAACCGGGCACCGTTAGTTGTGTAAACCGAAACCAGGACAAGAATCAGCTAGCCAGCTGAAGGCCATGCGCCTAGCGCGCACCAAACGAGTTCAGATATGGTTGCTGTTGTTGTTCTTCTTGTTCTTGTTGTTGTTGGCCCCATTTTCGGCACATTTGGCAATTGCAAATTTTTGCTACAATTCAGTAAGTGTGTATGCGTGTGTGTGTGTGTGCTTTAGTATACTCACCATCCATTTGAGGCAATCCAAGCAGCCCATTTGTGAAGCGGCATGGATCGGTGCCATTCCGTCGCGTGCGCGAACATAGAGCGAGCCGCCAGCTTCAAGCACCAGAAACTTGAGCACCTCCAAATGCCCCTCCTGGGCGGCCAGATAAACGGGCGTGACATCATTGTCCATTTGCGTATTGGCGCTGCAGGGCACACAGATATAGACAGAATATAGTTAGATCTGTATCTCGCTTGATAAATATGAAAGGAATCGCAGCTAAGTTATTTGCGTTCGGTTTCAATTAGCTAAGGCCAAATTCGTTTGCAGTTGGCTAATGAGCAAAAAGTCAACACAACCAGCTCCATGTGGCATGCACCCCCTGCACCCGCTGCGCCTCCTGCCACTAGTTGCATTCACTTGCAGACAAAGATTTCGCAAACAGCAAGAAATAACTACATACATATATATAAAATAGCTAATGGCCGCCATATCGAGAGACTGCTATACATAGATATAGATACAAATTAAAGTATCATCAATGCCAACAAACAAAAACAGCTACAAAAGAAAAAGAAAACTGCGAACAGCAAACGAGTTGACAGCTCTTTTTCATTGTTGTGCTAGATGATAGATGCACGAAAGTGAATGATAGGCATTTACTACAAGTCTGATTATGTACCATGATAATATACCAAATACATCACATTGCAATATCTATCATATATATCTTATACATCATATAAACTTATCAGATATTCAGATTCATGCTTCTAAAAGCAGGCGTGAGGCATTTAGTATATGCTATATTATTTCGATAATATATCTCATACATCATAAGAGTATATCACTGATATTTAAGATATTTTTAATAAATATCATAATACATATTTATATATCATATACACTGGTTTATGAGATATATTATTAGAATATATCATTTACATATATCAGATCACAGATATCATCATGGTTCATGCTTCGGGTAGTACGTAAAGTGAATGACAGATATTTGTTATTAGTCTAAAATATTTAAGTTCTACTACTATTTGATATATCATATTTCTTATTTCTAACGGCTAAGCTATCGTATAAAGTGCATAAAAACGACTTCTTGTTATAATATTACTAGACTTTGCTGGTCAGTAGTCCACCAAAGTAGATTTATTAATTTTAATGCACTTAAAGCTGAACATTAGTTCAAAGACAACGAAAATTTGATTGATTAACTAGGCTATGCATACACAAATCTACACTTAAACTGAGCCACAGCTAATCAACTGATTTTCGAGCGGTAGATCAAGCAAAGGGAGTTCCATCTGCAGCAGTTAGTTAAAAGTTAAAACGAACGATTTTCAGTAATTTGCACGATTCCAGACGATAATCTTTTTATAGAATCTATTTATAAAACTTTTGCTAGTCTAAGAAGATAACATCGTATATTTATATATCAGTTATCAAGATGAGGCCCACAAGTATGTATGGGAAGTATTATAATTATGTATAGAAGTAAAAGCTTGTAGATTATCCCTGTTACATCTTCTACTATGTTAACCGAATGTTAACTAAAGTAGCCAGCTGCATTCCCACAGCCATTGCCTCCATCTCTGTTGCTGTTGCTGCTGCTGTCTCACCTCACGACGCTGCGTCGATTGTTCTGCTCCTTGCGACCCTGACCAGCGCCTGCCACTAGCATGGGCGTGGACTCGTCGTCATTGGAGTCGCCGTTGCCGGAGACCTTACGCTGATGCGCCTCCATCATGCGCTCGCTGAGACTGCTCAGATTCTCGCCGAGCTTGCTATCCTCCAGATGGCCGCCGTGCTTCTGGCCCGGACTTTGGTTGGAGCTATGTGCGTTCGCTGTGTCCGGCCCCGGCTCGGCATCAGGATCGTGACAGTTGAGATGGCTGGCGCTGCCGCTGCTGCTGCTACTGCTGCTGCTGCTGTTGCTGTTGCTGTGACTGTTGCTGCTGCTGAGTATTGCAGTCGTTACGCAGTTCACTTCCGTGGAGATGATGGTGTGTATGTCATTGTTGGACTTGCTCTTCTGCTTGCTGCGGCGGTACGAGGTCAGACTTGTGGTCATACGGCCCAGCAGGCCCTTCTTCACGTTGATGGTCGAGAAGTAGCTGCAGAGTGGGGAGTTTTTGTTTGTCTTTTCTTAGATTGCAGCAGGAGGTGCCAAGTGTGTGTGTGTGAGAGGGTGGGCATTTGGTGTGGGCGTTTGCTCAAGGAGGTGTGGCGCGACCGTGTTTCAAGTATTCACTGTGCATGGAGTAGACGTCACGACACGACGCGAGAAAAATTGCATTGCGAGTGCCCAAGTGCACTACAAAGAGGCGGTGGGTCAGGCGGGGTGGTGGTCGTGGTTGTGGTGCAGTTATTGTGCTATATTGAGAATGCTTATGAATGCCTTTTGCTTACCTACGCACAGCTATTGTTACCTATGCGACTTTCGCTTTCACGTCGTCTATGCGATAATATAGTTCATATCACAACAGAATCAACTGGTTTTCGTTGGAGTTTTCCCCAATACCGTTACCGTTAGACGCGCGCACATGCACAGACAAAAAAAAATAGATAGATAGATCGATAAATAAAATGCTGAAACGGTTAAATGAAAAATCACTTTGATTCGTTTTCGTTTCGATTGTTTTTCATTGCGATTTATCGAGTTTGGACTCTTAACTGTTTTCGGCTTCCGTTAATTTGCATATCGAGTTTAGGCCCGGGCCTCATGCATATTTCGGATATCAATCTCGTTAGCTGGCTGCAGCAGCCGTCACTCGAAACCGAAAGTCGGAAAGTCGCTGCCTTGCAAGTTATTGCCGGGCGCATCAATCTGTATCTGGCACTGCCACTGCCACGGATGCTACAGGTGCAACTGACTCTCAGCGGGTACGCCACGCGATTGAGATTGAGCCAGCGTCTGGCTGCCTGCCCAAGCAAACTTCTAGCGCGTTTTGTTTCGCTTTTGCCCCTGCTTCTGCTGTTGTTTCTGCTCAGCTTCTTTTTTTCGGTGTGAAATTAACGCTTAAATGCGCCAAATGCACAACAAAATAAGAAAAAACATTTACACAAAAAACAAAAAACAAAAAAAATGGAAAAATGGAATGAAGAGCAGATCATACGCCAAAGACGCAAAGACTTTTCTCTCCATGTTACGCCCGGGCGAAGCGGTGGAGCTCTCCCCGCGCCGCGTCTCTGCACGGCCACAGCAGCCGCTGGCTATGATGCGCAATTGCTACCATTTGTCTGCGATATTAGCCACAGCACAATGGGGCCAGTTGCTGAATAAAGACTCAAATTCAGCCAAATAATATTACTCGCTTTGACTAATGATTAATGAATTTTAAAGCCAAATGAAATATATTTTTAAATATCAATAATATTAAATGCAAAAATCTATCTATCAAAGCAAACATATAAATTATGCAAACAAAATAAATATCCATAAATATGAATGAATTGGAGTAATATAAATACATTGAAAGGCTTGACCAAAAGGTTATTAAGAAATCTGTATTTATAATCTGTCTAATGGAAGCTCAAGCATAATAATGGGTTCGAATTAAACTGTCCACGCTATGCATAAATACAATATAGATAAATAGTATATATCAATCTTTATTTTTTAACTAGCCCAATTAATAATTATTTAAAATACCAGATTAAAATGTTTACTGTTATTTTAAAATTCAAAAACCATAGACCGTTAGGGGTAGATTCAGATGGCACATCAAGTCCATCAAATATTCTTTTAGATTTAAATTGTGATAGTTATGCCTAATA
This sequence comes from Drosophila mayaguana, assembly GCA_037075325.1. Taxonomy (NCBI): domain Eukaryota; kingdom Metazoa; phylum Arthropoda; class Insecta; order Diptera; family Drosophilidae; genus Drosophila; species Drosophila mayaguana. The sequence goes on along the minus strand of JBAMCG010000120.1, from coordinate 2,039,134 downwards.
CCCTACAAAATATAATTAATTAATATCTGTTTACACTAAGCTAACTAATGCCTAGCAGCACACTAATCAGCAAATGTTTCTTCAAATACGCAAAGTCTGTAACATCTTTGAATAGTTTTGCCCACTGTGCTTTCCCTAATTCACGTTGGCGGCGCTGCCTTAGGCAATCGACTGAGTTCAGCTGGCTCAGCGGCGGCCACCGCCGCTGCTTCATGGATATTGCACAGCAGACACTTCAACTTCAGCTCGAGTGTTGAGAGTGGAGCAGGCGCTGCTCCGGCTGCTGCTTTCTTCTCGAGCGGCTTGGCGACTTGTTACATTTTCCAGCTTTTCGCTACAGAAATGAATTGTAAACCAATTAAAGTTGATTTTTCATCTTCATGTTGTGCATTTTTCTCCACTTATTTCTCTGCTGCTGCTCTCATGTACGTATGGATTTTATAGTCGCAGACATCAGATTCAGCTCAACTGGCCCCTCCTTCCCCCGCCTCCTGCCCAGCCTCCCCACCCGCCGCTCGGCTGTCCGTTTGGCGGTCGCGTGTTTCTTATGCGCCTCGGCAGCTTCTTTCTGGCTTTGTAGGTGAAAATACAGTAAGCAACGAGTACATACATCTCAAGTAATCCAAATTTCTTGTGCTCATTTTGTAATTGCAATTTAATAATTATAGCATTTTTCTTCTTCTGCTTCTTCTTCTTAAATATATTATTTGTTTGTATTTTCTTTTGTATTTAATATTTTTAATCGCAACTCGCACAATTGAAACGCAAGTCTCGAAAGGCCGATAATTGTGACGAGACTGGCTCGTTACCAGCTCAGTTGACAGTTAGCCGAGAATGCCACAGAGCTCCACAGAGCTCCACAAATCTCAAGCGCATTTAGCATTTAATTGAACATTTGCGTGCCGAACGAAAGCAACTCTCGACATAAATACGCCAACGGCTGTCATAGAGAACCAAACGGCGTAGTTAGAAGAAAACATTTCTCGAATCGATTAGTCGATTCTCAATATATATATAAGTATATATGTATATGTATATATATAGATGAGCTCGCAACTGACTGACTGCCTCTCTGACTGTTTGCTTGTCTGCGAATTTTTTAATTTGACCAACTTTCTATTCTTTCATCATCTTTGGAAATATGAAATAATTAAGTTTTACGCATATGGTCAGACTTTTCAATTTGAAGATAGCTTATCTTTCAGAAATAGGCCTATAAACGATGTTTGTTTATTTCGTGAAAAACTGTCTGATATATTTGAATTTTAAATTTGAATTATCAAAAATATCCTTTCCTTTTATTCTATATTATTTTTATATTATATTTATTCTATATACTCTAATCCAGACTGCATTTGCCCATATATATGTATGTATATTTCTTTTTACATACTATATATTTTTAAAGATAAAGTTTTAATTTAAAATATTTCTTTTTTAATATTTCTTTATTTACTTATTTAAAAAATGTATATATACTATATAGAATATAGTTGATACATATACATACATAAATATTTGCATGTCAATTATGCTTCCGCCTTCCTTTTGTGTTCTAGATTTTATCTGATCACATATGTATATATTTCCTATCACATATATATATATATATTTCTTTTCATATTCTATATTTCTTTTGCCAGCCTTTAGGTAGTGTTATTTATTGATTGTTCTGAAAACTATTTATATTATATATTATTTCTTTACTTTGCATGCTATTTCTTTAATTTCAGAATTCATACATATATTCATCTCTAAGGTTTATGATTACTTTTCATCCTATTCATTCTTACCTACCATATACAAATCGAATGCAAATGTATTTCAACTATGTTATGATATGCTACTTCATATTAAATTATTACAAAATCCGATTTCAGAAATTTCCTAGTTTTACGTTTTTCCACAGTGGCTGAAATCAAACAACCCGGCATTCATATCATATATCTTAGGTTCTTATAACCCTTTGATATGATTAAGGCCAATAACTTTTGTTTTTATATTTATGAAACATATATTTATATAAATCCGCTTTGTTCAGTTATTCACGACTGTTGTTGCTCGATTTTTGTATGTTTTTATTTATACACATTTTGTTGTATTATTCGCAATTTATCGCGCGTTCGTTTCATTTAATCCATGCACAATTTTTGCCACTGGAATTCGAGCACATTGAATTTTTCATTGTCGCTGATTTTTGTGGGTGTTGGCCTCCATTTGCCACGCACACACACACACCTCCGCACACACACACATTGTTTCAAATCACGTAAAAAAATATATAGAAGAAGGGTATAGATCATGTAAAGGGGAAAACAATAGCAACAATTGCTATGCGGATCCGAGTGTTGCTCCGGCTTTTGGCCACTCGGGGGGCAGCTGCTCAGCGCTTGGCCAATTGATTATTGTAACTGACGCTCGAGCTACCTTTTCATGGTTGCGGCTTGTGGCACACAGGTTACTGCTACTGTATCTTCTTGTACGTTGTCGATGTTGTTGTTGTTGTTGTTGTTGCGGCTTGCAGTTCTTTGGTACACTGAAACTGTTAATTAATTCGCGTTCCGATTCGTTAACTGCATTCGAAACACTTTGAAGCGCGAAATTTTGTTTGTTGCTGTTGCTCCTGTTGTTGTTGTTGTTGTTGCTGTTTGCTGACCAACGCGGCGCGGCGCGTACTTTCAACGGCATCGAGTGGGCGGGTGGCATAGGGGGCGTGGCCGCACGGCAACGCTACAAACACTGCATTGAGCATTAAACTGCAACTCCACTTAACTAAAGCCACAACACAACAACAGTAAAGCAAACAAACAAAACAAAAAACAGAAACCAAAGAAAAAAAAAACTCAAAATTCAAATTCGTCTATGCATCGCATGTTGCTGTTGCTGTAGGTGTTATTGTTGTTGCTTGATGTTGCTGCTAACGGTTGTGCGATCGGTCAGCGCTTGGCAAACGGTAACAGCGTCGCTAGTGGAAAGCACAGACGGCCACGGTAGACCACGAACAGTTGCAGCTGATGCCAGACGGAAGCACCGTTCGCTTCGAGTAACCAAACGCGAATAGAAGACACCGCGGCCAGCGGCCAGCAACCAGCAGCAGTTAGCGGCAACAGCAGCAGCAACAGCAGCAACAGCAGCAGAAGCAGCAGCGACGGCAACGGCCGCCAAGAAGCTTAGAAACCCGCTCTGCCACAAGCGTTTTCTTGCCCACAAGCAGAGCCAGAGCCAGAGCCAGAGCTATCATCAAATGTTTAGTATATGGTATTATTCAATGGTCTCTTATGCGATTGGCCCCAGCGTGGGTTGCCAAACGAGATCGAAACGCAATCAAGATGAACTGAACTTAAAGATAATTACAGTTTTAGGTAGCAACAAAGCTTAATAGACAAAGTTTAGTTAAGACTAATTTAATATTGGTGGATGTTTGAAAAATATAATAATATAGATATATATATTGTATATATCGGAGATAGCCCCGAACTAGCATTAGTTGTCATACGATCAACTTTTAGATGACATCTAAATACTAGATCAGTTAATGACGTAAAAGTATCGATTTGGTTTAACATCACTCTATCTCTTTCCTTCTCTCCCTCACCCCTTTTTCAGTCACTCACTCCCTCTATCCAGCTCTCTTAGCCTTTCGCCCTCTGTCTCTTTGCGTCTCTTTGTCTCCAACTCTCTTTCTCTTTCTCTCTCTCTCTCTCTCTCTCTCTCTGTCTGCATCTTTCTCATTTACACCCTTTTTTATGTCTCTCTTCCTCCTTCGCTCTCAACTCTCTCACTTCCCTTTCCTACACAATGTAAGCCGTAATGAACAACTCGTTGAGCAGCCCTCGTAGTGGAAATGGTTACTTTTCTCCGAGCCGCCTGCTATCATGTGTGCCGCTGTCTCAGATGTCATGCCAATTGAACTGCGTGTTTAATAAATATGAATTCTGAAAGAGAAGACCCCAAGCCAGCTGGAAGAGCTCCAAGAGCAGAGCTCCAAGCAGAGAGTCTGAGCTGGCCAAACCAGACCAAAGACGAGGCCAAGCCAAGTTGGACTCCTTGTGTAGCTGCTCCACTTGCAATAGGCAACTAGTTGCAACGGTTCTTTGTGCTTGTCTCCCTCTCATTATCTCTTTCTCTACTTAATAATCTCTCTCTCACTCTTGTTCTCCTGCTGGCATCCAGTTCGATGGCAGAGAAATAAATAGCACGCCTGGATGCCTGCTGGAATAGCTGGTTACCTGAAAAACTAGCAAAGCTGTCTGGCTGACTAGCTGACTAGCTGGCCGGCTAGCTAGCCTTGGCTGGTTTTAGTGAATCAACGCTAAGAACGCGTGCTCCATGGCGGTATTTGGGTGAACGCTGACCAAAGCTGAGCCCCAGCAGTAGCAGCAGGTGGGCACCAAGAGCTGGAAAGCGATCTCGATCGGTCATGCATTCAATACAACAGCGATTGCATGTGCTCCACTTGCCTCCAATGGGGTCTTGTTCTCCCATTGTTAGCAGCTCTAATTACCAACGATCTTCAGCTCTAATCACCACATTTAATTGCCCTGGCCGCTGACTTGACTGTGTGCCAATCCCACAATCGATCAGTCAGTCGATGAGGCCATTCAAGCAGCTGTCGGCTAGCTCAATGATGAGGAGAGATTCAGCTGGCTAATAAAGAATTTGCGGCATATCGATGGCAATCACAATTTCAGTCAGTCGATCGGTCGCCGATCGTTGATGATCCCACTGTAATCTGGCTTTATTTATTAGTCAGCGTTTTCGACACTTGTGGCGGCTAAGCTAAGCTGTTTCTGACGCCAGCTTAAAATTGATTGATCAGTTATGCTCATGTATGGATAACTACTTTATACATTACAATATTAAACTAAAATGATGGTATAGTTAAGGTCTAGCCATACTAATATATTTTTCCAATAAGAAAATACTACCTTTCATATTAAAATTGAAGATCTAGTTGAACACATAAATCTGTCTAGGCTTGTGTATAAAATATCATGTTTATGGCCAACAGAGAGACAGAGAGAGAAAGAAAGAGATAGACAGAATATGTCAACAGTTGGCAAATACGCTAATGAAATGGGGCAAGTGAATGCCATGAAATTGCATTAGCCGCAAATCACGGCAAAGCCGACAGCAGCATTAGCAACAGCACCACCGGCACCACCAGTAGCCACTTAAGTGGGGAGAAGCTGTGCACTGCAATAGCTCCGATTCGATTCCGTTTTGGCGTCAGTGTTTGTCGCAATCATTTAAATAAGCACCGCTCCACAATCTGGCCGACTTTTACCGCCCCGGCCAGACTCAATCCCAATGGCTGCTTAACGCGATAAAGAACAAAGCTTTCACCCCATCAACAGCTAGAGCGCAGTCGGAGTCAGCAGCTCGGTGCTGGCTTGTGTGCGACTTTTGCTTTTAATTGTTCGCCTAGTTAACTGAAATTGGCCAACTGCATTTGCGTGCGATTCACTTACCAAATGTCTACAGATGCGGCTACCAGCAGCTGGACGCAGTCCAGGCAGCCCCTTGCCGCCGCATAATGCAATGCCAATGCGCCTCCGTTGGGTCTTTCGTTGCCAGAAATGGAGCCCGGATGCATTGGCCCGGACATGTTCAGGCCGATGGGCATTCCCGCCAAGTACGAGTCCAGCTGATGGGCGTGCATTCTGCTTAGATTGTGATTACTTTTGCTCTTAGTATTGTTGCTGTGGTTGTTGTTGTGGTGATTGTTGTTGTTGTTGTTGTTGTTGCCGTTGCTGTTGCTGTTGCTGTTGGTGCTGTGACTAATATTGCTGCTGCTGCTGTGCAATTTATTTAGCTTAATGTTGTAGTTGTGGCTGTTGTTCGTGTGCTTCAAGTGCTGATTCGGGTTGAGCGCATAGTCATTGATAGTTCTGCAAGAGAGTAAACAAAAGTTGTCAATTAAAATATATACTAAACATATTTCCTCCACTTTCCTCATACTGGTAAATATGTAATAAAAAACATTTAAGTTCACTTCAAATAAGTTCATCTTAATTCATAAGTCACACTACTTGTCACGAGTTTACTTCATTTAGTTACTTCTCTTTCACAAACTCTAATTTGTAAAAAAAAAAAAAAAACAAAAGCTAATATATAATACGTAAGTATTCATATTTTATGATTTTTTTTTTTTTAATATTGTGTTAATTATATAATTTTGTTGTGCAACATTTTGCACTGCTGTTTTTATGAACTAAATTTAGTTAATTATATTTCTCAAGTCAGGAAAAAATGTAATATATATTTAGAAAGTAATTAAAATATTGCATATTATTTATATTTGAATATTTGCTTTAAGTCTTGTGTTATCACAACAAGCAGATTACTTCAGTACATCCGCAACATGTGTCTAAAATCTAATTCTCGCACAAGCAACTTTTGGTAACATGGGGCATCTAGGAGCTTATGCAAATCAACAAAAAAAGTCCTTGTAATCTCAAATACATGTATATAAAGTTGAAGCAAAATTTGAGCTCAATTGAACTTGATTATACTTCTCTTTAATTGGCGTGTTCGATAGCAATTCATCAATATTAAAGGCAATTTCTAAGAATAATCTAAAATTGTAAATTATTTTCCAAAATTACCCTACAAATATCTCAAACAACTACATATGTATATAGTTAGTCAGTTTAAAGAAAAGAAAGAAAAAAAGCTTTGCATACTTTTAAAGTGTGCTTAGCGCGCTTTGGCTGCATTTTCTGTTGCAGCCTTTGCAGCGGCAAACGAAAGACTTAAGACACAAACTTGATGCCAATAAACACGCAACAGTTTGGGCCACTTCTGCCGAGAGTTGCAGAAAATGTGCCAAATGTTGTGAAAACATCAAAATTGAATTTGCCAATTTGCTGGAAGCTAACGGGGTCGAGTCGAGCCGGTGGCCAACCGCTGAGTCATTGCAACAGCACTTGCCCCATGGGCAAGCCCACTTTGGATTGGGCGCCACTTCCGCTAGCTAGGCAAAAGTCGTAAACTTGACTCCGCACATAAGCAACAAATTAATTGAGAGCGAACCAGCAAAAAAAAAAAAAAATGGAGTGATGTTGTTGCTGCCATTACTGTTGCTGTTGCTGTTGTCGCTGTTGTTGTTGTTGTATCTCAGTTAAGCGCAGAAAGAAACTAAACGAGCGCCACAAGACAGCCACTTTCTTTCACTTTATTGCGTCAACACATTTGGATTAGTTCGTCAAAACGAGACGATCGCTTGTAGCAGGTGCCACCAGTTGCCCCTCAGCGGCAGGTGAACAGCTGAGAACACAATTCGGTCACACAGAATGCGGGCCACTTGGTCAGCCAAATGTACGAAAATGTGAAAAACTAATGAAAATCCCCAAAACCCAGAAAGAAAAACACTCAACATTATTGTGCAAAATGAAAACCGGCAAAAGTGCAAAGCAGTTAGTATACCCTAGACTGTACATAGATTAAGGAACTGATTGACAGTGGGGTTGCTCATCAGCGAGAGATCTAGCACCCAGAGATCTAACAGCCGGAGATCTAACAACTCTTCTTTCTATTTAATAGAGAAATAGTAAAACATAAGTCTATATTTTATATCTATATACTAGCATATAGTAGGCCTATAGGCCTAATCACTAGTTAGGATCTACAGCTGCGCTATAGAGTCTATGCGGTAAACTGAATAAAATGGAAAAATAATTAAATAAATACAATAAAATAGTTCAATAAGGATAACTTTCAACTTATCTACTGGCTCTGCTGCAATAAATGAACTAAATAAAAATTAAAGTTAATTAGCTGCTCTACCATGATCTGCTCTACCATGACCTAATCTATCATGAACTGCTCTGTTATGATCTGCTCTACTATGATCTAAATTATCATTAACTAAATTATCATTACTCTACCACAATCTGCTGCATAAACATTAACTGAAGAAAAACTGAATTAAATAAATAGAAGCAGTTTCAAACTCATAATCCTTATAAGAGTTAGAAGAGTCCATAGAAGACATGTTTCACAGTCGACAGAAGGGCAATAGATAATTAGGCTGAGAGAGGCAGAGAGTCTGCAAATATAGGGTAAGGATTAATCTTCCGAATGAGGATCGTAAAAACGTGAATTTAGGTTGCATAGCTTTTAGAGTAAATCGAATATGAATATGAGACTTATCTCAACAGCTACAGCTACAGTTACAGCTATATCCACTTCTCTAGCCATAGCTACACACGCGCGCACTTCACACTTGTTACAGGGTATCTGACTGGCAGATCACATTCACAAAAAAAAAAGAAAAAAAAAAAGCAACAACAAAAAGAAGCATCGAGCCTAGATATTTTACCTCAATTTGATGGCAATATCGCGGCACTTGACACATGGCACATTTGCAGCTGGCTGCGCTTTGGCTGTTTCCTTGACTGGGACGAAGGATACTTTGGTCTGATCCGCTGGCTTTTTTTCGCATGACTCTGGCTGCTCCTGTGGCTTGGCCTGCGGTGCATTCGCTATCGTTGCGTATTGCGTCTCAGCGTCCGGGTCTTCGGCCTCAGTTTCGCTGGCAAAATCAACCACCAGCTGCTGCTGCTCGTCGTCCTGCGGAGCAGCATCTGGCTGCGAGTTTGAGCGCCTGCTGAAGTAGCCGACGTGCTGTTCAACGCCCGCGTTGGCGTCCAGCAGGATGCGCTCGTAGGCGGCGCTTTCGTTCTCGCTGATCGCGAACCGCTGCTCGAAGACGCGCATCGGCAGCGCCGTCTGCCGCAGCAGCTCCATACGCTTGTGCCGCAGCTCAATGGAGAATATGAGACGCACGCGCACCTGGCGCCGCAGGCCTTGTTGCGTGGAGCGGGCTCGCTGCAGGCGGCGGCGATTGTGGCGCAGCTCGAGCTTCTCGAGGCCGCGCAGCGTCTTCTCTGCCACGTGCAGCGCGTCGCTGCCGCGCCCACTGTAATCCGCCACCGAGCTCAAATCCAAGGCGCTGCGCGTGCGCCGCCACGGCACCAGATCGAAGTGTGAGAACTTGCGCTCGCCCAGCTCCGTCCAGGGATGAAAGCTGATTTGGGAGACGCCGCTATTGCCCTGCCGCAATATCCAATCTGAGGCAGAGCCGCAGGCCGAGGCTGCAACCGCGTTGCACGGTGCACGCGAATGACGCACGTGCGCGTTTTTGGCGCTCGCCTGTGGCTTGTGGCGTTTGTAGCGCGGCACTAGCGTCGCCTCCAGCATGCGCTCATCCAAGCCGTATTCACGTCGCAGCAGCTCCAGCTCCAATTCCCTGCTGCTCGCCGTATACTGAGCGCCGTTCCAAACGATGACCGGTCGCGCCGAGAGACCCGCGGACAGTGGCCCGCCGCTGGGCATGTTCGTGCTCGAGCTCGACTCGGACACCAACTCGCATGGAGCTGTCCGTTCGAGCTGATGTTGCCGTTGCTCTTGCTGTTGCTGTTGCTGTTGCTGTTGTTGCAGCTGAGCTCGTGTTCTTGTTCTCTGCTTGTTAGCGAGAATTTTCGCCCGGTTTTCGGGAAACGGGAAAAGGGGCTCGGGTTCACGTTCACGTTCACGTTCGTTTCGTGTGCGCGTTTTACGTTTTGTACTGTCGCAATTTGCTGATTGCTTTTTAATATTCGCCGTCGTCGCTGCTTTCCGGTTTCCGTTTTTTGTTTGTGCTTAGTTTTTTTCTACCGTCCGACGTCTGCGCGCCGTGACGCCGTCGCCGCAAATGCTGCTGGTCAAAATCCGAAACTAACTCCAACTTCGGCTCCGACTGCGACTCTAACAACGACTGAGTGCTGGTCGAGCGAGGGTTGAGCGCGCCCTATGCAAACCTGCGACGCCAGCCCCGCAGTCGGCGTCGCTGTCGACGCTATTGCGATGATTAATTGTATGCAAGCGCGCTTTGAGTTTATACAACATTATGCTGCTGTTATTTTTTGTTTTTGTTGTTCTTTTTTTATTTTTGTTTTTTGTTTGCTCAACATTGGCAGACGCAGCAGCAGCAACAACAATTCCCCACTTGATCCCCCCCTCTGCTTTTATTGTTATTTATTTATTTTTCACGCTTGCTGCCATGTCACCAGGTCGCGGCGACTGCGCTGCCAGCCGCCAACTAGCTGCGCAGCCCTCGCAGCGCTCATTTCAAATGTTTCACTTCGCTGCGCACGCGTCAACAACAGCAGCAACAACAACAACAACAACAGCATCATTGGGGGCCGCCGCCGGGGCCGATTAAAAAAGTTGCTGTTGTTGTTGTTGCATGCCCCATTCAAAAATTGCGAGTTCACAGTTCTATTCTCAGCTAATCGACAGCCGCTACTCATTGACATGCTCATCATCATCCAATAATGTGGAATAATGAAGGCTTTATAGACACAAAGTCTATGGAGCTTAGCTCCCATCAGGCTAAAATTAACTCATATTTCATTAGATTAGAAAATTAAATACAAAAAACTAACTATCGAAGTATTTGTTGCATACAAATTCTATATTATTTACGAAAGTTGCTTTAAGATATTTAAATTAAATAAAATATTAAATCAATTAAATTAAATGAAACAAGTAACAAATATTGAAATATTTGATGCATTAAGATTATAGTATAGAATAGGTAGATAGATAATTAAAAGATAAAAAAGCACAAGGCAGCAAGATATATGTATATATACATATATACACATATATTAATATATATATACGACGGTAAACGGACTCCAATTGAATATTATGATATTATGACGTGATTCCGTGTAATGAATGGGAAAGTTTGTTTTCTAACTTTCCTCATTCTATTCAATTTCGTCACGATTGCCTCTTGCTGCTGCAGCGGCCCTAGTGTGAGGCTGAAAGCTTGTAAAAATGTTAATCGAGTCGCTTTAATATGCTTTTCGTTTCATTTGACTTGAATCAGCAAATTCTCACTGCGTGCGAGTGAGAGAGAAGGCGAGAGCGAGAGCGAGAGCGAGAGCGAGAGCGAGAGCGAGAGAGGGACACAGATGAGTACTGCTGTACGCAGCCTGAGCTGCTAGTGAGTTAGAGCGAGATAGTCGCTCGGGCCACTCGGACAGGGTCGTTGAAATACTCAGTGGACGAACAGAAGCGATTAGAGAGAGAGAAGCGATTAGAGAGAGAGAAGCGACTAGAAAGAGAAGCGATTAGAGAGAAGCGACTAGAATTTATCATTGTAGTAAAGCGCGTTGTGAAGGACGAATAATTCCTGTGTTTCTTTTTCTAGCGCTGCTCTAAATCGACAAAACTAGAATTGAAGTTGGTTAAATGGAGACAACCCAGATATATATATATATATAATTATATGAACATATTCAAGTCGGTTGCAGAGCTTGCATATTGAGTGCTCCCATTAAAATAAAAAGAAAAGATAATCAAAAAATAATGAACCAATTCTCAGTTGAGAATTCACTAAGAATCCGGAAATATACAACACAATGCATTTAGATAAACCCAGATATACATGAGCATATATATATATATATATATATATATATATATATATATATATATCAAATATCAACCATACATGTCGCAAGCTGTGCTTGTGATTGTTTTTGGTCGATATTGGCGAGCGTCAACCTTGGATTGGTGTCAATTTGAATATGGAATGGAGATGCGTGAAATGCGGTAGAGTCGCAGTCAAAGCAGATCTATTATATTTTGGGCATTGTTATGGATAGATTTGCATTATAAATGCATTGGGGCAAATGTTTAGTTTATGGCCTGGCCGCCTTTCTAAGCCACATGCTTGCGGGCCAGCTTCAGCTGTTGATGCGGCGCTGTTGTGTTAACTGAAACTTGTTTGGCCCACAGTTGGAAAGGTCTCTTAATTGCAGGCCTCAAGTGTCAGTGGATTGGCCCGAAAGTCGGCCTCAACTAATGGACGTCATCTTTGACATTTTCATCTTCATTTTCATTTTCATTTCCATTTCAATTTAAGCTTTGACTTCGTTACAAAGCAAAATCTGAGCAAGCGGTTATGAAATTATCGCCATCTAAAACCCAATTTTGACAGCAATAAAATTTCGAAGGTCGAGGACTGTCAGCAAACACACTCACACAGACAGACAGACACACACACACACACACACACACACACATACACACACACACACACCAACACTCTAAAGAGGCGAACAAAATTGTATAGGGAAAGAGGCACAATGGGCATGTTTCATCAGGCCCCGAAATACGGGCGGTGACATTCACCGAAGCTTTGGAGCTATAGATGCAAAGAGTTGCGAAGTGGAGCCATTGAACCAGAAATCACGAAAACTCTTTACGCTGCTTGAGCATGAATCACGCCCTAGCCGCTCGCATGACAGACCTGACAGAGGAAACAGAAGTTTTCGACTGGGCAGGGGCTTTACATGCGCCATAAACATTCAATCGACTCAAGAAGACCAAGATATATTACTTCTCCCAACTCCTCTTCGGCTCACTCAATGGAAACGCACCAGCTGCCCACTTGAGCACTCCCTGCTCATTGAACTGACTGAGTGACTGAACAACTGCCAGGCCAAACTAATGGCTAGCGAGTAACTACTAACTACTAACTAGTACTACTATCTTCAAACTTCTGCAGCTCCACTCCTGGGCAAAGCCTGTTGGAGAATCAGCGTCACACCTGAGTTGAGCGACATGCAATAGTTCTACAAGCTGAACGGCAACTCGATAGCTGCCCATAAAATATGCAAATATATGCATTTATTTATATGTATAAAATCAGTAGTCCAGTCAGTCAAACAATTCGCCAGTTGGATAATATAGGATAGCCGGTAATAGAAGGCATAAAACAGGAGATAAAAGATAGAAGATAACAGATAGAAGATAACAGATAGAAGATAATAGATAGAAGATAAAAGAGAAGAGAGAGATAAGAGAGAAGATAGAGAAGATAGATAAGATAGAGAAGATAGAGATAATAGATAGAAGATAATAGATATAAGATAAAAGGTATAATATAAAAGATATAAGATAAAAGATATACGATAAAAGATATACGATAAAAGATATACGATAAAAGATAGAAGATATACGATAAAAGATAGAAGATAGAAGATAGAAGATAGAGGATAGAAGATAGAAGATAGAAGATAGAAGATAGAAGATAGAAGATAGAAGGTAGAGGATAGAAGATAGAAGATAGAAGATAGAAGATAGAAGATAGAAGATAGAGAAGATAGAGAAGATAGAGAAGATAGAGAAGATAGAGAAGATAGAGAAGATAGAGAAGATAGAGAAGATAGAGAAGATAGAGAAGATAGAGAAGATAGAGAAGATAGAGAAGATAGAGAAGATAGAGAAGATAGAGAAGATAGAGAAGATAGAGAAGATAGAGAAGATAGAGAAGATACTAGATACTAGATACTAGATACTAGATACTAGATACTAGATACTAGATACTAGATACTAGATACTAGATACTAGATACTAGATACTAGATACTAGATACTAGATACTAGATACTAGATACTAGATACTAGATACTAGATACTAGATACTAGATACTAGATACTAGATACTAGATACTAGATACTAGATACTAGATACTAGATACTAGATACTAGATACTAGATACTAGATACTAGATACTAGATACTAGATACTAGATACTAGATACTAGATACTAGATACTAGATACTAGATACTAGATACTAGATACTAGATACTAGATACTAGATACTAGATACTAGATACTAGATACTAGATACTAGATACTAGATACTAGAAACTAAATACTAGATACTAGATACTAGATACTAGATACTAGTTTCTAGATACTAGATACTAGATACATACATATAGAAATATAAATACCAAAGACCAATCTCTTGGTCTATTCTACAAATTAAATTCATTGAGGTTTTCTCCCTGTTGTGAGTTATTTCTGACTTTGGCTGCGCTGGCCGTAGTGGTCGAGGGGGTCATGGGGTGGGGCCGGAGGAAGGCGGTCTCGACACTTTTACTTTTTTGGCTTTGTTATCAAAAACAGAACACCGCTAGCATTGAGCGCTGTATAACGGTATTTGATAGCAATGGCTAACATTAGTTGGGCGACGACGGCGCGTCTTCGATTTGATCGTCGTCAGCCGCCATTCAAATGCAAATGGGCCCAAGAATCGATGGGTCAGTCGATGCTTTGTTTCTCGAGCCGTACAAATTTTCACTTTCCGCACTCGAAAAGAAAAGAAAGCAAAAGTGTAAGAAATTGCTTAAACCTTAGACTCACGATCAAGACCCACCGAGAGGAAGTTGAAGTCGAAGTTGATCAACTAGCTTCCGCCTAAGATCTAGCGCAATTCCCAATGCTCTCACATCTATAAATATCTAGTCAAATGAAATGAAAATATCAAAACCGAATTGGCTAATAAGCTTTGCCAAATAAGCCACTCGCAGGGCCGTGTTCATTCATCACTCCAATGCTCGTGCAACAGAGGTTCATTCATTTATTCAATCAGTTCATCAAGCGGAGGCCTCTGGGCGACTGCCGTCTGCCGTGAAAGTCCAAGGCAAACAAAACATTTTCTTTAAGAAATACGAAACAAAAACGAAAAGCAAAGAAAGAAGAAAAAAGCACACAGCATCAACTAGCAGCAGGTAAACAACAAAGCAAAACAAACTAGCAACAAGACAAACAGCTGCCACATCAGCCACTTGCCTCTTGCCACTTGCTACTTGCTGCTTGCCACTTGCCAGTTGCCGCTGCCCCGGCGGAGTCTTCATGCAGAACCGCACAATTCACACACCACGCACAGATAAGAGAACTGAAGATGCATCAGCTGCAATGCGAGCACTTGTTGCATTGGTGGCAGCTCATCGTCTCGTCGTCTCGCTGCCTCCTGGGCGAGTTGCACGCGTTGCAGCCATGCGCCGTTCCAGCTCTAAGCGAATTGAACCAATTTCAACTGACTACAAAATATTCTTATGCAATTTTTACTGTTTAGTATTTGATTTGGTATTTTGATATACTGTTAGTGGAATGCGTGCGGAGGCTTTGAGCGTTGATTGTGTGGGGCTTTTATACTCGCTCGAAAAGTGAAAGGGGCATATTGGCTTTGTGCAGTGTTCGTGTAGCTGTATATCTGCTTGTGTGCTTGCATTGTTAGCGAGACGCTACAGACTTGGGAATTTTTATCAATATCTATGACAATGTTTGACCTCGTCTTATAAATCCTAAGCTGTTTTGATTGGGAAATACAATATTATATAAAGTTGAACAGTTAAAATCTGATAATATACTGCTTACTGTTGATCTTCTCTGCAGATGGACTTGAAATTATAATTTGAAATGTTGATTTGATCTGTTAATAGATCGATATGTTATATAGAGTGGGCATTTAGGGGTGGTAAATCAAATATTAAAGGATTTTAATCATTGGATAGTCAGCATTCTTAAGGGTTTCTGATTTATTGTTTTCTTTATGTTTCTAAAAAGCATCTAAGCAATTTTTTTAGGATGCTATATATATTTTATAGATATACGTATATACATATTGTAATAATTACTCGTATTTTTGTTGTTAAGAATCCACTTTAATATGAAGCTAATCGATTTTGAAATGCATTAGAGCTGGGATTAGCAAAAGCGGGTGAACAAATGACCAATTATGACAGCGACTGCAATAAACGCAGCAACATGAAAATCATGGGAAAACCTGTTGAGAGTTGCGTTTTAATATGGAAAATGAAAAGCCAAAGACATGAACATCAACAACGACATCGACGACGGCTGCGATTTCTAGTCATCCGAGTTAAAAATGTCGTATGTAAACGCTTTGCCTTAATACTTAATTGACATTGGTGGAAAGTTGCAGCAGCAACAAGTGCAACAGCAGCAGCAACAGCAACAACAACAGCAACAACAACTGCAGCAACAGCCACAGACCTGGGCCGGTTGTTGACCGAGAGATTTGCTCGGCGCGCCTTTGGCTAATAGCCATCGCCCGCACCTCGGCTCCAATGAAAGCAAAAGGATGGCCAGGCTCAGACTCAGGAGGCACGGAGAAGCGCCGGGAGGGGGCGTGACGCGATTCAGTTTACGCGCCAGACGCTGCGGTCCGGGCCAAAACGAGTTGCGGCCAGCCAAAGCCGGCCAAAAAAAATTTCACTTTTTCTTTGGCATCTCTTTTTTTTCTCTTTATTTATATTTATTATTTTTTTGTTTCTATTTATATATATAAATATCATTTAAGCTGAATGCTTTCGAGATTTCGATCAGAGAGCGTCGCTAATTAGCGCCAGGTAAGGCGCAAAATAATAACTAAATACACGTTAAGACAAACCCATTTGGCCAGTTGGCCATTTGCCACTTTTGGCCATTTATCTTGTGTGTGATTGCGTTTGCCTAATCCCCGACTTATATACATTTTTATTTTGTTTATTTCTCGTTTTTCTTCTTCTTTTCTGTTTTCTTTTTAATTTCCATGTGTCTGCTGCACGCAGGTTGAATGCACTGCAATGTGCAACACGCCGCGTTAACTTACAATGCGTTATGCGATTTACACAGCGCGGCGAATTGCGGCTGCACAGTTTTGGACCCTAATTGAAAAGGTGTTGGTCAGGCACAAAGATTGTCCCTCTCTCTCTCTCTCTCTATCTCTCTATATATATATTTATATATATATTATATATATTATATATATCTGTCTATATTTATTCATTAATTCTATTCTTTACTGTATAATCTTTCTATATAAACTACAAAATTTATCAAGAAGTATTTCCTTTTATCTTTTATCAATTTCCTTTTTATTTTTTCTATAATAAATATATATCTAGAAACTACTATTTTGGGGATATATGATTTTATATAGAATTCTTTTGTTATGTATACATGTACAACTCAGCTTCTGCTTCTTTTATTTCACTAGCTAAGTATTTCTAATATATAATATATATTATATAATTATTTATTTATATATACAAATCTATTTAGTTCTATCTATCAGATCAATCAGATCAGTGGCGAGCTACACAATATATTATACAAGCATACAAAATTGCAGAGGCAAGCTCAGCCGAAGTTATAATACCCTGTAAATCACAAGTATAGCTGTACGCACTAATTATTATACAAAATTGATGAGACTAGCCTAGGCTAAATTAAGCCAAAAATCGTAATGCTAACAACACTAAAATCTAAATTCATATTGTGCGCTGCCTCAATCTAGTCACGTTTGAAGCGTCTTTATCAGATATAAGTTATAAAAGCTTTCAGCTGTCGAAATAAACTTCAACCAAATAGACACACGTACATATATATAGTGCATTATGGTATATAGTATGTAAGTATGTGTATATACATATATCATATATATGCACATATATAGTGTTATAATCGTTGTATCATTAATCTAAGCGTGCCACCGCCGCACATCCATGAACAATCTGTTCAGCTCCACTTCAAAGTATCTTAATTAAGAAATTTTTATTAGCTTTTCTTTCTTATCGGTGCTCAAGTTTTTATCTCCGTATTTTGCATTTGAAAGTTTTTGCTTGGAGAAATTCCCTTTGGCGCCGTTATCTGGCATATGATTTTTGTTGTTATAATCATTATTATTATATCGCAGTTGCCAAAACAAACAAAAAACAAAAACAGAAACAAAAAGAAATAAAATAATATTAAATTATATTCTGTAAGCTTGAGTTTACTTCTAGGGCATTTCCGCAACTTCGTTTGCCAGCAGCAGCAATTTCAAATGTGGCAATAACTGCAACAACAACAACAACAACAACAACAACAACAATAGCAACAACGAAAGAAAAATAATTAAAGTAAGTATTTCACGTCTATGTCTAAAGAAATAATCGCTAAGACCACGCCGAGTGGCTTGTGGCAGGTGGCAGGTGGCAGGTGGTAATGGCGGGTGGTTAGCTACGGCGGCAGCCAGGCAACAGGCGTGTGCAACACCGAAACAAAATACAATTTAATGCGCTTTTCGAATTCTACAGCGCCGCGCTCTGATCACATCAGTAAACATGGATATGGATAGCTGCCTGTTCACATATATATATGTATATATATCTATATGGAGTATACACTCTGAAATCGTATATGGTATGACTATTACTATAATGATACGATTTCTGAGATATTGCAGATGTTATATAGATGACTCAAAGGTATCGACACGATATATATATGTATGCTTTGGAGTGTTTTAAAGAGCAGTTTGATGTGATGATAACAAAGTTCTGAATTATTCAAAGATAGAGCTGATCTAGGCATAATATGACTTATTGTAATATTTGCTAGACTTAGGCTGATTCAGATCAATATTGTGTGATCTGTTATTAGATGGTAGACGTCTTAGCTGAGTCTTAATCAACTACTGCCACAATATACCCTAGTATTTATAATGATGGAACAACAGATCTGATAGCTTGTTTGTGTGTATTCGAATTAGAAACAAATTTATGATTTGAAAATTTCCTTGAACACAGATCTTTCTCTCCCTGAGTGTAGCACAATTATCACAGCTTGTGGCTCAATCAAATATGGTTTAGAGAAATGCCTAATTGTATATCCAAATCTCTGCCAGACACGCCCTAGAAACTATTGGGCATCATATTAATTGAATTATAACAAAACAACTTTCACTCTTAATAAGCCAAAAAAAAAAAAAGAAGTTCTGTAGATCATCGCACCATTTAGTTGTAGATCTCGAATGGATCTGCATATGACAATACTTTCTAATAATACAGATTAACTAAAATTTAAAAAATATATATATGTAGGACATATACATTTTGTGTGAATGTTGTCTATAATCAGCAATAATTGTTTATGAAATCAAATCAATCGATGTATTGCCAATATTTAATTAAAGCCTTGGCTTACATTGTAATTAAGTTAATTTCATTTATGTATTTCTAAATAATTTGGAATTCACCTATTTTCTTATGATTTCTCAAATTTGATATTCCAAAGGTAATCGAAATGCAACTTACTCAGAACATTTGCTTTATCCAAAAAGATGCAAGAGATAAGCTCACAAATTACTGTACAGCGCGTAAACATAACACACACACGCGCACTATCTCTCTCACATGCACACACACGCTGACACATACATAGATATGCGTGTATGCATAGCACAAGCTTTACAAACGTTTGATCCGCGACTTTTGCAATGAATACGAAGAAAAAAAAAAAAACAAAAAACAAAAAATAATGCATCAACAAAAACAAAATAACAATAACGTATAGTACCAATGGGGATATGTAGGCCTAACTAACACAATTGATGCAACATTTTGAGGCAACGGTTAATTTTTGTTAACTGTTTGTTGCTGCCGGCGAGAATCACTGTTGAAAGAGAGACGCGCGCGCGGCACGTGCTATGCGAACAATGGTCGACGCTTGTTTAAGTCTTGAATCTTTTAGTCTGCGGTCGGCGAGTCTCCGATTTCGACTTCGAGTTCGACTTCGACTCTGACTCCAGCTTTGGCCACCGGTCGCCAAAGAAATGTAAAAGCCGCCGCAGTCGCTGCCGCTGTTCCGTCGCTGCTTTTGCTACTGGTGCTGCTGCTGCTGTTGCTTTCAGCGCTCAAAGCGTCAGCGTCGTAGCAACAGGCGTGAAAGCTCGAAAGCTTCTGCTCGTTTGTTTACATTGAATATTTGCTGTTATTTCTGTTGTGGCTACTTTTATTACATGTGTGTGTGTGTGTGTGAGTGAAGTTTGTAATGCGTCGATGCGCTTTTTGCACACTGCTGGGCTTTTTCTGGCTTCTGCTCGCTCTCTTTTTTATGTTTTTCGAAATTTTTTTGATCTTAAATTATGCCTCATACCCTATGCAATTGTCGTAATGGATATATAGAAACAGAGCTTTGGTTCTATCAACCAATATAAAAAATAATGTAAAAAGGATATATGGTAAATGTGTTAAAGCTCAATTTCGCTTTTTTCAAATTAAGACTTTAGCATTTCGAAATATCTGTATTTAGAAGTAGGATATATTCATAAGATGTAAGATACGATTTGAGTCTTCAGTGAAATCTCTTCGATTTCTCAAAAATATTGTCATGATATTACCCTAGTTAAAATCAGTATTTTTAGTTGCACTACTCGTAGCAGCGAATACAGGGTATCTGCCAGCCAACCACTGGTCGACTGTGGCACTCACTTGTTCAGCTAACTTTATTCAATCGAGTTTATATGTTTTGAATGCTTTTTATAGCCACAGCCGCGTCATGCGCTTCTAGGCAGCTGGGCAGCTGTTTAGCTGCCATTGTTTGGCTCGTTGTCTAACGGAACAAGCGTCTCTTCTTCTTCTTCTTCTTCTTCTAGCTATGCTAAAGGTAAATATTCCACTTATATAAATACCAATAAGCATTTATGCATGTAACCAAATGTATTTCAGTTCGACTCGGCGCAGTTCATTTGAGTTCAGTTCAGTTTATAGATGGTTTTTATCTTTATTTTCTATTTAAATGCAATCAGTTAACTGATTGTTAATTTCAATTGGAAACTATTTCGCAAAACACTTCATCAGCAACTGCAATATAGCCAATTATCATTATCTTTGATGATGATGTTGCTAATCATAATGAAACTCTTGATTGAGCACTTTGGAAATTAGTTCCAAATTATAGATTTTTGCAGCAAGGTCATTGAAAGTAGCTTGAAATGTAGATGATATGTGTAGATATATTGTCTATATATGTATAGACATTTCTTATGCTATTATATGGTTATCATGACAGCAATTTACATTGACCTATAGAATCAGAATCACTTCTCTTGATAACTCCTTACTCGGATGAGAAATAGAGATGTGAAAAAAGTTGTGTTCTATATATGTACATAATTTCAACTACTGGTATACTTTTGTAGGACTACGAGCTATACTTCCGAATTTTGTAAAAACATTTAAAAAAGAAATTGTGTTAGTACAGAACATAAAAAATTTGTTTTTTGGTTTTGGTTTTATTAAGAAAGTCTCGCCCAATATTCTCATTCAGAAAGCAGCAAAAACTTCGAAAAGGTAAGGTCTTTTCATTTATTGCGGAATTACATTTAAATTTGTAGTCCAATGCTAAAATATGCCCGCTATAACTACCTTCTCGGTTTTCACGTTTGATTAAGCCATTTTGGTTTATACGAAACCTACATTAAGAAAACTGCGGATGCATCCACAGTATTTTAATTACATAAAGGAATTTCTTCTCAAAGATAGGGTATAGGGAGAGCTGTATGTAACTCCAACTGCTTTTTTCTAGCACTGCTCATTTCTAGGCATTATCCCCTCTCTCTCCCTCTCTCGCTGTCACGCTGTCGACTTCGGTCGAATTGCGAATTTCGAGTATCGAATTTTACAACACTAGAAGACTACCCTATGCAGTTGCCACTGGTCTGCTCCTGTGGAACTCTGCTCCCTCTCCGTCTTCCTTCGCAACGTAATGTTACTTAACAGTTCTTAAAGCTAATGTTAGACTAACATTCGTCACCCTGTTAAGCTAGAGTATTATATACTCATATATGTATATATACATATGTATGTATGGTATATAACCTACCTGATAGCAGTTGCTGCTGCCACATTGGGCGGATGCAGCCTGGTGGCGCTTCCGAAGCGCTGCTGATGATGATGCGGCTGATGCGGATGCAGATGCGGATGCAGCAGCTGCTGCGCACTAAAGTCGAGCTCGTTGTCGAGGAGACCGTAGCTGTTGTTGTTGTTGCGATTGCTGCAGCTGAGCCGACTCGCATGGGAGCCGCGCTCCGAGTTACACTTGGAGCCGCAGAGCGAATTGTCGCAGTAGCGACAGCACTTGTTGTAGCTGAACGTGGAGGTGCAGAGCGTGCAGAACGAGTCCAGTTGCGATTCGGCATGATCGTCATCGAGATCATCGCCATGCATGTCTGCGTCCTCGGCATCGGCCTCTGCATCCACCTCCGCATCTGTGTCCATGTGCAGCTTGTGGCAGCGCAGCTTGAGCGTGTGCGCACTGCTGCTCTGATCCTCTGACCCGTCCGAGCAGAAGTTATATCTGTCGCTCTCTGTGTCCTCAGCCAGGCTGCTGCCCGCGCTGCCCTCCGCCCGCTGCGGCGACAACCCGAAGCTGCTCAGCGGGCAGGAGGGGTAGCGCGTCAGGGGAAATTGTCGTATATTGTACTTGCTGGTCATCGATAGGTTCTCGTTGAAGTATATGACATTGGACGTGCCGTTCGGCTCCAGTTCCAGCTCCCGCTCTCGCTCCCTTGCTCTGCTGATGCTCAGGTCGTGGTATTTACGCAGGAAGGCTGCATTGCAGTCGGCTGCTGTATATTCGTGCAGCTTCTTCGGCTTGGGCACGGGATGATGTGACGAATAGAGTTGCTGCTGCTGCTGCTGCTGCTGCTGCTGCTGCTGCTGCTGCTGTTGGTGCTGCTGCTGTGGTCCATTGCTCTTATTGTTGTTGCCATTGTTGCTGCTGCTATTGTTGTTGTTGTTGTTCTCGCCGACAGATATGCCGCCGGAACGCAGAAGATCGAACAAACGCTGCTTGAGATCGCGCATTTCGTCGGCATGGACGCGTTGCCTAGCTGACTATCTGCAATAATATATATATTAGTATTTTAATTTACAATAATAATCAATATTAATTCATACGTTAAGCAAAGTACATTTTGAATGATTTTACGCGGCTAATTTTAAGAAAGCGAAAACATTGTGTGTGTCATAGCAAAGAGTTTGTGTGCGTTATATATGTCATATGAAATGTCTGACCAAACAACATGCAGAGCTCAATGCGCACTCGTGACGTAGCAGTCAGCTTACAATCGTTAGCGCGCACATGTTGAGCAGCCATATGGATTTACCAAATTGAGTAAACACTTGCGTGTTATCGATTGTTTCATTTCTGCATCAAAACATTTAACTAAATTTATAGACGAAATCTAAACAAACCCCATATCAACAAAAACACTGAGCTAAGAGTAAATACTGCAAAATAAATCAAACTTCGAGCAAGCTAACCCTCTGCCGTGTTGCATTTACAGATACAAAAAGATGAGCACACAGCGCGGCAACGCGACTCGCACACGTGCACAAAAACACAAAAATCGTCATGTATTTAAAAACGATTTGCATGACAAGACGCCACAGCAGATGCGGCTCAATAAAATGCATGTGTCGACCGTGTGCCAGCGCTGCAAGGAGGTCATCGAGTGGAAGATCAAATATAAGAAGTACAAGCCCCTCACGCAGGCCAAGACGTGCGCCCGTTGCCAGCAACGAACTGTCCGGAAGGCGTACCATGTCATCTGCAAGGACTGCGCCATCAAGGATCATGTGTGTGCCAAGTGCCTGAAGAGCGCCGACGAGGTGGAAATTGAGGCACCACAGCCGACGCCCCAGGAAGAGCAGCAGCTACAGGTTGAAATGGATAGATTGATAAAATCGTTCTCAGAGCGTAAGCGACGCGCCTTTCTACGCTTTATGGAGAAGGGGCGCAAGCAGGAAACCGAGGAGCCGCTGGACGAGGAGGAGCGTGAGGCTCAAGAGAAAGCAACAAGGGTTAGGCATACACGTGAGGAGCTGCTAGAGAAGATCAAACAGCTAAATCTCGCCGAGGAAGACGACGATTATAACGATGATGGCGAAGATGACGATGAAGACGAGGTGGGAGAATCAGATCTCGGTTCGCTGGAAAGCGGCAGTGAAGAGGACAGCGAGGAAGAGCCGCAAAAAGCAAAAACTTCATTAAAGAAGTAACGTCCAACTGCCTTAACACTGCATTTAGAGTATAGAAAATTTTTTTTATTGTATATACATATATATAAATAAAAACGTAATTACAAATTGAGCTCTTATTTCATAATAATGACATTTAAATTTCATATCGTTAGCCGCATAAAAAGCTTCAAAAGTGTTTAGTATGCAGCGCTATTCAATTTATTCTGTTGAGTTTATTCACGAAATTCTCGAAAGCTATAATCGATTAAGCTTAATCGATTTCAGTCGCTCACAAGCTGACTGCTACGGCAGCTAGTTCTGGCCGGCAGTATAAATTTGTACATTGGCTCGCTAGCTAAGGTTCGTATTTTCTTTTGACAGGGATATCGAAGAGTGAAAGGATAGGTACGGCAAGCTTGCAAAATGACAAATAAAAAGCCGAAGACCGGCAGAACTCGCCGAAACAAACCCAAATCAAGGAACAACGTCGGTGAGGTCGGAGAAGTCGTGGAGTCTATGCCGGGAACACCAAAACAAGCCAAGCAGAAATCAAAATTAAATACGGACAAAGCTAACATCCTGGATCAGCAAAAGCTAACATTTGAAGAGCTACATCAGCTGCAGCAGACTGTGTTTGATTTTATAAAAGGAGGCGAACAGTGCCAAGAGATAATTGGCTTAAGCAATCTGGAGCGTAAAGAGATACATCATTTTGCTAGGAAGCACGGCGTAAAGACGCACAGCCATGGCTATGGTGGCGACCGGGTGCTGACGCTTAGCCGCATCAATAACAGTCGGCCTTACGCGTGCCTTGACCATGTAAGTCTGTCCGTCTCCTTGCAGTTCGGCAGTGTTCTTGACCGGGCACTACGCGCGCTGGGCCGCCGCAGGACAGCGCCCATTCAGCCGCAACGTCGTAGAGAACCGGTCTTCCAAACCGGAGGTCTGCTGGCCATACCGCGTGTGCCGGCATTTGCGCGCTGCTCTAATTCAACACTGGCCGCCGAACGCCAAGTGCTGCCCATATATGAAAAGCGCGACCGAATTTTCGAACTACTTGAGATGTCGCAGGTAAGTGAGACGACTTCCATGGCCATCGACAGCCTATGGCCACATGTCACATGCAATTGGTTTTCAGGTAGTTATTGTTAACGGCGCCACAGGCTCCGGCAAGTCGACCCAATTGCCGCAGTATCTGCTGGAGGATGCAGCAGCCAAAAAGAAACCAGTGCGCATTGTGGTCAGTCAGCCGCGCCGCATTGCCGCCATCAGCGTGTCCGGGCGCATTGCCGAAGAGCGCGGCGAGGCGCTCGGCGACACTGTGGGCTTTGTAATACGTATGGAGAGTAAGTATTACAACAGTCCGCCCAACCGCCCAATCTCATGATCTCATCTGCTCTGCAGGCAAACACAGCAATAATACTGTGCTGGCATTGACCACAAGTGGCTGCCTGCTGCGCACCCTGGCCATGAACGGGTCCGAGTTTTTTGAAAATACAACACATCTGGTTATTGATGAGGTCCACGACCGCGACCTGGACACAGAATTCCTACTACTAGCCATTAAGTTAGAGCTCGAGCGTAACAAGACGCTCAAAGTCATACTCATGTCGGCCACTATGGATCTCTTGGCCTTGTCCAAATACTTTGGTGATGCACCCGTCCTTAATGTGGAGGGTCGTAGCTTCAATGTGCGCGTCTATTCGCTGGAGGATATACTATACATGACCGGCTACTTGACTCCGCAGATGTCACGTCTGCTGGGCAATCACAAGAATCTTGAAGGCGAGCAGTTGGCGCGCGCCTACACTCTGGCTCACAACATCAACGAGCTGGAGATTGACAACTCGTTGATTGTGTCGCTGTTGCAGGTGCTGCTGCTCATGGGCATGAAGGGCGCTGTTATTGTCTATTTGCCTGGCTACCAAGACATGATCAAATTGATGGATCAGCTGCTAGCAGCTCTACCCACGGACTTGATCAAAGTTCTGCTCCTGCACAGCAAGGTCGATAACCAGAAGCAGAAGGAAGTCTTTCATGAATATACAAACGTCCAGCTCAAGGTGGTACTCAGCACCAGCATTGGCCAGACCTCGATCACCATACCCGATCTGCTGTATGTGATCGATACGGGTCGCGCCAAGATGAAGACCTACGATCCATCAACAGGCGCCTCACATCTGGCCACTACCTGGATATCTCAGGCGGACGCACAACAGCGCACCGGACGTGCTGGCAGGCGTAATGATGGCATTTGCTATCGTCTATATAGCAGCGACCAGTACTGGACCTTTAGCCGCTTCACCGTGCCGGAAATATTGCGCTACACTCTCGACGAGATCTGTCTCTTGGCCAAGCTTGCCGCCCCGAACAAGCCCATCGAACAGTTCCTGGGCCAGGCTCTGGATCGTCCGCAGCCCCTCGCCATTGCTAAATCATGTGCCAATCTAAAGCTCTTGGGCGTGCTGCGCGACGAGGACGAGAGCGTCACTCCGCTGGGCCAAATCATAGCCGAGCTGCCTCTGGATGTGCAGCTGGCCAAGTGCTTGGTCTATGGCATTTACTACCAATGCATGGGCAGCCTGAGCATCATTACCGCCTACTACTCGGTGCGTGATCCGTTTGTGCTGCCCAGTGATCGCAACGCGCGCACCGAGCAGCGCAAGGCACGCGACTTCTTTAGCATCGACGTGTCCAGCGATTCGATTGGGGTCCTTCAACTATACCATGCCTACATGTCTGCCGACGCCAGGGGCAGCCGCGAAACGGACAAATTCTGTGAGCGGAACTGCCTCTGCCGCAAGTCCATGGATAATTTCATCTCAGCCGTGCAGACTCTACGCCTCACTCTGATGCGCATAATCAAGTTCGTGGACATGCGCATGACCACCAGGTATGACAACAACTTAAATATGGTACGTCTTGCTCTGGCAGCTGGCCTCTATCCACGCATCGTCTATGTCGACCATTCACATAACTCGCGTCTGGTGGACCAGATCGATCCGCGTGTCCAGCTCTCTCGCAACTCGACCTTGCCGAAATGCTTTGCGAAACGCTCAAAGAGCACCCTAAGCGAGTGGCTCTTGTACGTGGAGAAGAACCGCTCAGCTGGCCTCGTCTCGCACATTGAGCATGCCACGCTGGTCAGCACCCTAATGGTGGCACTGCAATGCGGCAAGACGATCAAACTGGAGCCATATGTGCCGGAGTTGCTGTTCCTCGAGGACGAGACCTACAATAAAGTGGAGTACTGCATCCTGCGCCTGGACTTCTGGCTGCGCATTCGCGTCTCAACTGACCTGTGCGTCAAGCTGATCAAGCTGCGCTCCCACATTGCCCGCGAGTTTGATGAAATGGTCTCCTCCCGTACCATGGTGCCCTCCCGCTGTCCATCCGTGGACTATGTAAAACAACTGCTGGACCTCGACACCGTTCAGTCCGGGCTATCGGCCACAGACCTTATATTTTAATGAAAAAAAAACACAAACTCCTTTTTTAGCCAAGGGCAAGTGGCCTTGCAGCTCATTTACGTTTTTAATTGAAATTTGATTAAATTTCCAATTTGAATCTAAGTGTAGCGAATGCCAAAAAACTTTGACATGGTGATTTTTCGATATTTTTGTAGTATTTAGTGTACAAATAGAAATTCTACTGTAAAATCAATGGACGATGCCGACATATTGTCGGATCAGCTCAACCTCTACACAAATTCAGTGTCTCGAAGCCTTGACTCTAACTACAGCTAATGTAAATCTCATCTTGAATTGTCATCACCCATGTGATCATCAAATGAAGTCTATATTAAAATATGCTCGCATACAGATGTGCATGTTGACATTCCGAATGTATTTGTATGTCCTAAGATATTTCATAAAAACCAATTACAAATATATGTATACATGTTACAATTATGTGTGTATATACATAATGACGCAACTAACTGTAATGTAAACCTTTTGAACATGTGCACAGCGTGCAAAATAGATTTAGTTCTACCAGCAAGTCTCTTCACACTCTACTATATACAATGTACAATGAAAATATCAAATATTGATCGAAATGTGAATCAGTATTATCATACGGCAATCGTGTAACTTAACTAACTGTGAAGAGTTTGTGCATATCTGTAATTCGAATTCTAATGTTTAACATAAATGATCTTCTAGAAAGACTGCTGTGAATGCTAACAAAACGAAACGAAAAAAACTATATGTATAAATACTCAAGTACTTGGGGTTTAGTCGATTTGCTAAACTCTTAAATGCTCAACGAGAGAGAGCGAAGAAGTCGGAGATAAGGAACAGGAGGCATACTCGCGTATGTGAGGAAGGCTATGAATACAAAAATACATAAATATAAATATGTATAATCATGAATGTGAATAAAAACAAGTTGATTTTTGCAACATGAATGAATTGATTGATTGGTGCTCAGCTTAAGCAGCTGAATTTAATATCTGATATATAATAATAATATAAATTACAGATAATGTAATATAGATAGCAATTAATATAAACAAATAATAAGTTTTAGCGAATTATAAGATAGTTTTATTGATTGATAAATTTATTGACTGATATAACTAAGATACCAGAGAGAACAATAGAGATAAAGAGAGAAGGAGAAACAAAATATGAATAGAACTATGAATGTATATACACATGCACATATTATATAATAGAGTTCGACTTTATACACTGATTCGTTGATCATCTTAGGTAAATAAATATCTGGTCTTCCAGAGAGAAACTGTCGAGGATGCTTAATTATGAAGTATATTTATATAAAAGAGTTGCATTTGATTGATCAAGTTATTGACGAATTAGTATGAAGAGAGAGAGAGAGAGAGAGACAGGGAATGTAAGTCTACGAATGTAAATATATCTAAGTGTATGCATATATGAAAGAGTTCACTTCATAAATGAACTAATTGATTAACTGACTGACTGATTGAGCATCAGCTAAGGCAGCTGCGATAAATACCTGATATGCTCTATATAGAGGATAAGTTGCTTATTATATACATACTTCTACATAAAGCATTGATTGATCAACTTAGTGACTGATGAGCATGCGCAGTGAGGGATCTTTCAGAGGCAGAGAGACCGAGTAGGAAGTCTGTATGATTGACTGCTTGATTGATTGGCTAACTTAACTTAGCCTATTGCCAATTCTAAGCAACGACTGTCGCAACACTAAAATGGAAAATTTTGTCGATGTTTTGGCTGCAGGCGCCGCTCTGGCTGTGCGTGGCATAAAATATGCCAGCACCTTAATTGCTGAGTGAAAAGATGTGTGCCACAAGTGCATGGAATGCAGCTGCCACTAAGTCAGTGTCTGCCTCTGCGTCTGCGTCTGCATCAAAGTCAGTGTCAGTGTCAGTGTCAAACCTGGCGGCGGCGCCCTGTTCGGCGACGGCTCCTTCGTTAGCCCATTGTGGCAATGTTGGGGCAATTTACATGTTTCGCTGCGACTTGGCAGGGGCGGTAGCGGGGGCGGGGACGAGGACGGGGACCAGGCCCAGCCCCCTGGGCCAAGTGCGACCCATTGAGGCGCAACAGAGCAGCAAGCAACAACAGTTTGTAATTGCACAGGCAAATTTGTTGTTGGCGCATGCGCGCAGTCAATAAACCTGAGCAGCCTCGTTGCTGTTGTTTGGGGCTGTTGCTGCTGGTGTTGCTGGTGTTGCCTCCCGCTCTCTAACAATGGCAGCCAGGCCAATTTTGTGTGATGAAAAAGACAACGTGCCACAAGCAACAGAGCCAGCAACGGCAACAGCGGCAACAAATGCAGCAAAGAAAGTGAAATTAATTTGTTACTTGTCTCCGAGCTCTGTCTGCCTGACTGTCTCTGTTGTTGTTGCTGCTGCTACAGCTGCTGTTGTTGTTGTTGTTTGCTGCACTACCTTTCAATTATAAGCCAAGTCTTGCTAGTACCTACACGTATTGCTCTAGAAATGATATGACCGATTGTCATTGTCTGTTAGCTCCATTATTAGTTCCACTGGTTTATTTTGCAGCTGCTCAATTTTGATCTGGTTCAGCCGTAGCACACTTTGAGATGCACTGTGTACAGGAACTAATACAGTTCATAATCGACATCCCATGATATGCATATATACATACGTATATCTAAGGGAAATTTTGGCAATTTCTTATATATTCCATGTATATAGAATTTTGTTTTTATTCTATTTTGTCAAATTCCCCAAATGGAAGCGCAGTGACCTTGAGCCAATACTCGATTGTTTTCCATTGAAACAGTTTTGTTTTCTGATTTTTAATAATCACTCTTTACATTTCCAAGAAGGGCATAAAATAATAACAATAGTAATAATATAAATTTAGTAATAATAATAACGTAAGACGTAAAGTCTTCTTAAGCAATACATCGACTTTATTGGTTGTATTTAAAAAGAAATTAGAAGTTCCTATATTTGTATGTTTGTATATTTGTATGTTAGGTCTATATTACTTGTAAATTGTAATATACATATTTACAATTATCACATTTAAAATGATATAATGGTATTCACTGTTCAAGTCCAGGTGATATCAGAGAAATCGTTTGTCAAATTGGCGAAACCTATAAACAGTTAGCGCTCAGCTTAGGCAAAGGCATCGGCACAGCAGTGTTTCAACTTTTGAGCTCCGAAATAAGTTGGATCGTGGATAAAAGTAGGCGAAAATAGACTAAAATGTAGGAAAAAAATGCTGGAGCAGCTGGCTTGAAGAAAAACGGAAAAAAAACATACGAAAAATAGCAAATATATTTGATAATTTATTTGCAGTGATCTTTTTTCTCATCATAATAATAAAATTACAAAAAACAAACATAATAAGAGTTTTCTCTAAGTGTTTCGGCTAATTATTTCGTCAAAGTACTTCTTCAAAATATTTTCCTCTAAGTATCCCTCCAAGTATTTCCTCCAGGTATTTCCTCCAAGTATTTCCTCCAAGTATTTCCTCCAAGTATTTCCTCCAAGTATTTCCTCCAAGTATTTCTTCCAAGTATTTCCTTCAAGTATTTCCTCCAAGTATTTCCTTCAAGTATTTCCTTCAAGTATTTCCTCCAAGTATTTCCTTCAAGTATTTCCTTCAAGTATTTCCTCCAAGTATTTCCTCCAAGAGCTTACTCCAAGTCTGCACACACTTCACTTCACTACACGACTGACCCCCACTGGGCCCACGAGGACGACTGAAGAAATGCTGCAGCTGCTGCCCTTTATATAGGGCGACTTTCACTCAAACCCTAAATTGAGCTCAAATGTTGCACCGTCGCGAGCTCAAATGTAGGGGTCGTGCAGTCGTGCTTTAGTGGACCAATGGGAAGGAACACTCTCTGCTGCTTCAAGCATTCTGCATGTATGCAACATCGGGACAACTTCTGTGCTCTGCTGTAGCTCTTCACACAGACAGAGAGACAGGCGAAGAGGCAGACAGGGAGGCAGACAGAGAGACAGATAGACACACGAAGAGATCAATTTTGATTGATTGCCTATTTGAGGCATTGTTAAATCGGATTACCTCATTACGCTGCTCAAGAAAATATATAAATATGCGTGATACGGCTAAATGCTGATATGCTAAATAGCTTATGTACATTAATATTAATAATTATTAGATGGCATAGACAGCAGCTCTTGCTCTACAGTTCTCTTAAGATCTAAGACTTCTGCATAGTCTGCCTCAATTTCTGACCATTTGATCTAGTCCATTTATTAGCTATAGGCTAGATTTAGCCTGCACTAGGCTAAACTGGCAACACTGTTGCACAGAGTCATTTGAATGTGCGAACTCCATGCTGAATTAGTAAATTGGCAATTGCAACTGATTTGAATTTATGCGCACATATGAACGGAACACACGAGTTGGGGAGGAACGAGTTCGAATCCTGTGAAGTGCCTTCATTTAATTAAATTATGAAAAACTATGTCGTGCATTGATTTGATTAGACGCATTTGAATCTTAAACTAGTGCAAATGTATTTTCTTCTAATTCTTTCTTTCTTCTAATTATTTCGTCAAAGTACTTCTTCAAAATATTTTCCTCTAAGTATCCCTCCAAGTATTTCCTCCAAGTTAGTTAGTTAAGTATATAATTTAGGTCAACTGCAATTCGATTGTAGCTGTGAAAATAATTTTATATCGCTTAAGAAGGTAAGAATCTCTCCTGCACTCTACTCTACTTTCCTTATTGAGTGCTTGGAATAGTAGAAAAGCAAAATGAATTACAAAAGTACTAGGCAATTACCATAACTAGCCGAAGTCCCCAGATGCCAGTGTTTAATTCTTAAGACTAATTTGAGCCTATAATCCAAAAATTATTATATAATATTAATATTAATTAATATGCCATATATTAGATGAATAAGTCAAGACCATCTAACGAGACTAGATTCTCCAGCCAGACATCCAAGAGGAGAGGAGGAGAGGAGGTTGTAGGCAAGCCTTCGGCTCATATTGCGATCAGAGAAATAAGGTAGTTTACATAGTACTGAATAATTTAGTAATAATTCGATCTAAGCTTTCAGTCTCTCTCTCTCTCTCTCTTTCTCTCTCTCTCTATCATATATATATATATATATATATATATATATATATATATATATATATATATATATATATATAACGGCCATCAAGTGCTTGGCCCACAGTAGTGGGAGTCTATCCACGTCACTTGATCAGCTGTGGGCATTCCAGGGCACAGAGCTGGGGGACAGACACTGACCAAGGGTCGAGGCTGTCGCATTGGTCGCTGCTGACCCACAAATGCAAATGTAGCAAGTGGCGAGTGCTTATAGCATGCGGCTAGACAGACAGGTAGAAAAGCAGACAGACAAACAGCCAGCCAGCCAGCCAGCCGGCTAGCCACCCGCCGAACAGGTGCAACTCTGTGCTGGATGCTGGTGTTGCAAGTGCATTCAACTTGCGGCATCCACTTCCACTTCCACTTGCCAGCCAAGTTTATCGTCCAGCCATTAGCGCGCCGCTGCACTAAGCTGTTGCATTTCATCTTAATTGAGTGTGCCCAAGTGTGCGAGCGAGTGCGTTCAGGCAGAGGCCAATTGTCAATTGCCAATTGCCAATTGCCAATTGCCAATTGGCTTTAACTCTGTCTTTGATTTGGTTTTTGAACTCGCGCCTTTGGTTCAGTTCAGTTCAGTTCAGTTCAGTCATCAGTCGACGCAGCAAATTGATTTTCAGCCACAAGATTTTGCTTCTATTTTGCATTGGCTCATTGCCTTTTGGTTTTGTGGCTTTGTGGCCGTGTGGCTTTGTCGTTGGCCAATTGGCCGTTAGCTGTGCCCAAATGCTGTACAGGTAACCTAACTGTATTCGCGTTTGTCTGCGATTCGCGCAATACCCCGTGATTAGTCGCAGCTTGTTGGCCATGAAATCGAATGCTCAGACCGCAAAATATGAAGCCGACAGAGTGTTCTGCCAGCATTCGATTGCTGAGGCTAACTATCAGCCGACGCTCGTCCAGCTGAACTTTTGGCACTCTGGCTGATTGTCAACAATGATTTTGGTTGGCATCGATGAAACCAGATCACAGGCAAGCCATTGAGCTCTTTCAAATGAATGCTATTAATTGGAAAGAGTTTTCTTCTGCATTCGTTAGTGGGTTGAGAAATACCTGCGGCCCAGCGTGTGCGTGTGTGTGTGTGTGCGCGCGCGCGTGTGTGTGTGTGTGTATGTGTGTGCGCGTGTGTGTGTGTGTGTGTGAGTTAATGAAGCAACCGGCGCTGATGAGCGATGTGACTTGACGAAAATGCTGATTGATAGATGTGTGCGTGTGTGTGTGTGAAGCTTGGAGCAGCAGTTACAGTTACATAATTACACAAATTGATTTCACAGAGGCCTGCGGTGCTCGGCTGCTCCCAAATACCAATGCGAATGATGACATCAGCCACAGCAAGAGTCGGAGCAGCAGTCGGAGCAGCAGCCGGAGCAGCAGCCGGAGCATCTGCCGCAGCAGCTACGGGCACGACATCACGAAATGCGTTTTGGTAATTCCAAATTGGGAATAATCATAATGCATAAACTCATGCTGGAGCATGTGCAAGCAGGCAAGCCAGACAATGCCCAGCGATCGGCATGTCCGGGTCGGGGTAGGGAGTAGCCGTGGGCTACCCTGTCACGCCAGCGATTGCCAGTGAGCCGCCTGCCCCGCCCGCCAGCAGTTGCATTAAGAGCATAGCGAACTGAGCGCACCGGTGAAAGTCTAGCCGGGTCAAATCAATCAGCCTGGGCGGCGACCTGGCCAAAATGCCAAATGCCTTTTCGTTCCATCACAGCCTCTGCCATAGCCGCTGTCATACATATTTCATTTACGTTAGGTTTGCTCATGTTGTGACTGCCAAACAGGCAGCTAATTAATTTTTTCATTTTATTTTCTGTAGTTTTCTTAGTTGATTTCTGTTTTGTTTTTATTTTTATTTTTATGTTGCTGTTTTCCCTTCCTCCTGATCCGCGGCCATAACACCTTTCGCAGCGCCTCGATTGCCTTCAAAAGCTACGCCTAATTATGTCATTAAAAGCGTTTTCAACGATTATGCGTTCCATGGAGCTGCACAAAATTGTCGAAACTTCTGCGCCAGTGTGTGTTAGTGTGTGTTAGTGCGTGTGTGAGTGTGTGTGTGTGTGTGTGTGCGTGGTATGACTATGATAATGATAGTGACCCAATCGAGATGAGAGCGAGCACACATCATATGCGAACTATTTTCAGAGAATGACTCGAACTGTTGTTTTTATTTTTAAACACCAAGCTAAACGTGAATTATGCTTTATGTTATGCCGAATATATAGAACTATAAGCTATTATATATAATTATATAGATGCTCTGTTTGAATCAATCATCGCTTCGGCTCAACTATACATACATACATGTATAATATTGTTTATCTATTTCTGGGTTTCTATGAAGACTAACTTCAGCTGCTTTTATTTTGACGCTAACTTGAAATGCTTCTATATTTATTATTATATGTAGTATATACAGTTGTGTGCATTGAATTAGGAGTGAATATGGAATAATACAGGTGACTTCTATAAAGTAGGAAATTGCGATAAGATCATTAGCTTTCGATCATTGCAAATTGAAATAGATTCATAGACATTAACTTTAAAAAATATACAAATATATTTAAATACATACTATGTATACATATATATAAAGTTGTGTCAAAATATGTGTATGCCCTAGATTTATTTTGAGCTCGTGTATTTTTGAAGTCTCTGGGCAGAAATATTTCTCTGCACATTTTAAATTTCTATTAGTTACAAATATATAATAAGGAAAAAGTAAACCAAAATTCTGCTTAAAGTCATACTCAATATACAATACACAGGAATACTTAAGCCTCGACTATAATCTTATATTATATTTTACAAATTGAATCTTATGTATGTGTATATAGAAACAAATTTGAGAATAGCTTAAACCAATACAAAATTCTTGAAAATTTATCTCATTCATATTAATTTGCCAACTCTCACGTAGGGTATTCGCCGTTCGATTTTGATTCCATTTGCCGTGTTTTATTTGGGAGCAAATAGTAAAAGTAAAGCGTATTGTGCGATTTACAAAAGCAACTTGCAACTAGCTCTGGCTGCCAAATATGTGGCCGAAAGTAAAAGCCAAACGAGAGCGGGGAGCGAGGAGGGTCGGGCGCGGCGCTGGCAAACAAGTCGTGACATCCGAAAGTGGCAGCAGATAGTGGCCGGCCGCTTGGTCAATGACAGCAGGAGCCGGAAATGACCGACAAGGCTTGCGCAAGATCTGCTTATGACGCTGACCCAAGACGTCGCAGCCGGGGAGCTGCGGCTCCAACTGAGGCTGAAGCACGGAAGTGCCGAAGCTGGCGCATAACGATCAATCAATAGGCAAATTATTTATGCATAAGTATATATAAATCGCTTGCAACATTATTGGCGCTTCCCCTCCGCCCGCTCAGCCACCGCTCAGCCCCTGCTATTGGTCGATCTCATAGCTTTGGTCAGTTCCTAACTTTGTTTTTTTTTTTGGTTGACAGCGAAGTTTGTGTCTTTTTTTTTAAATTTTTATTTGATGTCTTCGCTTTGCTGCTTTTTGTTTGGGAGCACAAAATCGACTGGCCATTAAAATGCCAAATCGTTAAACTGTAAAATGGTTGCTGTTGTTGTTTTCATTGTCTTAGAGGTTTTTATATGCCATGCGTTAGTCCGAAACAAATCAAAATCTACGTAATTATGTAACAGGCACGACACTGCCACAAGGCGTGTCACAAATAAGACAACATCCTCTTCCAGCTAATGCCAAGTGCCTCTATCTCAATTTTGTGCCAATCGAGCTGCCGCCGGCCACCTGGGTCAGCGTCGGCGTCGGCGTCGGCGTCGGCGTCGGCGTTGGCGTCAGCTCCAAGCCGGGTATTAAAGCTGCACAGGCACACGCACAGAGCATCTTAATCACATAATCTACTAACGCCTGACCTCTTAGCCACTAAAGATTTAATTAACAAGCAATGCAACGTGCAACTGCAGTTGCCACTTGACGTCTGATGAATGGGGCAACACTGGAGCTAAGCCTCAGGCAGCTTTGTGGGCAATTCATCAGACAACGGATTTACTGAATTCAGCAGAATTCGTATGCCTCTGATAATTGTTTCAATTAGGGTCAAGTGTTGCCGCTATAAGCGTAATAGAAACCCCAATTACTATTATTCGGGCTTAGATAAGAGTCTTAGCTACTTTTCCACATTTGTCGAGTGTCGCATTTTACTCATAAGCCCTATTAGTTGGGAAACTGTTTATCGATCGAAAGTTTTCCACACTTGTCTGGAGCTCTGCTCTTTTTATGAAAATCGAAAGGTTTTCGCCCAGCAATAACAATAAGACCACAAGAGTCGAGCGCATCGACTGGCCCTGATTTAATGGGTGGGCTTGATGTTTATCGTTGGAAAGTTAATGCCACTTTACAATAAGCCAGCTTAAGTGCCAGACTTAATCAGCCAACCTCGTCTCCCTTCCCTCCCCCTCCCCCCTCCCCACTCTCTCGCTCTCTGTCTCTCGTTCGCTCTCTGCATCTCTTTGCCCGTTTGAGCTGAGCCTCATTGTGCTGACTTATTGGGCCGCAGCTTATTTATATACTATTATTATATTATAAATATTTTTTTATTATCGCATACAATGCGCTCCGGCGCGCCAACAAATTTCACTTTCGATCTGCAAACAATACTACAACAAATTCGACTTTGACTCCAAACGAGCCACAATATATAGTATATATATATATATATATATATATATATATATATATACTGCAGATAGTAATATATAGTTGTATATTTATATATATATATATTGTTGCCCTTTATCGATATGTCATTGTGTCGACTGGCAAATGCCGAGAAATGATGATGAGCCTCATCAGACAATTACATTCTTCGGGCCCATGGGGCTGCAGGGGCCGAAGGTGAAGGGTTCAGACACAAAAGCGCCAGAATTGCTGTCCAGATGTTGAAATGGTAACAAAACAACCGCGCAGACAATTGCTGCTGATGGGGCGTTTTGTCTAAACGATTCCGATTCCGATTTCAATTCCAATTCGAAAGCGAGCAGAAAGCAGAGAGCGAGCAGCGAGCGGCCAATAGCAGAGACGATGAATTATTTTATGCATAATTCGTGTGACAAATGCGACAACGAAAAGAGTGAGAAATGCAGTCGAGCATTGATAATTATGTTAATTGCCCAGCCGAATTGTTCGCAGTTATACAGAAAGATGAAAAAATAAGTATAGAGGCGGGGAGTTCCCCTCTGGCCTGAGGCGATAAATGTTGCTGCAATAAATAAATTGTCGCCTTGATGCGGACAAAAGAACTTGAACCTGCCCCCGAAAAATCTCTACGCGTTTTGCCGTCGTCCAAACGGTTGCAACAATGATGAAAGTATGCGGCTTTGAGCTGAACTTGGCTCTAGCTGTTTTGTGTATTGTCGGTACTAACAACAACAGCAACAACAACCACAACAGCAGCAGCTGACTTTCATTCTTGGGCCCCTGTGATAAAGATACATTTTGTAGCGCTGTCTTCGTGCTCAACTGTTATTTTCCAGTCGCTTTGTTGCTGTTGTCATTTGTTGTTTGGCTTTTTGGGTTGCCACAGCACTCTGATTATATGGTACGTACTATTTCATTTGCTGACAGATGCGCACGTACAACAAAACTAACCAAAACTAAGCAACAACAGCAGCAGCAGGCACCTTAACCACAAGTGCCACAACAACAGCAACAGCAACAGCAACAAATAAACAACAAATGACACCAAAGCAACAACAACAAATGGAGCTAATGACGAATGTGTAATACCTTAAGATAAATAATAATAATAAACACTACCTCAAAAAGTGTCAGGCGGAATGCTGACAGCATTGTCATATATCATGGAAATAAATATGAAAGTTTAGAAATATAAAAACAACAAAAAAGGAATAATGTAAACTACATATCAAAATATATATATGAAATAGGCAAAGTACTTAACAAATGGATACATATAGATTTAAAATAAAATATATCTCAATTGCTAAAAAATATATTGCAAATATAAGAAAATATATGTAAAATATATATATTATAATAATTATCAATATATATTTATTATATGAAAAAATATATATTAGTAAGCTATCAAAAATTATAAAAATAATATACGTATACTTATTTACTTATGTAATTTATAATATATCAAAAAATAAAATGCATACAAAATTTAAAATATTTAAAAAATAGTTAAATAATGTATTTCATATATTAGAAAATATATTTTTATAAATATATATTATACATATTTTTCTTAAGTTATAAATAAATAATAAAAAATATATATGTATATTTATAAATGTATAAATAAAATGCAAAAAATTCAAATATAAAAAAAAATAAATTAAATATAAATACAAATTTATAAAAAATATTTCAAAATAAGCATGTATCAAATTTATAAAAAAAAATATTAAAAATATTTAAAAATATATTTTAAGTATTGAAGAACATATAATAAATACACACAAATATACATATATACAATATAATTTTAAAGACAAATCATAATATATAAACATATTGAAATATAAGCAAATTTAAAATATTTCTTAATATATTTATTAATATAATGAAATATAAATGAAATATTTATTTTCGTATGTAATTAATTATATAATTATATATCAACTATTAGGACACATATATTAAATTAGATATCGAAAATCTATATATTGCAATATAATTATTCAATATTCAACTTATCAATGATGTGTTTAATAGACAAAAATGTGAGCTAGCTCATCTGATGGCATTGGCGAGAAGAAGAAGCATGTGACTGAGTTGATAAAATGTACATACGAATATACACACTTATAGGCTTATATAGATATATGTATATAAATATAACGACAGAGATCATGTAACTTTAACTTAGTTTAGGTTCCATAAATCATTAAACACTGTGGGTCAACTTGGCTTGTTGAGTTTATCAGCAACTGGCTCAGAACTGATTCATATGCTTTGTCACGTTGATATTTCAATATTAAATATCAATAATCTTCGAGTCTTTGTTGGTAAAACCCATTCAAATAAAGAGCACTTCACCTGTACCAGGTTGACGCAGCAAACATGCTGCGAGTTGCATTGGACCCAGCCAAGTAGTTAGGCACGGCTCAGTCAATGAGCAAGCACATCAGCAGGGTGGGTGAGTGGCTCGATGTGTGCGGCGGCATCGTGTCGATGACGATGTTGATGTCGATGGGTACACGATAGCTGGCTGCTCAGAATGCGAATGAGTGCTATGCAATTATGATCCGCTAGCCGAGCGCTGCTCATGGCCATGTCAGCGACGCCCAGGAAGAGGTGCTAGGCCGCAGCCGCCCTCAAGCGAGCAGTTCCCAGCAGTTTCCTGATTGGGAAAGACAGACACACACTCACACACACACACACACTCACACACAGCTAAAGCTAGCAAACTGTATAAGATTTATAAAAGAAAATCTAGTTCCACTTATGTTTAATGAATTGTAAACCTGACGCCAAGGAGATTTATTTAAATACAGTGGAAGAGAGAGAGAGAGAGCGAGAAGAGAGAGAAAAAAGTGAAAATGCGAGCGAATGACAATTCAATGTGCCTGTCGCTGGGGCCAGCCGTCTGTTGGCAGTGCGTTCGGGTGGTGGCGGTGCAAATTATGAAATTAGTATTATGCGAAATGGAGTTAAAAGTGTGATTAACTTGGCGCGTATGTATAAAACCCGAGTGGCAGTCGCTGTGGCAGCGGCAGAGACCGAGGCCGAGCCAGAGGCAGTGGCAGTGGCAGTGGCAGTCGAAGTCAAAGACAAAGGCAACCGAGCATTAGATATAAAGCATACGGCATAATAAGTCAGCTAAACAAACGGCAAACCGCAAAGACAATGAAAGTCAACTAGTTGCGTGTGTGTGTGTGTGAGAGAGTGTGTGTGTGTGCGAGTGGCAATTAATAGCATTTCAGTTAGTTCAGTTTTCGCAGGCAGCAACTGTTTTCCAAGTGAGCAAGCATGCGATTTCGTCTCCAGCTGCCAACGCTGCAAGAAGACGACCCACACACATTGTTGTTGCCTTTGCTGTTGTTGTTGCAGTTGGCTTATTAGCAGTGGCACTTAGAATCGGCATTGGGCTTGTCAAGTGGAGAAAGCCACGCAATACGGTTGCCCAAAACAAAACAGAAAAACAGCGACAGCAACAGCAACAGAAACAGCAACAGAATCAACAACAACAATGTGTAAATAAAAACAGAGGAAAAACCGCAAGCGCAGCGTTCCAGCCGCATGTTATTTCAAGTTCGTTGCCTAAGTCTTTTGTTCTGCACGCAAATTGCTGCAGAAATAAACACGAAGCTAAACAAAACATTGGCACTGCATCACAGCTGCAGGTGTGAAACAAATCGCATTAGCGGGCACGCGAAAATCTCTCACATTCGTTTCAATTTCAATTTCGATGCAGGAATTGTCCAGCCGCAGCTGATTGTCCAGCTGCAGCAGCTCCAGGCAGGGCAATGCCTGTTGCGCTTTGCTTGCTTGATTCACTCTCTAAGCTTTTCCATGGAAGAAGCCCAAAAACTGCGGCCAAATATATAAATTATGATTATTAAAAAGAAAATCGGCAGACCGACAATTAATAGACCATGAACAGCAGCTAGACGTTATCGCTGGCCATGGACTTTCATAGAAAATTGCACACACTTCAGACGAAGCTTCAAGCATCACAGACACACACACATACAGATAAACATACACACATACACACATACACACACACAAACATTACACATGATCATGAACAGGGATTTATATTAAACTGGAAGACGACAAAATCTATTTATATTTTATTTTAATGATTTCGTTGCTTATTAAAATTTAATAAAGAAAAAAAAACTATGTTCGCACTTATGTCTTCCTGATTATTTCCAAATTGGTGTTAAAGTACTTTGAACTCAAAAGTGAAAAAAAAAGAAAAAAAAAACAACAAACAACTAACCTTTTTTATTTAAATCGTGCTGCGTCGATTGTTTGCAAAAATAATTAAATGATTGTTGAACTGGTTGCTTTTATTCCGTTGTTTTTTGTTGCGCTTGTTGCTGTTGCTGTTGCTGTTTGTCTATTAAACATGGATAAGCAACTATTTTGAATACTTGTCGACTTCAGCTCGCACAAAACATTTTTCAGCAGCTTTCGCACATACTCTGCCAAACACAATTAATCGCATCGCGCGCAGTGTTGTAAATGAATGTTGCATAAAAAACCGAAACACGAAAAACGAAAAAAAAAGAAAACACCAAACATACACTCAACATACAAAACAAAATAAATACAAGAAACACGCACGAATAGCAGACGCAGACTCAGGCTCAGGTCAGGTTCAGGCAGAGGCACTGCAACTTGCAACGTTTTGGGGCTAAGGATCCTTTTTGTACTTTTTGGCAACAGTCGAGCAAACGTAACGGCTGCAAGTCAAGCGCACAGACTGCTTGCAACCAATGCGCGCGCTTGCCACAGCTCGAGGCACGATAACACGACGATTGGAGTTGCCTGTGAACCGGCGGCGGTTGCAATCCGTCAGACACGTTTCCCAGTTCCCACTTCCCAACGGAATGATTTGGCCAAATCTGCAGCAGCGCCAATGAAGCCCGGCTTAAGGCAGCCAGCGTCAGCGGCAACAGCGCCCACCGCATGTAACGCGGCGCCGGCAAGCGAAAGAGAGCATGCCAAGCCAGAGAGCGAGAGCGCGAGTGAGTGAGAGAGAGAGAAATGGGAAGAGAGCTCTCGCCACCCAATGCTGGCTGCCCACTTGTCTAGCCATCACCTGCCAACTGCAGTGAGAGTAAAAGCAGCAGAGAGAGAGCAAAACAGCCACAGACACAGATGGAGAGAAAGAGAGTGTGTGTGTGTGTGTGTGCGTGTAGGCTCTCCGGCACGACTTTCATGGGCGCTGAAGAAAGTAGCGAGCTGCTGTGCATGCGAAGCACCCTATAAACCCATGAAATATGAGCTCTGAAGTATGAGCAGATGCTCAGAGCAGATCAGACTCGGCGGCTACTGTTCGACATTCGGCTGCTCACACTCAATAATAATTATTCAATTTGTCCAAGTGATTCCGCTGCTGATAAATCGGCATGCCTTATCGATAACGATATTTAACGGGTATGCTGCTGGCCGAATCCACTTGACTCCCATACACTCATAAGTCAGCTAATATTAAATAGTTTGCCTTCTCATGGTTACGGAGCAAATGAAAAAAAATTTTCCTTATCTGTGGATATCTGTGGATATCTGTGGATATCTGTGGATATCTGTGGATATCTGTGGATATCTGTGGACTTGTCTCTTATCAGGCCTATCTCTCTCTCTGAATGCCCATGAAGTCTCTTCTCCTTTGCTGTCGGGTAAGGCTCATAACTCAGGCTCAGTTTCTGTCTCTGTTGCTGTGAATCAGAGTGTATATTATCCTCTGCATCAACTGCTAGCTCCACCTATGCCTGTGCATTATCCTCTTCGTCTACTCCTTACTCCACCTCTGGCTCTGTATTGGCTTTGCCTCTGCCTCCCTCTCTGTCTCAGCTACTGTCTTTGTATTTGCTTTTGTTTCTTTGTCTTTCTATGCCTCAGTTTCTGCCTCTGCCTCTGCCATTGTTTTGGTATCTGTCTGCTTCTTCCTCTTTGCCTAACCCTGCTTCTGCATCTGTCTTGGATTCTGCCTTTGTATATACTTCTGCTCTTACGTTATCCTAAGCTTCTGCTCAAGTCTTTGCCTCTGTTTTTGCCTCTGTCTCTGTCTCTATTTCGGTATCTAGCTCTGCCTCTGCCTCTGTCAATTCATCTGCCTCTGAATCTTCCTCTTCGTCTCTGCATCTTCCTTATTATTGTTATATGCCTCTATTGGTCTTACTCTGCCTCAAGCCCTTTTTCGATCTCTGTCTCTGTCGCTACCTCCGTCTCTGTATATCCATCTGTCTCTGCATCTTCCTCTGCTCTAACCCTTGTCTCCGCCAATATCTCCATCTCTGCCTCTCCTCATCAAATCCTTCTACTAATGCAACTAAAAGCTTAGCTTTCAATTCCTGATTTATTTAATAGCATAATACGCTTTTATTATAAGCTCCGACAAGCCAACTTTCGTTTCGCTACAGCATGAGCTGAGCAGCATTTTAATGCAGGTTGCCCAATATAAGCAAAAGTCGGCTTTAAGTATTTTAATAAGTTTTTTAAGTTGCTATTAAGTAAATATTTTTTTCATTAAGAATGAATATCAATACCTTTCATAAGTGTAAATACAAATAAAACGCTTATATCGACTTTTATAATGAATTTGATCACACATGTTTACAAATATATAATCAAAATGTAAACGGATTATTACAGACGAGTTTGATCAGAGGTTGAGCAAGCTGGTTATAGAGTATCTTAACGCGCTTATCCCAAAACACGGAGCTACTTGAGAGCTGTCACGGCTTCAACTTATATAACAAGAGCAGTAGTTGCCAACATTTGCAGTTGCTTTAAATATTTCGGGAAGCATTTAGCATTGTTGCATCATCAATGCTCTTCAGAAACATGTGTCTGAGCTCACTTTCAAAAAATATGTAACATAAAAAAAAAGAAAAACAAAACAGAAGAAGGAATGGAAAGGGAAAAACTCGCACCGTTGGCAGCTCTGCTGTTTATCCTCGGCCCACGCGGCGCATGCGCAATGCGCAATGCGCAATTCAGCAGCCATAACTTTCAACTGCAGCCTCGGCGTCCAGTCGGCGTTGCTTTTAAGCCAAGCAGATTACGCAAAGCGAGCCGCAGGCGAATCGCCGTCTAATTGCCGAATTTTGGCCGACAATTAATTAGTGTTTTTCTGTGTCTCTCTTCACTTAATTTGTCTTCGAGCTTTTAATTAAAGGCACCACAACCACACACACACACAAACACACACACACATTGTGTGTGGCGCTGCTAAGCCACGCGGCACTAGCAGGCGCTCGGCTAGAATCGAGCGATAAGCATTACAGCACAAAGCAAAGTTAAAGCGGAATCGATTCCCTTCTGCAGGAGGTATATCGGCTATGGAGGAGGCTGAGAAGTAGAATGACGAAGGGAAACGAAGTGAAATGAAGGCGGCGCTGCAGACGGTACGAAGACGGGGGCAGAGGCAGAGGCAGAGGCAAAGGCAGTGGCAGAGGCAGGAGCAAAGACAGAGACAAAGGTAGACGAAGACGAAGGCGAAGTCGACTGAAGAGATATGGAAAAGAGATATTCCATGGAAAAGTCTTTTAAGGCTCTTGCAGGAAAATGTAGAATACTTAGTAAGAATGTAAAGAGAAATATTAGATTAGTCTTTACAGTAATCAATATAGCTTTTCTTACCTATCAAGGCTTTGCTCATATATGCAAATTTTCAGGAGAATACCAGAGGAACTCATCCTGCATATTTGATCTCTTTGCAGTACACATATGTATATCAATTTCATCAACTGTGATATTTAAGAAGTGTATCGGATGTGCGGCACTAGGAACTAAATTTCTTCTCTTTTTTTTTTTTTGTCTTGGTTTAGTTTTTAGTTATGTTTGAAGTTTTGATATTTTTGTTTTCTTCTTTCAATCAATTTAAATATTTTGTTGTTTTCTTTGTTTATTTTTTCCCCTATGTGTTTTCCATTAGA
This sequence comes from Drosophila mayaguana, assembly GCA_037075325.1. Taxonomy (NCBI): domain Eukaryota; kingdom Metazoa; phylum Arthropoda; class Insecta; order Diptera; family Drosophilidae; genus Drosophila; species Drosophila mayaguana. Next base: position 1,994,282 of record JBAMCG010000120.1, on the reverse strand, counting down.
AGTCGTAGATCATTAGCAATATTGAACGGAATTTTCAGCTATAAATTGTGCTGCCTGCCAGCCAAGAAGCATCACAAGCTTTTGGAGCAGCGCACCGAGAGCTACTGAAACAACAACAAGCCAACTACAATTCAAATCATTCTACTATCAACATGAAGGTAAAAGGATCTTTTGAAAGGATTCTGCCTGGGTCTGGCCAACTAACGTTTCCACTTTCAGGTCTTTGTCTGCTTGCTAGCCACCTTGGCTCTGGCTAATGCCGGACAGCGCGGAGGTGCAGGTGGCGGTGGCTATCTGCCAGGCGGAGGACGCGGAGGTGGCGGAGGCGGCGGCAGTGGCTTCAGAAATGGCGCCGGACTCATTTCGCATGTCTCGCAGTCTTACGGCAACACAAAGGTGCACATTGGTAGTGCAGGAGGTGGTGCAGGAGGCCATGGCGGTGCCGGAGCCTACGGCGGCGGTGGTGGTGGCTGGCAGGGTGCTGGTGCTAGTGCTGGTGCAGGTGGTGGTGGCTGGCAGGGCGCTGGTGCTGGCGGCGGACGCGGAGGCTATGGTGGTGGCGGTGCAGGAGCTGGCGGCTGGCAAGGAGCAGGTGCTGGTGGCGGACGCGGCGGCGGCGGCTATGGCGGTGGTGCAGGTGCTGGTGGCTGGCAAGGCGCTGGTGCTGGTGGTGGACGTGGCGGCGGCGGCTATGGCGGTGGTGCAGGTGGCTATGGTGGTGGCGGTGCAGGAGCTGGTGGCTGGCAAGGCGCTGGTGCTGGTGCTGGTGCTAGTGGTGCCGGTGGCAATGCCTGGGGCAATCCAGCCTCTTTCGATTATTCTGTGAACCATGGCGCTAGCTCCTCCGTCGGTGGCGGCTCCCGCGGTGGTGCTGGCTGGTGGAACGATTAAGAATATTGGCACTGCAATAAATTGGATAACCGAAACGAATAAATAATTGCTTAACTCTCATGGAAAAAATGCATTTGAATTGAAGAGAGCGGCCAGATGAGATTTTATTGTATTTAAAGCTTTTGCAATCTGGCAGCATAGCTTTATAAAAGCTCTATCTTGAACTGAGCTTAGCTTGTTCAGCTAGCTAGCGCTAGGTGGCGCCATAGCCGAGCAAGTTTGTGTCTTTTGCGTCTTACAGTTTAAATATCTTGTTAGCTGCAGATGGCGCTCGATTCAGGTAGTACTGGTCGGTAGAGTGCGGCATACGTGTCGCCATGTCTTCAGCTGCAGGTGGCGCCAGCGGTTGAGCCGGCAAGTTCGTTGCTCAAGTCTTTCGATAAAGGCAAAAACCTGTTCGCTTAGCCATCTCGCGCTATTTGTACCGCATTCAGGCCGGGTTAATGAAGTTCAATGTCAGAGCGCGTCGCTTCGCTGTGGAAAGCGAAAGTTGAGCGCCAACTTGGACGAGCCCCAGTGCCAACGGTATCCATGGCGCGACAGTTCAGTGTCACGCCGCAAGGATAAAAATAAGCTGCCATGGCCTGCGCCAGCCCAGCAGGCTGCAATCCATTGCAATCTATTGCATTTGGATGCAAAGCAGCCAGCAACTAAATCGCTTTGTTTGCTATTGCTTTTGCGTATCTTTGTTTGTATGTCTTGTTGACTTATTGGCATCTCCACTCCACGTGTGCATAAATTTGTCTTTGCTTTTTGCCTTTTTGATTTTAGCTTCCGCCGTTTGCTTTTGTTTGAATCGTTTTGCATTTTGTATTTGCTTGATATTGAATTGCCAGTATAGCTGTGTGTGTGTTTCAGTGTTTGTTTGTTTCTTTGTTTCTTTGTTTCTTTGTAGTCTACTACTATATGGTCAAATGCGATGCTTGACTGTCTTGGCGTCGTCTTGTCTCGCATGAGACGTGCCCAGAACCTTGGCCATTGGCCATTGGCCATAAGCGTTTGACTGGCTTTTTGCATTTTGTGCATAAGCCAACAAAATAATTACATAAGTAAATACACACAAGCTTCTGTTGATTTTCAATTGTTTTTTTATTTTTTAATTTGTTTCCACCCAGTTTGTGTATTTGCATTTGATGTGTTTTGGCGCTGTTCAACTGGTTTGCCATCTAGCAAATATGTATTTGCCGCATTGCATGTCTATCTCAAACACCAAGTAAACTTTACATGGCGGCATTGAGTGAAGACCAAGTATTTCGTAATTTGATGTAGCAAACAATAAATGAAAATCAGTCAATGGAAAATGCATTCGATTTAAAGCAGCCAAGTTCAAGGACATTTTATTTGGAAGTTCTGGACGAGGATATTTATATAAATCCTTATCAATGAAAGTTGAGAAAATTCGTATAAAATTTCTAAATTGTATTTATATATTTTAGATCTAAATGGCTTATATGTATTTAGAATTTGATGTCTGTATAAATTGTGTCTCTTTACGTTCGAAATTAATAGCTATATGACATTTGCTATTTACTTTTCAAATGTCCGCAAATTAGAAACGATTTCACATACTCGCATGATAGCTTAATTGAAGTCTTTATGCCCTTCTCAGCTGCGGATCTAGCTCTGTAACTGTTTCTAAACAGGATTTTTCTAATGAACTTAGAGCAATTAAAGCCTCATATTTATGGGCTAGCGCTGCCTTTATTCTATTCAGCCATTTCAATTTATAAGTTTTGCATTCCCATCAATTCGCTGTTAATTTCAGCATTTTCACATATATGTATATGTATATACCCATACATGCACACACATTCGTATATATAGATTTGCAAATATGGATGGTTATTTATGTGTACGTAATTGCTCTGGGAAGCCTTAGCTCTGGCTATGACTTTGGCTCTGACAATCGTTTATGCAAATCGATTACAGCGCAGAGTGCTAAGCACACATATGTATATATACATTAGACTACACACACACACACACGCATACACACACTTACCTATGAATTCACATAGGAATGGCTTGCTTAAGTGCGAGCAGAATTTATAATATATGCCGCACGGCTGCATTAGGTTTAATTATTGCTGTGCGCCAGCTATAGTTTATGAGTGTCATCAATTCCGCAACCCTATAATGACAATGCTGGGTACTTGCGAGGGTGGATCGAAAGCTAAAAGAGCTCTAAGTGGAGTAGAAATGCATAAGCCATAAGGAAGGTGAAGTAAATATTATGTGATGAACCAAAAACACAACGAAAATCTCGATTAAAAGTTCAGAAAATGTAAGGGTTTTAATGTTGAGTAGTTGTTAGTATATTATCGCATTAGATAGTAATGGATAGTAGTACTATAGTAGTAGTAATAGTATGCTATAGCAGTTGTAGTAGCATATGAATAGTATAGTATAGTAGCACTAAATGGTAGATATTGTAGTGTAGTATAGTAGTAGTAGTAGTAAATAGTAGTAGAATAGTGTAGTATAGTATAGTAGCAGTACATAGTAATGGTATGTAGACATTGTAGTAAGTATAGTAGTGGGAGTAGATAGTATTGTATAATAGTGGTAGTAAATAGTAGTGGTATATAGATATTGTAGTATACTGGTAGTAGTAGAAATAGATAATATGGTATGGGAGTAGTATATAGATATTCTAGTATAGTAGCAGCAGTATATAATATATTAGTAGTATTACGTCAAGTATAGTAGTATTGTAAAGTAGCAGCATATACCTATATAGTACTATAGAATATGATAAGTACAATAGATTAGCATAAGGTATATAGTATAGTAGTATATATTATAATAGTAGCACATATTTTAGCTATTATAGTAGTCGAGTAGTAGTAGTGGTATATGGTAGTATAGTATGAGTCATATAATAATCAGCTACTTTCTGTATATAATTTATTTGTTGACAAATTTTAACTATACTGCAAGTAAAAAACGAAAAGACTAGAAAATGGCTAATACAAATTTTCAGAAAATATTCCTTTCCTCTCTCTCGGTCTCACTCCCACTCCCACATAGGCACATCCTATATTTATATCCTTACCATTGGCAAACCCAGACAGTTTTAAACTCCCCTCTCTCACATATGTCTGTGCCGGCGTGAGCACCACCAAAAAACAAAAGAAGGAAAGATGACTTCATAAACTGCAAGTTTGCATTCACTTTTATACATTTGTGCATTTGGCCGGTAATTGTATAGGAGTTTGTGCTTAATTAAATATGATAATTTGATGAAAGCCTTCGAATTGAAGGCGATGCGATGGGAACTACTTTTTACGATATCTGTCGCGGCTGTGGCTGTAATGGAAGTGGTTCCATTGTAACGAAACGTGTTACGCGCCAGCCAAACGAATCTATCTCCATCTGTCGGTCGATCTAATGAACGTGCTGAAATAACAAAGGCACATGATTTTTTCTCTTAATTTCTGACCCGTGAGGCCCCAAATAAAAGCAAAATACAAAAAAACAGGTTAAGAATATTGCCGAATACAAGGCGAAACGGCTAAACATCGAAAGAAAAAAAAAAAATATATATATATATATATACAGATGTGTGAATATATAATGTGACCTTAGATACAGATCGTAAAGCTAGCGAGATTTGTTTCAGTTTTAGCCAAGACGTTGGGCAATGCAAGATAATAAACATCATAACTTTTTTTGTACTCAGCTATAATCACATTTTATAAATCATTTGCAATTCACTTTAACAACTTTAATTAATTTTATAATTAATATATAATTTTAGTGCTCATAAAACTCGAGCTATCAGTCCGTTGCAGATGCTTCGTATAGCTCTAAATTAGCTGAAAATTATCACTTTTATTTATTATATTTTTATTTGTTTTGTAGTAATATATCGTACAGCTGTTAATATAAGAAGTTCCGTTATTGTATTAATCTTTCTACACATAATTAACTTCATTATTAATATATTTTTTTCGCAACTTCAATGTGAATAAATTAAGCTAAGCCAAAGCCAAAAAAAGAACAAAAAAATCATATAAAAATAAAATGATTGATAAATATTATTTAAAGTCTTTTTGTTATTGTAATATTTGAACAAAAGAGAAAAAACATATCAATTATAGGAAATAAGGAATTATTCTATGGCTGACCTTAGCAGTTGCCCAATTGGCATATATCAAATGCGAACTCAAGATTTCCTTAATCGATATGGCTAATGAATCAATTGTTACAGCAGACAAGCAGCATATTAAAATCTCTCTCTCTCTCTCTCTATATATATATATATATATATATATATATATATATATATATGTATACACATATTTATAGAGCAATCAAGTATAGCTAGTTTTTGTTGTTGTATGATACACCCCCAGAGAAGCTTAGCATAAATATTCTGGAGGCTTAAAAGTGCATTGAACTTGGTAAGTTGTCGGTCTCTATAAGAAAAGTACATATCCCTGGTTATGTATATACATATATGTTTGTATAACCATGTGTCTATATCTATATATATATATACTGACAAGTCAATTGACTATGCAAATATGTGCCAAAACATAGGCAGCGCCTAAACGCTGAGCATGAGCTTGTGCAGGAACCGGTTCTGGATTGCGCCTATTTTTAAACGATGATGTTGATGGGAACGTTCTGACAGTGGGTCAAGCCTCGGCTGATACTAACTGTAGCGCTCAGGCCACTAACTACTCGCTTCCTGATTACTTGATCTAGCGTTACAGCTTCTTTCTGCCCGCTGGCAGACCTTGATCTGGCGGGCGAGCCGAAGAGCCAAAGAGCCGAAAAGCTGACAAACTGAAGAGCTAAATAGCCGAAGAGCTGAAGACTACTGCTTGAGTGGCCTGTCAAAATATCATTTATCAATTGTGCAAGCTCCCAGCTCGGCTTGACAAACTGTCCATTGCTTGTTGATACTCTGCTTTAGGTCTTACAGTCCTCATGCGATCAAGCAGCGTTACTTTGTTTGATTTGTGGCCCAAGAGATCGATGTGCCGCTGCTAACTAATATTTGAGCAGATAACGAACATGCGAAGAATTGATTGATGACGGACAGAGAGGGTATACCCTCTGCCAAGAGTAAATGGTATCTAGAATTCTTCTCTTAATTATTATAAATATTATATAAATAAATTTTTGTTTAATAAAATATAAAAATTGTAAATATTTTTATAACACAAATTTGACTTTTCTTCTCCTTAATTTTTCCCCTTTTTCCTTTTTAATTCCCCTTAAAGCATGCACGCAACATAGCATACCCAGCGCCTATTCGATGATTCTAGGGTATTCACAATGACCAAGTCCAAGTCGCGCATGCGTAAAGATTTGCATAGCTATTGGAGACAATCAGCAAACAAAGGCCCGTCGGCAGCTGCTCAAAATATCTTCAGCATCGTCGCACACATACAGACGTAAATGTGGGTTATTAATTCTTTTAATTGCCTAAATGATCAAAGGCAACTAATTGTTGGAGTCAAGCGCGTGGCACGAGCGCTCGTGAGTGCAATGCTTCGTAGTTTACCTAGAGCACAATTGGAGGCTTATCTCAGCAAGCATCAGCATCAGCATCGCATCATTATCTGGAATGAGCAAACTATATGCAACTCTAAAGAGTTCATCTCTATATAAAAATGGAATAGTTCGTTCGCTCGTCGTGCTCGTGTCTCTGCGACTCTCACGGGGCCATCTCTACGCATCAGCACTTGCTCTAGCTACTCCCTGTGAGGCTGAATCTGTTGCTGATGCTGGGCATTGAAAAGCGTGCTATTGATTTATTCATGCTTTGCGATACTCGTATTTTGGTGTATTGATTCCGTGCACGTTTTTTGGTATAAATGCGTGTGGGCATCATCGCTGTAGAATTAGTCAACGCTTCTGTTTGTCTTGAGCACCACATCCAAATCGAAATTCAGATAGTCTACGAGATCCGAGCCTAGAGCAAAATGAAACCGTTCGCATGCATCCTCGTTATCCTTGTTGCCCTGCTGGCCGGCAGCCAGGCCACGTTCGATAGTCTCCTTGGCGGTGGCGGTGGAGGCGGCGGCAATGCTAATGGCGCTGGTGGCATTGTGCAGCTGCTGCAAAGCAAACTGGGCAGTCTTGGCGGCGGTCTAGGCGGCGGTCTTGGCGGCGGTCAGAGCGGAGGACTTGGCGGTGGACTTGGCGGTGGACTCGCCGGTAAGCTCGGCGGCGGCGGTGGCGTTGGAGGTGGCTACTCCGGCGGCTATGGTGGCTACTCTGGCGCACGTTCCGGAGGCTACTCTGGTGGCCAATCCCGCGGCTACTCAGCCCCATCTAAGGTCATCATCCTTGAGGTAGTCAACCAGGGTCAGAGCGGCGGTCATGGCGGCTACTCCTCTGGCGGTGGCTATGGCGGCTACTCGGGCGGATACGCTCGGTCCTCCGGTGGTTCGGGCTGGAACAAGGGCTGGTAAACGGCCTCAGGCTCAAGTTCAAACAGGGAGTTTAGCTAGCATCTGCAATGTTTTCCAATTACTTTTAAGTTTCAAGTTATGTTGAAATGTTATGTTAAAAATGACACTTTTTTTTTTGTTAATCATAAGCTGAATACAAACACAGAAATATGAATTGATTTGACGGGTTTTAAATGAGGCATCGCCACCTAAAACTGGTTGGGAACTGCTTCCTGATTGACCCATTGTCCAATAAGGTGAGCTCATGGCAGAGGCAACTGGCGGCTGACGGCTAGAGGCCGTCTTGACTGAATTGCCCTCGCTTGATTGCCATCAATTGCAATTGACGGGGCCCCTAATGTGACATTTATAGCCAACCGTCAATTGGCCCAAAAGCGCAGACAATTCAATTGGGCCCCGGCCCAGCAATTCAGTCCAGTTGGGCCCCGTTGCTGCTGCAATCGCTGGAATCGCTCGACAGTTAAACGCTTTGTTACGGAATTCGCAGTTCGAGGCAATTGATTGATTGCCGGCCATTGATAGAGCTGCCAAATTGGCAACGAAATCGATAGCACAAAGCACCGAATTTGATTTAATGCCGCCCATGAAAATTCACAAATCTCCTACCGCAAAGCAACGACAGCTTTTCAGTTTTGCATTTGTATTCAACTGATCAAGTGGGGGCAGTCGCAGCAGTCGCAGCACCAGCAGCAGCGCCAGTTAACGATCTTTAACAGCATTGCGCAGAGCTGTCTATTATGTATGCGGCGAGAGTATACCCTGTAGAAATGTGAGCTAGGCTCAGCTCATGTCTAGTCGGATATTAAATGTTGCACTTGAAGTTGTTTTTAGTAGTTTATCTATTTAATCTATTTCATAGACCAACTCAGCTCAAATTTAAAAACTTTCTGTCAGCTTTAAGATTTTTATTTTATTTTATTTTTATTTTTATTATTAAATTTAAGATTTATTTATTTACCACTATTTATAATATATAATATATTATTTATTATTTATTATTTAAAAGCTTTAAGATTTATTTATTTATCACTATTTATAATATATAATATATTTTTTATTATATAGTATTTTTTTTTATAAACTTTAAGATTTATTTATTTATTTATATTCATATTATATTCTTTGTTATTTATATTATTATTTATTTATTATATATATTTATTATATTAAATATTTATTTTAGATTAAGATCTATTCAATTAATTAAAATGCCACTCATCTCAAAAATAAACATCTTAAAGCTGACTAAGAAAATATTCAAATTTCAATATATTTGCGCTGGCAAATTCCTTGTATAATTCATAGCACTTAATATTGATAGGCTGGGTGATTGATCGCTGTGCCGTTGACCCGATTTTAAAATCCGACACGAAACTGTTGCAAACTGTGTGGCAACAACAGCAGTAGCAGCAACAGCAGCAGCAGTAGCAGCAGCAGCAGCAGCACGTGTGCTGCCAGCGGCTGGCTCATTGATTATGAGAGCTCAAGAGCTCAAGATCTCAGCTGTGCCCGGTTAATGGCAGCTACAAAGAATGGGCCGTCTGTCAATCGATTTGCCCCCAAAGAGTTGTTACATAAAAATGGCGCGCCAATAAATCGATGCTAGCTGGCTGGCTGGCTATTTGTCAGTGCTGGCCTGGCCAGAATCTAGAGTCAGGTGGAAGGTTGGGGCGGGGCGCTGCCAACAACAATAGATGGCCGCAAAGCGTACGAAACTGAAAGTTGGCATAATGAGGGCCAACTGCACGGAGCACCAAGAACGGAGCGAGCGCCAGATTTGGCAATTACAGCTGATTACACTGCAGCGACGTCGCTATCGACAACAACAGCAACAGCAGCAACAGCAGCAACAGCTGCAGCGGCGTTGACGACGCGACGGCAACAACAGCATCTGCACTGCTGCTGGCGGCTAGAATCTTAGATGCGCTGCACTCGGCTGGCTGTATAAATAGCCGTGAGTGCGCCCAGTTGTAAATTAGTTAGTGCACAGCAGCAACATCAGCAGCAACAGCAACATCAGCAGCAACATCAGCAACATCAGCAGCAACAGCAACATCTCTCGCATAGATGCAGTCGATACGTCGCTTGGTTCTTGTCGGCCTCTTGGCCGTGCTGGGCGTCTGCGCCTTTGCTAAGCCACATGGCTGGAGCAGTGGAGGCGGCGGCGGTGGCTGGCCTAGTGGTGGTGGCGGCGGTGGCTGGAAGAGCGGCGGTGGCTCCTCTGGCTGGTCATCGGGTGGCGGTGGCGGCGGAGGATGGCCTAGTGGTGGTGGCGGCGGTGGCTGGAAGAGCGGCGGCGGTTCATCCGACTGGTCATCGGGTGGCGGCTCCTCTGGCTGGCCCAGCAAAATAAGCATCAGTGCCTGGCCGTCCAGCGGCGGTGGCGGTAGCAGCGGTTGGTCCTCAGGCGGTGGTGGCTGGAAAAGCGGCGGAGGCGGCGGCGGTGGTGGCTGGAAGAGCGGTGGAGGCGGCGGTGGTGGCTGGAAACTGAGCTCCGGCGGTGGCGGCGGCGGCTTGGGCGCTGGTTGGTCTAGCGCTTTATCTAGCCTCTCTGGCTGGAAATCTCAAGCGCTGTCCGGCCTCAGCAGCGGCTGGAAGTCCGGCGGCGGAAGTGGTGGCGGCTGGAAAAGCGGCGGAGGAGGCGGTGGCTGGAAGAGTGGCGGCGGCGGTGGTGGCAGTGGCTGGTCCTCCGGCGGTTCGAGCGGCGCCTGGAGCTGGTAGAAATCCGTTGATAACGAAACACTGAGGCGACACCTAAAAGGATCTGCAACTGTACATAAAACATATTCTCTAATGCTTTATCTAGCAACTTTTTTTTTATATTTTTAATCTCAAGAAATATATACTATAATCAAAACTGTGTGAACATTTCTGGAAAAGCCAAGTGAAGGCATCATCAAATCATAATTGGGAGTTAAGAGGTGGGGAAGACATTGCACGAGAGAGAGGGAGAGAGAGAGAGAGTTCAAGGAAGTTCAAGAAAAATCGAACTTGCTTTCGTTTCAGCAAAGAAACTGCTAGTCGTGTATACCCAACATGTATGTATATATGATTCTACCCATTTTGTATTCTTAACGGCTGCATCCTTTCCTCAATTAAGGGAAGACAATGAGTAAATTGTTTCTATCCAATGCCCGTGCTGCTGTCCGCCGTATGAATGCAAACCATTTCGAAACTCTAGAAGCTTGAGACTTGAAACTTGAACTTGGGCAACAGCAGGCTATAGACTAAATGGCTTAGAAAATACTTAACACGGGCTATTGAAGCTCTATTTGCGGTTCCAAGTCATACGAAAGTAAGGGCAAACATGTTGGCAGATTTCAGATGATCAGCTCATATTATATAGGATAAGCCATGCATTAATTCCAACTGCTTATGGACAACTTCTACAGAACGAGAATTCTTTATGATAATATTCATCAACTGTTGTATGTTTTATAAGTTAGAATCAGCGAAAACGGCAATTTCGCTGCCTTTAGAGCATATCATTCTGCATTATCTAAGAAACAAAATTAGCTAATTCCAGCTGTTCAAAAGTTTTCATCTATTTTATAGCTGTGAATAACTGCTTTGGAATACGGAATATTGGATTGATTATGAGCTGATTAGGTGATCAACCTAGTCCAGCTTATCAACTAACCCAACACAAAGACTTGCTGCCCTTTAGAACATATCCTAAGACTACATCAACTATGCTTTTGATGCCTATAGTCCTTTATGTTCCATGTGCAGAGAATCCCCGCCTAGCAAGGAAATCGCCAATAATTATGTTCTATTATGCTCCTGAAGCGCAACATCTTCCCCCGAATAAACACTTCAGCAAAGTTTAGCAAAACATTTCTTTATTAGTACATATAAGCATAAAGTATGGGAAAGGATTGAGAAACTTTGGGTACAACTAGGTAGGTAGAGAAAAAAAAAATCGTTAGTTATAGCACTTGTGGGAATTGCCTCTAGCTTTATATCTAGGTGCCGTAGAACACATGTCAGCCGAGGGAGCAGCCGGAGTATTTACATTTCGTTTCGTCTTGGAGTTCTCGTTGCTGTGGCTTTGGAGTTTGGTTTACCAGCCACCACCGCCGTGCTTGCCGCCGCCTCCACCGCCACCGCCGTGCCTGCCACCGCCTCCATAGCCGCCACCACCACCGCCTCCGCCTCCACCGTGCTTTCCACCGCCGCCGCCTCCGTTACTACCTTGCCAGGACACCGAGCTGCCCCGGTTGCCGGCCAGGGACTTTCCGCCGCCACCGCCGCCGTATCCACCCTGACCGCCGCCGCCTCCTCCGCTCTTTTGCCAGCCACCGCCGCCGCCGCCGCCATTCTTTTGCCAGCCGCCTTTACCGCCGCCGCCGCCGCCACCGCCGTGTCCACCACCACCACCGTAACCACCACCACCGCCGCCGCCACCCAGCAAACCTGCCGAGGCTATAGCGAACATGAGAGCGCACAGGAAAACGACGAGCAGAGCGTAGCGCATGTTGAGCTGCAGAATCCTTCGATAGATGAACTGTTTTGGAACTGTTTTGGAACTGTTCTGTTGCTGTTGGCGCTGTTAGAACCTTAGCTTCACTGATGCCATTAACGGGCCCAGCGCTGAGCTTTTATAGCCGTCAAAGGTACACGGAATAAATCAGACTCCCGCTGAGTCATGCTGCTCCCAAACACTGATTGGGCATAAAACTAAGGCAATGTGAGATGCGATCTGTCTCTGTGTGTGTGCTTGAGTATGGGGGTGTGGGTGTGTGTATCAGTGTGTGGGGGAGCGACGCACCCAAAGGCTACTCGGAAGGCTGAGAACTGTGCACTCGAGTGGCTGTCGAAGCCCGCGCACTGCACTCGCTGTCAAGAGCGCGGCACACGCGGCGCATACGCAACGTTTATGCTGGGAGTACTCGGAGCATGCGCCACACAGAGCCGCACGGGCAAACACTTCTAAACTGCTGAGCCATAGCGATGTCATTAATTACAAGCGTTTGTGCAGCAGTGCTGGGTTTTGTTGTTGTTTTTTGCGTTTTGTGCTTTTGCCAGCGTCGCACAATTTGTTTTACAATTTAAATTCTGTAATTTTTCATATTTTTCAGATTTTTCTGCATAATTAATTTGAATTCAGTTTCTGCTGTTTTCTGTATTTCTACTTGGATTTGTCGGTATTCACATGCAATGCGAGTGCTAGACAAATGTGTGTGTGTGTGTGTGTGTGTGTGTGTGTGTGTGTGTGTGTGTGTGTGTGTGTGTGTGTGTGTGTGTGGTGCACGACTCAACCACATTCGCATGCGGCGGGTTCAATGTCAATTGCTGTGCAAGCACTCACACACACACACACACACACACACACATGCAAACGCAAAGGCCTAGCTCGCAGTCGCGGCCCAAACAAATGAGCTGCCTGCTGAAGAGAATTATTTAACTAATATATTGCCGCAACTTGTCCACTGACTGTGTTGCATTCAACGCATTCAACGCGTGCGGCCGCCAAACATGGCTCAAAGCCACAAGCAACCACACAGCCAAGTCCGCGAAACGACCTCAACCACCGGAGCAGCAAATATGTTTCGCCTCTGCAGCACAGTGGGCAGCAATTCATATTTTTATACATTTTTATCTGTGGTCATGGATTGTCCATGTTCGACGGACCCCCCTCCTGCTGCAGTAATTAGTGTAGAGCTGACAGCTTTTACGGCGTAATGGGCCCGTCTCTGCCAAAAGATATAGGGCAGCCAGGTTGGTTCGTCGAATATGGACATCCCCGTATATTATTATTTAATATTCTGAAACTTGGTTTGCCAATTTTCTTCTATTCTGCCAAGAATGCCTCCTGCTGTTGCAGTAGTATTAGTGTAGAGCTGACAGCTTTTACAGAGCTGTTGTAAAAATATTAATCGAGAGATGTTATCACGCTTATCGATTCGTCTCACGCCGTGTCTGAGAGAGAGACAAAAATTGCTATTGCTTAGACGGACTTTTAGTCCAGAAAATATCTATATATAAATATATTCTCAATTAACAAAATAAAGCTCAAACAGTTGCTGCATTTCGTGTCAGTGTGCAACTGCATGAGTGATGAGCACTGTGAATGCACAAAGTAATAGCAATAATTACGATGTTGGGTTAGCATTTTAATTGTTATGGACCATAATTCAAAAGTGCATTTATGTGAATTTCGAGATCAACGAGCACACGGCGCACAGCCTCTCACTGCTGGGCCCAACACTGCCAATTCTCGATCTGGTTCCCAGGCAGACGTTGCGCCGGGACAGCGGGCAGGGGGCGGTGGGCTCTGAACTTGAAGATGTTGCATCTATGTTAATATCTGTGCTCAATACTATTTTTTAATTGCTCTCGACTGTGAAATGAAATATGGCAAGTCGCAACGTGTCTGGCGCATTCGCTCGTCAATCATCTTACAGCACTCGAATAAAAATCATGCGATGTCTTGCTTATTTTACAATTTACAATTTATATTTGTTCACAAAAAAAATAAAAATAAAATATAATAAAATAGGTTTGCTTATATAAAAAAAAAATTGGAAAAAAAATGATAAACTCCCTTATGCATATACGTGATATGAAATCAAAACTCAGTAATCCATTCGAATCAGCGCGCGGTTGAGCCAAAGCCTTTGGCTGCGATCCTCACTACCAGCCGCTGCTGCCCCATCCGCTGTTGCCACTGGACCAGCCGCTGCTGACGACGCTCGGGCCCGACCAGCCACCACCATTGCTCCAGCCGCCGCCATTGCTCCAGCCGCCGCCATTGCCCCAGCCGCCTCCACTGCTCCAGCCACTGCCGCCGCCGCCGCCAAGTTTGATGACCTTGATGATCTTGGGCTGGGAAGACCAGCCGCTATTCCAGCCGCCGCCGCTGCCCCAAGGATTCGAGCTCCAGCCGCCGCTGCTAACGATGCTGCTGCCCCAAGGATTGGAGCTCCAGCCACCCGTGCTGATGCCGCCGCTGGCCCAAGGATTCGAGCTCCAGCCACTGCGGCCACCTGACCACCCGCTGCTGCGAATAAGCCCAGCCGAGCTGCAGGCAATCAAAGCGCTGAGTACTATGAACAGTTTCATTTTGCTTGATCTCTAGGTATCTTTATCCTGGCTGTCTGCGATGTGGGTGTGACTTTTGAAGTGCGGCAATTGAATGATCTGAAAACACACGCAGCGTACGCTATTTATCTAAATTTGCATAGCCGCAGCGGCCGTCCATCATATGTAGGGGAGCGGTCGTTCGGCTCACTGGCTGACTGGCTGACCGGCTGAGCGACTCATCAAGTCAAGAATCCACAAAATAAATCGCACCGCTTTGCTGGTGGGGGCTGCTGTGGTGCGGTCTTAAACCAGCTGCGCACATCGAGTGAGAGCAGCGAGCGGGAGGTAATTGCAGTTTATTAAACCACTTTGAGCGTCCGATTCTTGACCAGGGTCAACTACTTTACAGCACTTTATGACCGTCTCATTGGCAATAGCAACAACAGCAGCATCTGCAGCAACAGCTCATCCCATGCCCCGTTTGGCCCGCTTGCCCCGTTTGGCCCGCTCGCCCCATTGGGGGCCAGTTCTTATTGCCGAATTGCGCATAACTCACACGGCTGATGGATCATTTCCTCGCCACGCTGTTGACTTCTTACTGCCGACTTCAGTCAGCTGGCGGAAACAACGAGCACAGTTGACGGCTGCTTGGCACGGTTAACTCTAATCTCCAATATGCCCACAGAAGCTCGCGACGGGTGACTCATTTGTCATGTTGCCAGCTCAGGCAGGTGAAGGGGCCCACCAACTGCAAGCGACAGCGGCGCAGCGCTGCGGTTGGCACCACAGTAACCACTGGATTGCAACGAACCAGAGCAGAGAGCTCTAACGAGTTTTAGTAAAAACAAATCCAACAATAAATATAAAAATAAAATAAAAATAAAAATAAATTATCATATTATATATATGTATATATATATTGTATATGTATTTATGTATATGTATATATATGTATATGTATATGTATATGTATACATATTTATTTTTATTAATTTGTATATGACAATTATATTTATATTATTTTATATTTAATATTATATATAATTTAATTGTTCAGCAACTTTTTTATTTATATTTATATGAATGTCTATTAATTTTTTTTTTAATTTTAATATTTTATTATAAATTTTTATTGCTTTGTATTTTATTAAATTTTTAAGTTATTTTATTTTTTTAAATATTAAATATTTTATTATTATTCATACTTTTAATTTAATTTATTTTATTATTATTTATAATTTTTATTTTTATAGCGTCATACCTTTAGCTTAAAATATTTAGTTTTTTTTTTTAAGTATTTATTAAAATGATCTATCTTGGAAGTTCATAAGAGCAAAATGGGTATTTGATATTATTCCATTTCTATTTTAATACTAATATTTTTGTTTTATTTTTGTTTTTATTATTATTATTACTTAAATTTAATTTCTTATATATTTTTGACAATTTTAAAAATTTTTATATATAAATAAATTATAAGGTCATAAATTTTGCAAAAATAATTGTGCTACAATAGTTTTTTTTAAATTTTGTTAAGTTTTATATACTTGACAACTTTATTTCATGTTGTTTTATTCTCAATATTATTTTTACTTTGTTTCCTAAGATTATATTTCAGTTAATTTTCATTAGTGTTCATTGCGATTCTCATAGCTGTAATGTGAATATGGGCTAAATTTAAATTGTAACAGGCAATGCCATTTTTCTTTATCTCAGTGTAAATTACTTGTTTGCACTCATTTTTGAGGTGTCGTTAATGAACAGGATGTATTCCTTGACTGTCACTAATCGCATTTAAACATTCACTCAACTCATTCCAGTTGACCTCGCCCAATCGATGCGCTGCAGTTGGCGCAGCTTTTGAGACTCACTGTACTTTGGCGCCTAGACACTCGTTACAATCTGTGTGTGTCTGTGTGTGGCGGCCTCTATTCCATAGATGTTAGAGAATTGTTTTTGCTACTTATGAAATTTTATTTTTTTAGCACAGGCATTATAAACAAAAATTAATTGAATTGTCAACGCTTAACATGCAAATTGTATTTGGGGGCCCATAGTTCAGGCCAAGCAAATATCCGACCAAAAGCAAAAACTTATATGTAGAAGAAATTAAATACTATGAAAAAAAAACCAAAAAAAAAAAAACAACTTTTCAGCGGATAAATTCGAAACTGCAATATTATCAGCTTATTGCAGTCACGGAATTGCCATGGGATTTCATAAGATTTCTTAAGCCTATATTAGTTGGTAAGTTTCCTTTCGAATGCAGCTCCGAATAGCTTTTTACGTATTTTGTATATCAATTCAGAATTCTCCAAGTCAGCTCGGATCAGCGGCAGCCGCAAGTGGAACGGGTATCAGGTATCGATTTAGATTTGGATCTCATCACGAACTGCCGGCTTTACTTGTCGCAAACGCCACACTTGGCGAGTCGGGCTGAACGTGTTCCCGATGATTGCTTGCCATATGGCTTGATGCTGTTGACCTCCAGGAAGTAGTTGCCCTTGATGTTGTGGGGCACAGCATAGCCCATCGGATACTGTTCGCCCGTGCAGAGATCGTCGCGCAGCCTCCTCAACGAGCTGCAGCGTGTGGCCAGGAAGTTGCGCTCGTTGCCCGGATAAATGGACTCCTCGTAATACTCCCAAGCGCGGGCATGGGCACAGGTCACCGATATGCAGCCGGCGGGCAGAGGATCCAGGCCGCCCGGATAGAAGTCCACATCACCCATGGGATCCCGTTTGCCCAGCACGCCAGGATTACTATGTATGACATCAATGAACTTCGCGTCGCCGCGCTGTAAGCCCGATAGAACTTCGCCCTCATTGAAGCACGGCTTGGCCGGATCCAGTCCAGTGATGCGTGACAAGGTTTTGCCAGTCAGCTGCTGCAGATAGCGTCCCGCCGAGCCCACAATGTGGGCGCCCAGACTGTGGCCAATCAGATGAATGTTTTCCACTTTGACCACATCCAGCAGCTTGGCCAAGCCCCGGGCAATGTTCTCGCCAATCTCGTCTGTGTTGAAAGCGGACCAAGTGTACAGGGTATCTATGAATTTGGCAACATCCACAGCCTGCATGATAGATCATGGATTTATGTAGACTGATAAATATATATATATTTAAGGACAGAGGAATAAGCAGAGAGGTTGAGAGATATATCGACCTATCCAAGGATGGATACATATATGAATAGATGGATGGATATCCACGATGGATAAATGGATAAATGGCTAGTTGGTTAGATGGATGCATGGATAGATTAATAAGTCGATAAATGGCTAGCCGGCTAGATGGATGCATGAATAGATTAATAAATGAATATATGGCTAAGTGGATAGTCAAGTAAGTGGACAAATGGATAATTGAATAAATGTACAAATGACTAAGAGAAAATATGAATATTGAGATAAATGTATTAGTGGATAGCCGGATAAATAAAGGGATAAATAAAAATATGGACAAAAAATTAGAAAAAATTCTAATTCGCTTTAAACACCGATTTTCGGTCTTCTCACTTCTTCTAAAAAATAAATGTATATGATATACTTAGAGCCATTTGATAGTCTCCCTTTCTATTTACCCATATTTTTGTATCTTATAATCTATAAACATTATATACAGGGTATCAACTGGTTAATGCGTTTTGTGAACTTCTCTAAGCGCGTCATAACTTTCGTTTGGCATTGAAAACTCGGCTTTCCTAAATTATTGATAAGAACTGAAACTTGGAACAGCTGCAGCTAAAGTGATTAAATAGAAATTAAATGACATTTGAATAGACCTAATCTTAATATAATTTTCTCATGGATTATACAAAAGCCTGTTTCAAGTTCAAATGCAATGTGTCGGGGGTATATACGCTTTCAAATGTGATTTGCAATTTGCTTATATTGCTTCAGTTCGACATTCGCAATTTAATCTCTAAACTACTCGTAGATACCAGCAAAATCCTTACTAGCAAGCTAAGGTAGTTTCAAGTTTCAACTGAAGTCAGAGCTCCACCAGCTAGAAACAGAGTATGTGCAGGTCGGGACTCACCAGAAAGTTAACATCGCCGCGACAATTGTAGGCCTGGGCAAATTTATCGATGGTGTCGTCCGTATCATTGATGCTGGTCGTCCAGCCGGTGGCCAGAATGACAACACCCTTCTTGGGATCGAAATCGGGACTGCGCCATATGGAGTCGGCTTCGAGAAGTGGAAAGCTCGTCTTGTTGCAGGCCGTACGCAGCTGGAATTTCATTTGGTTGATGTCCGGTGTGTACTTGGACTTGATTTTATTCGAGCTGAGCGCTTGAGAGCCTGTGCAAGGAATAAGACACAAATGCATCATAGTTCATATCGAAGTAGTTAATTTGCACTCACATAAAAAGTTGATGGAAGAGGAGACATATTCGAAGGGATAGCCGGCGATTAGATTTTTGCTACCCTCGAGCAGGCCCTGCGGCGTGGGCAACGACTTCGTATCGATGACGGAGGAGCCAACATTTCGCAGCGAGCCCACCACATCGGGCACCGTCCAATCGATGCCCTGGCCCAATGCTGCGAACAGCAGCAGATGCAACAGGCAGGCGGAGAGATTAAGGCTCGAACTTCCCATGTTGAACGACAGTTCCGAGCGCAATGAATACCGAATGCCATACGGAGTAAGTATTTATAGGCCGGTCGGCACCTTAAAGGCGCGCACGAACAATGCGGAGAGAGTGAGTGCGAGCAGTGCGACACTTATGGAGAGAGCGAGTGAGAGAGAACGGCCGGCCTAACTGTGACCATATAGGTGTATTTCATGCGCAACACGGCAATCAGATAAGGTGCACTTGTCTCTTAATTAGATTCTACAATATCTCTGACAACACACACACACGCCCACACAGAGAGAGAGACAGTCAAACACACAGACATACTCCTAGTCTAATGGACTAATATGCATTTTATTCAAATAATAATCGTTAATCCGCATCCAAATCTGAAGCGAAGCAATTGTCTCTCTCTCTCTCTCTCTCTCTCTGTCTCGTTCTCTTTCTCTCACTCTCTCTCCCTTGTTAACAAAACGATCTGTTTGTAACTAATTCATAAATCAGACTATTTTCACACACATAACAATATACCCTTTACCATTTGTTTTGATAGAACATCATCAACTTTGCTGGTCTACTTGAAGCATTCGGAATCGAATTAGAGATCACCTCGATTCCACTCAAGCAACAATCTATAAATTATTGTTTTACCTGATTGCGAATAAACAAGATTTGCGAAAATTGTCACAGCTTATATAGTAAGTGGTCAGCCTTGGCGAGAATATTGCGATTACTTCACAGTTCATAGGGTATACCGATCGGTCGATGATGCGGCATGCTGGAATTGTCTGCTGCTGCCTACGACAATATCATATTAATGGGGGTATTCCGCACTCATTGCTATGCTGCTGACATGCTCCACCCGCCCCATTCGGAGTGCTCCGAGCGTCACAAAGAACTAGTTGACATCAGCGCAGTCATCGAATTCTTAAGGCAACTCACGAATGCTGAGTCCACTAAAGTTGATAAACAAATATGCGCTGCAATTATATAGTCAAGATATCATCAACTCCATTTCAATACAAATCTGTTCACTTGAGTGGTTTGGATAGATTTTGTGCTCGAGTATATTTTTATATAGGGTATCTACTCGCCTGTTCGGCTGTCCAATCATTTGCATGACAATTAATATAGCATGATATGGTATTTCCCATCATTAAATACTTCATATCAGAAAGCGACAAAATTGATATGTATTTACTATATACCAGATACTGAGCTGATCCAGTGATATCTAATTTCTCGAACAGGAAATGCTCCAATTTGATTTGTGATTGAAAACTCATTAACTTGAAGTCGCTCACAAATGAAGATTTATCTCTAGAGTGAATATAAATTATATATATATATATATATATATATATATATATATATATATATATATATATATATATATATATATATATATATATATGTATATGTTCTGTATAGGTGCAAGGTTAACTTTAGCTCTTCTACCTGCAGAAGCCATTAGTAATCTACCTGTGCATAATTCCAGAAATTTTGAGCACGACTTCTCCAAAAACTCATTAGGAAACTCTCTTAGATCTCTACTCTTACCTAACTAATATAGCCTTGGTATATTATCTTGAAGGTCAGACCTCATAAGCAGGTAGCCGATATTCCCAAGCAAAGAGAAGAGAACAACTATGATTTCTCTTCAACATAAACATAAAACGAATGTTCTTCTTTTTTAATATTCATCGCTTTATTTATTATTCTATATTTATTGTATGTCAAGATTTTGAGAAGACAAAAATAAGAAATATAGATAGATGAGAGCCACGTTAAGACGCTCAGTTCTCTGCACTGCACAGACCGCACTCACTGTTGGTCGATGTAAAGCTGTCCGGATTGGCATTGGTGCCATACGGCTCGGCTGCGTTGGCATCCACGTAGAATGTGCCCAGTTTGGAGGCAGCATAGCCCATGAAGGCTGTGTCGTCGCTTCTGCAATTGTCGCCAGTCCAGAGATCGACATAGTTGTCGCAGCGTCTGCCCACAAAGTTTTCCGCATTCGTGGGATACACGGACTCCACGTAGTAGTCGACGGAGCGCTGATGCGAGCAGGAGATGGCATCGAGGCCACTGCAGCCGGGCTTCAGCGGAGTCAGACCCTGGACAAAGAAGTTGCCATCGGCCGGCGTATCGGCAGTGCCTGCTACGCCCGGATTGGAAGTTACGGTGTCCACATAGACGGCATCGCCCCTGCGCACGCCCGGCAGCTCGTTGCCATCGTAGAAGCACGGATTGGCCGGATCCAGGCCAGTGACGCGCGACAATATTGCGCCGCCCGTCAGCAGCTTGTAGTTGCGACCTGTTGCGCCCGCGATCTGGGCGCCCAGGCTGTGGCCAACGATATGCACGTGCTTGGTCACATAGTCGCGGTCCAGCTGCAGCAGCGCCTGGGCCACATATAGCCCGATGGCCTCCGTGTTGAGGGCAGACCAGCTATAGAGGGTCTCGATATAGTTGGCTGCGTCCAGCACCTGTTGGTGATCAATGAAATATGTATTGGAGCTAGACAAGGCTTCACTAATAACTTCTGCTGCGGAACTAGTGCCATTTCCAGCTCAATCAACCTTCAAACTAGTTCAATTTCGACTCACCACAAAGTTGGTGTCATTGCGGCAGGCGAATGCCTTGGCCACTGGGCCGCTGTTGGATCTATCTATGGTGGAGCCCCAGCCGGTGACGAAGATGACCGTCGGCCTGTCCTGATAGAAGCCCGGCGTATTCCACAGCTCGCTGGCCCGGGTCAGCGGAATGCTGACATTGTTGCAGGCATCGGGTCGCAGCTGGAAGCTCATGAGCGACATATCTGGCACGATCTTGGGCTGCACCAGACCCAGGTCCATGATGGTGCTGCAGATGTACGTGAGCGCCGAGACGCTGATGTCGATCGGCAGTCCGAAAATAATGCCACGCAATTGATCCTGGAGCTGGTCGCGCCGGAGGCGCAGCACAGCCGTATTCCAACTCCCGCCTCTAGTCGAATTCCGGCCCAGGGCCACGCCCAGTACGACAAGTAGCGATATTAACAGGGCTAAGGGCTTCATTCTGTTGCTCTAATTGGAGCCGAGTCGCACCCTTATATACTGCCTATCAAACGGTCAGACGAACGTGCTAATATTGATCGAAGCCACACAATGGCGACTGAAGCGGTATTTGGTCTTCTGCATGAGAATTTCGCTTAATCAGCTGCTCCAGTTACAATGGACAGAATAGAGCCCAGCCACGTGCCCAACTGTTTAAAAACCAGGCCAACAAAAATCTAATTGTCCAAGCGTTTGCCCAACGATCAGCGAGCAGCTCATTCCCAGCTGGCCCATTGCAGCAATAGCTCGTTGTGGGTGCTCCCGACTTGGCCAAACAAAAAACAAAGCAAAAACCAACAAAAAAAAACAACAAAAACAAAAAAATGAAACAAGAGAAAAAAATAGAAATATTTGCGTTAGGAAATGCTGCCGACAAAATGCGAATTAATAACCAAAAGTTGTTACTGTTGTTGCTCCGCAGTGGGTGTACGCGCAGCAATCACTGGCAACAGCAACAGCAACAACAACAGCAACAACAACAGCAACAACAACAGCAAAAGCAACAGCAGCAACAACTTATTACATTGGTAATTTGTGTGCGCAAAAGCTTTGTGGGGTGCCCCACTGCCCCGCTTGACTTGCTGCCATTATTATTGTTGTTGCTGCTGAGACTATTTGCTGCTGCTACTGCTGGCACGCCAACAGCAGTAGCAGCAACTGCGCCCGCTTGTTGTTGTAACAGGCAACGTGTCAAAAGATTTGATGAATAAAAGTGTAAGCTAATTATAACACTGCGAGGCGATTGCACTTGCATTCGCCATGCCTCAAAAGAGTGGCCAGCGCTTATTTTGATCAGCCATATATATACATATATTAAAGCTGAAAAACAAACTTAATTAGCCACAATATTTTAAACAATTTTTATTGCCTGTATATTTAATTATCATGAAGAGTGCTATAAAAATAAATGGCATTTTTTTAGAATGTTGGAGAATATGAGTAGATATATATCAAGTTTATATGCATATACATATACTTGTTTATATCAGGTATACATATACGTATATTATTAATTTCTTATATTAGAAACAGAGCTCATATTCCTCTTGAGAGACTATGTTAGTAAGCATAGCTGCAGTGTTTGAATACTTTAACAGATATTTGTTTCAAATACAAATTCAGAATCAAATGTATGTAAATAAATGTAAATGAAACTCAATAGAGGAATTCGTATGCAGATGCAACAATAGATTTTGCTCAAACTTGATATAAACAGAGAGAAGATAGTAAGATAAGATAAGACAGACCAGATATATAGAAGACTTCAACTGCTTGCCCATATAGTAAACATATAGTAAAGATGGCTGAGGCTCTCGCAGAAACTAAAATTTCATTGTTGTTTTTTTTAAATAGAAAATAATTTAGTTATTTATGAAAATAGTAGTGCGATTGACCATTAAATTATTGAATAAGAAAATTTAATGAAAAAAAAAAAAAACAAGACATTAAAAAACTAAAATCAATTTGCAATGTATATCCAGATTAACATATTTTGGTGTTAATTAAATTTGCTTGCAAAATTTTAGTTGCTCATGAAAACAGCAGTGACTGCTAAAAGAGAAGAAAAAACCCAACTATATATAATATATATATATATATATATATAAAAGCTAACTTGCAAATAGGAGCTGAGCTATATCATTATATAATGCTTAAGGTGGTTAATAAATGAAAATAATAAATATGTTATTTGAGCTATATTCGCAGCGTAAAAAATTCGCACATTTTGCAGTGCAATGGCAAATTGTTTGGCAGCCCCATTAAAGATTGTTCGCAAAGAGACATCGTTTGTATATGTGTATGTGCATGCGTATGTATTTGTTGATGTATAACATGTATATATGCACACATGCACATGTTGCTCTGCTGCTGCTGCTGCTGTTGGCTTTGTGACTTCTGCAATCTTTGGAAAACATTTGGCAAGTGAGTGCGCTTTGTTGGCATTGCCATGTCTCCTTCTCTATGTGTGTGTATGTGTGTGTGTGTGTGCATCTGTATCTGTGACTCATTTTGGTCGCTCTGGTAACGCTCTTAATTGCCACCCCAGAGCTGGGCTACTGTTGCTGCACAGGTTGCACAATCGACTCAACTCCAACGAGCCGCAGTCGCATAAGTGGTGCAGCCCGTACTTTTCGAGCCACCCTCGTTGGTTGTCTTTTCTTGTTGGCATTTTGTACGATTCTACGCTCTGGGCCATCCGTTTCCGTTTTGTTGATAAACTCAATTAGCTGCCAATTGGCGTGTGAGTGCGAGGTGGTGCCACGGTGGTGCCCAGAGTTAGATGCGTGGTGCTGCTTGCCATTGTCATTGCTGCTGCTGCTGCTGTTGCTGTTGCTGTTGCTTCCGCATCGATGGCTATGCGCGCTTTGACAAGATCAGCATAGACAACGATCAAATGAATGACGGTGTTTGTGATTATGTAAGCCTTTGCGCCTACATAGAACTGGGGCCAACCGCACATACATTACGTATACGCACGTTGCAACAGCTGCTGCTGCTGCGGTGGCGGTGGTAGCAGCAGTGTCGGCGCCTCTTATAATTGCGGCTATTCAATGGTCAGCCGGCTGACTTGGCTTGGCTTGGCTCGCCTCGCCTCGGCTTGCCTGGGTGAGCTGCTCGCGCAAGCCGCGCTGGCCGCGCTGGCGTATACGTAATCTCCTCAATAAGTGCAGAAAATTATCAGCTGCAGCTAAGCGACCGCCTCGTTTCCAACGTGCTCCTCGTCGCCGTCGTCGACGTCGTCGTCTTCGTCGTCTTCGTCGTCGGCAGATGTCCATTGCAACATGGATGGCCCGGCCAAGCCAAGCCAAGCCAAACAAAAGCGCTGCTCAATGCGGTTGTTGTTGTTGCTGCCGCGGCTGGAAAATGCAGGAAAATGTGTGCCAAAAGCCAGCGTATAAATGCCAGAGCTCTTGTCGAAAAGAAAATAGTCGACTTGCACCATTTCGCCGCGTCGGTAGCCAACTAGAGAAAAGTCTACAAACAGCTTTAGAGTCAACATGTTCACCTGGCGCTTCAAGATGATCCTGCTGCTGGCCCAGGCGCTGAGCGGTCAAGCGGGCTACATTGGTGGCGATGTGGCATCCGGCATCCATTCCCCTGGACTGCTGGGCAACTATGCGGGCGGCCTGAGTGGCGGCGAGGCATTGGCTAAGCTGGATCTGGGATCTGGCGCGAGCGAACTGCATACGGATCACGAGCAGCTGGGCGAACTGGGCGATCATCTGAGCGAGCACAGCTTTCCGGCGGACTATGGCAACAGCGATGGGGGCGTGGAATATGCCGAGGCCAGCGAACTGCATGCGCACTACGAGCCGGAGCTGGAGCACTACGAGCACCATGAGCACCATGCTGAGGAGCCGGTGCCCGGCATTGATCACGGCAAAGGCGCCTTCAGCTACAGCACGCTCTATGAGTTCAAGGATCGGCAGGAGCACGAACAGCACCAACTGCAGCATCAGCTGGAGGAGCAGCACATCCAACAGCAGCAGGAGCTGGAGCATCAGCAGCACGTGTACGAACACCATCTGGACTCTCACTAAGTCCCTATAATAGTCAACGTTTCTACTAGCTAAATTTTTTTTATTCCCAATACAGATAAACACCTACATATACATACACATACATATATATATATATATATATATAGAAGGACACGTTATTTTTTTTGCAATAAATCAGCTAAGTTTGTCATGTAATTCGTGGAGCATCTCCTTAGCGTCCATGGGACTGCACATAGTGCGGACTCTTTGTCTGGAAGTCCAGATTGTCGCTGACTGTGAGTCGTGGCTCGGCACCTGCTGGCGTGCGCACAGGCAGCAAATCCTCCAGCCTGTAGATGTGCGGCCAGTTGGCAATGGGCCCAGCTGGATGAGACGGTATACTGTGGCCATTGCCGTTGCCTGAGAGCAGCAGATGCGTTTGCTCATCTGGCGCCAGCTGCAGCACGGCAGAGCTGATGTGTATGATCGGAGTGTAGTCTAAGAGGGAAGAGGGAGATAAATGAGTTATAAAATAGTTTTGGTCTTATATATACTTACCATTTTCCATGCGGTTACCGTCGCTGCTTGACTGGTGGTGGTGGTGCTGCTTCTGCTGCTGAGCTCGCTCTTGGTGGGGCCATGCTGCGGCAGCCGCCAGTAGCAGCCCCAGCAACTGCATTAAGTATACGCCTCGTTTGCACATTGTCTCTTAGGCCAACTGCCAGACAGAGTACACAATGTTGGGTAATTTATATGCTCGGCCAGCGGATGTCTCGCGTCTTGGCTGAACGGCTATTGGGGTCCCAGCGTTGACAACTTCTAGCTGCACCCCACCACAGTGCTCTATAGCGTCGATCAGCTATCAGCGAGCGTGTCAAGTGCAGATAAGAATTTACAACTGGCTGCGCTATAAGTCACAATAATTGGCCTGTTTGAAGGAATTGTTTGAAAATTTTTGAAAAAGAAATATTGAAATTTATGTTGTAATACTAATATACTGATTGCGATCCATATTATTATTTATTATTTATTATTTATTATTTATTATTTATTATTTATTATTTATTATTTATTATTTATTATTTATTATTTATTATTTATTATTTATTATTTATTATTTATTATTTATTATTTATTATGTATTATTTATTATTTATTATTTATTATTTATTATTTATTATTTATTATTTATTATTTATTATTTATTATTTATTATTTATTATTTATTATTTATTGTTTTTATTTATTATTTTTTATTTTTTATTTAATATTTATTATTTATTATCTATTATCTATTATGTATTAATAATTTATTATTTATTATTTATTATTTATTATTTATTGTTTTTATTTATTATTTTTGATTTAATATTTATTATTTATTATCTATTATCTATTATGTATTAATTATTTATTATTTATTATTTATTGTCTATTATGTATTGCCTATTGCCTTTGATAGCGCTGATTTGTCCAAGTGCTCAAATTTAATAAGTGAATAAGACGAGCCATGCCGCACTTAAATGAGTGAAGTGAAGCGATCAATGCTGCACTAATCATAGCTTTGCTTTCTCTACCTTTATGAGGAACAGATGAACGTACATCCACATCTACTCTTGCCTGAACATTAACTTCAGTTTAGCAAGTCCTACTCAAATTTAAAATCAAGTACACTTCGATTTGATCGTCAACCCACTTAGATACGTCGAAGTAGAATTGTAGTCAGTATCGTTCCAAAATCGAAATTTATCGCATAATAAATGGAGAAAACTAATAGTAATTGTAAATAAAAAAAGAAAGTTCCTTCTATACCGAATGTATAACCAAATTTAATCAATATTTCAGCTTCTGAAATGGATATATCCGGGACCAACAAAACCCAGATAAACTACCTCAAGCGACGGGTAACAAGGGACGACTGTCCCATTCCCAAAAAGAGATCGAAGATTAGCTATGAGAAAATACGTCCATACATTTTCATGCTCCTGACTTGGATGTTTTTAGGCAGCAAGTAATCTCTCTGTGGAATTGTCGAACCTGATCACATTTAATTCAATCTGTTGCACTTGCAGCTCGACTCAAACTCAACAAATGAAATTTATTTACGTATGTAGCCTTTATGTAAATAAATAACTTATTGAGTCTCGTGAGGTAAACAGAAAATGAAGATAACTTGAAATTAAGCAAGGGGTACTGGATATATAGTAATAATAATAAATAGCCTATATTATGGAGGCCTTCATATGGATTCCTAACGGATTCTATCATCATCATATATAATATATATATATAATGATCTATTTCCTCTTCTTTTTATAATAGCCAAGATATATCCATATTGGATTACTGTACATTCCATTTCCATTTCCATTCATCTCGTAATATTACAAATTCTGATTTATGACCAAATATTTCCTATGATGGAACAATCCCAGTCAAGTCCACGTCCGCGTCAGTGTTAGCGATTGATTAGCATCCGCGCTTGATTACATTTAGCAGTTAGGTGATAAATTTTCTAATATGCCTGTACATATATCTATCTGTGTATATTTATGTAGAACACCTCCAGCCCAGCCCAAAACCCCCACAAGCTAAACAGCAATGCTCAAACTAAAAATTCAAAAAAAAAAAAAAAAAACAAACAAACAATTTAAAATACAACGGCAGCTATTCAGGTTCCCGATTATATAACCATAAAAGGTCAAAATAATTTGCGGCTATTTGGATTTGAGGATATTGCACAATGAGCTGAGTTTTATTCTCGATTTATACTATTTACACACAGTTGAAAAGACGAGCAATATGGGAGAACATTTATTCGGTAATGTATTTAAGACTACAAAAAAAAAAAAATAAAAATAATTTTAAACAGTTGAGTAGATATAGATCGTGGGCAGTTAGTGTAGCAAGCTCGAGTGGGCGTGACGAGGGCGTGGGAGATAAGGGGGCAGCTGATGAGCTGCTTAGCAGCCGGACGCCAATTTCTCCCAGATGCCGCCGCTCTTCCAGCCGCCGTTGCTGTAGCTGCCACCACCGTTGTTCCAACCACCGTTCCAGCCGCTGCCAGCGCCCGCGGGCGGTCCGTAGACTGCGCTGGGCAGGTGGTTGACACCGCTGTTGGCATCGTCGACAATGACCTTGATGGTCTTCACGTATTGGCGCGACACGGGCTGTGGTGCGGGCACTGGATATGAGACTGGAGCTGGCTGTGGTGCTGGTACGCTGTATGTCACTGGAGCTGGTTGCACGCGCACCACCGGCTGTGGTGCTGGTACGCTGTATGTCACTGGTGCTGGCTGCACCCGCACCACCGGCTGTGGTGCAGGCACAGAGTACGTAATCGGAGCGGGCTGTGGTGCGGGCACCGAGTAGGTAATCGGAGCGGGCTGTGGTGCGGGAGCGGAATAGGTTACTGGCGCTGGTGCGGGGGCGGAATAGGTCACTGGAGCTGGTGCGGGAGCGGAATAGCTTATGGCTGGCACAGCCTGAGCCACAGCACTGGTTTGGATGTTCTGCACGGGAGCGGCATTTGCGTAGCTGCTGGAAGAAGCATAACTGCTGCTGCCGCTATAGCCACCGCCATAGCCACCGCCATAACCACCGCCATAGCCACTGCCATAGCCACCGCCATAGCCACCGCCATAACCACCGCCATAACCGCCACTGGAGCGAGCATAGCTCTGAGGCTGCTCAATCACTTTGATGACCTTGATGACTTGATCAGCGCCGCCATAGCCACCGCCATAGCCACCGCCATAGCTGCCGCCATAACCACCGCTGTAGCCACCGCCGCCATAGCTGCTATAGACTGGACGGCTGGACTGTGTGAAGTAGCCCTGGTTGTATCCGCCCGAGTAGCCGCCGCTGCCATAGCCGCCGCCGTAGCCACCACCACCGCCGCCGCCGCCGCCACCGCCGCCGCCACCGGTAAGGGCCTTCAGCAAGGCCAACTTGGCGCCCAGGAAGGCCTGGGCGGGCGCACCGAGCGCCAACACGGCAACCACAATGCAAACGAAGAGCCTCATTTCTTTGAACTGAACTGGATGTGAATAGGTGCGTGCGCTGCCTGGTCTAGGCAAAACTCAACTGATGTTCCCAAATGCCGATACGCACAAATTTATAGGCCAACGCAGCAGCCGGCGTCGACTGCGACGCTGTCCCCAGTGTCTGTGTGTACGTGTGTGTGTGTGGTTCTAATAATACAAATCTTATGCTTTAAGCTGGACCCGATCGACAGCAGCAGCAGCAGCAGCAGCAGCAGCAGCGACACTTTGAAGCTCATCAAGCTGTTTGCTTAATTCATAAATAGTTACTTATGGGCCACACCGCAATGCCAAAAACTAAGGCGCGTCCCAACAGCCAGTCAATTGTCCAACTATCCAGACAGCCAGCCATCCATCCATGCGTACAGATAGCTATTTAGCTGTGTGTGTGTGTGTGTGTGTGTGTGTGTGTGTGTGTGTGTGTGTGTGTGTGTGTGTGTGTGTGTGTGTGTGTGTGTACGTGTGTGCGTGTGTGTGTGTGTGTGTGTATGTGTGTGTGTGTGTGTGTGTGTGTGTGTGCGTATATTTGGCCAGCTATCCAGCGATCTGTCGCCCTGTCACCTTGTCGCCTCTCTGTGTCTGTCAAGTCTACTACTTAACCATAAACTGAGATATTTTCTCACCTCTCTGGGCAAATAACACTTGCGTTTGCTGTCAGCCGTCAAAACGATTCGCAAGAAGCGCAGGTAATTCCCAAAATGTCATTACACTGCAAGAAACAGCTGATCTCTTGGTAAGTATACATATATACACATAAATATATCAGGATCTACAGCAAAATTATGCTGAATAAAAAAAAAAACAATTTGCATTTATATTTAGTAAATGATAGCTATTTAGTAAATGATATCTTATGTTTATATACAATTTAATTAATTTAATTTGATATATTAAAAAAAAAAAAAACATTTTTTGTTCTATATAATATTCTCCCAAAATTCTTAAACAATTACCCCTAATCTTTTCTAATTTTCTCAGAAAAATTCTCTCAATAATATGAAAAACAAATTGTAATTTATATACATATATATTTGTAATTCGAAATTTTATTTAAATATAATACGTTACTTTACTTAATTTATTTTCTATTTTAAAACTTTTTTTAATTTAATAGCAAATAGTTTCTATCGACAGGCCCCACCGTTTTTCCATATGCATGGAGAAACCCAATTAAGATTTTTATTTATTTAATATTTAGTTTCTTTTTTGTCGTAGTGTATGGCTCGCTCTTAGGTTCTTGATGAAGATTGATAACTTTTAATTAATGTTAAATATGTTAAAAGGCTTTTGAAACTTTAAAACTTTCTATTGTTACTTTTCTTATTTACTTTATCTTTACTTAACTTATTTTAGCAATTAATTTTTACTTGTTTTTCTTACTTATTTTTCTGTTTCTTTTGGTTTTTAGTTTTTACCCATAGACAAATTTTTATAGTTTGTTATAAAAATTTACTTGATTTTATGAACTGTATAAAACTGTCGTTCGCATTTCACACTCGATTAGGATTTTCCCTTGGCAATATAAACACGTATATATATATATATATGTGTGTGTGTGTGTGTGTGTGTGCGTACATATATTTTTTCTCAGTGTCTACACACTCGCATATCACTCGCTGATGTATGCATGTATTGGGGAGCTGCGACCCAAGCGCCTATTGTCGCTCATTCAGGCTAGATCTTGTGCATGGCTACACGTAGCAGACGGCTGTGGCCTCAGCTCCCGCTGCGTCTCGATGTGCTAACCGAGCGAGCAAAACGGTGTGCAAACAGATTCCAGCATTCAGCTTAAAATTAAGCAGCGTCTAAAGCGTAAGCCACGTCCGCTGGGCAAAGGGCGCGTATCGCTGCCATTTTTGGGGCCCACGTCTAACAGCCATTAGTAATACCCGTTTTTATTTTTGGCCCAAACGTGTATGCAAATTGATTCGCATATCAATTACAAAGTTTACACCAGATGCCGCTGCTCTTTATGGTCTTTATGGGAAGCGTTCTCAAACAAGCTCTAGGAACATGGCAGCCGATAGACTAGTTATATTTACAGTTGAATTAGTAAATATCGATGAATGGGGACTAGACATGGCTCGTTGCTTTATCGTACAATTGTTGAGACATAAGAATAGGTATTCAATCACCCAATCCAGATGTTCCCGACATGTACCTACATAATCTCTTGTGATATCGTGGCCCAGGCCATACTACGCCCGAAGAGGTCGTTATCAAGCGATCAGCTTAGTCCCCGAATACAAGTTCAATCGAAAACCTATGGGCGATGCTAAGAGTCGAAACTCGAAAGCCAACGACCAAGTCAAAGCTGTGGCAAATAGTTCCCAAGACGTGGCAGCAAAAATAATATTAATGTATGTACAGCCTAGTATTAGACCAATAGGTATATGTCAATTATAATATGTGAGGTCAGACTAATGTCAAAGAGATTTTTGCAGCCACTCTTTTTGCAGCCACTACTAGCTTTATGAAGAAACAAATTTTTGTAGTTCTTTACGAAGAGGTAAAGTGCGACTGCTCCAAAATTGAAAAAAAAGAAAACAGAAATAAATAACAAAAATGGATTATATGTTAAATTAGTTCGTTTAAAATATTCTGTCTATCACTAAATTTGATTGTTCAACGTTTGCAGCCAGTCTCCCTGCAATTTTCATGAGCACGACTGGATTGCATAAATCACGCTTGGACAGATGAATGGATGAGCTGCCTTAGGCATATAGCTGTTCTTTATGTCTCTATATAGACAAAAGAAAGCTCGCGCTGCCCCGTTGCATATAAATTACTTCAACTATTTTAAAGTGTTTGTTGTTTGGTTGTTGTTCGACTTGTGATTTTTTTCTTTCATTTTTTTCGTTTTTTTTTTCCACTTTTTTTGAACTTGGCAAATATGAAATCATAGCCAATTTACACATTGACCAGACTTCGAGCTTTTGGGCCGTTTCGAGCGGCTTCAATTTGTAGCCAAGTGGCGTGCCACCACCATATTCTTGGGCCACTGTTTGGCTTGAAGTTTGGGTTTGGCTCTGCTCGTTTGGCACTTCATTACCATTTGTGACTGCTGTGAGCTAAGTGGATCTGTCCACACGGATTGCGAGGCTGTGCACCGGCCGGGCTGCCGTGGGCTCAACTACTCTCAATTTCAATTTCATCTCCCCCTGCCATTCCCCTGCCCCCGTCCTACCCACATCAATTTGAAGGTCAGCGCACATCTTCGGCTCGTGTGGCAATTGTTGGTCCACGAATTTGGTAATCGACAAATTACGAAACTCAATTGCACAAATGCCGGATAATAAATGATTACAGATCCAATTCAAGCTGAGCTTAGCGCTGTCAGAGAGATTTAATGATTTGATAATTCTTTTGTATTTCTAATTAAACAATTTATTTATTCATAATTTACGTTTCGTTTATGTAAAGTTTACAAAAAAAAAGGGAGAAATCTATTTAGGGATATTCGTATGTGTTATATGTATAAACAAGTCGCTTTCAGTTGTTACGGTAATCGCCGCCTAGCACCAGCCGCCACCGCCCAGGGCGGCGGGCGCGCCGAAGCCAAGTCCAAAGCCACCGCCGACGCCGTAGCCGTTACCAAAACCATATGAAATGGGCAGTGCTGCACCACCTCCGTAGCCGCCATAGCCGCCAATGCCGCCATAGCCGCCATAGCCGCCAATGCCGCCAATGCCGCCAATGCCGCCATAGCCACCATAGCCGCCAGCTATAACAGGTGCTGCCACCGACGTTACCACGGGCGTGACAACGGCTGATGTGGATATGGCCGGCGCAGCACCAACGAAGCCACCGCTGGCATAGCCGCCTCCGTAGCCACCGCTATAGCCGCCGCCATATCCTCCGCTGGGCAACACCGATACCTTGATCACCTTGACTACGTTCTCGTTGCCGTATCCATAGCCGCCGCCGTAGCCGCCGCCGTAACCAGCGCCATAGCCGCCGCCATAGCCTCCGGCTGAATATGGATAGGCTGCGCCATAGCCGCCACCAGTGCCGCCCACCACCAGGCCCAGCTTGCCAAAGGTGGCCTCGCCAGGCGCTGCCAGAGCCAGCAGCAGTAGAGCGGGCAATGCTAGAGCATAGATCTTCATGTTGCTTAGTTAGGCCTGGGTTTATCAATCCACGAACTGTTTGCCGTCTTATTCAATTTTTCGTCTCTTTTGGCAGCCGCAATTCAATGCGTGCTCTCGACTGGACACCTTGGGTTGGCCGACTGTTGAACTTTGTTGACCGCCAGCGGGCATTTATAGTCAGGTACGAGCCGAGGGTGGACAATGGCTGGTTATTGTTGAGGCACCCCGGTCGCCCGGTTGCCCGGTTGCCCTATGGCGGGCATTGGTCAAACGTGTGAATTGCGCGAATGAGCAACCAACTAACCAGATAGACCTCCTCACGAAACGCTGCAAATATGTCAAAGTCTATTTGCTTAGCTGTGGTTAACTGCTGCGCGGTGATCACCCTTAGAACCCATAAAAGAAACCCAACAATATCCGGAATACGAAAAAAAAGCTAGCTGTGAATTGTCTCATCTTTTTTGTTGGGAAGGACGGGTGGAGAATGTGACTATTGTAATTGCTAATGGGCGTTAAGGTGGAATTAACACTTTCGCTTTCAATAGCCGCCTGCATAATGTGATCTAATCAGCAGCGATCAGCCCACTGCGCGATCAGCTGGACACACACGAATCACATTTGTGTGCCTTGGCACAGCTGCTCGTCATTGACAATGCGAGTATATGCACCGCTGGCCAGCATCTATATAAAGTGGCTCATTGTTATCCAATCTGTTGGATACACACGGCTCAGTGAGGCAAACATCAACTCTTATTTGTGGCGAGAAAAGCTCTCACTCAGTGCGAACCGCTCGCCACGGCCCGGTCCAATCAGAATGCTAGATAGAATTTCCCTCTCACTTTTGCTAGCCTTCCGATTGGCCAACATTTTGTTTCCATCTCTTTTTGATTGTGACTACGAATTAATTGAAAGTCTACGGAATCTTTAATGCAATCATCTAGTTATTGCTTCAAATTTCCATTCCCAGATCTGCGTTGGCTCTTGGGAATTGCTGATCTAAATTTGTATACTCCAATAAGAAAATGAATTGTGAACAATTTACAAGTCTGTCCCTATATTTCTCTCGCTCTCTCTCAGTCTCTTTTTGCGTCTCTCTCACTCTCTTTTTTTCTCTCTCTCTCTCTCTCTCTCTCTCTCTCTCGCTCTCACGCACTCTCTTTCATTCTCTTTTTTCTCGATCTCTCTATCACTCCCCTTAATTCTCTTCCTTTCTGGATCTCTCTTGATCTGTCTCTCTCTTTCTCTCTCTCTTTATCTCTTTCATTCTGGCTTCCTCTTTCTCTTCTCCTATTTCTTTTCTCCTACTTCTCTTTGTGCTTCTTTTTCTCATGCTCATTCTCATTGTCTTTCTCCTCCTATCTCTCATTTTATTCGTTTTCCTACTTTTCATTTCTTTTCTCGTTCTCATCTACTTTCTTTCTATGTCTTTCTCACCCCCATTCATTATTTGTGTTTTCCTTAGGATCATTCCAAGACTCTCTACCATTCCACAGCTTCGACTGTTTTAATTTAATTAATTTACAAATCACACAAACAGCAGGCTGTTCATTTATTCAGGAAGAAGGAGAGAATTTGGCCAAGTTTACTAAATATTCTAAGTATTCCATAAAATTTTCACATAGAGCACGAGCTCTATGAAGAATAAAAATAGTAAAAATTCTCAGTATTATAGTAGCTATCCGTCTAGCCCCATTGTTGACCCGTTCCGTGAACACAAAATTCCAAATTGAATGTAACCTTATTGTTGTTGGCGTTGCAGTTGCCAGAATGAAAAGTCGATTCAAGAAAAAAAAGAGCAGCAGCTACAACAGAGACGTGAAGCCATGCTTGAGCAGCAGCAGCAAGACGGCGCTGCCACTGCCACTACAGATCTTCGGACTGGTGTCCAGGGAGAAGCCCTGGCCGCGCAAGGAACGCCATTGCGTCTACTATAGCACTGACTGTGATAAGACGGCGCTGATCAACAACTTTCAGAAGAGGGGCTGGCACAAGGTGCCCGCCTTCGACGGCGAGTGGAACCTGTACTGGGCGTGCGCGCAGAACTGTCGCTACATCTTTGGGGTCGATCATCCCTACCGCATGCGATCCGATCAGTAAGTATGCATACAAATTCATTAAGAGAGCTATAGAAACGGAGAGGTAAAAAGATATACACATATAGAGATCTATTTGTAGTAAAAGATTTCGATATGAGATCTGAAAAGTCTAAAACTTCTGCAGAATAATCAATCACTTCCCCAACTCGATGGAGCTGTCGCGAAAGGATCTGCTGATAAAAAACATTAAGCGTTATCGCAAGGACTTGGAGCGCAAGGGAGATGCACTGGCCGAAACACATCCGAATGATACGAAATTGGGTGTGGGTGGCACACGATATATGCACCTAGACATAATACCGATGACATTTGTATTGCCCGCTGATTACAATTTGTTTGTCGAACAATTCCATAAGAATCCGGCGAGCACGTGGATTGTGAAGCCATCCGATAAGTCACAAGGTGTTGGCATCTATCTGATCAACAAACTGTCCAAGCTCAAGCGGTTCGCCTATGAGGCACGCACATTCTATCCCCACTTTCATCGCGATACCTGCGTCATCTCAAAGTACATTGATAATCCTCTCCTCATTGGTGGCAAAAAGTTTGATCTGCGACTGTATGTGCTGGTCACTTCATTCAATCCGATCAAGGCTTATCTGTATAACGAGGGTTTCTGTCGCTTCTGTACCCAGAGATACGACCAGGCCGAGATCGATAATGTGTTCATGCATCTCACGAATGTTAGCATACAAAAGAATAATGTAAGTCACCTTATCATCTCTGCTTAATGAAAATGATCATCATCATCCTCATCTACACTCTGCAGAAGGAGTACAATACGATTCATGGCGGCAAATGGTCCATGCAGAATCTCTGGCTCTATTTAGACAGCATACGTGGCGAGGGCGTATCGAAAAAACTATCTTGCCGCATATCGGAGACTATACGACATTCTCTAGACGCTGTTGCCCCGGTGATGGCCAATGATCGTCATTGCTTTGAGGTGTATGGCTATGATATTATTATCGATAACAATCTGAAGCCGTGGCTTATCGAGATCAATACATCGCCATCCATTCACTCGACCACCAAGAACGACTGCACACTGAAGACGCGCCTAATCGACAATGTCCTGGATGTGGTCATACCGCCCGGAGGAATGCCCGAGTGAGTATATGGCTGGCCATGCCAAAGCTCTCTGCCCTATACAGTTCTTCTTCCTCCCGTATGCTCAACAGTGAACGCTGGTCCAAAACGCCCAGCAAAGAGTCCCTAAAGAATTTTACTCTGATAACACCCGTTGAGCTACCAAAGACACCGAATCCATGCCGATTACCAACCCCATTCGCTGGCGCTGGTGAAGGCGGAAACTGTTGTCGCAATAAAAATAGGAGCAAGCCTAGAAATATAAGTCACCGATTGGCGGGCGGTGCACTACCCTTGGCAGCGTCCAAGGTGGCGTCCAAGCTGTTGCTGCCCTCGGGAACTTCAGCCGGGATGCGGTCCATGTCGAAGAGGACAAGCCAGAAATCAAAGTCGAAAGCGAAGTCAGCGACGAAGCGCGGCGCCACTGGAGCTGCGCCATCAAAGCTCGTGTCGAAATAATTGATCGTATGGCAGATTAATTGCGGCACTTGACAGTTGCGGTTAGACAGTTCCCCGGTACGGCCTCCGGTCAGACGAAGTGCAACAGAACCGAGCAGCATTTCGGGGTGAGTGTTCCAGCTGAGCCTTCAAATGTTCCACTTCTCTGGTTGCGCTCGATTTGTATTAATCAATTTGATTTCAGTGGAAATTCAACAACCAAATTTTGGGTGACTTTGGCTATTGGTTTTGAGCTGCTAACAAAATAATCCCAATATACATATTTTATAGTACTCTTTTTTTATACACATTTTGAAGTTTAATAATTGCTGTATGTCGTTAGTAGTCCTTTAATTCTATTCAATTCAATCTGAAATTGTTGAGATATGCTAATAAATCCTATAGAACTTCTCTATTCGATCCTGCTTAGCTAGGAAGCAACCGGAACTACGCGAAGAGCTAATATGCCATTCCTTCAACCCAAAATGTACAAAATCCTGTGTATTCATTACAGGAAACCCTACGGAAAGTTGGACGTTTCCATTTCTTTGTGGTATTAGTATTCAAGGTACGCTAAAAAAACTAATTCAAATTATCCTTTTCGATAATGGAGAAATGGGTTGAGTATTGACATAAATTATGAACTTGTTTCAATTTCAATCGCCGGTCATACGGATGAAGGGACGAACGGACCGAGAGACAGGAGACGGACGAATGGATACACGTACGAACAGACAGACACATATATGAACAAACTATATATCGACTTAGTTCGTCATCCTGAATAAGAATATATCTTGCCACGCCTCCTTCTGACTGCTACATACATTTTTACAAAACCATATCCTGAGTTCCCAGTTTCAATGGGCTCAAGGTATGCGAAGCTAGTTAAGAGTTAGGAATTTACATTAGGGGAAATCATACCAATGATATGCTAGCAGCTCTTAGAGGTGTACGATATTTACTGGGAAAGTTTCTACATAGAAGTTATACTAACTGTCTTTAAGTCGTAACTTCTTAACCTATCGTAACTGCTATAACTGAAAAATAAAACACGCAGTTTCTTATATTGATACATACAAACTTAAATATTTAATTCGCAATATTCACAAAATACACAAATATTACAATATGTAGCGTAATGTGTATGGGTTCTATATGAATGCGCTCTCTAATATGAAGTTCTCTTGATAAGCGCCCAAATGCAATGATGGGACATCTTTAAGCTGCACAATGTTTGCATTGCTGATTGCTAATACATATGTTAATTAAGTATTTCATATTTATAAGTACTTTCAAATAACTGTAGCTTACGCAAAGATAGATAATTATATTTATATTTATAAAAAAAAATATCGGGACTCTTAAGTTTCACTTCATATCATTATCTTTTTTTCTTTTGCATACAAAATGGCGTCTGCTTTAAAGCTAAACGAAAAAAAAACGTCTTTAATGGTATATGTGATTAATATATATATATATATATACATATATCTGTATGCGTATATATGTCTAAATATTTATGTATGTATATATGTCAGTTACATATTTACAGCATGATTTTGGCTTGGTTGAAGCGCCTAATACAATTTCAAGTATTTTTAATTTGTTTTTTTTTTTCTGTTTTGTTTACAATAAATGTTAGCATAATTTAGGGAATATTTTAAGCGATGTTTACGATGTTTTGCGACTCGATAGCAGCTTATATAAATAGATATTCTATGAAATGATATATGCGTTCGATCTTTAAGTTTCAGTTAGCTCAGCCTTCAGCATTTCGTTTCGCTGCGGCACACACAATTCGAACTATATTTAATAATTATTTACACGGTCTTTGACTTTCGGATTAATACAATAAATGTCTTAACTTAATTATAGCGCAATGCATTGGTAAATCTTTGCAGATAGATATATAATATATATATTTTAATATTTTCGTATAGGAAGCAGCATTCACTGTTGCTCTCCCCCTCTCTCTTTACATGGAATACTTTCATTGTATAATAAAATTTTAAAGAGCTTAACTATGCATGTGTGTGTGTGTGTGTGGTTGTTGGGGTATTTCTGGCCCCCTTGTCAAATAATGAAAATATATATTAATTATTATATTTAAAAAAAAAAATAGAAGAATTTAAACTGCTTTCCAGTTGATTGCTTGCTCTTTGCCGGCCGCTGGCGACTCGCACACTGCGACCTGTCCGTCTCCTCCTGGCTGTCAGCACTCGGTGGCATAGTAGAAGACCTCCACCTCGCTCAGCTCCGAGTGCTGGCTGTGCTGGTGGCCCTCCACGAGGACGTCGCGTGTGGCGCGCGCATGCGCCAGCACCTATAGTCACACCTTCGACGCATGCGGCTGGGCGCCGGCAGCGCTGCCGTATTGAGACTGCGACTGCGCTGTCGCTATCTTCTGCACGGTCTGATAGGTGGGTTGCTGCGCCTGCGACTGGGACTGCGATTGCGACGGTGACTGTGTCTGCGCCTGCTGCATGCCGGTCTGCTCCCGAATGGTCACCTGGGTGACGAACGGTCCGCGACTGCGTGCGCTGCTGTTCAACGATGCCGGCGAATAGCCGTTGAGCGCCGCTGCCTTCCAGTGGGGCTGCGCCACATTCACGCTGATGGGCGACGACGTGGCATTGCTGCCGTTGTGGTGCGCACTATGATTGTGGCCGTGACTGTGACTGTGGCTGTGACTGTGACTGTGACTGTGACTGTGCTTGATGCTGCCCACACGCTGCTGCTGCACCGTGTCGTACTCGTAGTAGCTGCTCATTGGGCGCATGCCGTTCGACTGCTGATGCCCAGCGGCAACGGCGGCCGCCGACGGGGGCAGCGGCAACGGTGGCTGCTGGCTGGAACTGGAATGCATGCTGATGTCCTGGGAGCGGGCGCTGCGCTGCGAATGGTAATGCTGATGGCGGCGACTGCAAAAGCGCAAGAGGCAAAGTTCGCATATAATACAAATGGAGAAGTGAGCTTATCACTTATGAGTGTATGCGTGTGTGTGTGTGTGTGTGTGTGTGTGTGTGTGTGTGTGTGTGACATATACTAAGCCAAACCATAGCTGTGTGTTAGTATGTGTGTGTTACCTTTCGGCCTCGACCTTGATGCGCTGCCTGATCACCTGCTGTCGCATGCACTCGAGCGTCGACTCCGAGAGCGTCTCTTGAACGCTGTCGCTGTCGTGTGTCCAGTGTTGGTTAATGCATTAATTATAGGGTATGAGCATGTGGTAGTACGATGCGATGGGTTCGTGTTGTCGTGTGTGAGTGGTCGTGTTGTGGTGTGTATGAGCAGTAGGAGAGAGAGAGAGAGGGAGAGACATACATATATGGTACATGACACGGTGTGCACAGAGTAGAAAGAGAAAGAGAGACACATGAAACAGAGCGATGGGTTAATAACAATACACATATACACATGAAACAGTGCTAAACACATAAATAGAGCAAATTTTGAGAGAAATATATAAATTGAATTGAGTTGAATATATGTACAAATTAGAGCTAAAACTTATCTAAGACAGACTTGTCAGAAAATCTAAGCAGATTTTATCTAAGTATATTTTATCTAAGTAGATTTTATCTAAGCTGATTTTATCTATAAAAAACTATGCGAGTTGCTTCTAATTCTGAATTTAGCTAATGTCAGCGGACATTGAATTTAGTTGTAAATTAATAATGACAATTTATAAGATTTTTAATTGAATTAAGAGTCGTATTCATAATAATAATTTAATTACAAATTTTAATTTTCCCACATTCAAGATTTATTTTTAGTTTGAGTTCAATTAAATAACATTTCCTAGTATACCTGAAGTATGCGGAGATTGAATATATTTTTACAAATCATAATACAATATTGTCTTACGACAATAATCTTCAGTAGCTATCAATGAAGTCTAATAAGCCTATATACAATTCAGAGCATGAGGCTGTTTCTATATAGACCAAGTTTATGCAATGTGTAATCATAAATTCAATTTGAAATTTGAATTCTAAGTACGCAAGACACATCTGAAGTATCAAATTTGAAAATAGTTCTGATAGCCCAGTTGTAATCAAGTTTACTTATCTGAGTGTATCTGAATATACATCCGATATCATGATTTGAACATATTTCAACATACAGTAAGTTAGTTAAAGCCAGCACCACTTTATATATACATATATAAACACAATGAGAAGTGAGGTAGGTGCAAGCAAGCCCCAAGCCAAGCTCACCTAATCTGATGTTGGTGCAGGTCTTCATAGTTGGCGTAATGCTGATAGCGATGATTGAATATGTCATTCTGGTGTATGCCACCATTCAGTGTGGCGGCACCAGAGTCGCGTGCAGGCCCCACTGCACCACCGCCACCCGCTGCATTGGGTGCTGGCAGTGGTGGCGGCGGCTGATACGCTGGCGGCTTGCCATTGCGTTCCAGGGCAGCAAGCGCCGCGGCTGGTATCTGCTGCTGTTGCAATTGATGCTGCTGCTGCTGCTGGTGCTGCTGCTGCTGCGACTGGCCATTCATGGGCTGCGCCGATGACCCAATCGCAGACGTGGCATATGTGTCAACGGGCACAACGCCATCCTTGCGATTCTTGCCGAAGCGGAACATGTGCCCGATGCCCCGCAAGATGCTCGGCTTCTTGGCGCGCGACTTGCTGCCGTGCTTGCCATCGTTAAGGGAGCTCTGGAACGGCCCGTTACGCTGCGAGGCAAAGCCGCCCTCGTGATCGCCCTCCTCCAGCAGCCAGGTCTTGCGCGGCTCTGAAAGCAAATGGTAGAGAACATTGCGTTAGTCAATGCTGGCTGACTTAAAGCTACAATTGCTGCTACTCACTGTTTGCATCCGGTTCGCTGACGACGGCGGCGCGCAGGCTATCCTCACGGCCGCGTCCACGTGGCGCACGCAGCGCATGATGTGAGCGCGGCTCATCCGACATTTGCAGCTCCTGGACCATCGTCTGCAGCGACTCCAGCGACGAGGACTTCTTCAGGCCCAGCGATGGACCCAGATCGCCCAGTTTATCGCGCGCCTCGGCCTCGGCGGCCAGCAGCAGCTGCTGTTCCCGCTGCTCGATGTGGGAGCTGGTCTTGACGTGCTTATATCCAGCCGCTGCTGCCGCCATTTGGGCATTGGCGCTGGCTATGCGCGCCGTCAGCGACTCAATGGAGCCGCCGTAGACAGCCGATTTGGTTAGCTGAATGCGACGTTCCCGCTCGCGCTCCTCACGCAGCTTCTTATTGCGCTGATAGGTGCCCGTTTCGCGTGCATCCAGCGCCGCATGGTGCTTCTCGGAGATGCTGCGTCGGCCGAGCGCATCCCGCGAAAAGTGCTCCACACCGGAATTGTTCGTCTCCAGGCTCAGCTGCGACGAATACGTGGCATCGAAATTGCCAGCCACGGCTGGCGCTGCCACGCCGCTCGTCTGTCCCATGCCGGCGCTCGTCTGCGATGTGTTGGCGCTGCTCGTGTTGCAGTGCTGGCCATCGTGTGCGCGCACCGGCAGCGTCCTGCAAGCAAACAAAAGCAATTGAGAGAGAGGGGAGAGAGAGAGAGGGCTGACAACTTACGGTGACATGGGCTCCGCATCGTCCTCAATGAGCAGCG
This sequence comes from Drosophila mayaguana, assembly GCA_037075325.1. NCBI lineage: Eukaryota > Metazoa > Arthropoda > Insecta > Diptera > Drosophilidae > Drosophila > Drosophila mayaguana. The sequence goes on along the minus strand of JBAMCG010000120.1, from coordinate 1,951,420 downwards.
CTGTGTTGCCATGCCCATTGAGCAGCTGCAGCGGCGCTGGCGACCAATTGTCATTGGTGGCCATGTAGTAGCTTTCGTTCCGCAGGGCGCCGCTGTTGCCGCCCAAGGGAGGAGGCGGCAAGCGACGCTGCTGCGACTGCGACTGCGACTGCTGCTGCTGGTGCTGCTGCTGTTGCTGTTGCTGTTGATGTTGTTGCTGTGTTGGCTGTGTTGAATTCGCGGAGCAAATGCCACCGGTTAGACGATCCAAAACGGGATTGCTCCATCTGAGAGAGAGAGAGAGAGGGAGAGAGAGAGGGAGAGAGAGGAAGAGAGAGGGAGTGTGTGTTAGTTGGTATCACAAAAAAATTGCCATTGGAACGCACCTATTCATATCGCTGCCAGGTCCATTGCCACAGCCGCGCGGCTCGCGTTTCTCTGGACTCAGATAGATGACCGTGGCGCCCGAGTTGTCACTGGCATTGGAACTGCTGTTGTTGTTGTTGTTGTTGCTGTTGGCGCCGCTGCTGCTGCTGTTGCTGTTGCTGTTACTGTTACTGTTACTGTTGCTATTGCTGTTGCTATGGCTTTGACTGTGCTCCAATATATCACTGGAGCTGGCCGATCGCAAGATTTTGCGTCCGACAAGCAGGGTAATTGTGCCCGGATGCTTGCCCGGATTGTTGACCATGGCACGGCGCAGCGTCTCCATGGCCTCGGCATTGTTTTGGCCGCGCAGCGAGACGCCATTCACACTCAACAGCTGATCGTTCATGCGCAGGCGGCCGTCGCGCGACGCGGCCCCGCCATGGATCACGTTCTTCACAAATATGCCCAGATCGCCGTCGTGTTTCATGTTGCTGTTGCTGTTGGGCGTGGACGCGTTCAAGTTCGAGCTCGTCTTGCCCTTCACGCTGACCCCCAGGCCAGCCTTCTCGGTGTCGTGCACGGGTATGTGGAGTGTCAGCTCCTCCCGCGAATGCCAGCTGCTGCTGCTCGGCGGCAGGCTGTCCTGTGGGTGCAATGGGGAGATAGAGAGAGAGAGAGGGGGGGGGGGGGGAGAGATGTCAGAATATGAGATCATTAATTGATAATTGCCATTCAAATTGAACTAGTTCAAGTGATGCTGCTCGATCTGCTGTGATCGCTATTGGAGATAAGACAGATGTGCTTTCTTCTATAACGAACTAGTTCTTTTGAATAGTTCATGGTGACACAATATCTGCAATTTCCACAATTCTCATCATTTTAATATACATATAACTTTTATACTAATACAAACTCTATTCATATGAACTAGTTCCATGCAACTAATGAATTTGGTTATAATCTAGTTCTATTTCAAAAGATATACTTCCGTAAACTTTATTTAAACTAACTGCCTCTACATCCATCTAGCTCTAGCTCTAGTTCATTGATCTTCTACGCAACTAGTTCCACGAACTACTTACATTGGAGGCCGCCGACTCACTGCCCGCATCAATAAAGTGCTGAGATTCATTGAGCTGCGCCTGCTGCTGCAGCTGCTGTTGCTGGAAGAGCGAACGAGCGCTGCTCGACTTTTGCACCGGAATCGGAGCTGAAACTGGAACTGGCGCAGCTGGCACTGCCTTCTCAGCTGGTTCCGGGGGCTAGAAAACAAAATGATTGCATTTCAATATGATTCCAAATTGAGCAACAACAATTCAATTCAACTTACGCCAACGGGCATTTCGGCCAGCTCCTGCTGCCTGGAAACAACAATGCGCACTGTGGCGCCTGCGGGCATGCCACGCAGAATGGACACCACATCCGTCTGGGTCTTGCCGGTCATGGGCGTGCCATCGACCTCGAGCAGGCGATCGCCGGGCTTCAGGCGCCCATCCTCGATGGCTGCGCCGCGCGGCAAAATGTTCTTAATATAGATGGGGCAATGCCCGCCCGCTGGGTTGTCGCGCGTGGTCACCGAGAAGCCCAGGCCGTTGGGACCCTTCTTCAGCAGTATCTCGATCTTGCGGCCCAGCTTGCGTGTGTTGGCCACCTGCAGCGAGGTGCCCACCGGAGCAGCATGTGGTTTGCGTGTGGGCGACACGGTGGCCACCTCCACCATCTCGGCCACCTTGGAGTCGCGCCGCTGATGCTGGCGGCGATGCTGATCGCCACGCAGCACGCGCACGCGCAGCTCGGAGGACTCCAGGGCACGACGCAGCTGCTCCTGCACTTGGGATTCGCTCAGGCCAATCAGTTTGATGCCATTGATTTCGAGGATGCGATCATCACGACGCAAGCGGCCACGCTCGGCCCGACTGCCGGGCTCCACGTGCTGCACGAGCAGTCCGCCGCCGTGCTCCTTGTCCGGCATGGCCGTCAGGCCCAGCGGACTGCCGTACTCGTTGATGATGAGCAGCATCTCGCCATCCTTTTCGCGTATGGACTCGTATGCCTGACCCAGCGGCTCCTTGCGCTTGCTTTCGCGCGGCAGCGATTTGCTTGAATAGGCGCTGTTTGGTAGCGACGTGGGCAACGGCTGCGGCTGCTGCTGCAGCTTTTCGGCAGCCTCCATCCACTTGTAGCCATTGCCATCGCCCAGGAACTGCATGGACAGACGGCCGGAACGAGCGAATGGCTGATGAGCACCCGCTGCGCCGGCGTGTGGATGTTGCTGCTGTTGCTGCTGCAGCAATTGCTCCTTTAGCTGTGCGGTTGTGTCGTCCTCCTCCTCCCACTGTGGCGACAGCTGTCCGCCGGCCTTGTCCAGCATCAGGCGTTCCGGTGAATCACCGCCCGCATAGTGCGGCGCCGCCGCCGACCAACGCTTATTGCTGCCCTCCGCCTTGAGCGAAGCTAGCAAATTGGGATCACTGCTGCGACGCACCATCAGGCCGACGCCCAGGCCAGCCATTGGCCCGGACGTGGTGCTGGTCACCTCGATGTGAGGCGTGGACAGATCGCGCGTGGGCGCTTCTGTGTTTGTGGGATCACGAAAGATATCCGGCGAACCGGTGCCTACTGAGGAGCTGCCCGAGGCGCCGTCGCCTCCGCCCTGCGGTACGCCCGGATCGGGCCCCGAATCCTCGAAGTGGGCCAGTATCTGTTCCCGATCATCGGCCACATCGCGCACACAGTCATCGGGATCCAATATGCCCGATTGTGTCTGCAAGTGGTGTACGGCTACCCAGGAGTCCGCTTCCTGCAAGCACAAGAGCAAATCAAACGACAAATTAATGGAAATGTTAACGTGAGAAAGAAGCAGCTGGAACAAGTTCCAAGCCTTTTTTAAACTTTTTGCATACTTGATAAATATTCTATTCAAACTCCGTAGTTATGTATATGAACTAGTTGCACACATTGGTTCAATAGAAAACGATTCAGGAATTATGCTTATATTCACTGTTATAAGCCAGACAAAATGAACTGGTTTCATTTTTATTAATTAACTAGTTCTATATTTGTATTCTCTTGAGGCTAAAATTAAAGAGCTAGTTCCAAATATTGTTTACTTATTGAGAAAACTAGTTCATCTTTTATATTCAACGCTTATACCAAATGAACCATTATTTCAGCTAACAACTTATGGAATCATAGCATTAATATACATATCATTTTCAACTAGTTCATGGGCTTCATTGAAATGAGCTAGTTAGTTAGTTAGTTAGTTAGTCTAGCCCCAGCTGAGCCTCAGTGAAGCTAGACTCGAGCCACAAACGCTTGTATATCACTCAATACTTTTATTATTAATTATATATCTTATTTTGCTGTTCTTGAAAGCATTGGAACGGTTTGCATAATGACTCCCCTTCGCATACAAACGGTTCTCCTGCTGGCTGCGGCGCGGAAGAGTTTTGCTAGCCAGCCACAAGGCAAGACACAAACGCAACCAATTGGAGCCGAAGAGGAGCATGGGAGAGTGCAGCTTGCGCTTCCGGGCCACAAAAGACAATTGCCCAATTGGCCATGTGTTGAGTGAGTGACGCAGCTCAGGTGGCTCCAGCGGCTGTGCAGCTGTGCGGCGCTGCTTAAGCTGCCTGGGAAGCCATTTAGAGAGACTGCGAAGAATAGAGGCGACCTCCAGCCTACCAAAAAGCAAAACGAAAATTGCAGCGGGCCAAGCTCCAAAAGCCAATTCCAAGTTGGCGTCATTGTTGCTTGGCATTCCATTGAATACCAAAAAACACACACACCAAATGCCAAATGCCGAAAAACTGGCCAGCAACAGCAATGGCAGCGGCAACAGCAATGGCAACGACAACGGCAACAGCAACTATGGCAACAACAACAACAACAATTGCATCACGCCATTAAACCAGTCATGGAAGCAGCAGAGCGTGCGCTTCGCTCCCTGAACTGGAGAACTGGAACGTCAACTTGACGCAACAATTTGGAAGGTTGTTTTCTAGTTTTCGCTCTTTTCATTTGCCGCAAAAAAAAAGTAAACAGTAATAGATAAAACAAATCGTTCAACAATGTTGCACTTCTTAGATTTATGGGTCAAAGAGCGTGAATTCTATCGACTCTCAAAACAGCGAGAGTAAAAGGCAAAACAAATTGATTTTGTTATTGTTTGGATATTTTGTTGTTGTTTGTCTTTGGCTATGGCAAGCGCACAGTGTGGCAAAACACATGAAACTGAGCGAAAAAGCCCAAGAAATCATAGTAATAAATTATTATATTAAAATACGTGTGAATCTTTTGAAAAACTGCAAAAGTTTATGACGAACTGATTTATAAGCTAAATTATTATTTAATTTGTTCAATATATTAAAATTTTACTTTACAAATCAAACAATGAGGAAATGAATAAATACGTGAGGCGAGTCATATTGATGCACAAAGTTAGTCCATTTGTTCATTAGCCAGTTCTCTCTCTATGTGGGGCTACCCACACTATTATGTTGGTTCCAAGTCCAAAAAATTTAGTAATTAGTAAATTATATAAATTAATAATTTAAAAATAAATCTATGTTCTGGATTTATATAAGTTTTGATAGAAAATTAAATAGAGCTAACAATTAGGTTCGCAAATACATACACTTTAATAAATAATTTAAAATTGTTTAAGATAGATATTAAAAATTACTTAAAATCGATATATATTTCTATGCAATTTTTAACACATTTGGCCCACTGTGCATGTGCCTGTTGATTTTGTTTTGCTTCTTTGTTTCATTTTTGTGTTTGTTGACCCTCTTTATAGCCCATTGATTGTTTCATTATGGCCATTTGTCAATGGAAATGATGCGTCGATGGGCAAACAATGGCTATCAGCTATCATAAAATATTTGCATATATATGTGTGCGTGGGCGTTTCGTAAAGTGGGCGTGTCTGTCAACATAATCGTGCGACATGCCCAAAACAGTTAAGCCACAGATTAATTAGTTGGGGGCAGAGCGAGGGAGTGAGGGGGAGAGGGAGGGAGAAAGAGAGAGAGAAAGTTACCTTGACACAAGCGTAGCTGGGGGACGGCGGCCGCTTGGGCAGCGTCAGGGAGTAGGACTTGTGCAGGTTGCCATGGGGTATGCCCTCATGCTTGGCGGCCACCTTGTAGGTGTGGCGCCAGCCAAAGAGCCCGCTCAATTTGTTAGCCAGCGCTGGACACTTGGGCGGCACGTCGAACATTCCAATGCTGGATCTTTGATCTTGGTTCTTTGGTATTTGCTAGAGTTGTCGTTATTGTTGTCGTTCTTGTTGTTGTTGTAGCACACTTGTTGTTTAAATTATGTCTATTTCCTTTCGTTGTTAGTTACATTACACATTACAGTTAGCGCATTGAGTAAAAGTCACAGATCGCACTCGCAGCTCGTTCTTCACTTTTGGCAATGCCATTTAGCTCGACTCGCAGCACGTTGGGGCACATTGCACCGTTTCCGAACTCTAAAGATATATTTATTTATGTTATTTTATTTTGATTTATATCACATTAGTCACACGCGCTCGCGCTTCCGTTCGTATCGATGATGCAATTGCAAATGTGGCAACAAAAGTCACTGCTGCTGCTGCTGCTGCTGCCTTATCGTATGCAATCGGTCCGCTTATCAAATGCAGTAGCTGCCATTCGCCTGTCGCCTTTTTATCGGACAGTCGAACACAGAGAAATTCTCCGCCGGTAAACAATGAAATCGGAGAAATCACACAAGCCCTGATAGCAGGAAAATTCCGATTTTTATTTCATTCACTTACGCCAAATGTTTGCCCTAGCAAAATGTCTAAGGTTTCCAATACGAATTCAAGTCAATTATTATTGAACAAAGGAATTTTCTATTCGTTAATTGAGCTGCACTGAAACAGAAGACGCGATTCTCGCATTTCTGTGTACTCAAACATATTGTTTACGTTTCACCGAACTAAAATATGTAAGTTAAAAGAAAACATGCCATTAATCGAAACTAAACAAACGACAGCTTCTGTTTCCATTACAGGGTATGTGGACAACATCAGCAGCAGTTACTCGTCAAGTAACAGGATATATTTGCGCTCAACAGTCTAACTTTTCTCTCAGCCTGTGTTTTTGTTGCCTTTTGTGGGCCGCTTTTCCCAGCGTTGTAATGTTTTCCATGAATACATTTGTCGTCTCACATGCATTTTGCATTCAAATAAAAAATGCGAGAGAGATATTTCTATATATAAATATACATATATTTTATAAGAGCATGTCAAGATATACACACATACATACATATAGAAATCAACTGACAATGGCAGCCGAGGCTGGGCAAACTAGCTGAGCTCAATTCGCACAGAAATTCACATTGATTATGCACTTGCTCAGCCACACCTGTAGTAAAGGTGACGTTGACTGACGCACGGCAATAGCTATACCTGCGCTACTAAAACAAAAACACCAGCAGCAGCAGCAGCAGCAGCAGCAACAGCAACAGCAACAGCAACAACAACAACAATGAACACCCATTTGGTAGCACTGCAAACGCACTCAGGTAGAAAGCTCACAGCTTCTGTCGCTGGGGATGGGGGCGAGGCGGGGCGTGGCACCAGCGATTTATTTGCTTACTAGAAATTTTCGACGTAAACAGCAAGTAATGAAAATGTAAAAAAAGAGCAGAAAATAACATTGCCAATTAAGGTAGTACACACACACACACACACACACACATGTATAGAAGCGTACAACTGTGTACACACATGCAAAAGGTTTATTCGACCTTTTTTCATTTTGCGTAAAGCTAATAAAGCGAGAAAGCAAACGGCTCGGCTCGGCTCGGCACTTAAATACGCTAATAAACAACTGTAACAATTAGCGAAAATGATCCAAGTCAGAGTCAAAGCTGAACTAGTTTCGGATCGAAGATAAATGATTTCCGAAGGGAATTTTGCCGAGCCAATGGGAGCTAATAGAGGGAAAAATGGTTCATATAACAAAATCTAGATTATTAATAATAGTAGATCATGAAGTCGTATTCTGCACTAAATAAACACTGATTACGCATACGCGCTGTGTGAACTTCATTACGTTACGAATTAGCTTCGAATTAACGTGCTTTAACGTAACACATAACAGCGAACGTCAGCAAGTTCACGTATAACAAGTTGTGTATAGCATTTGACGTATAACGTATAGTGAATAACATGACAGGCGTCACGTAACGCATGTCACGTTACGTGGAATGTGGAAGCCAATAGGAAAATTAAATGATTTATTTTTCTTGTTTTCAATTTTCAAGTTTTTGAGGTTTTATATTTAAAAATATATTATAGAATATAGATATATAGAAAATTTATATAAAAATAAGTAAGAAAGTCGAGACTGCTCTACTACGAAATCTCCTGAAAACTTCGAGGTACTGATATTTCAACAATTCTTCGCGTCTTTCGGCTTACACAAAAAACACAAACACTCAGACACACATAGGTAGTGAAATATATAAATATAAAAATGTATATGTATATTTGTATATTGTACGAGTTTGCAATGTCGAAGATAGTCTCTATCTGTTTTCAAGCATGAATTGCATTCATTTTGATGTCATATCAAAAGAAAACCTATAAGCAAAAGTTCACTTAGCAACAGTCAGCATAAATAATTATAAATCCATATTCTTATACATATATACAAACTTATTTGTATGTATATAAATTCATAATTTTGCATTTAACAATCAACTTTCATCTATTAAGTGCACAAGTCTAGAAATAAACTGTGAAATGAAGCAGTTATAATTTGTAAGATTTTCAAATCCATTTGCTGCTGCACTCATGATTTTCGAGTTCATTGAGTATTCATTAGGTATTCACTTGACAATTTTATAACAACAGAATAAGGCTTTCGCTGGCCATTATATCCTTTTACAATATCTTGGACACACATTGGAAATATTAATTGAAAAACGAAGAAAAAAACCAACGACAACGCTTTATGCATAGAAACTGCACAATTACAACAACAACAACAACAACTACTACTACTACTACTACTACAGTGAACTGCAAATATAAGGAATGCTTTATTATCATAATGAACTGACAATGGACTCAGTGAAGGCAACGCGTTCGCTTGCGCCTCTCCCGTTTTGGGCGGAGTCGAAAAATTAATTAAAAAACGGCGAGCGCAAAAGCCAGAAAAAACATCGTAAATTAGCATAAAATGCCATGAAAACTTTTGTGATACGAAAATGGTAAAAAGAGGAAAAAAAAAAGAAATAATAAATAAAAAATTGTATACAAAGAAGTTGAGGAAAAGCTGCAGGCGGCATGCAAGCGACTCTGAGAGTGGAGGCGACCACGCCCACACCCTTTGGAGCGAAGCACGCGGCCGATTCGATTCATCTGGTGGTCCTTTCCGACGGTCTATCCATAATAATTTGCAATCAGACTTAACAACCCACGACGACAGCGACGACGACGACGACGACGATGACGTCCAAGCTGTTTAAGAAGAAGAAATCTACAACAACAACAACAACATCGTCGGCGGCCACGAAATATGCAAGCTAGCAAAAAGAAAGGCCAAATTATATGTTGTCATTATGCAAAAGGGGGCAGGAGAAGTACACAAAGAGATGGAGAAAGAGGGAGAGAGAGAGAGAGAGAGAGACAGATGTAAATATACATAATGAAGTGTAGCAAAAGGTATGCAACGAGCGCATTTCGCTGTTTGTTGATTCAAATAACGCTACAGTTAGCTACAATCATGAGTGCAAATCGAGCGGCGAGTGTGACTGTGAGTGTCTGAGTCTGTTCGCGTGAGTGCACGAGGTGCACTCATATACTAGTACACGATTACCAAGATCGCCAAAGAAACTTAACCGCAAGGCTGCCCATTAAAGATCGTTTTAGCACTGGTTATTCATCTGCCCCAAGCCATCAATCATTATCATTAACAACACAAAAATCACAAAGAAAGAAAAAAGACAGCTTCTCTTAATGATACTCAATATGCAAAATGATCTATAGAGTAAGATATACGAAATATTCTAATTGGTTTCTAATAAGAAATGGGTATGTCAATTTTCAATGATCCTTGAATCAGTTAGCTTTTGTTAGAGAATATTTATCTAGTTGAAGCTTTTGTTATAGACCATTTGTCTAGTTACGGAGTCGAGTTTCACAATCAATTCGAAGACATTTAACTGTTTTCAAACTGATCGTAGAGACGCTTCAAGTTTTGTATAGAAAATATTTCTTTTCTGTTTGGAATTCATTCTACTGCTCTATGGTCAAGTTCTTCTCTATTTTCAGTTTTTCCGCTTGGGCCATGCTAAGTTGAGCAAGAAAATTTTTGTTTCTATTTTGTAAGAATTCTGAAAAGTTTATTTGCAGTCAAAGTCCAGAGAGTGTCCACTGGAACAGCCCTCGTATAGGCCAATTACTTGCCATGTGAGCATGTGAGCGGCCAAGTGAAAGGAACAGCTGCGGGCCATTTGAGCACGGCTTGGCGCAGCTCTCCGCCCAAACACAGCGATGATCACAGCGCGACCAAACTCTCGCAGAGAGCGCCAAAGTGAGGTGTTCTGCTGATTTGCATTCGATTAACGTGTTAGGAAAAATATGTACACAAGTTGTTAGCAGCCAATTGTTAGAGCGTTCTGTTGTCTAAACTTGAAGCATAGGCATGCTGCCAGAACACACTGCTAAGGCGTGGTCACGCCCTAAACTACATACATGTATGCCGGAACACGATCAACAGCTGAGCAGAGCTAGCTGAAGTGCTTGATAAGCTTATCACAACTTGTAAAGGTCTGCAATGACTTTATCGATAACTTTTTTCGCTTTCACTGAATTCGATAACGAACTGAAAAGCCCCTCAGATGACGCACTCTTTTGTCTTCTTATCAGCGTAGCTCTGGCCAAACACTGCAAGACAATTTGTTGTCCCACTGGCAGTGGCAAGAGGCTTTAACTTTATTTTCTTCTTGTTGTTTAATTCAATCATTGCCGCTCGCTTATCGAAAACACACGCCACACGGTGAGGCTATAAAATAAAAATCAATGGCAAGTGAATTCACCATTTACCAAGGTGATTAATGCCAACGCTTTCCAATGTGAGTTATAGCAGACGCAGCGGCTCGACAGCCAGAGATATCTATATGAATAGATACATAAACGTGATTAAGGTAGCGAGAACAGTTAGAATCGAAATACCTTTGCATATGTGATGGCTGTAGATATATGGCAGATCTACGACAAATTCCTATATTAGATAAGATTTGCATAACGAGAACAGTATTTAGATTATGTAGTAGATCCAGTTATCATGACTCTGATTCCCACATACTCCCGATTTCCCTCATTTCCACATTCCTGTGACAAGTTCTTATACTTAGCAGCAGTTCATATTCACTTGGTATATTTGAGATAAGATTTGCGTATCTTGAAATATAAATAGGTTTCCTTAGCAGAGTTTTCTGATTCACAATGCATAAGACTACAATATAGAATTTATGATTCTGATTCTGAGACTGATCAGCAGACCTAAAACAGATACACAGCTCCCATAGATCAAGTTTGCTTCAAGGAATAATATCGATAACTGCTAGAGTTACGAAATACTCCTTAATCACAGCGACCTTCGACTCTCCTATTCACAAATCAATAACTACAGTACGTAAGATCATTTCGTATATTTTCCTCGTAGACTCCACTTACATAAACATCATGAGCTGCATAGCACGCAAATAACTGTCAAAGTTATTTAAATTATACAAGTTTCTCATGTACTTTCTCGTCCAACACGTAGTGCTCTAGCATTATCTTGTCTGAGTTGGGGTTGGGTGGGGGGTGTCGGCTTTAGTGGGTTTCCCGATGTGGGTGTTGTACAGTTAGCTTAGTCAGCGAGACTAGACGAAAGCATTTATCGCCATCGGCATTTGTTATGGGTAAACCTTCAGTTATTTCATATGAAACAATGACGCGCTCGACGAGGTCGCCCATAAAGAGACTAAACTATGCCAGCAAAGCGAACTAGAAAACATTTCACAAGCGGTGAAAATCTAACAAATGACAAATAGCAAATAAAAGCAGAAAGCCCACAGATATACATATATACATATATACATATATACATATATACATATATATGTATGTACGTATACGTATGTACGCATAAATATCATAGCAACTGCAGTTGGACAAGAAAGTTTAAGCATAATTGCGATCAGAGGGCAACAAAAAATTGGAGTTGACTCAAGTTCCCATTGGACAAGAGACGTAAAGCTAAGCAGAGTTGAGACTCGAAGGCATTACAGTTGCGCACAGATCGTGTTTTCTGCCGTGACACGAACCAGCACGAATCAAGCATAAAATAGAATATTTCTATGGAGCGCTTCAAAAACTTGATTTCGTAGAAAAACAAAGTTAATCTCAGATATATGATAAATATGAAAAGTATTTCATGCTCCATTGGATCTAACGCGTCTCTAGCTATAGAGCAAGGGAACTAGCTTAATGGTAACTTAGCGGCTCATCAACTTATGGTCTGGTTTCTTCCATTTGCTTTCATACGAAAGTGCACTTAATTGCCTTTAGACTAGATGAGCAATGGGCACCTGCTCTACCTGTACCTGTCCGTTGACCAGTTAAAGCGGATTCGACTTGAGCACAACGAATGTCTCCAGCTACAGGTGCCGTATGGTACAATCATCGGCTGACACGAAAGCAAGAACTTACATAGACATCAAGAGGAGCCAGGCCAGGCCAAGCCGAGATGAAGCTGTTAGCCGAACGATGACTAAACAAGTTTCGCTAACAAACGTAAACATCGTAAATCGATCAATGAAGTTAACACGGAGACGACGCAACGCAGTGAGGCTGTGCAGCCGTATTGATCGATTCGAGTAACTGAATGAGATACTTAACGCTCAAGAAATGCTTCATGAAGCTTTCTCTAATTCGCTGAAATGGCTTTTGCTTTTTCTTCTTCATTTTTCTTGAGCTTAAGAAGTTGCATTGGAGAAAATGCTCAACTAAGCGATTCAATCGACTATAATTAATATCACGACTTATTCCGCTTCTCTCACGCTCTCTCTCTCTCTCTCTCTCTCTCTCTCTCTCTCTCTCTCTCTCTCTCTCTCTCTATCTCTATCTCTATCTCTATCTCTATCTCTATCTCTATCTCTATCTCTATCTCTCTCTCTCTATCTCTATCTCTATCTCTATCTCTATCTCTATCTCTATCTCTATCTCTCTCTCTCTCTCTCTCTCTCTCTCTCTCTCTATCTCTATCTCTATCTCTCTTCTTATCTTTGCTCTCGCCAGAGAACAATATTTTTGGCAATTATCGTTTTTTCGTTATTTTCGGATGGGTATAAAATATTGGATTTAGCTATTAAGAGAGTTAGAGCATTCGGTTGAGCTTTATCTAAGATTGAATATTTCATACATGACACCTATTATCCATGTTTTTGGAATACTTTTAATATGAAATCATTTCAAAATTATTTTATAATTACAATTTAACCCAAATCAAAGGAATCCATTGCTGTATTACTCGTTCGTTTCTCTTCTCTTACATTGTTTTTGGCATTTCTATTTGATTCTTTGATTCACTTTTATTTGCGTTTATCATGGATTTATCTCTTGAAAGCTTTTGCTATGATCTTTCAGACTTCTTATCAATATTTTATGCATATCGATTAATGCCATCGATAGAGATGATACGCGCTGTGTTCATTTTTTATGAACTTTGATTTATTTGATAACGAAAATGATTTTATAATTCACGAAATTTGGTTTTACAACCCAAACATAAATCGTTGCTGTTTTATCTATCTATCAGAGACAATCACATCTTTTAGCTGTAGCGTGTAGGGGTCATCCATTTATCACGCCTAATAATATTTATGAAACGTCTACAAATATTTGCACATTCAGCTGAGATTTACTTAGCTCAACCACATGATTACCAGAAAAAAAAAAAGAAAAAAAACAAGCTAAACAGCAATCTATTTTGTATAGAAATCTTTGATAGAATGAAATGGTCTGCCGCTAGCACATAAAAACTAATTGTTATGGTTTAGTCATGACAAATGGAGAAATGGTGCGAGATTTAGGAATGATAAAGCCTTCACGAATAGAAACCCCTGTACAGATATACAGACACACACATATACATATATATGTATATCTATATATATATTGTTTTGTTTTCTAACTTTATTACGTATTTCTACAACTTTGAAATGAACATGTAAAAACTTTAGACACCAACAACAGGTAAATAACTTTCTTTGGCATGTCGTCATTTAAATGGCGTCCCATAAAGTGCACTTAGTGTTACAGCAATAGTTACAGCAAAAAAATAAATAAAAAAAAAAACAACAACAAGAGTCAAAACTTATAAAGAGGAAAATTGTAAAAAATAAAATAAAAGAAAAAGAAAAACTACAAAAGCCGCTTACAAACTTCACTCGTAATTGCGATTGCCGAAAAAGCTGGCATCAGAGCGGCTCTAGGTGCCTTTGTATGTGTGTGTGTGTGTGCGTGTGTGGGGAATGTGTAAAGGTAGGCGGCAGACTTTTCATATAGACACATGTATACATATACATATGTGAACCGGTTAGCTACCTGGTGGCTCCCGAAAAGTTGATTGAACCTCGGCGCCGCTGATTGAGTAACACACATTTAATTGATTTAAATGTGCGGCTTTTGCTTAATTGCACATAAACAGCTAAGCAACGGCAGCCAATTATAATTACAGATGCTGTGCACACACACTCACTCACACAGCTCTCGAAAGTGAAATGAGAATAATAACAACAACAAGTAAAAAGAGTAACAACAACAAGACATACATATGTACATATGATCGCCCTTTCGAGGCAGCTAAACAGCCGTCGCATGTGCACTCGCATGCGTAAGCTCGCTGGCACTGGCATGCGACACTTGAAATACCCTGTAGAAAAGCTTGAAGTGTACTGACTGCTGTTTAGAGACTGCTGAGCAGCCAAAAATTGTATATATCTCATTTCGACCAAAGTCCAACACAATATTATTCCTCTAGTTGTAATATATATCCACATAAACATATAGATTACATTTTTGTTTAGTAACCTATCTGCCCCAAACACATTTTATGTTTCCTTAATAGCAATTGCTTGTAAATTCAATATCTGTTTACGTGTTGTGATATATTCCAATCTGTAAATAGATTAAGCTACTCCATATAAGCGCTAATATATGTATATATATATTTGTATATGTACATATTTACAGATAAAGCTCAAATATAATCATGTTAGAGATAGGCTTACATAATGTAACAGCGTTATCTACTATGATTATAATCTGTCTGTAACATATTTATAATTATCTCTGTTTTCTACTCTCCTTTTGTCTCTCCCTATCTCTCACACAAGCTATCCTACTCTTTGCGCCGCCTGCTTGCAGGGTATACGGAAGATACGGCGGGTCAATCGAGTTCACTGTCACTTTCACTCACTCACTGCTGCTGCAGCTGCTGCTGTCGCCGCCTTTGGCTTCTCCTTTCGCGTGATTAGCGCCATCTAGTGACAATTTTTGCCGCAGTTTTTAATCGATCTGCGGCGGCCAACAGCTGAGTACAGTTAATTAGAGCAACTGGTAGCAGGGGGCGGGCGGGCTGCTAAGGGGTTGGATTTAACAGCAAAAGATGACGTGATTTGAACGCTTCAGCACTTAACTGTGCATATGTGTGCTGATGTATTTCTTTTTTTTTTTTTTTGCGTTTTGCGTTTTGCTTTTAATGCGGTCTTTTTTTGCTGTTGTTTGTTTTGGCCAATGTGCGAGCCATCGGCTTTGTTAACTGGTTTCGTTTCATTTGCGTGAATCGTTGCCAATTGCGGCCAGCCAAGGCGGCATTAAGAATTTACTCTTTTTTTTTTTTGTTAGCTTAAGGGTTTGGGTAATAAGTCGATTACCGCAGTCGAGACCAGTAGCCGACGTCGGGCTCAATAGGCTCTAATTGAGGTGAACGCTCTAGGGAGTTGCAGTGATTTATAAGTATTCATAGTATTCATACTATTCACAAGTATGTTTCAGCTTAAAAAAAACCATTAAATCACATAGAGAATACACGTATTCAAAGTATTCATTACTTACACTATAAATATTCATGCATATAGTTAAGATCTCACAAATATGCCTTATTTATGAATACACTCACTGCATTTATAAATGTTTAAAATGTCAAGAATTTTGTATATCAAGTTCTTTAAATGCCTAGCAATCTCTACAATGCCAATCATAGAATCATAAATCTGTTGTAAACATACATGCATACACTTCAAATATTCATTAATGTACTTATAATTCAGTTACCAAATATTCGATGTATGCCTGCATAGTTGAAGCAGCTGTGGCACTCTAATGAATCCATTCAGTTATTGATGAATAAGTCACAAATATGACTGAATGCACAATGTGAAGTTGGTCAGTTTTCAAAGTATTCTTGCAGAGTTGTACTATTAGTTACCCATTACTTACAAATGTCTTCACGAATAGACTGAATTTTATTCATAAAAACAATCTTAATATTTATTAAAAATTCTTTATAGATTGCATTCGATTCTATATATGCTATTACTATTCAATTCCTTACATTCATATATTGAGTGTACTCAATGGTTGAGTTGCATAATGCCATACCCAGCCAGAAACTGGATGCTACACTAATGTGTTCTATATATAATATATACTAATGTATACAATTCATTATACTCATGGTCTGATTCACTTCTGACCATCAATTAGGCTTTAAGCACACGCAGGTAAGTTAACGAAACACTCACCTAAGTGGGTCTATAATGTTTATATAATTTTGAACATTTCGGATTAATTCTCTTTTCTTATATCAACAACAAGAGCTAACTTGAGCAATATGTCTGCCATAAAGCACAAATATTTTATCAACATATTTAGTCAGCGTTAGAAATTTTATCTACGAAGGACCCAAATGGAATTGATTAGATTAAGTAAACAACATCAAAGTAACGAAAATAAACAGCTTGGCGTCGTTTAAATACCCAGCATGCACTGCGAGGCAAAACGAGGTATATGCACTAATTGATAAATTTGACAAAGGAGCAAGAATTTGGACATTATTTAATAATTTTTGAGTACATAAATTGAATTCATTATTAAATACAATGTATGCTTACTTATGTTTATACTAACTTGTTATACAATATACAGAACAATACCAAAATATCTCATATGATAAAATGATGAGTAAAAATAAGGTATTTAATCTTCATGACTTATTTTGTCTCATTGGGTTTCATTTTTCAATAGAAAGATTGAAATCTTTTGTTTACAGGGTAGATCTATGTTTGGCAATTAGTTGTATAGAATTGTAACCCGTTTGACTTATGATTTGAGCTTTAGGTATGTGGCAAGCTGCACAGTGGGTCAAGCCTTCAAGGCCAGCAACAGCAACAACAACCACAACAGCAGCTAGAACAAGAACTGCAACAGATTGCTGATGTATGTTGTGGTTGTTGTTGTTGTTGTTGTTGCTGTTGCTGGTTGCTTGCTGCATTCCTGACTAGTGAAAGTCGGCCTGGCTAAGAGATCTCAAGGCTGCTGCTGCTGCTGCAGCAGTTACCTGCCTGCCTGTTCACTCAGCTGCGTAATCCAAGACCCAAATAGATTTATTAGCTGTCGCATTTAATTGAAAAAAAAAATGCAGCGACGGCATTAGTGTGTGTATGTTTGTGTGTGTGTATACATATACAATAATGATAATAAAAAAAATCCTCACGAACTGTGACTTCTTCTTAGGTAGACAGGAAAAGAAGTCATCAAAAAGGTAAGGCAAAAGAAAAGGAGAAGACAAAAATAATGATAATAATGCCTGAGAAACTGAAAGCACTTGAAATTCTTCCTTACGCTCGCAGACCTGCCCCCGCAACAATATGCGACCCGCCCTCGCCCTCTCACCGTCGGGCTCTCTCTGTCTCTATCTCCCTCTCTCACTCGCTCCGACACTTGTGCGCCTCTTCCTGCTGCATTCTGAATTGCGCGTCATGGGAAGCTAAGCAGCGCTAAGAAGCAGAAGCAGCAGTAGAAAAAGAGAAGGTAAAATAAAAGAAGTCGCATAATATAAGAATAGATAAAAGGAAGTTGCATATACGCCCCTTATATAAAGGCCAGCATTAACATTATCTAAAACTTGAAATCTTTCTATATTTATTATAGGCACAGATAACGCATTCAGTTAAGATAAAAAGAAGAAAGAATTCACTCTAGAATTGTACTTTGTTTTTGTTTGTTTCTCGTTTTTTTTTTTTTTTTTATACAATTCATAGCAGACTCAAACACTCACAAAATTGCCTTGGCAAACACTTGTTAACAACAATGTGAATCAAAAAGAAATGAAACAAGTAAGGAAGCTCTAGTCGAGACTGCTCGACTAGGAGATACCCTGATCCCTACAAAGAGCTATTCACGCACGCATAAGCACGCGCTCTGCTAACTGCGCAGTAAGCAGCGGCTGCGCTTGGGCTGCGCTGCAGTGTGGGCAATACTATGAGAATTTTGTTGCTTAATAATTTCTCCTGTAGTAGGACTATCTTCATGAAACTTTCAGAACGTGATTACAATATGAAAATGTGTGTACATTCCAAAGCACAAGTCTCTAGTACTTAAAATACGTTTTTTGCAAATTGGGGGCGAAGGGGGCGTGGTATCCAAAATCTGTAAATGACAAAATCTGCGTATTGGTCAGATGTATATACACACCAAATCTGAAGTCTCCAGGTCTAAAAGTATTGAAATTACGGTGAATAAACAAAATCAATTTATCGATTATTCGCGATAAAAAAGTAATCGGACGAGTTATCGAAAAAAAAAGATAAACTTGTACTGCGTATGGTATACAAGAGTATGCATACAAAATTTGAAGTCTCTAGCTCTTATATCTTCTGAGATCTAGGCGTTCATACGGACGGACGGACGGACGGACAGACGGACAGGGCTATATCGACTCAGCTCGTCGCCCTGATCAAGAATATATATACTTTATGGGGTCTGCCACGCCTCCTTCTGCCTGTTACATACTTTTCACAAAACCATTATACCCTGATTTCCCATTTTTAATGGGATCAGGGTATAAAAACAACAATTACGCGCACTTGTGTTAAATAAATGACAACAACTAAAAACTACATCAACAAAAATGAAAAAATAAAATAAATAAATAAAATAAAACTGCGTAACCGCAAAATTCGCAACAACAACAAGAGCGCAACAGCCCCAACGTTACGTACGAAACTTCAAATCAACGACGACAACGACGACGCGACGTAGCGGCCGAATAACGTAATGAGCGAACGAGCGAGCGAGCGAACGAACAATCAGCGTCGTGCGCTGCGCTCGCGTTTCGTTTTAAAACTGAAGTCGCACCACACACAAGAGCGAAGCCAAAGCGACGCTGATCGTGCAGTACAACAGGTGGCCCAAGCGCCAGAACAAGAGAGAGAGTGCGCGAGTGCAGAAAACGAAATGATGAGAGAGCATGCCCAGATGCCGGCGTGTGAGAGAGCAAATATCAAGTGCAAGCAGCGCAGCTTTATACAAATGCAATGACTGCCAAACTAGTCATACGTGCATACGTGTGACTGTCAAACGGCAGCCAATGCTGGCCAGCAATGAATGACCAACAAAACACCTGAATGCGTCTGCTTTTAGTCAGGTCCAAAGCTTAGGTAGGGCCCAGCAGCAGCGGCAGTTTGTCAAGCGTAACGTAAATAGGCAAAAAAAAAAAAAAGAAAAACAAACAACTGGCAAAAGAAGCAGAACAAAGCAACAATCACAATGAGCTCGACTTGAGAAGGCCGAATAGGAAATGCTCTAACCATACAGATTATTCTCTTACCTGACTTGATTGAACAATTTGTTTAATTTAAATATATTTGAAGTAAGTTTAAGGTAATTAAAAAGAAAAAACTTGAATTTATATTTACTATTAATTTCAATTATTTATTGCATTACGTTACGTAGTCAAAGCTGATGGCAAAGCTAATCGACTCGATTGCTTAACGACACTAAAGAAGTGAAAGAAGAATGCAAATCTGCTGGTTCAACATAGCAAAGGATGATGACAGCTGACAGAGATAGAGAGGGATAGAGACAGAGATTGAGAGAGATAGAGGAATACATAATATAGACAATTTGCCGAGGGCGGCAGATGGGGCGTTACTTAGGAAAAATGTTCGCCGCAGCGTCCCGCCATGACGTTGCAGGGGCAGGGAAATAATTGCCAAGAACGTTGCAACGCGATGGCAATCGTTTCCTTTGCTATTTCCCCTTTGGGCCGCAGGCAGGCAGGCAGGTAGCATAAAAACGAATTGGCCAGTGCAAGTGCAACACGATTGTTGTTGTTAGTTGTGAAATGAATTCTAGCCTGTAAATGTAATGAAATTAAACGAACTGGAAAGCTTCCTTTTTCCATGAAAAGCCTCCGCATCGCTGGCATAATTAATGAGAGAAAACCAAAACCGCTAAAAACAACAACAGCAGCAACAAATGTATTCAAACAAACATGCATAAGTATGCATGTATACACTCATACATATGTATATACATATTTATATATAAATGTATTTATATTCAATTTTCTATTGTAATTTTGAAAAGCATAAAAATTGCAAAAACAGTAGTTGCGATCTGTTTGTGTGTCTATAATTTTAATTAGATATGAAACGGGAAGTTTGCATTCAAATATGAATTGTATTCATAAAACAATAATTATAAAGAGGAATTTCCAAATATATATATTCATCAAATCATTTCATGTGCTTAAAGTCCAATTGGACTTTACAGTGATTCTGCAACTGCTGCCGTCAGCTGATCTCTCGCGCACACTTAATCAGCGCAGCCAAAGCTTTGTGGTGTCAAAAACAAAGAAACAAAAACGAAGAACCGTTAATTTGATTGAACAACTTACACACGTTGCCGTCTCATTAAACACACGCACGCACACACACACAAAGACTTCCGTTAGACAAAGGCAGCGTGGGTCACCCCATGCGAGTGAGCGAGCAAGCAACATATACTGCCATCTACCCACCCACCCACAGCACACAACTAATGAGCGCAGAACTAAAAGAGAAGTGCAAACAGCAAAGCAATAGCCGACGCCGCTACCGCTGCCGCTGCTTCGCAAATTCTCAATCAGAGCTTTAAAAATATTTATGACAAATGCGTTTCACCACAAGCCCATGCGCTCTCTCTCTCTCTCTCTCTTTTTTGTTTGCACTCCCATCAAGCGCTCAGCTGTTTTTTCTACTTCTTGTGTTTTATCTACCCGTAGTTTTTTTTTAAAGCTGGTCTCGTTTTGGAGTCGCGTGTTTGCGCTGCCTAAGCGGTTTGACTGGTCCATTTGGCAGCTTGGATTGCGGCTTGATGTTGGTCTAAGGCGTCTCACTCTCCCACTCCCTCTCCCTCTCTCTCATACCCTCAATGTGTGTTGGCCTAAACTAAAACAAAAAGCGGGCAAGTTCATTAACCATTTCACCTAATTTTTGTCGATGCTTTTTGTTTTGATTTTGTTGTCATTTTTTACATTTTTTAAACACAAGCAAACAACAAACAAACAAAATAAGCAGAAACAGCGACACTAACTCATTCGTTGGTCAATGCATCACCACGTGCACGTCGCGCTTCGCTGCGCTTTGACATCAAGGTCGCCGCGAAAAAATCGCCAAAAAAAAAAAACAAAAACAAAAACAAAAAACAAACCAAGATCTGTTGCAAGCTTAAGTTACAGTTTGAGCGCAACTTTGATTTATTTAGCTTTGCAGCATGCTAAATGGGTGAGTTGCCTGCGTGTGCCGTCAGATGTCGCCACATGCTTCTCAAACCCAATTGAATGTTGTGCGTGTGAATAATGATTCGCTCTCATTACGGCATTCGCTTGGCGTGTGAATAGAAAAAAATAAAAAATAACCACAATAGCAGCAACAACCAACCACAACAATCGACGGCCCACTCAAAAGCGTGCACAAACAATAACAAATTGTGGTGAACAGCATTAATGCATTTGGCTTTTCCAACTACTATATCATTTTAATCAAATCACGGCCTCTGGCCAAATAGGCAGGCAAATATATACATAGTATATGCATATCGCAAAGATAACGGTTTAATCAGCAACTCTAATCACACATATTTGCTATACAAGCAAAAATAATTATGCTAAAAATGCCCATGTCACGACCTTGCTATCAGTCAAAGCAAACTATATAGTAGATATATATAACAATAGTTGCATAGCAATATTTTCAATTGACTCAAATAAATAAAATGCATTTTAAATTAAAATAATATGGCTAACTCGTAACACATATAAAATCTAAAACTCGAGCCAAACTTAGAGTTAACCATATTAGCTATAAACAACACGCGCTCAACAAGCGTCATCTAGCGTTTGCTAGTGAAACTCAGGAGCATGGCAGCTTGTAGTGAGTGTGTGTCTTTGCTAAGCGACTGTGTTTGTGGTTGCTACATATGCTAAGAGCTTAGACTATGGCAAAAGCTTTATAGATTAGTTATTGTTGCAGTTGCCGTTGCTGTTGCTGTTGTAGTTGCTGTTATTGTCCATGTTATTTTGTCTTTTGGCCTATTTACCTAAATATTTTGTTCGGCAGAGTACTTGCAACATGCAATGATATGATGGCTAAATAAACAAAAACAAAATAACAGAAAAGTTGCAACACGCTAAAGAATGTATCAATAAGCACCTACACACCTTCACACACACACACACACACACACACAAACAGAGAAAAGCTCTTGTGTGGCATCAACTTACGATTGAGTGAATTTGTGGCATACGTCAGCTTTGACTAGGCATTTCATCTGTCAAACCCCGTTGGCCATAGGCATTTGCCTGTTGGCCATTCAAGTGGGTCATCGACGCATTATACCACATTTTATACTCATTATTTATTGGCTAGCCTCTTATCAGCGATTTCTAATTTCCAATATATTTCATATTTTTTGGTTTTCCACTTGACTGCTTATCAGTTGTAGTTGCTTACCTGCAAAGAGAGAGGAGAAGAACAAGAGAATATTGATGTCAGCATTGTGTGTTTAGTCAGTGTTTCGAAATGGAGCGAGTGTTGGGGTAGGTAGGATGTGGTGTATCGATATCACGAAGTTATCTCTATTTTGGGGAAGGGCCAAGCAAAATATGATTGATTGGATTGAGATTTTTGGTCTTCGTAGGGACAGTTAGGAGCCTAGAATGGAGAGTGGAGATTCGAAAGTGGAGAGTCGAGAGCTCATTTAAGTGCGTTAAAAACTATAAGGAATTCTAGGTTTATATACGTTTCCTTTATAGTTCTTCTTCTATATTGATTCTACATTCTTCTACTCATCTACTCTTTTTTTTTACCTGGAAATAATTGTAAAAAGATTCTTAATAGCGATATGAAAATAAATAGAATTTTTTCATATCATATGGCTTCATTTAAAAATAAGGATTTCATTGAGATTATTTGCGGAATTTTATAACTCTAAGCTGGAAGTATGTTCGATACTGCTGATTAGTCTATATTGTCTGTACTCTACTATAAATGAAACCGGAAACCAAACGGTTTTTATAGTTCATAAACATAAATATGAACAGAGTTCTTCATACGAATCAGAAACATGTACATATATACTACATATACCTTGAATCTCATAACCCTTGTTAACATTATGTTTCCGAGCTTTCAGGCCACCAGAATTCAGCTCTAGGCCATTGTCAAGTTGTAAAGTTCAAGCAAAAGTTAATTTCCTCTAACCTCTGTCGGCTCGAAAAGGCAGTGAGACACAGTGATTCAAAGATGACTTTGTCTGAAACCATATATGGCCAATGTTTCAGGCCTAAACTGGTGTTGAACTTTAAGCTGAATGCATCAAAATAATTTATAGAAGCGCTCGATACATTTCTGTCTGATGGAAATTCTTTATAAATTAAATGAAAAACAAATGCATTTAAGGGTAGGGTTTAGCTTATGGAAATGAGTAGTTTGTGCTCATTATTCCGAGCAGGCCAAACAATGGACATTGATTTATAATGGCATCTGTATATATATATATACTTATATATGTATATATCTACACATGCTATTTCGTGCCCGATCCCAGCTAACTG
This sequence comes from Drosophila mayaguana, assembly GCA_037075325.1. Taxonomy (NCBI): domain Eukaryota; kingdom Metazoa; phylum Arthropoda; class Insecta; order Diptera; family Drosophilidae; genus Drosophila; species Drosophila mayaguana. The sequence continues at coordinate 1,927,892 of JBAMCG010000120.1, read as the reverse complement.
CAATGCTTATCACGTTTGTTTCGTTGCATTCAAAGCCTGTCAAATCAATGCAGCTCAGCAGCGACTCATTCGGGGGCTAGGCTCATGCCAGCTCTGTCTGCCCCACCTCCGTCAAATGAATTCAATACTCCAATTTTGTGTGTGTGTTTTTTTTTTCGTTTTCTCGCCGCCCCCAAGCAGCCAACACGACAATGGCAGCAGCGATAACGTCACGAGCCGTCGACTAGGCCGCTTGTAATTGATCGTGTCTTTGACATTAGAAAACATTTTTCGTTGTCCGTCTAACTGTCTCACTGCATCACTGTCTGTCTGTCTGTCTGTCTCTCTCTCTCTCTCTCTCTCTCTCTCTCTCTCTCTCTCTCTCTCTCTCTCTCTCTCTCTCTCTTTCTCTCCCTCTCTGTCTATCTGCAATGGAAATGTAACGCGAAACACGCCAAGAGACGCCGCCAACTGGTGCACGATAGCTAATAAAGCGCATGGAAGGCGAACGCACGCAGCGACAGCAAATCCACTTAGGCGTGCAGCAGGCAGGAGGAAGCCAAACAAGGCACTCAAGAGCATCGGGTGAAATGAGACGTGGCCAATGGCAGCGGCAGCATAAGCAGCAGCAGCAACAGCAGCAACAGGCAGCAGGCAGCAGGCAGTAGGCAATAGGCAACAACCACCAGTTGGTGGCAATGGCCAGTGTGCCCTGGCTGACTAATCGGCTAATAACACTGCCATTGACTTTGTCCTTAACTAAAGTTTGTTAAAGTTCATATTAGATATACATATCTAGCTGAAAAGATAGCTACATATATCAAATTTCCAATTGTATATATATCAAATTTGTCTGTTCGATTACTGTTGCTCTCTCCATGTATCTAAGCTATCCATAACTTAAGTTTATATACAATATATCATGCTATCACATTATATAGAATAAGCGTATCTCTAACAAAAGGCGTATATCAAATTTGGAAAATCTAGCACTTGTAGTTACCGAGTTCGGTTGGTAGAGTTGATTGGATCGATATCTGATGTTTCTCCTTGTGAGTGCAGAATATTTTAACCATATATATCAAATACCAAAATCGATGGCTGTGATACTTGTAGTTGCTGAGTTAGTCAGCTTATCGTCGTAATATCATGATATCACGCTATATAAGGTATGCGTATATCTAGCAGAATCTGTATCTCAAATTTAAGCATTCTAGCATTCGTAGTTCCTAAGTTCGGTTAGTTAATTCGCATTAGCATTAGTTAGGCAACTGTTGTGACTAATCAAAATATAACATTATATGACTCATGGGTTTCCTTAGTAGAAAGCTCATATTAAATTGGAAGAGTATAGAATTTGTAGTTAGTTTCTGAGTTCGATTGGTAGAGTTAGTTAGTCTCTGAATAAAGAATGGTTTATAGCCCTTAGCTCTTGTTGTATTATTAATTGTTATGAGAGAACTGAGTCATTCATAATTCAAGATCATAATATCACATTATAAGAATAGAAAGTGCACACCAAGCTTGAAGCATCTAGCATTTTTGTTACTTCGCCAGTCCGGTTAGTCGAGTTAGTTTAATTTGACTGCTTCTTATATACATACATACGTGTGCTTATACATATATGCAGTGGTAGGTCAGGTATACGGTATTCCCATCAAATCTCATCATTTGTAACATAGATGGAATCATCTCTAGACTTTAATTCCATAGAGACGGAATGCTTTCCGGTTTCTGAGTTAAGATCTTAGTTAAGAGCTGCTTAAGCTGAGTTCCTTAAGTAAGTCTCTATATACTCTATAGCGAAACATATATACTCTGGGAGCACAAAGAAGAAAAAAACAAACAGTTGATATATTGGCATAAAGTCAAAGTGCTCTAAAGCAGTCATCAATTGAGGCAGCTTTGCTTTTTGGCAGCTGCTGAATATCCTGACTCAGCACGGAGTTGCACGAAGAGAGAGAGATAGCCTATGAGCGAGTGAGAGAGCAAGGGCGAGTCTGGCAAGTCATCTTCGCTGTACTGCTGACCTACAGACAAAAAAAAAAAAACACACACACACACACACACAAAAACAAAGCGAAGATAAACCATGTAAGTGCTGCAAATGGCTAAGCGGCTTAAAGTGGTTCACCGACAACTTGGGAGCAACAACAACAACAACAACAATAGTTACTAATGCTACTATCTAATTCAACAACAACGACAACAACACCGACAGCAACTAAGACAACAACCAATCGGATATTGCGCAATTGAGTTTTTGTTTCTGTTTTCGAGTTGGAGTTGCGTTGCGCCGTTGACGGCAGCATCTGAGCGTTTCCGCAATGCCGCACGTTAAGCGGCGCCAGCGGGTCAAAGTTCAATGCGAAGAGGCTGCTGCTGTGGGCTGGGGAGGAGACGGGCGCGATGCGAAGTTATGCAAAAGCGTGAGACGAGTGAAAGTGATGGCAACAGGTGACGAAGACAATGACGGAAACGCGTTGCGTTTTCAAGGCAAAGCACAAAGCACACATCCAAACGATCAATCAATCAAGCAGTCAATCAGCCAGGCTGTCAATCAAGCAATCAATCAAAGGGGCGCTGCGAAATGCAAAACTCAAATCGATATCAAATGCAAACAAAAGCAGCATTCAATGGAAAATGATTAACATGATTATTAACAAAATCATTAACATGAAAGGTGAACGAGTGTGTGTGCGTGTGCATATATACATATACATATATATGCAAGAAAAGGCAGTATTAAATGTTGGTAACCGGATTCGAAATCGGTTTCAGATTCTGTGGGCCCAGAGCCCAGCCAGACCCAGCCAGACGCAGCCAGAACAAAGCGAATCCCCATTTCTTGTTTTGTTTATGAATAAAGGGTTTTGAGCAGGGAACACAGCTCCTCCAAAACAATATAATTTATTGTTCAGTGAATAAGAGCGCGACAGAGAGAGAGCGGGTGCCAGAGAAAGAGTGATAGAGTGGGGGAGGCAGAAATTGTCTTAAGAACAGACAAGTCGCGGCCGTAAGATGAGTAAATGATATTTAACCAGATGACAAAAGTGCAGAACGAGCACAGTAAAAGCGGCGACGGCTGTAATTGAATATAGAGTACAGTAGATACGCCAGACAGGCGACAGTTAGAATTGTAAGCAATGCAAACTCATGTTACTTTATACGCATATAAGCATATACATAGAGATAGATAGATAGATAGAGATGTATATAGAGAAAGAGATATACCATAATACTGCAGCCAAAATATGCTTGAGCTCAAAGCCAACAGATATAAGAGATAAGAGAGCATTTAGCATAGGGGCACGTGCTTAGAGATAGCCTCTAATCATATTTAAGCTCACCTAGATGATGAAATTTAGTCTGATAATCTTGACTAACTCACATCTGATTAGACTTCTATACTTCTTAATCACCCACACTCTGGGCACTGTGCTCACTGTAGAATAGAAAGCGTTTAGATGCTAAATGCCACGCCCAAGCCTCAGAGACGGCCAACGGCCACGTACGGCTCTAACAAAGGAATCCCTACTTAAATGCCTACTTAAATTTCAATAGCTTTTACGCAGAACAGCAGAAGGTAAATGAAGTAAACAAGTGGAAATCTGACAAGATGAATGCGAGAGTCTGAGGAGAGGCAGAAGATGTATGAAAACGAGTACAAATACGATTACGAGCGCTTGTAATGCCAATCATTGATCATTTCAACAAAGAGACACAGAGAGAGAGAGAGAGAGAGACAGAGGGGAATAGAGGGAGAGAGAGAGAGAGGGGAATAGAGGGAGAGCTAGAAGGAGAGGGGTAGCGGAAGAGCGATAAAACCTTCCAAGAAGCCGCAAGCCCAATGAACCAAAGAACCACTCTGAGTGACAGACGACAGTTCATTAAAAAGAAATTAGAGGGTATGACAGGCACGATCATAAAAGCAGTAAAAGAAAAAAAAAAACGAGAAGAAAAAATTGTCAGGCAGAGAGAGAAAAATACCTTGCCTAACCACAGATTGAAAATGTCAATAGGGTGTCAGAGCGAGAGAGTGAGAGAATGAGACAGAGAGATGGGAACTTCAAGGCAAAGGCACGAAAGACAATAGATAAAACACACAAAAACACATAAACAGGAATTTCCAGGAATTAACCATTTTGGTAATGCAATTAAATGTGCCTTGTGGGGGGTGCCAAGCCCTCGTTGAGCTGGACTTCAGACACCGGGCGTGTTCCCAATGAGATAAATGTAAAGATAAAGGAAAAATCAATAAAACAAAATTATATTGTTTATGAATTAAGACACCAAAGCTGGCTAGAGATAGGAGACAGTGAGAGGGAGATAGAGAGATCGTCGCTTAAAAGCATAAATAACAATAAACATAAACACAGCACAAAAGAGCCGAGACAAAACATAAATTAAGAGAAAAAACACAAACTAAACAAATAAAACATACTAAATTGCGTTTTACGCATGCGCAACAAACAGAGCGACAACAACAACAACAATAACTGTAACAGCTTAAACAACAACTCAAGCTACAACTACAACAACAACAACAACAACATTGATGACAACTGCTTCATTTTATGGGCTTTTGTCTGGCGGAAAAAGTTAGCTTACACACAATTTCTATATAAGCAATTAATTTTACTTTTATTTATGATATATAAACAAATATATATATTTATACATGTACATATACATATGCATATGTTAAAGCTCTTTTTATGGCAGTGAAATTAAGAGCGAGTTCAGTGGAGCTTGCGGCCCAGCAAAAAGATTCCCACAAACATATATAAATTTTGTTGTTATTTTTCCACTTATTTTTTTGGTTTTTGGTTTGTCAACCGCCGCTACGAAATGCGATTGCCAAATGGGAAAGCGTTGAAGCGCTGCGCACATAGGTTACATGAAGAAGAAGAAACAATAAGCTGAAGAAGAAGAAACAATAAGCTGAAGAAGAAGAAACAATAAGTTGAAGAAGAAGAGGCAAATATTGTACATTTTAAGCAGATCAGTTGAAGCAGATATTGGCTCAATTAGATGCATTGCTCCAAGGGATTCAAGTGTGATATATATATTTATTTATATTTAGTTGAAATTATATGAAAATGTGGAACTAGTTCATAAATTGAACAGGTTCAGAAATTAAATTAAATTGAATAGAATTTAATGCAAGTCAGAAATTCATCACAAACCACAATCAATTCAAATAAAAGAGTATTGATTCAGCGTGCTTTGATTCAGATTCAAACTATAAAATTCGTGAGCCAAGTTGCAGTTACAAAGCATCAACAACTTACATGACAGCCCTCGCTGGAATTGGAATTTAGCAAACTTTATTCAAGAATCACATTTGGACAAAAGATTTGGAATGTGAAAAGAAATCAAACTCAAACGCCTCTCAAGACTTGAGAATCTCTAAAGGAAAGTTTTTTTTTTATTATTTTTAACTGTCCATCAAAATCAAGCAAAATTTTTGTTGTTGACTTTTAGTTAAACTTTTATCAAAAGCATATTAATTGAATTGTAAATAACGTGCAAAGCAAAGATATTTAAAGCAAACCCAAACTGAGCTACATTGCATATTTACAAGGCAAAACGCAAAATGTTGTTGTTGCTGTTGTTGTTGATTGTTGTTGTTATTGTTGCTGATTGTTGGTGTTTTTATTAACATTGTTGCTGTTGTGTTTTTGCTGTTACTGTTGTATTTACTGTACTGTGTAGTCTGCACAGCTAATTTCAAGGCCAAGACGCAAAGGCGTCGCCCATGTGGGTGTCGCTTGACAGGTGTGTGTTCGAGTGTGCGTGTGTGTGTGCCTGCATAGCTAAAAAGGTTGAGCCGCACTCAATTGGAACGGCGTAACCGGGCGCCAGCCACGCCCCATTCCAAAAATCAAGCAAATGTTCAATTTTGTTGTTTTCTGTACCTTTTTTCTAGGGTGCCGCGCGTCAAGTTTGTCGCTTGAGTCTTTTGTTCTGCGCCACAAAAATCACAATTATTTATTTACGTATTTCATTAATTAAGCGTGCACGGCAAGAAAAACATCAACAAGAACAACAACATGCGCAATTGCCCATGGCTATATGGCAGGGGCGTGCCCAGCTGGATTCCTTTAGACGGTGCCATCGTTGCCGTTGTTGTTGTTGTCCGCTTGTCGCACGTGCAGCGCCTACGCAAAAAAAAAAATTAAAGAAATTCAAAGCAGAAACGCAAAAAGAAGACAAAAAATGTATAAAAATAAAAGCCTGGCAAAACGACGGCCACGAAAAACGCTGCAAAGCGCAGGCAGATAAACAAAATAAATTACAGCACATACTGAAAGCGGCATGCCACACATTAAATACCCTAGGCATGTATAAGACGAAATGTATCAATTTTGAGTCGAACATAATTTTTATATAGCATATAATATTTTCTTTTTTAATGGAACAATATATTGATTTTAGCTAATTTTTGAATTAATTTTTAAACATTTTATATGCTTTTAAGTTTTTATTATTCGCAGTTTTTAAATAATTTATTAATTTATTTATTAATACTATGAATACTAATAGTTTATTAATTTATTTATTAATACTCATATTTTTAATGTTTTAAATGCATTTTTTCAAACCTTAATATTATTTTTTAGTTTTATTTAACATATATATTTATTTTATTTGTATTTATTTTATCTTATTATTATTTTTTTTATTCATTGTTATTTTATTATAATTTTTTTTTAATCTATATTTTGAATATTTATTAGTATCTTTTATTCGTTTAAAAAATGTATGTATATTTAAACAAATATACATATATAATTTTTAAAAATTTTTTATAATTGCAAAAAATGAATTTTAAAAAAAATTAAAAATAATAAACAAATAATATCTAAAACTATAATAACTAAAGAAACTTAAAAAATACATAACTAAATAAAAAACAACTAAAGCATGTTTTCTTTTAAGAATATCAACACACTAAAAAGTCTTTCAAGTCTTTGCCCCCAACCTTAACGTCCGATCTGTAATAAAAAGCTTATGTACATATATAAACGTCTATAGCGCATGCTTAATTCCATTAAGTTGAGCACATTTCGTGACAAATTTATAATATCGCAGGTTAAAAAAAAGAAAAAAAAAACCAGAAGAAAAATGAAATAAACGAATTTAAAAATTAATGTAAGACGCTGCCAAAGTCGAAGTCGAAGTCAAAGTCGTTGCCGCCGTTGGCTTCAAAGTGCGCGTCGCCGTTTGCTGCATGAATAAAAAACCAAAATAAAAAATAAAACTAAAAAAAAAAAAAAAAAGATCCGAGCATTTTACGACCTCTTGTGGCCTTCAACATTCTTTGCAACGGAGTCGTTTGGCAACACTGGCGAACGCGCGTTACTCTCCCGATCTCTCGCTCACTCGCTCTCTATGTGCCTCCACTCCCACTCTGAATGTGGCAACTGCGGCAGCTCCATTGTTGACTTTACCAAATGATTCATGCATTAAAATGTACGTTTTTTCTTGTCTCTTTTAGAGGAAACACCTGGATAAATACTTGTACGATCTCGTACACGTAGCAAATATAAATTGCTCTGCTCGGTCCTGCTCTGCGTGAGTCAACGTACCCACAAATTCTGGATGCTGTGTGACAGCATAATGTGCCTAAATACAGTGTAAGCCACACACACACACACACACACACAGGCAGGCGCCGTCTCACCGTTAAATCTGTAGCGTAGCATCGCATTATATAATGTTCGAGCTCTTCGAGTCTTTGAACTTCGATTGGAAGAGTTCGCTTCAAATATTTGAGCACTTCCGGAATTTCAGACATGTAATCTTCGATCTAGCAAGTTTTTTGTTAGAATTTCATTTGAAATTGTAATACTTCATATGCCGGCAGACGGTTTATTGTGCATGAAATACCTTTTCGTAACTTTTCACTTTTAATTGAAGCATTTCCGGCAGATTTGTGAGAACTGACGAATCGAGTCGATAGCATTAATCTCGTTCTCTTTTTTCATTTTATTCTTTTTTCTTTGATTATGAGTCAGTTGTACTTGATGTTTAGTAAGAACATTAACTGAATTTGGGTGGGGTCTACATAACAAATTTAAAAGTTTACCCGTGTCTTTTTGTCTATCCAAAAAACCAATTATGGCTTTACGCAAAAATCTCTTTTGAATCACAGCAAGAGCAGCTAAAGTTAAGGGATTAACTTAAATCCACATTTAATTTATTTTAAAGAGTATATTGGTTGTATGTCTGGGAATGGGCAAAGTCTATCGTCTAAAGTTTTAAAGGCAAATAAATCTTATAAATTACATTATTGAGCTATTGTGGACTTAATCTAATTATGGACAATTTGCGGTTCGGTTTGACATATTAAAAAGTACCCTGTAATTTGCATAATTTTAGATCGTAATCCCTTTACCGTACGCTACTCCCTAGTAAGGATTGGTCAAAAATGATATGCATATCTATGTGGGTGTGGCCTTTGGGGGAAAACTGAATCCTCTACATTTTTACAATGAAAAATTCTAAATTTAACAAGTAAATTACTGCTGACCTACTCTATATATATTATCATAAATTATATGCAATATATATGCCTGTTGGCGGCGTGGTGTATGAAAAAAAGCCTTGGACATTTAAGTTACTGTAGAGCTTCTTCTGGGACTAAACGAGTATTCTACAGCCGGTAGTGCCCGACTGCAAAATGCTTACTTGATTATCTGTTTTTGACGATTTTAAATCAATCAAAACTTGTTTATTTCCAAATTATTCCATACAAAATTAATATATATTTATTTATATTTGCAAAGAGCTGAAGTCATTATTTTGATCATAGTCAGTACTCTATTTCTTTGGCATACGCAGGCATACGCAGCGAACCCGAAACCTCCTCAAACCTCAAGCCCGCCAACATTTAAGCTTGTTTGCCAGCATTTAATTATATACAGTAAACAACAAATTGATAATTTTAATAGACAGCTGAGGGTACGCTATCAATGTACCATACTTTGTGGCAGTTCTCTTTTATGGTTACGCTAGATTGTCAGCTCGATTGGGTCAGCATGCACTTCCTACAGCCCAAGCAGCTCTCGCACTGTAACGCGCTGCCGGGTTCGGTGGGCGTGCATCTCTGTGAAAATATACAAACATTACGTTCTTTCATTTCAATTTTTTTTCTTGTTTTTTGTTTGGTTCCATTCAGTTGGGGTACACGGTGCGCCGTTCTGACACGTACGGGCTTTCGGACAAAGCATTTTCACTGTTGTTGTTGCTGTCGTTGACTGGGCAGTATGAGTAAGCGCGAAATTAGCACGCCATGAGTGGTACTTGCACTACCTATGCACGGTTACCGGTACGGCTCGATCGCGTATACCAGATGTGACGACACACTTAGGGAGAGAGAGAGAGACGTGTGTGTGTGTGTGTGTGCAGCCCAGAAGGGTTGGCTGGGTCAACATACCGTCAACCATCAAACCATCAGCGCAACATCATCATCATCATTACGATCAACGTCAGCTTTACAACTGTTGTTTTGAGACCTGATGTTCCACATGTTTGTGCCCCGGCCCCTGCCGCCTTCAATCCCTCGCCCAGCTATCCATTCCCCAAGCATATTTTCACAGCGCGATGCATTCCACAAATATGCAGCGGTGCAAAAACAACAGCGAAAATTGTTAACGAAACCCAAAACCTCAGTTGCAAAATATTCACAATATTGAAGCTGCAACAATTCAATCGCAACGTCGCGCACGTTTCAGCGATAAAAGCGAAACCCAAAAGAAAAAATGTAAAAAAAAAGAAATAAAACGAAATATTAAAAAAAAGAAAAGAAACAGATACTACAAAAATTTAACAACAAAAAATTGTAACGACAATTTCTGATATGCAAAAGCCAATTATAGCTAGAGGGAGTTGAGTCCGACTCGACTCGAGCTGCGAGTTGAGCACGCAATTTGCAAAATATTTGAAACGGAAATGCGAGCCTAGAAATAAACCGGTTAAATGCCTAGAATTCCTTTTTGTAATACAGCTCTGAATGAATAGATGTGTTAGTTATTTAAGAAAGAATTCCAATAGGGAAAAATGTAAGTTGTGCATATTCGAAAGACCTTTAGTATGAGTTTATTATCTGTGCAGATAAGAAATCCCAGGCATTTTGCATGAGTAATCCTGCTCCATATACGAATTTAAAGAATTATGACTCACCAAGAGTAACAGCGAGGCTTATCTATTAAATGTGACAGAGAATACGGGTTTCTATACAAATCTTATTCTGTCTCAGAAGCTAGCTTACAGCAATCGATAATAATCGATCGATAATGTCTCAATCAACGTTAACCTTAATCTGACATATTAATTTTGACTTCCAAGAATAGCTATATATGAGTAGTCTATTGGCTTATCCAAATAGTAAACCTAATTGAATGTCTTAGAAAAGAGCTTACATCAATCGATAATAACCGATCGATGGCCATAATGTCTTATTCAATGTTAACCTTCACCTAAGAATTGACATTCACCTAGTTACCTTTTGCACTTGACATAATGCACGTCAATGGAGCATATCGACGAAACTCTGGAAACGCTCGCCTGCAATCTTGAGCTCTAGCCAGCGATGCGTAGCAGATACATATATATATATATATATATATATATATATATATATATATATATATATATATATATACATATATTTATAATGATGTATAGAGTGGAGCTCGACCTCTAACATGCTCCAGCAACTGTTGGAGGCAGATGAAAAAGGGGCAGGGGCTAGGGCAGGCGCAGGGGCAGAGGTTAGGCCAGAGGCAGCGGCATGCATTACTTAATATTCACCTTGAACTCGACGCTGAGGTAAAGGTAGACAAAAATAAAAAAAACCCCAACCGCAACAACTCAATTGATTAAAATGGGCAACAAATTGTAGAAGAAGAGGAAGAAGCATAAAGCGGAGCAGAGTGAACAAATTAATTAGAATGATGATAATGCATATTGAATGCAGTTGTTGTAGGCTTCATTGTTATTATAATGGATGTGGTCTGAGTGGATCACAGCCAGGCGAAGGGCAATATTTAGGTGTGCGCGGGACGGATGAGCTCGATGGCGTGGCGCTTCCGTTGCGTTTGGATTCTCATTAGGAGGTAAATATAAAAACAACAAAAAATTCTGTTTATTTTTGTTGTTTGTTATATTTTAATGATATATTACCAGGGCAACGAAATGCAGTTGTTGTTGTTGTTGTTGCCGTTGTTGTTATATGAGCTGCATTGCCTGCCAGAACAACAATGAATCAGTTGAAGAACTGTAACGGCCCTTGACACGCAATCGGCGCACGGGCAATGGGCGCAGCTCGGCGCCGCCCGGCAGGAAGTTCGTTTAATTAATGTGTCAGACCCTTGAAGTCAGCTCCGTAGCCCTAAATATTCGAATCCTGCACACAGCAAAACCTAACGAAGCAATGCAGCAGTCATTCAATTGATGTGCGAGAGAGAGAGAGGTGCAGAGGAAAAGCGAGATAGAGAGAGAAAGAGATGTATTTGCAGGCAAACAATTGAACAGGACATTTGAAATAGTGTGACACTATTTAATACCCTGTCTAATTAGCTCTTTGTATACATTTTATATTTTTTTTAAATTTTAATACATTTATTTTAATTTACATTTTTATATATTTATATATATAATCAGCACCAATATATATAGATCTATGTAGTTCTCTGAGACTGAGCTAAATACCAAGAGAAAAAGCAGCTGAATCCGCTGATATAGGTCAATTTGATATATGATAACTAGCATATGATATTATATATATAATAGATATGCAGACATCATATCATTATATGATGTAAAATTATATATATTTCTCATATATATCATGTCATAATAACAAATATTGCATATATATCTATCTTATATAAAATACCCAGTAAAAACAGCCTACTCCAACTGCCACCTATACCCGATTACTATGGAAACTACAGGGTGTAGCAAACAAAACCAAACAACAGACAGCAGTTGGTAAACAGCACGACCAGAAATCCAAACAGAAGAACACAAAGGTAGCATAGAGCAGGAACACACGTGCGTGACCAAAATAGATACTCAATTAGTGCAGCAATAAATGTATTGTAATTGTAGAAGATATATCCGTGGAGCGCGGCGACCTGGCCAACGAATCCGTTTGACTCCGGCCCAACCGACCGACCACAAAATGCAACAACAGTCGTGAAGTCGTGTGGCATGTGGTGTGTGGCAGGCATGCAAATAGAACAAACCGCCCACCTGAAACCCGAACAGCCGAAAGCCCACAAACCATTTTCTATTTGGGGGAAGAAAAGCAGCAACAGCAATGCCATATGCAGTCGAGAATAGCTTCTAGGAAGGGGAAGGAACAGGGAAGTCAAACAGCTTACGTAGCGCATATGCTCGCTGCATACTCTATAAGGCAGAGCTGAGGACCCCAATAAACTTAGCAAACTTGATTGACGATTCAGTCTAGAAGCCAGGACTTTTAATATGAACTTTTAATAATTATTTTCCATTTTTGTTTTTAATGATAATTGTAATTAATTTCTATTTCCATTATATTTTCTGAAACTTAGCTTGTTTTATAAAATTAGCTTAGCTTAGCTAAAACCTTTTAGCATTAAAAGTGAAAAAAGTAAATTTCTTAAGCAAATCAAACTTGTTTCGTCGTATTATAGCTAATCATTGATAAATATAGAATATGAAATCAATATGCATAGATCAGTGATTTTGCTGCATTGCATATGATACAAATATGATAAACAGATTTTGGTTTATATTAGAATTCATTGAACAACAATTTTAATATATGAATTTATTCTATTTAAAATACCTTTACAAGCTTGAGATTAATTTTGGTTAGTGCACAAAACAAACGTTGCTTGAACGGGGTTTGGGTTATGTTGAGGCTCATAAATAACGCGGAGCTGTTCTTCTTGGGAAGGCCATAAAGATAAGAGCTTAGCATGGAATTCAAGAAAAACATATTTCTAAATGCATATATTGGATATGGATTTGGATTGTTTTGTATATTGAATACGTATATGTACATATTATAGCTAATCAATCAATACGAAACATGCATGTATTTTCTATACAGTCAGAGATTTTGTATACAGCTTTATTTTATTTTGAACACTTGCCATCCATCTATATCAATTACTACTGCATAAGTGCTTTTGGAGCTAATCAATTTGTGAAGTTTTCGCCAGCGATTGCAGTCCAAATGCAGCGAAAACAAAACAAAATCGAGAAATTAAAGAGTCGCATTAAGTGGAGGCTGTGGGCGTTACGATTGGACTGGGCATCCGAAATGGTGTCGACATGTGCTACGTGGGCGAGAGCAATTGATGTTGAAAATAATTTTCAATTACACGGCATCCGAAATAATTAAATAAATAAATAAATATATATATATATATATATATATATATATATATATATATATATATATATATATGTATATATATGAAGGCAAACCGAAAATGAGATCGAGTTTGAGTTTGAGTTTGAGACTAAAACTGAGACTGCGACTGAGACTGTAACTGAAACAATAATTCAATTCAATTGAATTTCGCGCCTAATTTGGTCAAGCGACATGAATCAACCCGAGCCGAAGCTCTGGCAGCCCACAACAATGCAATCGTTATAAAGATATGAATAGGAAAACCAATACGAGTAACACGTTACCAATGTGTGTGAATGTGTGATTGTGTTTGTAAGAATTGCGAGTTTCTAGGTAGATATTATACGACAATGAGCCAAGTATTGGACGCCCCTTAATGGAAAATGACACAGTCGCAACTCTATGTATATATATATGGAGCTATATATATGCCATATGTTGTGGCTGTTGGCATGACAACACAACAACAACACAACGTAGGCAACCCTCATGAGTCTATCAACTACCCAAGCCTGGTCTGTTCGACAGACTTTTCGCCAAGGTGGGCGCAAAAATTAAAACGCAATTGATTTTTATACCCTAGAAATAAATGATGACTCGTTCAGCTGGATGATTATGAATTTGCTACGATTAGAACTAGTTATGATTAACGTTGAACTAATCAAAGTTGCACTATCAAAGTTGTGAATATCAAAAGTTAGAAACAACGAAATTTATGCAAAGTTTAGCTATAAGAACAAGAACTAAGAGAACAATGTGCACTATGTGAACTGGAACACGATTAACCATAGAGCATAAATACCAGCTCTGTACATTATATGAAATACATGAACATAAACATTTTTAAATTTAGAACTGTTGCAAATCAAAGATCTGTTTTATTAAATAAGTCTTAGCTCCCATAAATTCTTATATAATATATATACTGACTCAATGGTATATAAATGATCAAATGTGCACAATATTTGCCCAACCAATTAGCATGGTACAGAGTATCAGGCAGTCGCGCATGTGCACCTCTCACACATTCATACATATTCTAACGCGTTTCCACATACGTCTTGAGCTCTCCTTTGCTGTGCAGCCGTGGGTCAGCGCAAAAGTAGGTGGCAAACAGCGACTTAAATGGTAGCCCATTATGGCATTAGTCGACCATAGTTATAATTGGCTTGCATTCTTAGCCAAAGGCTGCGGAATTTTGAGGTTAGCGAGGCGAGGAAAGCCTTGAAGTGAACCAAGGAAAAGATTTTGCACTTTGCATACTTCCAATTGAAACTAGAACTTAGTCTTTATATAATCTAGCATAGTAGTTCGTTTAGTTCATTGAGCTCAGCAATATATATACATATATATTTATAACTAATTGTTTTTTGATTATTTCATTTCATAATAAAACTGCGTTTATTCTATGCATTGAGCTTGCTTTGCTATTTGTTTGGGCCCATCATCTTGTTGGCCAAGAGAGCGACGGAGGGAACGGCGGGGGGGGGGGGGGGGGGGCGTGGGGCGCAAAGTGCGGTTTGCGTTGCGTAAAACCGGTTTTAGATTTCCGGTTATGTACATTGAAAATATTTTTTATATTTATTATTTTTTTTTTTTTTATCTCTCTCTATAGTAGCCGCTGGCCAATATCAACCAATTATCAAGAGTGCTGCAACAAACACCTTGCAACGATTTGTGAAATACTCAACTTGTTATCCTTAGCCAGCGAAATGAGTCAAGTGGGGGCACTTAATGAAGTCAAACTGACGCGATTAGCGAACACGGTCGATCCGCCAATAAGAAACCTATTCAGTTACAGTTTTTTAGCAGAACGTGTTTCAATGCAAAGTGAGTCAGTTTCACATCAATTTGCATTCAGCCATAAAAACTAACAGCATAGGGCGCCCATATACATACATTAGTTGGTTTCTCATTCTGCTTCTCATTCATAACTCTAATTATTATGCCTATTTCTTGATGCTCTCGCACAGGTGTGTTGAGTGTTGATTGCTGAGGTGATTTTTCTTTTTATTTCTTTTTTTTCCAATCGAACGTAAGTGTGCGGTCCAATTAGAGCGCACTTAAAATGCGCTACAATTAGCGTGCGCATATTTTCAAATATTTTGCTGGCAAAATATTTTTGCGCCAGCTTCGAAAGCGTTTCATTGAATATTTGCTCTCACTGAATTTGAGTTCGTGTTATTGTTGCCATGACGAAATAATTTACAAATTGCGCAAAACTGGTTTTAAACAGTGGCCAAAAGAATTCAACAACAGCGACAGCAACTGAATGCTCAATGAATCTTTTTCAGCTGCCGCCGTCGTCGCGGCTCGCCTCCAGAGCGATTCCCCAGACGGTTCTCTGTGACAAAATCACAAAGAAGCAAACCCAAAAAAAGAAAAAGATATGAAAACAAACAGAAATGAGTCAAATGGCACGCCCAGTTGCCAGTCGCCAGTTGCCAGTTACCAGTTGGCCACTTGGCCAGCATGTCGGATTGTCCAGTTGCCTGGTTGCCTGGTTGTCCAGTTGATCGCCTGGCCCAAAGCGCAGCTCTAGCGATAAGGCGATAAAAACGCCCACCGAACACACCGAGACAGAGAGGCAAAGATTAAGTGAGAGAGAGGGCATCCTATAGCGACAAAGGGAAATTGATTCAACAGCGTTCATTCGAATTTATTATATAATCAATTTGCTTGGGAATGCGGTTTGGGCTCACACAAAAGAACTTGATTGGGCCTCGGCTAGCAAACGACTCATGCCTGGGAACCATAGGAACCAGTGGCAGCCAAAAGGATTTTATTATTCTTAGCAATTTTCTTTGGGCATTTGGAAATTCAAATCTTACTACATTATATCTATACAGATCTGTTAATGTCTCCCTATAGTCCATATATTAACATCTATCAAGATCAATTAATATTCAAAGCTAGGATAGGACCTGAAGATAGCGCATTAGAAAAAAAGATTTATTAAGATAAGTATATCAATATTAATTTATAATCAAAATTAAGATAGGTCCTGAAGATAGAACGTGCGCATAAGATATGCTAATATCTAACATTAATTTTAATCATAAGCAAAGTTATGATAGCTTATGAAGATAAAGCATAAGATCAATTAAGATTTAGCAGTATCTATTAATAATATAGATATATTGAGATATGTCAAGATCTCTCAATAGTCAAAGCTAATTTCACGCACAGCTATGATCTGTTGCTAAATAGATCTCTATCAGTAGCTAGCAATACTCAAAGATAATAGCTTATGACATTTTAAGAACTAATGCAGAGATTTCAAATCATATTCGAAATTAAATTTGACGTTCCATTATAATTAATGACTTCATAATTACTAGGTATAAACAGTTTTCCATAGAATTCATAAAGAATTTATTGTTGTCTTTTGCTGGTTTTTAAATTATGTAAATTGATTAAGATTACCTGGAAATGTTATGTTTCATTTGTTTGGAATTCATTTCCAAAGAGAACCACAATCAAAGTATAATACCTCCACGTTCTAAAAATTTTCTAATGTTGATATTTCAATAATTGAAGTATTTTTAGGCTGTTTTATGTATGTATTATATTTCTTTCCTTATCACGATCTACTCTATTTATGCTCATTTTTTCTTTCCAAGTATTTTTAATTGTTTTGTTTATATTGTATTTACGTAGAGTTTTGCATGACAATAAATTTGCAATTAGCTGCATTTGCCATAATACGCGCTCCGCATACCAAAACATGAATGCAATCGCTGCAAATTTGCTCCAATTAAAATGGTGTTGGGATCGCTTTGTGCTTTTCTGAGATTGAGCCAAATACCAAGAGAAATAGCAGCTGCGAAAGCGAATCCATTGATAGCAAAGCGTAGCGAAAGAGTGAGAGGAGAGGGGGAGACTCTGTTGCCAACGGCTATCATCATGTCATGTGAGAGAATTTGAAATCAGAGCCAAAGTTATATTTCTTTTTTAATATTTTTCTTGTGTTTTGTTGATGTTGCAATTTCTATGCCGTTGAGGCATTAAATTGCATAATTAGCAAGTTCGCCGCTAAGAGCTGTCGAGACGCAGATATATATACATATACATAGTATACATAGTATAGAGAGAGCCATGTAGCATGTGGCTCTGGCTCTGGCTTTGGCTCTGGGTCTGGGTGTGGCTCGGGGTCTGGGTCTGGGTCGAAGTCTGGGTCTCACTTTTCGGTCTCTCTTCGCACAGCGCATACACGTGATCGCGAAATGGAAAGCGCCTTCTTATCTGCTTTATTTCTTTAAAGAGCTTCATTTGCAGCTGGCACAGTTTTTTTTTTCATATCAGCGGCGAGCCACTCACTCAGAAAACAATTGAGAGTGTGGCTAGATCTCTGCCAAATTCACACGTTGCACTCCGCTAAGCACAACAACAACACGAGGAGAAATAATAGTAATAATTCAGAGTGCTCTACTGAAGCTAGCCGGACTAGGCGTTGAATGGATGCTACAGTTATATATACTCGCAAGAGCATAGGGCTACAGTTTCTACTGATTGAATATGATTGATGATACATATGAATAATAAGGGAAAACATAGATCATTATCTAGTTTCTGGTAAAAAGATAATTGACACAAATAACAAATCTGTGTACTAAAAATAGAATTAAATATTGTTTTTATGGCTTTTCAAGAATACAAAAAGATGAAAAGAAAGTTTATAAGTGTATAAATTTGTTGTTTATAGAATCTGCAATTCATAAATGCACTCTAGAAATACATATAGAAAAGTCTATATAATAAATATATTGCATATTTATATAGTTGACCTAATCTTATATTGATCAAATAGATTTATATTATATATATATTTTGTATAAATTTGTGCTCCATATTAAAAACACTTCAAACAATTTATAACAAATTTTATATATCAAATCACTTCTCCGCTCTTTTAAACAATTTTTAAAACTTTTCTAATTAATTTCATATAATCAATATACTTTTTTTTTAATATCCAAAACATCCTTTCCAAATTGTATTTTAAGAAAAACTAAAATTAAATTTCATAACCGGAAATAATGAAATACCAAAAATATGTTTAATAGCTTAATCAGCTTGAAACCCTAATTATGAACATGATGATTGCAATGCTCATCTTCTTCATAATGATCTTTGCGATTAACATAATAAAAATTGATTTGATTTTCCCTGGGGAGCATATATATGCATTATATATACACATATACATACATATATATGTTTTTATTAAGGCTTTTAGAGTGGAATGCATTTTTGATTAATTACAAGGCGCTGGGACTGCAGCCAGCCGCCCGGAACCCTTGCCCCAATCAGAACCCTATACCATTTGTCTTATTCTTCTTCATATGCGCTCTACTGCCACTGCCACTGCCACTGCCTTGTGCATTACAGCGCGTTGTACCTGTCCGTGTCTCATGTGGATGATGTTCAAAAAGAAAAGAAGAAGCAGCAGCAGCAAACGACGGCAGAAGAAGGTTGGGCCCTTAATTTGGCTGCCCCTGAGAAGTTGAGAAGTTACGAGCAGATCTTTTTCGGGTTCAACCGAGTTCACAATGCGCTCTGTCTTTGAGTTCTTAAAGGTATTTATTTACCTTATTTTCATTTTTATTCTGTGGTCTTGGCTTATGTTCTGCCCTGTCCCTTGGCTTGGCTTTTCGATTCTGTTTGTTGTTGTTATCATCTTTTCTTTTTTCCTTTTTTTAAGCATTTACATACATTTCTATCTTCTTTTTTGTAGGGAATAAATACTCTTACATATAGAATGCGTTGAGTTTTGATCCATTGGAACCATTAAAAAGCTTTCATTTCATTAATAATAATTTTGAGAAATTAATAATAATAATAATAATACCAGCGTTATTTATGTAAACAATCTATTAACGCTCAAAAGCTTGCATACAAATGACTCAAAGAGCACAAATTCTTCGACTTGGCCGCTCGAATGTGTTAATATTTGAACTCATTTGGTTGACTGTTCTTTCTTTTGCTTTTTTGGAGCGTTTTTATTGGGTCGCCGCTTATCATTATTCAAATATTTTACCTAGACACACACACACACACAAGCACACGCACACACATTCCGATCTCGTCTACCATCTTTCCAATGAGCGATAACAATTACATGTGCACACGCACTCACATACATACATATATGCACATGTACATACTGATATACACTTTCGACTTCTTTTGGGTTCGACTTTCGTAATTACACAAACAACTGACGCTCTCAAGTGCAGCATTTCCGCTGTTCGATATTAAACAGGGGGATGAAAACCCATAAAGCCGAGATGCATGCGAGAGGGGGAGACGTGGTGGTGGAGGGGTGCAACATTATATATATTTTACTCACCTTGCCGGCTGCCTTTTTGTAGCGTCGCGTGGCCTCGCTGATCAAATCCCGGACGAGCAGTTCGCCGGTGCCGCAAGGCACCAAAATGCGAACATCGCCGAAGCAAACGGTAACCTTCATAATTTCGATAACACTTTTTCGATAACACTTTAATAAAATATATGAGTAAGAATGCACTTGTATGGAATGTATTTATTGCAGTTATTATTATTAATGTAGATACATATTTTGCTCATCCGTACGTTGTGGTTGCTGTTCTTGTTGTTGTTGTTGTTGTCGTTGTCTGTTACTGGCATTTGGGTTTGGCATCATCTTCTCCTTTCATCTGCTCCTCAGGCAGCTGCATACGTTTATTTGCCTGCTCGTGTATGTGTGCGTGCGCGTTGCTATTCATCTAGCTGGACAGTGTGGCATGTGAGCGTGCGAGCGAGATGGCCTGCACTACCACGCTTAAAGGACTTTGGCGTCGCTGCTGCGGCTGCGGCTACGGCTGCGCACTTGACAGCAGCTGTACACACGACGGGAAAAAAAACGTTTTTTTTTGTTCACCTACCACCAGACAGAAAGAACTATCGCGTGTGCGTGCGCGCTTAAAGGTGCGTATGTGTGTGTGCGAGTGTCTCTTGCTCTCTGTATGCGTCTGTGTGTTTGTGTTGAAGAGCGCCGCTTTGTATTGTTTTATTTTGTTATCGTTTTTTATCTCTCGCGCTCTCAATGCAGGATGCACTCGTCAACGCACTCGTTTTGCTCTTTTAGTTGTTTTACGCTTTGCCTTTTACTTTGTTTATTTCATTTAGCATATTTCACTGCATTTTCTGTTAGCGGTTGTTGTTGCTTGTATGAATCACACGCGCAAAACGAGTTACAATAACAACATTTCAACAAAACAAAAAATAAGGCAAACAACAGGCCAAGATCATCGGAAACGTCGTAACCGAACGCAACAACAACAAAAAATAAAATAAAACACGTTAGACAACAACAATAATACCAGCTGCACACCGCTGCAACGGCAATGGCAAATTTTTGTTGTACCACAAAAACAAAAAATTCAAAATAAAAAAATATACACAATTCGGTTGCTTGACTCGCGTTTTTTGTTTTAGCAGCTTTTTGCTTTATTGAAAAGTTAAATTGTCTCTTTTACCAACTGGTGGCACAGATATTCCGTTCGATCATTTTTCGTCGCACCGTTCGCAACGTCGTTTCGTGGTTATCTTCGCTTCTACAGGTAAGCGTCGTTTATGCTTTTAATTCATTCTCTTTTATTATGATTGCACCTACAGTTATATGTGTTTTGGTATTTGCACTTGACTCGTTAGCGATTCTACACAATTATCATTTAGTGGTTCTTAACGTGTTATTTCAAAAAAAAAAAAAAAAAAACAATTCCTTCTAGCGTTGAACATCGCGCTGCGCTGCGAACGCTGTCTCCGCGTTAAATGCCAACAACAACTAGCCATGTCTGGGAATATCGGCTTATCGATATACCAACTAGCGCCAATTTGAGTCGATGTTTTTGCAATCACGATAGTTGTTTGTTAAATATATCGAATATATTTGTGTGCGCGCGAAAAATGATTGAGTTTTGTTTCGATACACTTATAAATGAATTCGTTTTAAATTTCAAAGTGGTAGGCCTGTTGATAAAATTGTTTGCTTAAAACAATTTTATTTATCTATATTTATACTAATATAACTAGGAAAACTGCAGACATTGATTAACATTGTTACGGTTACAGACTTAATACATTTTCAGTGTGGAAGCCCGCAAATAAAATTTTATTTTGAAAAACATAAATATCTTTTCACACCCAATTGGTCAGATCGACTCTAACAACAAAATCTTGCCGCGCAAACATGCTTTTCCAGCCAACCCCAGTGTGTCCATATATTGAGTCGAAACCATTTATGTAAATAATTATCGAATCTAAGCAACTCATTCGATATGTATGTGGGAAACTGGTTATATTCAGTGTGACCAAAACAAACGCAGTTGCGAATGCGAAAAGTAGCTAAGAACCTAAGAAACAAAACGAAATTCGCATAAAATTTATATTTTCTGACATGACGGATTCGCGCTCAAGCACTGCCTACAACACCAAAACACTACTGTAAGTACTCGAGTGCAGTTTGCGTACATATCATGAATCCTTACTTTCAGATGTACAAACATACCAGAACTCTTCCTCGACAAATTTGTGGCGCGCACACATTTCAGTCGCTTCGGCAACCTGGTTAACTTTGTTCTGCGTCCCCGGCGAATGACCTGCACAGTGAGCTATGCCAGTGACGAGGAGGCAGCTTTGGCACTGCGTGAGGGTAATGTATACAACGGGCACGAGTTTGAAATGAGCTACGCGGAGAGCGAGAGCACGCCGGCCCAAAAGACAGAGGAATGGGTCGATCCCGATGTACAGGCGGAGCTAAGTGTATTAAGTGGTGGCTGGCGCAACGAATATGGCGGTAGCAAACCAAACGCAACAAAACCAACAGTTACGGCTACAGCTGCAACTCTCGTCGGCTCAAGCAAAATCACTTCAGCTCCAACAAGTGGCAATACTGAACCGGAAAAAGAGAAGGACCGGGAACGTGAACGACAACGTGAACCCGCTCAATTTAAGGCCGCCAAGCAAGAGCTGGAGGCCATAATGCGTAAGCCGGCGTACACAAGCGAGGAGAAATATCGCGTCTTGGATGCACGTGACAAACTGTTGCGGCTGAATCAGAAGCGCGAGACAACTAACGCAGAACGCTTGCAGGGCTACTGCCCGGACATGTGTCCAGAGAAGGAACGTGTACTTCGCGAATTTCAACGTCAAGTGGCAATTTATGAACTGAAACCGGGCACCGATGATCAGATCGCCCATGAGCTCGCCCTGAAGCAATATTCGCGCAGCAGTGCCGATCAGGAGACACCGCTGCCGCATGAGCTACGCGCTGAACCCGTCCTTCACATGACCATGAGCTATCTGATGCACGAGCTAATGGATGTCAGTGAGACAACGGATAATCTGGGCGATTGGTTCCATTTCGTTTGGGATCGAACACGCTCCATACGCAAGGAGATAACCCAGCAGGAGCTGTGCTCCCTCAGCGCCGTCAAGCTTGTGGAGCAATGCGCACGCTTTCACATCCACTGCGCCGCCCGCCTGGTCGCCGAGGATCCCAGTGTCTTTGATGCGAAAATCAATGCCGAGAATCTGACGAAATGTTTGCAAACGTTGAAATACATGTACCACGATCTGCGCCTCAAGGGCATCCAGTGTCCGCGCGAGCCCGAATTCCGTGGCTACATTGTACTGCTCAATCTGGCGGATGCGAATTTTCTCTGGGACGTCTCGCAGCTGCCCGTGGAGTTGCAGAACTGCAAGGAAATCCGACGGGCCATCCAGTTCCATTTGGCGCTGCAGGACACCAATTTCGTGCGCTTCTTCCAGCTGCTGCGCGAACCGGAAACGAGCTACCTGAGCGCCTGCATTCTGATCACCTATTTTATTCGTTTGCGCATTCTGGCCATGCATCGCATTGTGCAGGCCTATCGAGCGCCGCGCAAATACGAATTCGCCTTGCTGCCCGTCCAATACATACGCAAAATGCTGCTCTTCGCCAGCGACGAGGAGACAATTGAATTTGTCGAAGGCTGCGGCCTGAGTGTGAATCAGGCTTATCGCGTTGAGCTGTCGCGCATCCATACCCCAGAGCACTACAAGCTGAGTCGACAATTCGAGGTGGGTGTAGGCGTATTGGAATCGTAACCAATTGGGAGCCTTTGTGTGCTCTTTGATTCCGCTACTTTTGCTCTCACTCTAATTGATTCGAACTGCTATCTCTCTCTCTCTCTCTCTCTCTCTCTTGATCAGCTGGTGGAATCAAAGCTCAAGCAGAGCGTCGGCGAATGCATTTGTGGCGAGGCTTTGCCGCCGAAATCCTTGTACAAGAATCATCGGCCGCACAACAGCTTCAATGAGCAGGGCTACCTGAAGAGCAGCGCCTGGTCGGCCAGAGATCAGCTGCCGAATGCCGAGGAGCTGGAAGAAGAACCAGCCGCTACGGCAGCAGCAACAGCAACAAGAGCACCTACAGCAACAACATTTAAGAGCACCACATCCAACGATAATCTGTTCAAAGTGCCGCTCTTTTCGGCGCCCATATCGCCAAAAATCAAGGCAGCCTCGCCGTCACCGCAGCCAACGATGCCAACCAACATCTTCGGCAGTGAGATGCCGCAACAGCAGCAGCAGCAAGCTTTTGGCTTTGGCAGCAACACAGCTGAAATAGCCAAACCGAGTCCAAGCTCAGCCATTGGCTTTAGTTTTGCTGCAGCTGCTGCCAGCACGGCAAAAGCCGGCCCAAGAGCGGCTGATTTTGCCGAGCAACAGCGACAGCAGAAGGCCACCGATGATACCAAATTTGCTGCACTACAGCAGGCCATAGCGACGGCCAAGCAGCGTGAGCTGGAGCTGCTCGAGCTGCAAAAGGCGAAGGCAGAGCAGACGGAACGTGCCCGACAGCAGCGCCTGCTCGAGCAGCAGCAGCAGGCTAAAGAGATACAAAAGCGCCAAGAGTTAGCAGCGCAAGCGGCCGCCAATGCTGCCGCAGAGGCGGAGGCGCAGCGCCAGCGCCAGCTCCGCATCGAGGCAGAGCGCACAACACAGCGCAATCAGCAGCTGCTGGACCAATTGATCGATGAGCAACTGATCGAACTGTGCAAACGGGAATTTCGGTGGCATCGCAGCGCCTTGGCCATATACGATACGCTGCTGGAGGAGCAGATTGCGGAGGTGATCAGGCGGAATATACGGCGCACCGACTACGAACTGCATCTGATGCGTCAGTATTGGCGACGCTGGCGCAACTATCGGCGCGTGCAACAGCAGAAGGATGCGCTCTTCGCCTGCCTGCCGCTGAGCTTCGGTGCTGAGTCGAGCGAGCGACTGCTGAACACGAAGACGGCTGAGCAGCCATTGCGGCTGATGCGTCGCTATCGCCAGGGCGAAGCGTGCGACTATCGCCAGCTGCTGACGGGCATGGACGATCAATGCTGGCTGAAGCTCGACCTGTGGGAGCTACTGGCCCACACACTGCAGCAGGCGACGTCTGGCGTTCGTCACTATTTCAAGCTGTTGATCTCGCTGCCCGACAGCAACGTGGGACTGGTCATGGAGCATGCCTTGGATCGAGGTGTGCTGCAGGAGCCCATGCAGGGCGAGGGCCAGGCCCAGAGACCGAAGGCGCCAGGCCAGACTGCCTACATAACGGGACTGGCCCACGGTGTGGCACTGTGCGTCCACAAACTGAAGGGCACGCCGCCAGCGAATCCCAACCAGCTGAGCAATGCCGATGGCATCATATGCTTTGTGGATGTGAAACAGATGCCGGAGGCGCGTCAACGTTTGCATAGCCTGGTCAAAAACAGCGGCTGCGACAATGTGGCGGTGATTGTGCAGCAGCAGGAGACGGATGAGGCACAGCTGGCGTTGCAACTGCAGCTAGAGCCGTTGCGCGCGTTTCGCATCTTCGACTGCCGCACCATGGCGCGTGGCAAGCAAAAGTTGCAGCTGGTCGCACTGCTCCAATGCGCTGTCCAATTTCTGGCCAAGCAGCCGCATCGCAGTCGCGGCTCACTTCAGCAGATGGAGCTGCGTGAGTGGCTACTCCGGCACCTGGGCGACGAACTTTATGAACGCCTACGCGATGCGTCGCAGAAGGATGTGGCCGTTGGCTGGCGGTGTCACCAGTCGCCTCAGTTCTGTGTTCAGCTGTACAACGAGGCAGTGCGTCGTCTGCAGCTGGTGGCGGGCGAGCAGCTCGACGATCGACCCCAACTGCCGCAGGAGCTGCGCGTCTATGTGGAGCCGCTGCCGCCAAAGACGCCGTTACCCAATCGCCTGGAGTACTTCGTGAGTGGCTGGCAATCGCGCGAGCAGCGAGCGAAGATCGTCCAGCTTCTGGAGCAGGCCAAGCTGCCGGAGATGCCGCCGCTACCGGCGACAAGCGAAAAATCACAGAGCGATCTCTGTGAATGGCTGCTCAACTATGCCCAGCTGAGCGAGGACGATGAGCAGGTGGAGGCGGTGGCGCTGCGTGCAATACAAACGCTTGAGCTGCAGCTGCGCACAGGCAGTCCCAACTACCTCGACATTGTGGAGATCTTCGCCAAGGAGCGACTCTACATTGTGCTGCAACGCAATGCCGCCTCAATGCCTGCGGCTATTGTTTACCGGCGACACACCATGCAGCATTACTTCGCGACGCACTGGTACTACGATTGGCCATCACCAGAGGAGGCAGCAGCAGCTGTGGCTGCGGCGGCAGATGAGAATCCACAACAGGAAGAACCGATCGAAGAGCTTGCTGCATTGGCGCACCAACAGGAGCCGCTTGACTATGAGCAGGTGCTGCGACATGCGCAGGCTGTCCTGGAAAAATGCCAGCAACAGCAGCGGCAGACCGTCGAACGTAAAACATTGACCGTTCTGAACGAACCGCTGGACACTCTGGAGCGCACCATGGAACGGTGCGAACAACATACCTTAACCGTTCTACACGAGCCGCATCCGCATCCCCATTCGCCTTCACGTCGACAGGCCGAAAACTTACCCATGGAGCCGGCCAACAAGCGACAGCGTATCAGCACCCCAGCGAGTGATGATGAGTGCGCTGCTCTCTTGGATCGCACTGAGCACTTACTCAACGTTAGCCAAACGAGTGAGGAAAGACGCCGTCAAATCCTACAACGTGCCAATAGGTTTCTATAATTGTCGTAGCATTTAGTCATCATATATACCTATAATAAATATAATTAAGTGAATGTTATTTAATTAAATTATTTAAATAAATACGTACTAGGGATTTACACTTTATGACACGGTTTTTACTTTACGTTCTCATTTACAGCAGCTCAAATTGGACAGCGCCAAGAAATATGCTTCTTACGCTATGCAACACTGATAACTAACACACAAATCGTGTTGTGTATTTCTTCTTTTTTTTTGTGTATAAATATATTTGTTTATATTGCACATTTGTGTTTTAATTAAGAATTTGTATATTTTACTAAACAAGTGTTCTGCTCCCTTCAATGCCAACTGAGACTAGTTTTACGTACACATCGAATAAGAGCAGTAGGAATTCAAATTAGGCGCGGCCAAAAAGTATGCTTCGCACATTGTGCGACACTGGCCGATTGGCAATTTGTGCGCCGCCTGCTATCGATTGGAAATAGTTTGAAATTATCGCACGTTGATTTAGTAACAAATCTAAAAAGTAACATGTAGGCCTTGCCGGCTTTTCTACGGACAGTTGTTAAATTTGATGCATTTGAGCACAGCACAGACAAAATTCAGTTAAAAAAGTACAATTTCTCTCATACAGAAAATCCAAATTATATATCGCCACATTTCATACGATTTCTGATTAGTTACAAACTATAAAAGAGCAAAAAGAAAATTTAGACGAAAACAAAAATTTATAAAGTCCTATACGAATTTGTGAAAATTTGCAAATTCTTTTAGAAATTTCTACCAGTTGTCTTGAGTCGTTTCGACTCGAAACCAGTCTGTTAACGTGAACAATATGAATAATCTTCCCGGATTCAGCTCGTTGCGTATGCTGCCCTTCGGAAGTATGGAATTAAATACTAATACATTTAGTTACACATACATATATGTAAACATTTTTGTTTTATTTTCTTATTTCCAACAGCACTTGGCCGCTGGAGGCGTGCATTGTCCAATACAATCAACACCCAGGCCGTTGGCCAGAGTCCAGTTTCCGCTATATTGAGCACCTATCGATCGGTGCGCTCTCGCCTGATGAGAAAGATGTCGGTAGCCATGATGCGACGTCGCTCAAACCTGAGCTTCTTGGAGAAGAGACCCATTGATGTGCAGATGAATGCAGCAGTTGGCTATGCACGACTGCCGATCACAATGCGCCACTATCCAAAGACGCGCGCCCAGAAGTGCACCAGCGTCGACTATTTCCCATTGATGATGCCCACCTCGAATGTGTGGGCCAGTTTCCATGCGCAGCGCACCTATGCGACACTGGGCGAGAGATTTGAGAGAACAAAAGTAGTGAAACGCCCGAAATCACTGATGGATCGGCCATTGGTGCCGACGCTGCCGTTCGAGCAGCCAGAAAGCGAAACGAATGAGGGAGCTGCCATACCGGAGGAGTCCGTCATGCCGGAAAGCAAAATGAACCACGTGCTGAACTTTCTGCGCGAGAATGCGAAATCAACTGGCAGAGGAGATGAGAAATCAGAAAAATTACAAACGCCTACGTTGCCCATAATGCATATACTCGATAAGAAGGATCAATTGGCAAGGAGTCACACAGCTCACAGCACTTCGCCGGTCGCTCGACCCTTGCAGCTGGATGCACTAGCAAGGACCGAGTACACGAGTGCACGCCCTCAAAGCGGAAGCATCAAGTATCCGCTGTTGCATAAGCTCACAACACCTGAGATGTCCTTTTTGAAGGCAACCAACAATGCGTCCAAGTATCTGGAAACGTATGAGACGCGTCTGAGAGCGTTGCGCTTGACGCAACCGCTGAAACTGAAAATACCCGCGACACTGCAAGATGATAGATTGACCTTGAAACACAGCGCAGTCAAGAGGAACCATCTGAACTACCGCAGTACATACAAGCCACGTTTTAAGCCAAGCTCAGGCTCTCACTCGCCCAACGCTATGCAGATGCCGGGCATCAAGGCGTACAAGAGATCGACGCCGCACAGGAGCACGCGCACGAGCAAGAAGTACAAGTATCAAACGAAACCGGATAGCGAGCATCTTCATCAGGATGCGGGCGGTGACTATAAGGAACGGGATGATCTGAACTATTTGCTGGGCGATCTATTGAATCAGAGCTCGTCCAAGCAGCAAGTTGAGGCGATTGAATTCAATAAGACGGCGCCACTATTCAAGCTGGTCACCACCAGCATGGAGGGGCGCAGCAAATTGCATACTCGAGCCTTCGAAAAGCAGCTGGAGACGCCGCCGCTATATCGGGGTCCGCCAATCAGGCAACGCAGCCAATCGACGGGTGTTTCTCGACGTGCCATTATATTGGGCCAGAAGGCGGCGGTGCGAGCCAAATCGATCATGGAGAACAAGCTGAACTTGTTGCTGAAGGCCGACAAGCAGTACCAGGACGAGGAGGATGACGACGATGACAACTATGACAAACACTAAGGCCGACGGCAACAACAGCCAGCTATGCCCCATAACCATAATTCATGTTGTGAGACTTATTATACAGTGTGTCCAATCCCAGCCAAGAAATCTAAAATTAATCTCTCTCCAAACGGATATCAGCTTCCTACCGTTATTCATCAACATATGTATGTGTGTAGTATGTATGTACGGTCGCCATGCCACAAATTCTGGTTGTAATATTGAACCGGATATGCCATGCCAGTGAATGTAGCATATCCAATCCTCCCGGCTCTACCCTCAAATTTGTCGCCAAATTCTAAATTGAAAGAAAGATATTAATTATTTAAATGTAAAGAAACCAATTTATAATTATTTTGATTACAAGAAATAGTATTTGTATTTCAATACATAGATATAAAGAATTTCTTAAATATTCACAATCATCATATTCATTACTAGAATTTGAGACGTACGAACTGAAAGATATATATAGTCCAAATGTTAAGTATGCGGATTTTTTTTTTTTTTTTTTGCTCCAATCACATATGCACATATATGTATAAAATAAGAAAAATAAAATTTTTAATATCTACATTTTCATAATAACATTACACCCCAAAAATATCTTAGCCTGACAATAGAGTACATACATAAATATATAGCATTTAAAATAATATATTTTGATTTTAAGTAGTAGAGTATAGAATATTTTCTCAAAATAAATACATATATGCATATATATACATATATTATTTTTAAATCAATTTTCTAATTATTGACATATGCTTCAAGAGTCATGAAATCAACAATTCAAGATATTTCTGGATAAAAGGGAAAACAATTGGATTTTATATTAGCTCAGATTGAGCCAATAAATATGAATATGTATATATATTTATATCAATCATATTATATATAAAATATACATATAAACTTATATGGAATTAACTTGAAGTTAAGCAAATAGAAAATTACTTAAAATGTTTTTCAACCATTTCCATAATATTCTAGAAATTTGTGAAAAGGACAGAGAGGTAGATACATCGGCTATAGAGGGCGCCAGTGAGTGCGACAAAGAGATAAACATTGTTGACTGCGATTTAGACCATCTACACACACGCACATACATATATACACACACACACACGCTCACCTGCACTCGTCGTCACTCTCATCGTAAACATGTTTATCATAATCGATTCTGTTTACTTGGTCCAATCCAATTATTTCACCAAAACAAGTCTCAATTGGCGCAGCAAACACACAAAGCGAACGAAAACAAAAACAACAACAAAGCGACTCACGCGATGTTTGCAGAATCGAGCAACCCCTCCGCTTCCCACACCACACTCCCTCGCTCCCACTCGCTCTGTCTGCGGGCTGCATGAATCAGGGCGATTATTTTTGGTACACCGTGCGTCGCCAAAGTGCAAGGTCATCCTTCCTGAGACGCTCACGTGCTTGGAGGGCTGATCTCTTGGCAGACGCCCAGTGAAAAGAACATTTCACAATTTAATGCAAACTTTACAAATCAAATAATAGTAATAAAATACGCTTTTCTTGTTTTTGTTTTGGGGCCATCGACGCCGGCAGCCAAGGAGTTAATTATGTGGCTGGCGTGCGCCGTGGCACTAAATTTCTATTGAACAATTTGACTATATTAAACAATTTGCTGTCTCATCAACAATATCATGAATCATATATGTAAAACTAATTGAAGCAAACAAAAACGCAGTAAATCCAAAAAAAAAAAAAATAAAAAAAAAAATCTACTTCAAGCTCAACATTTCGCCAACGATTGATGAGTTTTGGTTATGTTATTTTTATGTTAGATTTGTTGTTGTTATTGGAGCTTCTGTTTTTGTTGTTGTTGTTTACTGCAGATGATGCTGCACCTTGCACTGTCGCAGCGCCTCATTAAAGCCCTCGCACAGGGACAGATCGGATTGACCCTGAGCGCATTGCAGGAACTGTTTGATCTCCCAGGCGCAGGCGCCTTGTGGCTCATTGGCCTGTGCTTGCTGGCCATAATAGGGCTGTTGCTGCTGTGGTGCAGCCGGTGCGGCAGCGGCTGGCGCTGCGGCCTCCTTATCGCCCGATCCGCTGAACAGCGATGTGAGTCCATGTCCGACGGTGTGACCGATGGCCGAGCCAACGGCAACGCCGCCAGCGGTTGCAGCCATTTGCTGGAACATCGAGGGCTGCTGTGGTGCTGGCATGCCAACGGCGCTTGGTGGTGCGGCCATCGGTGCTGGTGCTGGTGGTGGTGCAGCACGTGCTGGCACTGGAGCCGGCGCTGGGGCAGCGGCGCGAGCTGGCGCCGGTACTGTGCTGCAATAGAAAATGTAGAAAACAAAAACAAATTAATAAATTAAATTCAATAATAATCCAATAATTCATGCAATGTTTTTTGTCACGCGTTTGAACTTTGCTCGTTGCACAGTTTTCGTCTCGATTTCCGTGTTTATCTGTTATTTTACGGTTACGTAACGACTTGCGGCACGGAAACTTCCAGAACTTACTCTACATTTCATTCACCCGCAGTTCAATTAACGAACGCAGAACAATGCATCGCACATCGTTGCAACTGCGTTGCAACAAAGAACACAACAAAACAAAACGTTTCATGTGTTCTTTTTGCGTCTTCCAATGTGGTGGCTTTTGTCCAATTAGATTTTCTTACGTTTTCTACAGGTGCACTGCGGAACGCAACTTACCGTCTGGCTGATGGTGGGGGGCTAGCTGAACGTCCACGGCGTACCATTTTGTTATTTCTTTTTATTTGACTTTTTTATTTGAAATTTGACACGAACGAGTTATTTAGTTATATACGAGAATTTAACTGTGTGGCTTCGAGTGCTTTACTTGGTTTTATAAACTTTTTTGCGGAACTAGGGTTGCTTGAAATAATAAATCGATGTCGGGTGCTATCGATGTTTGCAGTGTGGGTAAGTTTTAAAATGTGAAACATACAGTGTTGCCATATCAATGCAAATATATCGATTCACTTGTGTTCGTTATAACGGTTAATGGCGGCGAATTTTGAGCGAATTTATATTCGCGCATTCGTATGTATTAGATGTACATAAAAAGTAGGGTTGAAAATGCGATTAATGCTAATTTTGTCGTTTATTGTTTATACGCTGAACACAATATCAGCCGAAGACTTACTTGAGCTGAGCTGCCTCACGGATGAACAATGCAAGCAGTTCGATGGCGGCAAATGCGTCGAAGCTCACTGCATTTGCACGGCACGTGGCGACAGTAGCGAGGAGCGCGTGGCTTGTCAGCCCAAAGATGAAAAGAGGAACAATATCGTTGGCGGCCCGTGTCCCTGCACACTGCCACATGCTGAATGCGACGTGCAGACACAGCAATGCTACTGTGCCGCCGAGTATCTGCCCAGCGAAGATAGACGTCGGTGCTTGCCGCTGAAGGTGCCGCTGGATGGCAGCTGTGAGATGGCACGTCAATGCCAATCGATGGACACATTTGCCGACTGCAAGACGAACCGTTGCATATGCCAGGAGAACTTCGCACTCTACGAGGGCAACTGCCTGGCATTATTGGGCGCGTATTTTGAATTCCATATATAATTATCCACATTCTGACCATTTATCCTTGCAGATCTGAGCTGCAGCAACACTGCAACATGCGAAGAAGTTGGCGCATCGATCTGCCTGCCCCAGACCGCCAAGTGTGCCTGTCCCAAAGATCTAGTGGCCAATCAGAACAGCAGCGCCTGCATTCCAGGCCTCGACTATGCCGCCAACTGCACAAATTCCGCTGAATGCCAACTGCAGCTCGGCCCCGGCAGCATCTGCGACAGCAACAATCGCTGCAGCTGCAGCCCTAAGCACTATGCCAAACAAGACAAGACGCTGAATAGCACAGTCTGCGAGCGGCGTGTGCCCTACGGCGCCTATTGCCGCCGCACCGCCGACTGCCAGCAGATGAACGATGGCGAGGACAAGGTCCTGAATGCCCGGATGGAGTGCAAGTGGGGCGAATGCCAGTGTCGCGCTGAATTTCAAGTGGTGAACAACGAGCATTGCGTCATAAAAGACGCGGCTACGGCCACCCAATTATCTCTCTTCTTGCCAATATTCTCAATATTTGGACACTTTATTCATTGATTTAGAAAAAAATGCAGCAAAAGCTGGTCTAAACATTCAAAATACAAATACACATGCACTCAATATGAATTAAATTGAATAATTATTATTGTTAATTTTCAGAGGCCAATGCGAGCGGGCGTGCGGCGTGGCGTTGCATTGCCTGGCGTTGCGATCTCCTGCTTGCCAGCCAGCTGCTCCTCACGCTGGGCGGCCAGCTGTTTGCGCTCCTCCATCTCGTGCTGGGCCTGCAACATTTGCTCCTCCATCTCCTTGAGATGCTCGGCGGCCAATTTCTTTTTGTCGCGTCCGCTGCGTCCTGTCTCTTTTACCGAAAAGAACATCGGACCGAGCTCCGCCAGCCAGTAGCCATCGACAGCGGTGGCACACTGCATATACTCCTTGGCGGTCATGATCAGCTCATGGTAGACGACATAGTCGGGCGTGGTGCCCAGCCCGTAGAGCGCCGATGTGGGATGCAAATGGCAGGGCATGCCCGTGCGCAGATTCACATACTCGCCAATGCCTTTGAGGCGTGCCGCCTGATAGAAGTAGGCGGAGCAGATGCACTTGCGCACAATGTCCCAATCGGTGCCGCACGACTTGACGTTCATCTTTTGTTGTGTCATAATATCCTTCAACTGCTGTCGCACCTCACGCACCTTGCGCATGGCCTTAATGTGTATGAAGTGCTCATTGCACCACGTGGAGCTATAACTGCACGGGGCAGAGTGAACGAGAGAGAGAGAGAGAGAGAGAGTGAGCGAGAGCATAGATGCCTCATTTGTTCTCCTCCTTACCTGTTCTGCTTCCACTGCAGATAGACATTGAGGTAGGTCAAGTGATCCGATTCCGGCACCTGGAATTTCTCACGCACGCCATCCGCCTCCTCCTCCCGTCCCTTGGGGCGATAGAATATGGATGGCACAGATAGCATGGATACTAAAACAAGAGCGGGGAAGAGAAGAAGAGAGACTCGAGTCAGTTTTTCACAAGATTGCCACATCCCTCTCGGACATCTCACCTATGATTAGCACTTCGGCGCTGCACTCCATTTGGCAGGCCACGATCAGCATCTGGCACTGTGGCGGATCCAGTGGGAACTCGGCCATTTGTCGGCCCAACGTGGTCAAAGCCCCTGTGTGATCCAGTGCGCCCAATATCCACAGCTGGTAAAGGGAGTTCAAGATGTTGTCCTGTGGCGGAGGGTCCATGAAATGGAACTGCAACAGATCGACCACGCCCAGGGATTTCAGCAGCAGCACCGTATTGGCCAGATTGGTGCGCTGGATTTCGGGCACGGTCAGCGCCAGCAGTTCGTCCTTGTACTGGCGCTGTGTGTAGAGCCGAAAGGCCTGGCCAGGACCTGTGCGGCCGGCACGACCCGAACGCTGATTGGCATTCGCCTGCGAAATGGGATAGATTTGCAGGGCGTCCATGCCAATGCGCGGATTGTACACCTTCAGCTTGCAGTAACCGGAGTCAATCACGTAGATGATGCCGTCCACCGTGAGCGATGTCTCCGCTATATTGGTGGCCACAACGCATTTGCGTACGCCATCGGCGGACTTTTGAAAGATCTTCGCCTGCAGATCGGACGGCAGCTGCGAGTAGATGGGCAAGATGCTCAGCTCGGGTGCATTCTCGATTTCGCTCAGACGCTCCTCCAGCACCTCGCACGTGACCTCGATGTCCTCCTGGCCGGGCATAAAGATCAGCATATCGCCCTCGTTCGGCGTCAGGTGCACCTGCAGCGCCTGCTTCACAGCCGACTCCACATAATCCTCGCACGCATTCTTGCTGAACATCACATCCACCGGAAATGTCCGGCCGGGTATGGTGAATGTCGGCACATTGCCAAAGAACGTGGCAAACTTGGTCGAGTCCATGGTGGCGGATGTGACAATCAGCTTCAGGTCATGACGCCGTGCCACAATCTGCAATTGAAACGAATCCAATTAAAATATGGACATATATGGGAACAATTAAGAAAACTCTAGTCGGGGTGTCCGGCTAGGAGATACTCTAGACTCGCCGAAATTTTGTGAAATTTGGAACCGATAAATATAAATAAAGTTTTTAAACAGTTGCAAATCTCTAGATCTTATAAGTTTTTCGGCTGAGGAGAAAATTTACTCAGCTTTTTGTTCTGATAAAGAATTTATATACTTTATCTCCATAAAGACTCCTCTGCCACACCCCCTTCTGACTGTTACATGCATTTTCAGAAAACCATTATACCCTAATTTCCCATTTTAAATGGATTCACGGTATGAAAAACAATCTGAAATATATGTATATGTATTTTGTCATAGATGCAAGTTTCCGACTAGGCGATACCCTGTAGCTTTAAGTAAAAAATCTAGCTTTTTATATCTTGCAATTGAAATATATTTAATCGCATACACAGTAAATGTCAAATCAAATACATTGAACAAATCTGCCGATTTCTGGGCCATTTCACTTGCTGCTACTCGATGCTGTGGCCTTGGAGTGACTGCAGCCCAACCACCCACCGAAATACGTGCAAGCATGACCCAAATCCAGAGCACCGGCCCTGAGCTGAGCCAAGCCAAGCAGTACATCAAGTCAAAGTCATCCAAATTCATGTGGCAGCGCAGCAGCAGCAGCAACAGCAAATATCCTGCGTCCAACTGCCCACACGCAAACTGTGTTGAGTTGCGACTGACGACAAAGCGAACGAGGAAACTCAACACACGAGAGATAGGGAGAGCGAGAGCAAGTGAGTGTGCGAGCGTAAATAGCTTGCTCTCTGTGTTTCGACTCAAGCGATTTAACGATTTCACGAACCGACGACGACAACAAGTCAACGATTGCCCATTGGGTTGGGTGGTGTGGGCTGGGTTGTGGTGGGTTTTGTCAAGTCGCAGCATGGTGGGAGTGGGGAGGCCAACGTGCTGTGTCGCACGTAGGCAGCTGAGGATGTATAGTAGATCCTGTGTGCTGTCGTTGAATGTGTATGTGTATGTGTGTGTGTGTGCGTGTGTGCGTGTGTGTGTTTAGTGCCTCCGATTGCATGCTTGCCTGGGCCATAGCACAGACAAAAAGCTCAAATTGCTGTTAAACTAATTCCGTTGCAGCACCTGCTGCAGCAGCAACAACAACAACAGCCGCGACGAGCTTCGCGTCACGGGCAACTTAACAAGCAAATTGCGCATTGGCTTGCAATGTGGTTAGAAAGAGGTGGGCCAAGCCCACAGCCACACACATCCATACACACATGCACACACACGCGCACGGTGAATATGATGTGGCTTATCGATATACATATGTATGCACAGATGTACCTACACAATGTACACATATCGCTTACATATTGAGAGTGAGTGTTTTTTATGACAGCTCAGTAACGCCAACGCATTGATTCAAATGTTTATCTCCGAAGCCGAGCGTTAAATAATGCTGAATAATATCCCCTCCAC
Source organism: Drosophila mayaguana (assembly GCA_037075325.1). Taxonomy (NCBI): domain Eukaryota; kingdom Metazoa; phylum Arthropoda; class Insecta; order Diptera; family Drosophilidae; genus Drosophila; species Drosophila mayaguana. Next base: position 1,891,416 of record JBAMCG010000120.1, on the reverse strand, counting down.
TACGGCAATTACGATAGAGCATTTCGATATTATGACAGTTAAGTGTGGGTACATACACACACGCACACGTAGTTGTGTCTATGTGTCTGTGTATAAAGCTCATTTAAGATAAGGCGGCAGGCGAAGCGAAATCGGAATTTTCTGATATAGGCGAAATGCAAATCCCGTTATATGAAAGCTATAATAACTGAATCTGTAAAGCTTTTGGTGCTGTGCAGACTAGATTAAATATTCAAAAATATGTTTTAGTTAATAATCAAAAATTCGAAAATATTGATTTTACTTATACTTTCTCAAGAATATTGAACATGATTTATGCAATAGATATGACCTAAGATCAGGCTGATTGGGAGTTTCTCTTTTGGAAACGCCCCAAGTTCTCCGATATTAGATAATTGCTTCACTCGTAAAGCTTACAAAGTCAAATCGACTGATGTTTGTGATTAATAACAACTTTTTTATGAGTTTTTCTCTGCTTGAGATTTTTATTCATGTTGAAAATATATCTTTGGCACTAAAAATAATTGTGTAATTGTAAGTCCTCAACTAGTATGTATAAATATTAACTGAAATATTTAAGAAAAAATATATTTAAATAATGATCAATTAGATGACAATCAAGAAAATTACAAATTTTCCAATACCAATTTTTTTTTAATTCTTTATGCATTGGAATAAACTTGTATTTATTTGTCAATATTACATTTTTTTCTCTGTTTAGCTTTCAGTTTTAGCTGAAAATGTTAATCACTGAGTATAGTATTTCAGCCAATAGTATGTATCCATAAGAACCCATACAGTACAATATATCTATCACTGAAAGTCAATTTCTAATCCAATATCGGAAACATATTTCTTTATATCTAATGAAACCTGTTCATACATATTGCCAATGTTTTGTAATTAAACTCTTCGATTGCAATACCAGGAACTACAGTAAAGTCCATGACTGTACTGTACTATAGACACATGATATGAAAAGGCTTTATCACTGAACATTCTGGAAGAGCTTGAAAATAAAATAACAGAGCAAGAGTCCTATTTCAAAATCCACGTTAAAATTAGCTAATCATATGACATATGTGCAAAAATAAAAACCTATTTGGTAATTACTAGAAGGGCAAATAAATGTTATCTGCAATCAACTGATTATCGCAGATTCTTAAAGTGATTAAAGAAGAGCAAACAATTGCTGATGATGGCGGGTTTCCGAAATGATTCAAAAATGAATCAATTGCTGATTATTGCGGATTTTTAAAATAGTGCAAAGATGAATCAGTTGCGGATTGTTAAAATGATTCAAAGATCTTCAGATAGAAGTGTACTTCTATACATATAAAATAATGATAATAGCTCGATTCACCAGTCTATTTAAAAATGCTTCAGATATCAGTGCGATTATATGGAATAATATGAATAATAAATCTAGTTAAGATTATATAGATCCAGAAGAATTATAACATAAATATTAAAATTAGCTTTACATAAAAGTTCTCCAGATTAAATGTAGAATATGATTGTTAAGAACAATTATATTAAAGGTTCTTCAGACTACATAGCATATGTAAAATAATAAGCTTAATGAATCTACTTATGGTTCTTAAGAGATCAGTGGGCTTATATCAAGGAATAATATGATTTGTATCTACTTAAGGGCTCTTCAGATTATAATGCGTAATAAAAGTAATATAATTAGTAAACCTACTTGAAAGTGCCACAGATAAGATAGAATAAATAAATATTAATATATAAATAAATATATATATGTATGTATATGTACATATATATGATTAGTGAATTCATTCAAAAGTTTTTCATATATCAGTGAGATCATATGGAATAATAATAATAATAATAATATGATAAGTGAATCTACTTAGATATGCCCCAATTGATTTCCAAGAACAGAATATTTCACATACATACATATATACATATTTTGCTATCATACTACAAATATTTACTGATACTGACAAACTCCCTTTTTAAATAGAAACTTGGACTACAATCCAAATCAGTTTAATTAGCATAGAATGAAATTTCCAATTCGATAAGGCAAAGCAAAGCGAACACAATGAATATAATATGGATGAACAAAATTTAGAACGCGGCAAGGTCGTCTATTGGCCCTACTTATAGCACTAAAATTTGATGAACTTTGAGCGATATTGATATTGTGAGATAACTGTTGTTCTGTTCAATATGCGACATTTCATCAGCTGGATTAACTGCATGTGTGACTAAGGCAAATCACGAGCTACACACATACACACACACATGGAGAGATAGACACACATGTGTGTTTATATACAGCTGATACTGTAGTCTTATTTGATTAGAGTTTTTCTTATAAGCAATGGCATTTAGTGCTTGTCTTTAGGAATGTATATCAATGTGTTTGGTACTACGAGTTCCATTTATTATTATTATTTTCGTTATTATTATTTCGTTTTATTCTTAGTATGGAATGCAGTATATCAATCTTGATAGCGATAAGACTTTTTTTTTGCCAGTATGCCACTTGAGTTAGGTTGCGACTTTTTCACTTGAAACATTTACATACAGAAAGAAAGACAGAGGGAGAGAGAGAGAGAGGGAGAGAGAGAGAGAGAGGGAGAGAGGGGGAACGAGGGAGATAGAGAGAGGGAGAGAGAGAGAGAAAGTTAGTATGTTTCACTGCATATCCATCATATAGTGCTGGCTAGCAATAAATTAACGCTGTTCATAGGGAAACAGGAAATGCGCATGTTTGTTGAAATACTCAATAAACTGATAAAGCTCGCCTCGCAGCTCATCAATCAAAGCTGTATTCTATAAAAATCAAATCAAAATAAATAAATAAATTTATATGTACACGATATATAGGAAATGCAATTGCAAAAATACAAAAATCTCATTAAAAGAGAAAAAAAGAAAAAGCAGAATGCAAAAAAAAAAAAAAACCAAAAAAAAAAAAAAACTAAACAAAACAAAACATTTTCGTCGTCATTTGTGGAATTCGATGGGCACAGAGCCAATAAAGATTCTTAGATGAGAATCGGGCCGGACCGCGATACATATATAAAGCTATGCAAAAAATTATATCTTCAAAGACAAAAAAATTACTAAAACGTAAAATATATTTACATTCTGATTGAAGGGCATTTTTTGGAATTCTATAGATAGTATATACTAATATAGACAAAAGACTTGACATATTTATGGCCATATGCATATATTTTATAATAACTAGCTATAAAATTGGTCTAGTAACGCTTATCTATATATATTACACTCGGAAAATATGATGTACATACATATGTGTATATAGTAAGTATAAGCGTATATATATTTATTATTGTAATGGGGCATTGACGTTCTCCGTAATGCCCATGAGCTGTCCAAATTTGTTTGTTCTTGATCTTGAGACTGTCCATTTTCACTGAGAGACGGACGGACTCGACTCACGCGACTCGCCAAGCAGTATGCATTGCTTGGCATATCTCTAATTAAATAATATCTGTATAATTATATATCTCTCTACATATATAAATCTATACATATATTACAATCGGAGAGGTTGTCCCAGAATGAGGGCAATTAAAAATACAATTTATGCCTATGCAAATTTATATGCAGATAAATACAAAATGATGTACTTAAATGTTTAATATATGGGTTATACAAATGGGTGTATGATAAGCATGAGAGATTATGTATTCGTAGCTCGACTATGTAGTCTATAAAATGCCAAACAAACGCAAACAATAAGACAACGTCAATGTCTGTTCAGGCAATGCCATTTACAAAAAAACAAAAAAAATAAATAAAATAAAAAAAAAGTATCAATCAATCAAGAAAAAATATATGTACATATATAAAGGGAGCTTAACTAACTTATATAGTTTCAAGTAGGGGCAGTCCCTCATTTTGTAGCCAGCCCCCAGATAAAAGTTTACCTACGACAACCTTGCTATGAAATGAATTCCTTTTCATTAATATTTTCATTTTATATTTATATTATATTTTTCTTTTTCTTTTCCATTTTAATTCGAGCTTAATTTATATTTTTGTTTCATTTTGTTTGCCTGGCGCCTGGCGAACAAATCTATGAGATATGTCTGGCCATATAATTGATGTTTACATGCAATTTTCAGTGCATTTGCATTGCAAAACGTCAGCTGGGGCGAGCGAGTGGGAAAAGCTTTAGCGCGAGTCTGATGAACTGAACTCAGTGGGCAGTCTTTGGGCGGGCGGGCGCTGTTGGATTGAGTGCGACAGCACGAAAGCAATTTTACAATTTCTCAGTGGCAGGCTCAAAACTTGCGGCGACAAAGCGGCACGAGTTGACAGAGCACATCAGCTAGAGAGAGCAGTGAGAGGCAGAGAGAGCAGTGAGTGAGTGATGAGTGGTGAATGACGAATTTGCGAATGGTGAGTAACGAATGGTGAGTTTTGTGCACTGCTTTTTGGAGGTGTGGCAATGTCTACACGCAAACAGCAATTCGATTTTGCCAAAACTACCTACGAGATGTAAACAAAGCACACAAACACACAGACATACATTCAATTCAACACACACCCACACGCCCCCACATAATAAATAAATATTTTGCACGAGCAAAAACACGAGCCAACAACAATACGAAAAAGAATCAAGCAATGCTAAATATTTATGAACGTATTTCAAAACAAAAACAATAAACGCAATCAATGCTCGAAGATTTTTGCATATTTTGTTTTTATCCGCACATTTGCAAGGCAGAGCAAGCGGACTAAAGCAAAAACAATGAAGCCGCAAAACGAGTTATGAACAGCAGATGCCGATGCCGATGCTAATGCCGATACCGATGCCGATGCTGATGCTGATGCCGAAGGTGAATAACACCATAGCAGCGCCCGAATGCGAGAGAGTGCTAGAAGGAGAACGAAAATGCGCGAGAGAGTTAAGACGAAAGTCAGAGTGGGACACAAGCTGTGGGCAGAAGGAAGCTTGAAACTTGAAATTACCCATCTGCTCGCTAAGCAATTTTTTTTTTTAATTCAATTTAATTTATTTGCAGGGCTTGTCCAACAGAACGAATAACAATAAGCAAAGCTGAAACAGCTGTTGCAGGTCCTTTTCTTCCGCCATGTGCAAACTGCACGCTTACATACATACATATGTATCAGCATGTGTGTATGTACACACACTCATATACATTTTCATACACACCTCTTGAGGCAACAGGAAGAATTCGATGAAACGGCGACGGCTGTGAAAACACAAGAATATACATATGTATGTACGTATACTTTTTGTTCTTACATACTTAATAAACACATATAAAAGTATTTATTTTCTGCGTTCAGCTTTCGGTTGTTGTTACTGTTGTTGTTGTTGTATTCGCTGTTTTGTCTCACAATGTTGCGCGCGTTTTATGATTATCTAAAAATAGCTATTATAAGCAAAGCACATGACAAGCGCTGCCGACGCCAACGCTGACGATGGCAGCGACGCAATCGTTGATGTTGCCGCAAACGTCAAACGTATGCGTTGCGGTTTTGGATTACAAATTAATATTTGCACAAGCAAAGAAAAAAACAGCCACAGGTGGCTGGCAAAAGCGAGCTTAGAAAAACTTCGTTGAAAGCATGGCTTCAACCGTTGTTTACTTCCCTTTTGATATACAATTTCCTTCGCAGAAATATATGCTACAGAAAGCTTGAACTCGAGCTAGAGCTTTTCAGAAGCGTTTGTGACCATTCAAATTTAATTGTGCCTATCTTCAAGCTGTCAAAAGCTTAACCAAGGACCGCAAATAATGAAGTTTATCAGATTCCAAGCATGCCAATCTGATTCCAACAAGACCTCACTCGGGATTTCTCAATTTCATTGTTGTAAAACAGTTTTGACTAGCCACACAATTGAAAGTGTGTGTGCGTGTGTGCATGCGTGCGCTCTTTCATTCTCTTCTAGTTACTTTTACTACTATACTCCTACATGTCTGCTATTTACTTAAACCTGGTTAAGCCGGACCAATGCATACAAACGAAAGCAAAGAAACGAAAGAAAACAAAACGGAAATAGCTTTGAGTATGTCTGACATGAGACCAAAGTCCGGCTATGGCCAGATATCGACGGCATTTGCCAGCAAAAAGCACGCTGCGAAGCCTTTAAGTCAAAATGGCTTACAAATTATACAAAATATATAGACAAAACAAAGAACGCAAATAAAACACGTTTTTTGTGTGTTGCTGCGGTTCGCTTTAGATACACACGTAGATGGGCTAGATAAATAGCTTCAAATGAATGCTTAAGTATTTACATATATACATATGTACATACGCCTGAAGTAAAGGAAATAATAATATCATTCAGTTACCTCAATATTTTGAAAACATTTTTAAACGAATAATGTATATTTATTTATTTATTTAGACATCGATCATGAGTTTCTAGTCTATAAATTTTTCATTCAATATTTAGTACACAGTCGCACAACTATGTATTTTTATTACCTCATCTGTATGTGGTATATTAGCTTTACAGTTTTTCATAGAAGTTTATCAGTGAACGAAAAGTTGATGAAACAACAAAAAAAAATTAGTTTTTGAATGATATGCCCGCAGTGGAAAAGTTCAGAGCAAATAGCAATAAAAATGAAGCCGCACAGGCCTGGTAACTTCCGCTAGTCACATTTGTACATACATACATATGTACATATTTCATGCAGGCTCTGATCAGCCACTGGCCAATTTGAAAGCTGAACAACCAAATTAACCCATTGGTTTACAATAGACTGTAAAATGAAAGCACATACAGGTGGTTTAGCTCACATTTTGTTTTACTATTAAAAAACATACACATACATATACATAAATACACACACAGTCGTACGTTCTGACAAAGGGCAGCAAAAGAGAGAGAGAGAGAGAGAGACAGAGAGAGAGAGCGCGCGAGTGGGTGGTCAAGCCAGCAAAACTTTAACCGAGTGCATAAAACAGAGAATAAACACACACATACACACTAACCGATGCACACACTCATTACATTGTTCTACATGCATGTACATAAGTGAGCGTGTGCATAACAAAGATAAATAATGCACACTGGGCACAACGAATTCTGCATACGGTTTGTTAATATTCAAACGGCAATTCCAAGCTGGCATAGCTAATTAATGAGAGCTTTGCGATCAGTGATGACATTTTCAACAGAGATACGCGTGTTTTGACAGTTCCTTGAGTTGAACAACAATCTTTGCGATATATTTAAATTGCTAGAGTTAAATATACTGTGTAATAATATATAATTAACAATAAAAAATAAAAATAAATAAATATCTGCTAAATATCTTATATTATTAGGTATTAAAATATATTTTATAGAGCAATTAAACTTGATTTATTTCTGACAAACCACATTAAAATAATTATACATATTAATTTACTTTACATTCTGCAAGTGTATAAGCACATCAACTATCTGTTATACATACGTTTATATATTATCTTTATACATATTGTATGTATATTATTTGCTGTGATACATTTTAGATTTTCTACTTAAATTAATGTGTATATATATGCACATATATACATTAAGTAAACATTCATATATTAGTTGGATTAATGAATTAAGTTTGCAATGCAATATAATTAAATGTCATGACTAAAACGAATCGATTTATGAATCCAAACGATTAAGAATGTGTCAATAAAAATAGCCACCTATTGCTCAACGTATTCAATTGAAATAAAAATCAATTCCTAGAAATCCAACCAGATCTAAAGAGAGGTAAGCTCGTGAAAAAGGAATTGTATCAACAATTTTGGACATATAAATTACTAGTTCTTGTTCTTGAATGTGTTTATGTTTACTTCAAATGTAAATAGTCATATACATATGTATATATATACACACACACACGCACATATATATATATATATATATATATATATATATATATATATATATATATATATATATATATATATATATATATATATATATATATATATATATATTCTACACGGATGTATATATGTATATGCATACATATATATGTTGATTTTGGCTGTTACTTTTTGATCACTGACCTACGCGCACTCATTCACATAAAAACTACAATTATAATAAACACACAGAAAACCAGATGAAAGCAAGGTGAATATACAATACCCTTGCTGACTTATAAAATAATAAAAATGGAATATCTTTGATATAGAAATCACTTAGTTATGATATTGACAATCAGAATTTATATTATATATATTAGAATATAAAATACGCAAGTATCTTTATGTTAATATATACCATTGACATGATAAAACAATCATAAATATATATAAGCAATAATTTTTCATGTATAACCTTAAGCCTTAAGCAATGTAGATCAAGTGTTATACAAATCAAATTGCAGGGTATAACAGGTGCAGCACATTTCTTAATTAGGCAAACAATTGCAAAGTGCTAGGTGGGGCAAATGCAGCCGTAGCAGTAGAGAGGGGCAAGGGTAGAGGCAGAGGAAGCGACGGCGGTAGAGGCAGAGGCAGCAGCATGTGGAGCGGTTTCATACTGTGGCTGTGGCGGCGGCGACGGCGAAGAGAAATGTAGAAATGCTTCAGACCGATACTGAAACCAAGCAGCAGCTAATTAAACGCAGTTGAGCTGAGCGACGCAGCAGTCAATTGGCAGCGAAAATGCGACACGGCATAATCATGAGACCCCGCCACCCAGCCCCTTCTCTTTGCACGCTCCTCGCCCACTTCCGTGCCCCTGTGTCCCAATGCCGACAAGGTTAAACTATAAATAGATATGGAGAATAACAAGCAGCAGCAATAACAGCAACAAAAACAACAACAACTTGTAGAGCTGCGCGTATTTATATCAAAAGCACCAACAACAACAACGACAACGTCGACGTCGACGTCGACTGCGAAATACTCGAATAAATAAATGAAAACCTGAAACAATTTGTAGAGAGACGAAACCTTTAAGCGACGCTACAGCGCAGCTAAATACCCTGTAATTGAAATTTGTTTGTTTGATTGTTGATTGATTTTTAAATTACTGTTTTTAGTTGTTTATATTATTTATATAGTTTTATATTGTACATTTCTATTTAAATTTAGTACAAAAATGTATTATTTTTGCATACTATAATAATGAAATCAAATATTATTATTATATGTACAATTTGCTTGGAAATTTCAAGTTCTTTGTCCAAACTTCCCCACTCAAGCTAACTTCAATAGGGCTACAAATATTCTCGGCCTTTACCTATTTTGATAATATCTTCTTAATTCAATATAGTATATGGCCAAACAGTGCGACGTAGCGGAATGACCTTGGTGAGAGTAAACGAAATGAAAAGCTTGAAAATGAAACAAACCAAAAAAATATGTATATATATGTGTATATACATATATACATATATAAAATAAAATAAATGTAAAAATATGAAATTATCAACGTCAGCAGCGACGTCGCAGTCGCAGTCGCAGTCGCCGCCGCTGTTGCCGTTGCTTGTCCCAGTTTTAAGCTTTGGCAACTTAATAGGTCAAATTAATTGTCGTTTGCGATGTCCCAAACGTAACTCATTTCAGAGGCTCACACTCACATACCCACAAACACACACACCGACAGACGAACGCATTGGTGCAAGCCAAAGCTGCGACGTCCCAGCGAAAAGCTTTCGCAAGCCTTTGAATTGATTGCAAAGCCAGAAAAGCCGAAACGATTGTCCAGTGTTGGCTAACACACTGAAAACATACACGCACAATGAACGAGAGACATCGTCGACCAAGCTTTTGGGGCGACAATATCGATCTGCGTGTCTGAATGCAGCTCACTAATCGTTGTATGGCCTCCTCCGATAATGTGATTATAGGGTTGCCAATGCCAATGCCCAAGCCCATCCAGCTCGGACTCTTAATACACAGAAACAGACAGAGAAAGAGAGAGAAAGACACACATATGTACCAATTGATATGTATGACAGAATATTCAAGAGTAATACATTGCGAGCGCCCAGTTCTGCCCCACCCCCTAATGCTAGAAAATGGGGGCAATACAATTTCATATTCTGATTGCAACCGTAAGCCACAAATTGTCAACAGCTTTCGGGGTGCAAATGCACCCAGAGAAACAAATTAAATAAAAATCAAATAGATAAATGTATACAAGAAAATTTTGCAAGTATTTTCTTTCCGTTTTCGCTCAGTTTTCTTGCACTCGAGTGCATATACATATGTTATGTATGTATGTATAATTTGATTTATATCTGCACATTTTAGCAGATGATATATATGTAAGTAATATATTTATTGGATTCCCTAAGAAACTTGTTATTCTAACACTAATTTGTAAAGCAAGGAACGTTTCTAGAAACGACTTGAGCTCATGAGAATTGCATAGAAGGCATATGCATACCTTTCCAACAATTTGCAGCGGAAAGTAAACAGGTATGTGTGTGGTTACACATATCAAATATCATAAACATATCGATTGGCGCCTCTGGTAAAAATGTCGTAAAATAAATATCAACTCCAAAATATCTGAATGCCAGATGTAGACAAATGAAAAGCCACTATGACACAGTGGCCGAAATTGCTGAAAATTGATCAACTGAAAGATTTTCACTCTTGGGAGTAAAAGCTCCCATCTTAAATGCCTGAAATAAACATACAAACCTACATATGTACATATGTACATATTTATGTATTGCAACATTCATGTTTTCCTAGTCATATTATTATTATTATTATTGCAATCAATCATAAACAAATAATCAACAATTGCCAATACAATACAAGTGATCATATTTCTTATAATAAACTAAATCAATCATTTGCTCACATATTTTTCGGGCCGCCTGCCATGTGACGTGAGTGTATATACACATACAAATACACACATACACACACATCAGCACATAGAATACTTGCTACATTTTAAGCATTTTGCTGTGCCGAGCGTGTCGGGGCGCAAAGGCAATGAAAATAACAACAAAAACTACGCCGTTAACAAAAAATTTCAACAATATACATTTTCTTATAAGAATAAGAAGGTCAGACAGTCAGTGATGTCGCTATTGGCGTCGCAGTCACGACTGGCGTTGTCAACGTCGGCAGCGGCAGCGGCAGCGATTACGGCTGCGATGCCTAGCATCAGGTAAGCGTTTTAGTAACTGCATATGCGACAAGCACATAATTAAATTGATATCCCAGCAATTAAAGCGATAATAAATAATAAACACAAAACAACTGTAACAACAAACAAATAAATGAAGAGTATAACAACATAAGGCGCAAAGCCTAACGGAACGTGCAACAAGCCCGGCGCCGTAACATGGCAGCTTCGTAACTCACCACACCAAAGAGAGTGAGAGCAAGAGCGAGAGAGAGAGAGAGGTGGAGCGGAAAGAAGTCACCACAAAGAGAGCGAACACCGCAGACGACGACGACGCAGCCGACGACTCTCTGCCTAGCTGACAAACCGAAACCGGCTTTGGTTATAAATAAACCTTCGCTATGCTGGTATTTGGCTTTCGAGTCTCTAGCGGTGCAGTAGCAGCAACAGCAAGCAGCAGCAGCAGCAGCAGCGAACAAAACAGAAAAGCAACAAACGGCGTTCAGGCGAAAAACACGAACTTACCGAAACGAAATCGCTGTGAAAAGAAAATACATAAAAGAGACCAACCAGACTAAGCAAGAAAAATTTACAGACACTCGGGCGCACAGGCACAGAGTTTTGTTTTTGAAAATTGTTGTTTTGTATGCTGATTGAAACACATGAATTTGTGCTTCTATTTGCGCTTTATCATTTTTATTTAAATACAAACAGCATTTCCATTAACTCTAGTGCAAAGCACTTGTGCTCTATTTATTTACGAAAAATTGTTTTATTATTATTTTTTTTGTGTTGCTTTGCGAAAAAAGACGAAAGAAAAGCAAAGGAAACTTGAATTGGAGCATCGGGCCAAAGGCAACGCATCGCAACGTAACGATAAGCGAGCGTATACAAAACAAACGAGAAACGCATTAGAAAGAAAAAGAAATAGAAAATAAGAAAAAAGAAAAATTAAAGAAAACAGGAGATTCGAGCTAAACGCGCGCGCACTGTTTGTAAGTGTGAATAAGTGAAAGTTACGCGCGCGTGTGCAACGACATCGGCCACGCCCACGCCCAAGCCACGGCACACCGCCTACAGACAATGAACCGATCAAACAGTTTTGTCAGCTCACTGAAATGGTGGCCACTGCAGGGCCACAACAATCAGGCAACGCCACCGAGCGCCGGAGCGGCATCGAATGGCAGCAGCAGCGCCGGCTATTCTCAATCGGCGCCCAGCTCTCCCACATCGAATTGGCCGCCGTCGCTGCTGCAGAACCATCACCATCACCACCACAAGCTGAGCGTCGGCGCCAATGTGAACGCAACATTTGGCAGCAGCGTCGCCGTACAAAAACTGCGCGAATCCAAATGGTTCAAGCCCGAAGAGCATCGGATTTTCTGCGCCGTAGTCGAATGCGGTTTCATTGTGGAGGTGCGCAGCAGTGCTGCTGCCAAAGCCGCTGCCGATGCAGCCGCTGCTGCCGCCGCTGCGGCCGCGGCCAGCGATGCCGATTCCCTGGACATCGATTGCCCGGTGCTCACACTGGCGCCGCCGTTGATTATACCACGTAACGGCAGCAGCAGCATAAGCTTTCTTGAAACACAGGATGAAAACGAGACGCCGGTAGCGTCATGGTACGGCATCGTACTGTGCAAGGTGGCCAAAGGTGAGTACACAAAATGCGAAAAAGCGATTGGGGTGGGAGAAAAAAGCTTTCCGCTACTCTAGCTGCTGTTGTGGGAAAAGCTCTTGTCAGTCTGTGCAAGTTATGCCGTCAAAAATTCTTACCAAAAAAAACTGAGCAAACTTTTTTTTTTTTTTAATTCTTATGGCCCATTTAAGTGGCTCTTCGTTCTGTTCTTGACCCAAAAAATAATAATAATAACAAAAGAAAGACACAAAACTGCTGTGATATCAGTTTTTCTTACTCCTGAGGATGATTAATCACATTGCAGACGTCAGAGCAATTAAACTAATCTCACAAGTTCGGCACATGCTGATATTTCAAAATGACATTTAATAAAATCAACAAATTTTACATACATACATAGCACATATGCTTACGTGTGTGTGTTGTATATATGGGCGCTTTTTATCTAATCGAAGACAACAACAACAATTGTCGAGAGCTGCCTACAAAAACAAAAAGCACTTCTCAGCGCTTTGAAGAGGCAGCAAAACAAAGCGCCAGCAGCGCAGCGGCGCAGCAACGAACTTTGCGACGCGTCGCGACTTCGTGTTTCGCACGCACGCATTCACACACTCGCACACACACGCACACGAATAGTAACATTACACGTACGCAGGCATACACTGTTTCGCTCTCACACTTACTGCAACTACATGACCATTCACAATGCTGCGCTGACAGCTGCCAGAACATTCCATTTGTATGCGTGCGCAGAGTGAACAAAAAATGTAAACACACGAATACTTGAAATATTGCTGACAATGTTGCGCCTTGTCATAGGCAGCGCCAAGAGCATCATGTGCTTTGAGTCACGCATGCTGCTGTTTTTTTTTTTTTTTTTTTTTTTTTTTTTTTTTTTTTTTTTTTTTTTTTTTTTGTATTGCTGCTCTGCCGACAGCACGTTCACCAGCCTTTGGGACTCAGTCACAGTCTTGTGATGTGTGGTGAACTTTTCTCTTCGACTCGAAAGCTTACTTTACTAGTAACATTCACCACTACGAACGCGACTGTTGCATCTCGTGCTACGAACAATTCTCCAATAGTATAGCGGTGGGTGTTTGCAAATGCATATACTTATATGTATATGTATATTTACTTATGTGTATGTGCATGAGTGCGTACGCGCGTTTGCTACGATAGTAAAGCATCTGATTCTAATTGCATGCCGTGTGGTGATTATCCTGTACATTGACATGGCAAAATAAGCTGGAATTAGCATGCATAAGTGTACGTATGTATGTATGTACAAAAGTGCGAATATACATATATGTTTGTATGTATAGTATATAGTATGCACAGACTGTGGTATAAGATTAGTTCTATACGAATCTCTCTTTTTATGGGCAAACTTAATGCACATATGTATGTACATGTGTACAATGATATTCTGATAAGAAATGCTGCAAGAGTAATTAATAAACGTTTATGTAATTGCTGCATACGCGACGTTATACATATGTAAATAGCGCTTATCTGTGTTTCGCCTGAATGAGGCTAATCGCTGTCCATACATGTGTACATCTATATGTACATATGTATGTACGTATACAAAGCGCCCCAACAGGTGCCGCTTTGTAATACGTTCAATGAACCATATGAAAGTAAAATTAATATTTATGAGCAATCTGTAGATGAGCTCACTTCAAAGTGCACTCCCCCTTCCTCTTTCGACTGAGCTAAACGCACATAAACACATATTTCCCACGACCTGCGATTACAGTTTACAGTTATTTAATGATGAAATCTATGTTGGTGTGCATGTATGAATGAATATGACTGCCTAGGCGATTACATACATATTTAGCTGACATAAGACATGAACAGCTTAAATAATAATCAAGCCAAGCAACCCACAGGCCTCTTCGACGAGTCGCCCACACATTGGGGCAAACAATTTAAAAATGAGCGAAAACTGGCTGCGCATGGCAAATGCTTTGAAGCAAAAACAAAAAAGGAGCACAAAAGTGTGAAATATTAGCGATGCTAATTATAGATGATTAAAGCCCATGTCATTCATAGAAAGCATACAAATAAAACAAAAACAACAAAACAATTACGCAACCAAACCAAAAACAATGCTCTTGTTGGTAATGTGTTATAGCCATCTAGTTTATGATTTAACACGGGGCCTACTAAAAAGTAAAAACAATATTAATTTGATGAATAGTTGGCTGCGCTTAAATTCAGCTCGTTACTTAACAGTAATTTAAGTCTTTTAAGCAGCATTTCAAGTGAATTGAAGATTATTATTAAGATGGATTTTAAAAGATTAATTTTTTAAAATATTTTTTTCTTATTTAATATTATTTTTATTTTGCTTGCACAAATTTGTGAAATTTCAAATTACATTTCGTGAGGCTGTGCAATGCTTTTCTATCGACATCGTTAGGATAATCGATTGCAGCCTGCAACTGTAGTGTTGTATAACAAATCAAATTGAATAGAACTAGCAGATGGGCAACACTGCGACAATTTAAATTTGAATTTAAACGAATCAATTGACAGCGAAAGCAGATTGCACCTGTTTGTTTGTATGTTTGTTTGCCTGTGTGTCAGCGAATTGAGATTGTCATTTTGAATTGTTTAAATTGATGGCAATATATTGATAATATTAATGTGTCTGTGTGTGTTTGTGTTTTACAGACAATAAACCAAAACCGGAAACTATTGAGATCTATTCTGTAAAGATACGCGAAAACGGAACCTACAAGCTAATCAAAATGTCATTGGCCGACATTTGGAGCCACGGCTGGGAGTTGCGGATCAATAATTTCGCTGACAAGGAGAAAACGCCGCACAACGAAAAGGACATACGCAATCAGGTAAATATAAAATATATACTTTTCGATTCGATTTCAATTGTTTGATTGCATTTATTTGCTGTCTTCCTACAGGTGTCGTTGGCACGCAAGGCCAAGCAGAGTCTGTGGAATAATAATAAGCATTTTGTGTACTGGTGCCGTTATGGCAGTCGCCAGCAGGATGTGCGCAAGCGACAGGTAACGACGAGTGCAAATCACGTGCTGCTGCATTTGATCAACTGATAAGCGACGCACCTATATACTCTAGCCGTATATAGGTAGATTCATATTCTGTATATTCCAAATGCCCGCCACACACACACACATAGACAACTAACATACACATGAACACATTGTTATAGGTGCAACAGCAAAGCACACACACACACACGCACAACTGTTAACTTGGCCAACTTAAACAAAAAAACAAAACGGACAAAAAACAAAATTGGTAATCGAAATATTCATATATACATATTGATGTATTGTATATGTATGTATGTACGTGCATTCGACTGATCTGAACAAAAGCAGAGCTATGCCAAGTTCTATATATGTATACATATATGTATATATAGATGTATATATAAATATATGTATATAGATACGTTCAGTGATAAATCGTAACGATTTGATAAACATTCATTAGTTCATCAATTGTATTTTGTGTCAGGCTACACAGCAGCAGCAGCAGCAATAGGCGCAACCAATAATAATAATTCTAATATTTATAATAATAATGCAAATCGCCTGTGTTGTTTAATCGTGTTGCAAATCTTTACAAGTAATCAAATGTATCTTGCAGATGTCCGAGTGCGTGAAATGGGGCAACGTTGGCATGAATGCGGGCATGTTGCTGGTGCTCAATAATAGGCAAAAGTGCCACTCCCACTCAAAGTAACTAACACACGAAGCACACACACTCTTATAAAGCATATGAGCACACATATACATACATACATACATACAGACATGCATACATAGATTGCTTGAAATTCTTCTGGCATTGTCACAGAGCGAAACAAAAGAAAACCAAACAAAACCCAAAGCAAATTGTGATAAGATAAATCATATTTTAGCGCCAAACAAATGCAAATATATGTATATTTATTAACATATGTTTGTAAACGATATGCAGAAGAAACAACAACTAGAACACAGAGAACGGGTGAGCCAAAGCGAGTGTTAAAGAGCAGGCTCTGAATTTGTTACAATTAAATGACAGTATTAGAAAAAAATTTAAAACAAGTGGCTAATACAGAGTGCACACACACACACACACACACATACATATATAAATATTTATATATAATCACACACACATTTGCTGTTGCAACTTTGAGAAATGCAAAATACAAATTGTATTTGAAATTTGTATATTTGACAGAGAGAGAGACACACTGTGAAATTCGAAAAGACTTAACAATTTGTTGTTTTTTTTTTTATTATTATAATTATTGTCATTACTTTAATGATGTATTATAGCTATTATAATATAATTATTATAATATATATATTCTGTTGTCATAGAAATATTAATAATCGGGCAGACACTTTTTTGCTGTTTTCTACAAAAGAATTAAAGAAAACAAAGACAAAAAGCAAGCAAAAATAGCGTTTTTCAACACTTTTTTGCTACTGCATACTTTTGTGCTCGCGCTTAATTACTCTACATAAGCGCGCTAGACATATTCCCCACACACACACAAAGTCACCACACCTCAATTCATGCATTGCCTCCAACGTAACGTTTTGTTGGCAATTGATGACATTCACACTCACACATACATGCATACATATATTCATATGTTTAACTATATATTATGTATTTTTGTTTTTAGTCTCTTAAGCGATTTTTTAAATATTTATATATATTATATATATAGTATATATAACGATAATATACACATTTGACAATGTGAAATTTAAATATGAAATGTTTATAAAATGCTTTTATATTTGGATATTATTAAATGTTTACCAACAACTAATTTAAAAGAGACTTTCATTTGGATGATGTGAAAATGGGGGTTAGAAATACCCTAGAGAGGTCTATATAGTTTTTCATTTTCAGCAAAACTTTGATGACGACTTAATATTAAATATTAATATTAAAAAACCTAGTTGAAGTTCTTTAATTCCTCGCTTTGACTTTCTCATAAATTTCATGGCGCTCGGACAACAAATACGTGAAAGTTCCAACAGATCAAATAAATTTAACGGTTCTTGGGGAGAAGTGGAAACTGATATGCATCAAACTCACCTCACGCAGCAATCCGAAGAGCACATCCGTTGAGAGTGAGCGCTCGTGAGCCTCGTCCATAATGATAGCCGAATAGCTGTCCAGGTCCGGATCGCGCAGGCTCTCGCGCAACAAGATGCCATCGGTCATGTACTTGATAACGGTGCGCTCGGACGTGCAGTCCTCGAAGCGTATAGCATAGCCGACGTCCTCGCCTGCGAAGAAGATTCAGTTGTAGATCGATGCAGATTGAGTAGCTTGGCATTCGACTTACCCAGTTGAGTGTCCATCTCGTCAGAGACGCGCTTGGCCACCGACATGGCGGCAACACGACGCGGCTGGGTGCAGCCGATCATACCACGTTTGCTGTAGCCATCCTCATGCAGATACTGGGTGAGCTGTGTGGTCTTGCCGCTGCCTGTTTCACCCACAATGATGACCACCGAGTTCTCGCGTATGACATTGAGCAGCTCCTGGCGTGAGGCAAACACGGGCAGGAAGCGTCGCTGCTCGCCGATCGTCTTCTTGCGCGAGAAGTCGCTTTTGCCCTTGTTGTCCTGCATGTCGCGCATGTGATCGGCGAACTTCTGATCCTTGCGATAATCGGCCGTGTCGTTGTCCTTATCGAATTTAGCATCGTCCTCATCCTGCGGCCGCTGCACGCCCATAATGTTGCCCAGCTTGGTGCCGCCCAACTCCCAGTGTTTCTTCTGCGCCTTGCGGCGCTCCTTTTGCTCCCGATAGTTGCGCACCAGGAGGCTGCCTTTGCGTGCAAGCAGGGCCATGTCCGAGGTGGGATCCTTGACGGGCACCACCGGCTCTGGCTGCTTGGTGAACACGATGCGACCGTCCAGAAACGGTGGCACTATATGATGAACCAGCAAATGGACTCGCTCCAGCGCCTCCTCGTCGAAGTCATCGCTCACATTGATGGAGGTGACAACGCCGGAGGTTAACATGCGATTGCGCTCCCACAGCTCGTTGTCCCGATTGTTCTGCCGCTGCTGGGCGCTGATACGCTTCTTGCGCTTCTGCTCCAGCTGCTCCTCGCGACGGCGAAAATAATCGGCATTGCTACCACCAAACGGATTGTTCTCATCGTCGTAGCCCTCGTCTATGTTATACCATTCACGGTCCAGGCGCCGCTGCTCCTCTTCCCACATATCACGCAGCTCGGCATCTTCAGCCCAGGGCGTTGCGCCGCTTCGCTTGCGATCGTGCGCCCACTGATTGTAACGATGTGCGGGCGTGGCACGGGTCGTGTCATCGGCATACCGGCTGCGACTACTGCCTCGCTCGGACCAATCGCTGAAACTGGAGCTACTGCCGTAGCCGGAGCCAGCGCCGCGTGGTGTGGGGAAATCCCAATCGGATTTGCGTCCACCACTGGTCTCGCCATCATCGTCATCCCAGGAGCTGCCGGAAACACCACCACCAGGTGTACCCGGCTCTCTGGGTGTGTTCACGCTACGCACCGACGCCGAGCGATCTCGGTTGCGATCTCGATCTCTTCGTCTGCCATCTTTATAAAGCTCCTGGTCCTGTTCTCGCGCTCGCTTGCGCCTCTCATCGCCGCGACGCTGTCTGTCCCGCTCACGCTCTGTATCTCTATCTCTGTCTCTGTCTCTGTCTCTGTCTCTCACCCTATCGCGATCCCGTTTGCCATCTGAGTCGTCGCGCGTCGATTTACGAACGGCGCCTTTATGCCGATCCCGATCTCTCTGGATGTGCTCGCGCAGCCGCTCTCTGGCCTTCTCAGAGACGCCGCCCGTGTACGATGGCGTCTCGTCTTTGTGCTCGCGTAGCTGCCGGCTGAGCTTCTCGAAGCTCTTCGTGTCGGGTTTCTTGAAGGCAAATTCGCTGACGGGCGTCGTGACATTGGCTGTGCTAGAAGGAGTACCCCCATCATCGTACTCATTGTCCTGAAAGGAGATCAGGCGTGCTTTTTCAGCACGTCGCTTGGCCGCCAGCTTGTCTAGGCCCAGAACCGAGACTTTCGGCACCTTAAAGCTAGGGCTCTTATTGTCGCTGTCTTTGGGCTTTTTGAGCACCAGGCCGCCACGCTGCTCCTGGGCTGAAGTGCCCTCCAAGCGATGCACTCCTGCATCATCCTCGGACATGCTATTATTTCGCGTTTACTAACTTATCTTTTGTTTCCACAAAACGTACCGTGCGCGTTTCAGATTAGGGATGCAATACTATCGATATAATTATAGAAATACCGATAGTTATTCTCAAACAATTTGTTTATAAACTTTATTTATTATAAAAGTATCATCTTTTATAATAAATTTCTTATTGTTGTCAGTCTTTTCGGGTTTTATGCCATAGCCACTACAATATTAACAATTTTATTAACAAAAATAATAATGTTATAAATATCGAAAACATCTCAACTCTACTTTACAGCCCAGCTGAGCGTTGCAAATGTGTAACAGACTCTCTGGCAACTCCCGTCAATAGCGGCGAAAGTAAAACAACAGTTAATCTTAACGTAATGAATTTAATCGTTTATTAATTGCCGTTCTCTTTTTTTCATTCATTGCCCATCGAGTACCGTTTGGCTGATCCAATTCAGATATGGTGGATTTCCAGCCTGTATGGGCAGCGATATTACCTCCGCCACACTATATGGATGATTCTCGCGCACAAACTTGCTCAGCTCATCGATGCGGGCGGTGCGTGTCTTGATCATCATAAGATACTCATTATCCTCGTTCACCTTACCTTCCCACATATAGATGGATTCGATCTGTGGTATGATATTCACACAGGCCGCTAGCTTGCGTTCGATGATGCCGTGCGCCAGTTTCTTTGCAGATTCTTTGTCGGGTGTGGTCACAAAGGCAACGGAACTGCTGCCGGCTTCATAAACAGGATCTGATTCCATATTGCTTAGCTTATTATTGCTTATTTGTTTTTGGATGCCAATGGAGGAGCTATTACCGGATGTACTGCATGCGTTTGTTGCAAAGGCCGTGCGGCTTGTGACGGCGGCCGTAGCAGCAAAAAGTATAAAGTTTCGAGTGAGTAGCCAACGATAGGGCACCGACCTTGCCTTTCCCAGATATTGCATTAAATGCACTTTGCTCGGCCAATGAAACGCTGCGAAATAAAAGCAAAACAACGGTCGCCGCGATACTTAACAAAAAGCATCGAAATATCGAGTTTCTTTTCTCGTTAGCTATCGATATAGGTGTACTTATACGCGATATTTCCAAAGTTTAGATTTCTCATTTCAATTCTTGCTGTTTAGAACTTACTAAAAAAATTTATAATTTACTTTTTTTTTATTATTTTTATTTTATTTTGTTTTACATAGAACTTGTCTAAAATATCTACTTTCGCACGTATTTATAAATGTTTTATTTGTAATTGTAATAATATGACGCAAAGTAAAATAATTATTTAATCAACCTGGTAGAAATGCAATACAAAAAAAAAAATAATATAATTTTTTAACTTAAGACTAAATGTTGTTTCTTCCTTTGCTTCACTACTATGGTGCGCAGTACATTGATTGGGAGTCTAATTTACAACGCATACATTCGAGTGATTGGATTGGAGCGAGTATGCGTAGATGGTTTAAATGTGTCTCTAGGGATTTGGATGTTGCTTGTCCCTAGTCCGTCTCGTGCTTGTCCGAGTCGGGCTTCGATGCTGCATCATTTGCCGCTGACGTCGGCGCCGGCGGCGGCTGTGAGGCGGGCGCTCCACTCAGGGGTGGTGGTGCAGCTGCAGCTGCTCCGGCTGGCACTGGAGCGGCTGCCGTTGGTGGCGGCGCTGCTGTTGCTGCGGCTGGCGGTGCTTGTGACGCCTGTGGCTGTGGGGGCTGAGGCAGTGCATGCGGTTGTTGTGGTGGCGGCGGCTGTTGTTGTTGTGCTGCATAAACCGCGCCTGGACCCGGCGCCGATTCGTGCATGTGTCCCGGCGGTGGTTGCTGTGGTGGTGGTTGCTGCTGCGGCTGCTGTTGCTGTGGCGGTGGTGGAGGCTGCTGCTGCTGTTGTTGTTGCGCCGCACCAGGTGGTGCACTGACGCCGCCATGATCCCGAGCGCTGGCAAAGTGCAGCGGCGAGTAGGGCTGATAGGGCGGCAGGTGTGTGTAGTAGGGCTGTGGTCTCGAGTGCGGCCCATACTGCGGCTGATAGTAGTGCGTGTGAGAGTGCTGCCCGGGACCGGGTCCACCATAGTTGGCATAGCCCATGTGGGGCAATGGCGGTGGCAGACCAGGCATGCCGCCAGGTGGTGGCTGCTGAGGCGGCTGCTGCTGTTGCTGCTGGGGCGCCATGTGTGGCGGCATGTGTGGAGGCGGTGGGCCACCTACATGCGGATGTGGATGCATTTGAGGAGCTGCTGCAGCTGTCGGTGGTTGTTGTTGCTGCTGCTGCTGCTGCTGTTGCTGCGGCGGCGGCGGCGTTGGCGTCGTCGCAGGCGGCTCACTGTTTAGCGGGGGCGGCGGTGGTGTTGCCGCAGGCGTGGCAGTGGGCGTGGTCGCTTTGCCTGGCATGGCCAGCACCGTGGGTGGTGCAGGTTTCATCGGGTCTTTGATGGATTCGTTTAGTGGCACCGGTGGCAAATCCAGTTTGTCGTGCTTCGAGGGCGGCGGCGGCGGTGGCACTGATGGTTTTGGCGACGGCTCAATGTCCATGGGCTCCGGATCCGTTTTGCTGGCCAGCTCATGCACGGGTGCCGGTTGCGGCTGTGGCTGCGGCGGCGGTGGTGGCGCCACCACAACGGGCGGTTTCACCGGCTCCGGTTTGGGTGCAACACTCGCCTCGGGTGCCGCCGGCTGCGATTGTGGCGCCTGCTGCTGCTGCGCTGCATCCTCTTTGCGATTGGGCCCCTCCTCGATGCGCTGTCCCCGCTTAAAGTCCTCGTACATGCGATGCACCATTTTCTGAAATGTGTCCTCGTCCACGGCGGGCTTGCAGTGGCGTTTGAGCTCCTCCTGGAAGGCATCGCTCGACTCGAGCATTCGTTGCTTTTTCGCCTCGAACTTCTCCTCCATCTGCTGCAGCTCAGCCTCTAGCTTGGTCTGGTGCATGGTCAGCGAACTGACCTGACGCTTAAGCACCTGCATCCGTTGGGTGGTCACCACGGAGCGCACATCGGGCACCACGGCCTCCGAGAAGATCTCGTTGATTAGCCGATGGTTGCGCAAATAGCGCGCATAGGCCATATGCTTGGCTGTATATCCTTCATCCAGATCGTCTTCATCCTCTGCCGGCTGTATGTCAATCCGGCGCTCGTGTTGACTTTTACTGCCACCACCACGCGACGGCGTCTCATGGACATCGGTTATCTCAGGTTTCACCTTGGACTTGGCCGATATGTAAGCCTGGTAGGCGGGCGTCTGATGATATGCCTTCAATGCCTTCTCATACTCCAGCTTCTCGGCCTCGTACTCATCGATATATTCCATGCGCTCTTCCTCGCTCAGCTGCTTCCACATGACGCCAATCTTCTTGCCCAGCTCCCATAGCTTCAGTTCCGGATGCTGTGCCT
This sequence comes from Drosophila mayaguana, assembly GCA_037075325.1. NCBI lineage: Eukaryota > Metazoa > Arthropoda > Insecta > Diptera > Drosophilidae > Drosophila > Drosophila mayaguana. The sequence goes on along the minus strand of JBAMCG010000120.1, from coordinate 1,868,098 downwards.
TTACGCTGTCCCATACACGCTTCGAGTACCGCATATAGGGTAAAATTGGTTTCTCTGGCGGCTTCGGTGGCTTTGGTAAACGGGATTCGGTCTGGGTCTTGCTGCTCGATGATTTGGTCACTTTCTGTGGCGTAAATGCCGGATTTCCATAATTACTATGAGTAAATATGGGCGTCTGATCCTTATTCCTATCACCAGCAGCACCACCGCCAGAGGAACGTGACCGGCTGCTACCACTACCGCCGCCACCACCACCGCCGCCACCGGCCCCACCGCTTGCTAATGGAGTTGCCGGCCCTGATGGTGCCCCAACAGCGATTTGTTTGTAGTTGCTGGGTAGCGCCATGTTTAGTAACATATATATAGTTATATTTTTTAACTTTTTTTAGCGTGAATTGTGTTTTGCATAGATTTCCAAAGCAAAAACAAAAAAAAAATTAGTTTAATTCACGCGGACGCCATTGATGGGATTTTCTCTACACTGAAAACTGAAGATAGCTGCAACGCGTCACAAAATCGCTAGCCGATAGTTTTCACGGCATATTCGCGTGCTTCACAGCACTGAACTTCGATTCAATTTGATTAAATTATTATTAAGTTTTTAGTTGTATGGCAAATATATAATTATTATTTTATTATAAAGTTAATTATTTTTATAGCAACATTTTTGCCATTCATAGGGAGGAAAAATTGTATGATGTTTATTTATATAATATTTTTTGAGGATTATGGGATATATATTAATGTATTATATACTAACCTGGATTATTATTATTATTATTTAGCACGTGGAAAAATTGTTTAAATTGCTGAATATCTGAACTAACATTAATTCAAAATGCTTCGCAATGAATTAAAAGTTCGTTCATAAGTTAATCTTAATTATGTGAACTAGTTCTTAACGGAATGTATCAGCTCTAACGCCGGTCAAACCAATACGTAATGTATTTTGGAAAAAGAAATGTTTTGTTCTTGTTTTGTTGTTCATTAAGGAAACACTTTGTTTTTGATAGCTAGCAAATGTATTAGATATTTTCGTTGAACATAGGATGCCTTGATTCATTATCCCCGACGTGGACTTGACTAAAATCTTATTCAATCAGTTTACTTTTAACACTAGACGAGAACAGAAGTTGAAAATAAAATAAAATATATATAATTTTATTTTAAATAAAACTCTTAGCTTTTGGCTTTTATAGAATGAATAGAATACGTTTAATTGTACGTGTCGGGCAGGCAATCCAGCGGACTTACCGCAGCACTCATATCGCGGGACTTGCTCGTCGCAACTTCACGCCATCGGAGGACAGCGACAGCAACAGAGAGCACGGAGCTGGTCCATGGATAATATGTCGGGACTGCAGCAGCCAGCTCGAGCCGGACTATGTTGTGGATGACGTGGTGTATGACCGCGTCTGTACCGAGACATTGAATGCTCTGTCCGACTACTTTGACGAACTCACTGAGAATGCAACAGACCTGACCGGCGCCGATGTGATCTTTGGGGTAAGTGCGAGGGATCGCCCTCCATATATGGTATACCTCAATTAACCTTTCACGTTTGCAGGATGGTGTGCTGAGTGTTAATCTGGGTACAAATTATGGCGTCTATGTGATCAATCGGCAGCGACCCAACAAACAAATCTGGCTAAGCTCGCCCACAACTGGACCGAAACGCTTCGATTATGTGATTCAACCGGGTCAACCCAACGGCAATTGGGTCTACAAACACACGGGCGTTACGCTACATCAGGTGCTCCAAGATGAAATCCCACAAATCATCAAATCGCTGCCCATCGACTTCATGAAGCTGCCCCATTGCAACTGAGGCGCAAATATGTTGCAAGTGTTGCAAATTTTAAATGCTTCAAAATTCACTGAATAATACAAATTTTAGGTTCTAGCAAAAATTCAAAAGATAAAAAAAAAAGTTAACTAAAGCTTGAAATCGTCAATTATTAAGTTTTGTTACTTGTTGAGGAGCACGCACTTGGAGATACCCTGTACTCTATTGAGCAATATGATTTCTCTAGTTAAACAATTATTTAGATATTTACGAATATGAAATGTAGTGGCGCTGGAATACTGCAAAGGCTACATCTTTATATTTATCTAGAGTGCCTAAAAGCAGACTCTCCGCTGACCAGAACGGCAAAAGAAATCAGTAGATTGGTTAATAGATGCATTCGTCAGCTTCGCTAGATCAAAAGAGAAAATATACTTTTCTTACATAGCATAGCCCACAGCCTCTCCCCTTTTCCCCGATGTCCGAATAGCCGGATGCAGCGCATGCACTGCACAAACTTTCCGAACCTCAAAACATCTACGCAACGTAATAGATTATAGAAATGTTTTTATTTAAAAATCATAAATAAAATGTATCGGCTGATACTTTGAGGAATAATTTAAATATAAATATGTATGTAATATGTATATATCTATAACGACAGAGGCACGACACATTTAGCTTAACATAAGACGTGGACAAATTAAAATATAGATATAATTTATATACACAAATATATTATAATAAACTTGATGGAATACGGCTTGACTTTGTTAACTTAAGAATTCCAATGGCAGCAACAGGAGCCATGGCATGGATATTCGAAATTGACGCTGATATAGCATATATAGCAGATCACTTCACGTACGATCTATCTGCAATATGAAAATCAATTCCAGTTCACTATCCATGATTACCGAACCAAATGGATTTCTCCATATGAGACCCAGAGATCCGCTCCAAAGGCTAGCTCAACGGACATCCGGAGCTAATGGAAGACAAGTTTCTAGACCTAATTTGATTATTGCACTTAAGACTAGTTAAATAAATATGTACAACAAAAGTTAAACAATTATTCTAAGCCCAATTGGATTCAATTTCAGTTTTAATTCAAATTATGTACAAATGTATAAAAAAAAAATAGTTGACCTCATTTGCGGGTGATGCTTTGACTTGGATTCTGACTAAAATATATACAATATCTGCATACATATATACATAATATTTGTAGAAATATATATGTATATATATATGTGATCCGCATCGTTCCGAGACAAGCCAAAAGCTAGGGACGAAAAAAAGGCTTAAATCCTATGAAGGTTTCGTTTATTATTTATACAATATTGGCAGAACTAGTTGCGGCGCATTCAGTGATGACGACCTAAAATGTTATTATAGTGCGGCGGCTGCGGCTGCGGCGGCTGTGGGAAGAAATTCGGTGGCATGTTGTTAAACGGCTGCGGCGGTCCATTGGCCGCCCAGGGATTCATTTGGCCACCATAGCCACCGTTCGGCGGAGCGTAGGCATTGTAGTTGCCCATATTATATGGTTGCTGGTGATGTTGTTGCGGCTGTTGCTGCTGCTGCTGTTGGTGGGGCATGTTTGGATAGCTGGGACCGCCAGACAGTTGATCGCTGCCAAAGTTATAGTAGCTGTCATTACCAGCAACTCCTCCTGCCGAGCTGCCTGTGCTCCCAACTTCTCCATTCATGTTTCCGAATTGTGTGGGCAGCTGCGATGGTTGTTGTTGTGGCTGTTGGCGTTGCTGTGAGATACCACGCATTTGCTGCTGCTGTTGATGGTGTTGTTGCTGCTGTTGCTGCTGCTGCTGTTGCTGCTGCTGTTGCTGCTGCTGCTGCTGCTGTTGCTGCTGCTGCTGCTGTGACTTAGCAGCGCTGTTTGCCTGATTGCTATTGCTGGTCAACGCGCCCATCAGATTGGCAATGATATTCTCGGTGTCCTTTAGTGAAATCTTTGATGCCGCTGGCTTGAAGGTCAGCGCATTGGGTGACATTGAAGCCGGCACAATTGGCCGCATGGGTGTGGCCTTCTTCTTGTTGCCATTCGAGCTGTTGGCCTTCATCACCAGATCATCGAAATTGTAATCATCATCGTCATCATCATCCAATATGAACTTGGGTGAATTGCGCACGTCCACGCGACGCTGGAGTTTCGCCGACGACGACTGTTCACGCTCCAGGCTCTTGCGACGAACTGCAGCAGCAACGGCAGTATCAACACCATCGTCATCAAGCCCAGCACCACCACCGCGAGAGCTACTGACTACGGGCCGAACATTGGCCACAACACGAGAGAGATAATCGCTGCAGGATTCGCCATCGCTGCTCAGCTCGGCAATGTTCACGTATTTGCGCAAACGGTCAACGCGCGCCGGATCCAATTTCTCTAGCTTTCGCAGATGGCCAATCAGATGCACCTGCTCGTCGTTGGACAGAAACTTGAAGTTCTGCAGTAGTGTCTGCAAATCGGAATCGGTGAGCGATTCCATGTTGTTGCTAGCATCGTTGGTGGCTGCCTTGGCTGACAGATCGTTGCCAGTCTCCTTGGCCAGCTGATGCTCTACCTCCTTCATTAGCTCACAAATATCAATGTCCAGCATGCCAACGCCGCCGCCGCTGCTGCCGCTGCCGCCGCCTCCGCTGCTGCCACTGACGTTGCCCTCATGAGTATCATTATGCTGATTGGCGAGCCCCAGGCGGAGCGGCACCTCGCCAAAGCTGAGACCGCTGCTTCTGTCGGCCTGGCGACGGCTGTGATCCGTCCTCACCAGCAGCGTGAAGAAGTGCACCAATTTATTCATATCATCGGTGCTCAAGCTGTCCATGCCATTCATCACCAGTTCGCTGGCCAGTTTCGACGAGACGAGCTGCCTATCGAAGGGCAGCTGGTACTCCTTCTTTTTGACCACATCCGTTTGCTTTGGCTCATGCTCATGCGTCTCTTGAACACCTGGTTTATAGGTGTGATCATGTGTGTGTGTGTGTGAGAGAGAGTGTGTGTTGTTGTTGTGTGGGTGAAAAGGAAGGAGCAACATAAAAAACAACATTAATTCATGTATGATTACATTCGTATACTAGAAATTGTCATTCTCGATAAGTCAAAAGCAAAAAAAAAAAAAAAACAAATTATGTCTTACATCGATTCTTACTTGAGAAGGAATGAGGCAATGCGACGCTTCCAGCCGATTGGGACAGGGCACTTAACCAAGACGTTTGTCCAACATTTATTTATTATTTTTAATGAATCATTTTTACTGATTTTACTTTTTTATTTTTCATTTTCATTTCTTTTGAACACTTTAAGCACTAACCTGAAGGACGCTGATGCGAAACGTAACACTGACCCGAGAGAGCACACATAGAGCTCCCGAAGCAAAAAAAAAAAAAAAAAAAAAAAAAAGAACTCGTAACGGTAAAATACCGCCAGTATACAGCCAACTATACATAAACACATATATGTATACAAAACTATATACATGTATATCTTATGACATATGTCTATATATCTACATATGTTAATCTACATATGTATGTCTATATATCTACCATATGCAAAATTGTTCTAAGAACTTTTGAGATCATCAAGAATTATGAGGTTTTTGTTTCGAATTCATATTTTTAAAATTTGGTATACAAACTTAAATCACCTTTTGAATATTATTTTATATTTCAGTTAATCTAAAAGAGACGAAACAAACTCCATATACATACTTGATTAATATAGTATATATAAAATTGTCAGCTCAAACTGAATTAGCAATCTTGTAAGACATTTGATATATTACATTAAACAAATATAATATTTATATATTTCTTATTTCTCAAATATAATATTTATATGTTCTTAAATGCAAAAGGTAAGATCCCAAAGCAGACATTTTGAATATATGTATGCATAATATCCTAGGCATGGAAGCCCATAGGGAGAGAGGGAGAGAGAGAGATAGAAAGACAGAGAGACAGAGAGACAGTCGATCGGGGGGAACATATATATTTAATATCCCAGCCATTGCCCAATAGCTAAAGATAACTTACAATACAAATACTTATAGCATACGAATAAAAAGGTTTTTCGAATCACTTAGAGCATACGCATAAAAAGCTTTCCGAATTATAACTAATTCAAGACGTTTTCAATCAAAGCCCGAACGACCGTAAAGACAAACGCGAAAACTGCAAGTTCGAGCTGCTTAAACGGATTCGTAACGTATTTCGATATAGCAAGGGTGAGTCCATCAAACAGATCGCATAGAGGGTATTGAATATTTCCAGCTTACTAAGAGAGAATTTTGGACGAATGGTTTCTTTTTTTTTTCTTTATTTTATGCCGGCTCTTGGCAATGAAAATATTCAGCCCAAATGCGCGCAACTGTCCGAGCAAGCTCTCCCCACGCCTTACGCCGGTCAACGAGCAAACACACAATACTTACCCTCATCCCGGGCTATTTTATTGGCGTCTGTAAAGTGAAAGGATTTGGGTTTGGATATCGTAATGAACTTACCTCTGGAGGTCACCTGGAAGATGATGGTGGCTATATTGCTGATTAACTTTTTCACAACGCGCACTTTTTGCGGATCATCGAGCACTTCGGCAATGAGTATACCCTTTAGCTTTTCCTTGGTGGTCTCCATGAAGACGCAATTGTCCTCGTTCAATAAGAGATCGTCGGCAGCGTTCGGTTTGATCTTCTCCATGGCCAGCGCTTTGCTCAGCAGATTCAGAGCCTTGGGACCCAGGCTGCCCAACTGATCCTCTAATGCGGATAGCATGCGTAGCACACTGACCACGGTCAACGGACCCTCCGTCTCTTCGGTTGGCTCCGGCTCCTTGACCGAATTCGATATAACTGTGCCCGTCGGCGATGTTGAGCGCTGCCTGTGGTGACTATATTCCGGATAGAGGCGCGAGTCAAGCACACGGAATGATTCAATAGGCTCATAGTTGCGCGAGGAGCGGGAATAACTGCCGCTTCTCTCCCTATAGTAATCGCCGCTTCTCTCACGGCCCCTCTCACTGTAATCCTCGCGAACGCGCGAATATAGCGATCGCTCCCGGCCTCGACTGTAGGGCGAACGCGAGCGCCGGTGGCCCGAACGTGATCTGGAGCGTGAGCGTGGTCGTCTTTTGGAGCTGATTGGTGAACGGGTGCGCGAACGCCGGCTTAAGCGTCCCGGCACTGGCCGGCCACGTTTGGGCGACGAGCTACGCGAGATCGAGCGCGCATAATTTGGACGGCGACTGGAACGAGTCGTTGGAGCAGCTGGTGGCTGCTGGTCGTCATCGCTGATGTCGATGACAGCATCGATGCCAATAGGCCGGCTGCTGGATCGAGTACTGGAGCCACGATAGCTGTTCTTGCGACGCCCACTCGAGGCACCACCAGCTCCAGCTGTGCCTGCAGACACTTCGCTGATAGTTTTAGGACTGCTCACACGTATTTTGTAGCGATCCATCAGCTCCTTGGTGTTCTCTTCGTCCTCGTCGCCAAGTTTGAATTTCTCCTTGAGGTCCTTTTTAATCTTGTTGACGGCAATGTCGAAGAGTTCGACCCGCCTGTCCTTCCAGTACGTGATCCACTCGGGCTTGTAATCGTAGCTATTCGGATCACATTTCTTTTCCTCCTGTAGCTGCTTATAGCGTCGATTCCAGAACAGTTTCCATTCTTCGGAATAGTCGGGATGCTTCTCCGGATTCGTTTCGTACGTCTCTGTCTCGTCGCGCAACTGCTTCAGCTGAAGCTCCAGCAAGCAGCGAAATTTCTCCCATTTGTAGCGCTCCTGCGCAATGTGCGAGGCTTGCAACGATAGCTCCTTGGGCGTCGGCAGCTTGACGCTTGCTGCTGGGGCCGTATTGCCGGCGATGGCTGTCAGATCTTTACCCAGAGGCGGTGAACGATTCACGGCCCGATATGCTGGCATTTGTTCTTCCTTCTTTTTGCGCGCCTTCTTTGGCTGCTGCGGCATCTGCTGCAGCGCTGTGACAGCAAAATCTCTCTCATCGTCATCACTGGAGATGGCATCCAGTGTAATGGGCATGGGCTCAGATTTGCGATCACTTAAATTCACTTTCGCCTTGAGCGAATCTGTTGGCTTCAAATCCTGTACGATTTGACGCACTTCATCCACAAAATCGACGCCGGCGCATTCATCGAAATGAAAGTGATCGCGTACCTGTGAACAAATCTTAGAACGAAATCGACGAAAATCATCGCCATCCACAGCCAAATGGTGAATGCTGCGACCGCATTGCTGCTCTATCACTTGCGCCAATTTGGAGATAGCGGAGCACATGTCGCTGCTGGCATTGCTGGATGAGCGGCGCAGCTGCTGCAGCTTGTCGTAGGCCTTCTGAAAGTGTTTCTTCAGATAGTTGACCCGATGGGTAACCGAGGTCCAGTGTGTGAATATGGAACAGCTGTCGTTGCATGTGTTGCACAGTACACAAAAGTAATCGGGATGCGCTTGACCGTTCTCGTGCAGCTCCACCACGTATTCGGTGCCGATGAGAGCGGAACTTTTGTAGTTATCAATTTGCTTCTGTATAACCGCTGCTCGCGTCATTTCATCCTCAAATCCAGGCGGCACCGGCTCGCTGGTTAAATAGCTCATTTTTTTTTTTCAAAAAGATCTGCAAAATTGGAGGGATTATTATCTAGTGTACAATCAGTAGTAGAGCTAGACGCAGGTCGTAAAGGCCACCATGGGAACTAAATACATACATTCAATAGTCTTTAGAGTAGTGAAGCGGTATATAAACAAACAACAAATTGACTTTGATTTCAAAACAAACAGCTGTTTGATGATTGTAAATTTCAATTTGCCGCTCTTTTTACAGTTCATTCATTGAATGTATAATGTATTTAAATATATATGTTTATTATGTTGTGTATCACAGATATTCGCTTCATGTTACATCGATTGTTTGTAATTTGCGACATGCGTCCATCTCTAATGGCAAAACATTGCAGCCGATGGGCGAATTACCTGATCTTCACTTTGGCTGTGTTTCCTTTTGTCTTACTGTGTTCTCGCTATTATGCACTGATTTCGACACGAAAAGAAACAGGACAAGTAATGCAAACAATACACACACTCACACAATCACAATCACGTATAAAACACGCACAATTTCAAAGCAGCGGCTCTTTTTCTTCCCTTTTTTTTACTATTTTTCTTTTTCACCACAATAAAACGTAGACGTCGTTTCGCACGCTCCGCGGAAAACGATTATATTAATATCTTTACTTACAGTGCTAATTATAAAGTTGTTCACTTACAATTTGCGCAATGTCAAATGTATTGGTGACACTTTTCTTTTTTTTTTCTTATTCACTGTTCCCAAATAACGGAATTAAAGTTTGCACACAATAATTAAGGAATAGAAATGACAAATATTAAGGTAATTCAAGTGTAGTAAAATATCGGGTAAAAGTCACAGTGTTGAAAATTCCTTGATAATAATTGTTGACTTACTAGCTATCGATGAGTTGCAATTTCGATAAATTCACAGTGATGGCGGGCGAAATTAAAATTTTGAATCCCATGATTACGTGCTACTAAAAGAGAACGTTATATAGGGTAGATTATTTTAAAGAAATGTATTTAAAAATGATGTTAACATGAAAATATTTATAAAATACCTATAATATATAAACAAAATACTAAATAAAGTAGTAGTATTAGGAATTTCAGCTACCTACTGTGCGCCTTCATAATAAATATACAAAATATTTATTAAAGTAGTATTATAATTAATACGAATAATATGAAAATCCCAAGAATTTCAAGTGCCTGAGTGAAAGACTTGATTAGGGTGCCGCTGATTCATTTCTACATAAATCAATTTACAAGAAATCTGCCGCATGTTCTCAATTAACTTCCCCTTTGGGGTGGCCCGCACCTGCTGTTGACTATATCTCAAAATGTTGCTTTGTAATCATCGCCCCATAACATTTTGATGAACTTGATGCAGCTTAACGCGTATTGCTTTCGAAAATGTGTTAATGCCCTTATACATACATGCTTACATGCATACATACACACACCGTACATACATATATAATTACATTTTGAGATATTATGAAGTGTGGTGGGTAGCACTAGCACCACCAACAGCACCAGCAGGGCAGACAAATGGCAAATGGGTGCTCGAGTCCACGTCCCAAAACAATTTCACACCCACCCACCCCGAATGAAAAAAAAAAAAAAAATGAAAAGAAACGCAACGGCAGGCGATGCGGCGTGTGCGCCGTGATAGATGTATCACGTACATGAATTCCACATCTGAATAGAGAAGGGCCGCATTAATCGCAGCATGATGATGATAATGGCAATATAAGCGACTATACAATGAGCTGACCATATGCGCACATAGACAATAAAATGTGAAGCGGCTACAACTGGTGCAACAAGCATCAGCCTCAGCAGCATCAGGAGCAGCAGCAGCAGCAGCAGGACCAGACGGGTGGGCACACAGTCAGTTCGCATTTAATGAACACAACGGTGACATGAGTTATGGGCCATTTTTTTTTTGACAACGAAAAATTGCGAATCAGCACAGCTGTTGGCTCTGCGGTGAGGTTGCACCTAGGCCAGCGGAGAAGAAGGGGACAGCAGCAGGCAGCCACAGAAGCAGCAGCAGCAGCAACAGCAGTAAGGGACATTTCGACAGCGGCATGAATGCAAATGCTATTTTGCATTAACATTTCGAATGAACATGGGGCAAAGCCGTCGTGCTCAACCAAACTCAAAAGTCCTTCCGTCCGTTCGTCCGTTCGTTCGTCCGTGCGTTTGCCCGCCACGCTGATGAAGATGAGCGCATTCCGATTACAGTTAACACAGACAGAGGGAAGACAGTGACACCCCTTCAAATACGTAGCCGTAATTCGTATTGGAAATCGGCCTCTGATGTGTGTGATATGTGAGCATAATATATCCCTTTAGACAAAGTGGCAGACCCAGACATATCGCATGATCGTGCTCTTTATGAATTATACATAAATATATGCATGCAGTTGGCTTTGCTCCATATATGCCTATATAAGATAAAAATTCTCATGGGCCTAGTATCCAAATTTTGTTAGGGTGCAGGGCTTAGAGCCATCAAATTACTTTCTGTGCTTTAAAGTAAGTTAAAGATATGAAATAAAGCTTGGGATAATCAAAATTAGGAAATTATAATAAAATTAATTCAGTCAGTTCATTACAACTTTATCATTAAATATATATATTTATAATAATAAAAAATATTCAGGTTTTTTGTGTACTTCAAATTAATATAAAAATCTGAAATAAAACTTGGGATAATCAGAATTGGATAATTATAATCAATTGGAAATTATAAATTAATTATAACTTTATCATTAAATGTATATATTTATAATAAAAATATGCATAATAATCAATTCTAAATTTACATTAAAAAGGAAGAGTTGAGCTTCTTAAAGTGTGATTCGACTTTGGCTACATTTTGATAGTTTTTTAGAAACAAGAAAAACTTATTGAAAGTTTTATGTTGAAATTAGATGAACTTTAAATATAAATACATTAATATGTTTAAAATATACGTTTATATCTATTATGTATATTTTTCAAAATATTTAAAAACTATTTTGATATTTAATCATTTAATTTAATAGTTTTAAAAATTTTAATAATTTATTTTAATTAAATTAAACAAACTTTTAAAATTTGTATTAAAGCCAATTTTGTTTTATTCTTGGTTTTTAATATATTTGAATATTTTTGAACATATTTAGTAAGCTGAATACTTTCATATAAAAATTCAAATGCCTTTTTAAATTAGGGAAATTAATTAAGAAAACGAGTTTAAGGAAGGTAAACTAATTTAAAAATATAAAAAATATAAAAATCTGTATACTTATATTAGACACTTTGTATTACAATTTTATATATTATATATATAACCTTTGATAAAGATTTACCAGCTTTACAATGCAAACAACCGACCCATCTCATCGCTCTACAGGGTATTCCCATGTATGTCATGAATGCAATTGATGCAATTGTTGCTTTGTTGTAAGTTTTGTTGTATCGGTTCAGTTATTGTTGCTGCTGCTCTTTTTTTTTTGCGTGTGTGTGTGCAATGTTTCGATAGACATTTCTTAGCAAGTTGTGCGCAATTCATTAAGCGAATTCTGCCCGAATGCGAATAATGCAAATTGCTCTATTTCGGGCTAACTGCAAAAACGCCAGCAGCGACGAAGACGACGACAACGACGACGACGACAAATTTATTTTTTGCTGCCCATGTGGCATGTGGCAACTGGCAATGTGGCAAGTCGAAGGAGCGAAACTTCCATCAATGAAACCAAATGAAAAGAAATGAAATAAATTGAATGCCGTGTGTTATGCAGACTGCAGAAGCATTTGCACTAAAAGTTCAAAAATTCCATTAATTACACTTCCTTTCACTCTCCCTCTCGCACTCTCCATCTCCCTCTCGCCCTGTGTAAGCCTCTTCAGCGGGCTCTGCTTCTTCCATTCTTATTTGTCGACTGCTAATTTTTAAGAATTTGAAATTTTCTTAATGGATTCGCTGTGTTGCCGGACGGATTGTGAAATAGTTTTGCCTTTTGGCTTGGGAATCAAGAGTTTTTGACTTTCGCTCAGCTTCTTCCTCTTTTACTGTGTGTGCGTGTGCTATTATTATTATTATTTTTTTTTTTAACCCTAAATTGTGTCTGCTTTACATACACATTATTCCCACCCCTCGCTGGACCGGATGTGCTCATTGTGCATCATCATCAACAACTACTTATCACCCAGGGGAATATGCAGCTTGCCCAGCTGCAGCTGCTGCTGTTGCTGCTATTGCTGCTCTCGCTCCCAATCCCAAAGTCCAACTCCAACTCCTTCTCCTAGTTGAAGTCCGAGCTCAAACTTTTGTCGCATGCCTTCAAAAATGCGTAAATCAAACGAAAAACAAACGGGCAACGGCTTGCCCATGAATTAGTATTAGTGTAAAACGGCTTTTAATAAGCCGGACGGACGAACGGACAGACGGACGGAGGGACAAGCGGACGAACGGACGGCCTAAGGCCCGCATCTCTATCCGCAGCCATTGCATGTTGGGCGCTATTAAGTGGACCAGGATGGTGTAAAGGGCGGGAGGGGGCAGCAGCAACAGCAGCAGCGAGTAACGGGGCTTCGGCATCCGGCATCCAACGACAAAGTCAATTGCGGTAGCCGCAAAATGGAATTTTGTTTTAAAAAGTTCTGCACTGCAAAATGGCTCGCAATGGGCGCATAAATTTCAAAAGCCCTTCTACACTGCTTTCTTTTTACCCCAACGGGCATTACGAGTGTGTCGTAAATGATGTAACACAATGCTAAGGGTACATACATATTCAAAAGTTATATATTATATACTCAGGGTTCTTCATATTCGAGTGACCCACCTGCCCATATTCGATGCATACGATATCTCTCAAATGGCCGCCTTGAGCCTGTACGGCGTATAGTGCCCGTCTCTGTCCAAAGGTATAGGGCTGTTAGATGAGTCACTCGAATAAGGAGAACCCTGTATGTTATACATATACATCATAGTTTTGATCTGACTAGCTTCTATATTACTATCTTTATTTATTTGAGATTAGAATTAATATGGAATGAAAACTTACTTAAAAACTAAGCACTGGCATGGCTTGTATATTACTATCTATTCTTATACATATACATTTCTTCTGTTTGCTTTGATAAAGAGATATACTCTGTATTCTATTATATTATTATATATATTATTATAGACTCTAATATCCTATCCTTATCCTATTATAGTACTGAAGTATAACAAACAAAATTCGAGCCAATAGATTGCTATACCATATACACGACATAACTTTGTATTCTCTAAAAAAAAAGCTCTATATATAATATCTATATATAAGGAATCAGAATAAATGGCTCAATTCATGAAGTGAATGTCAGCTGCTTAAAGCAGTAGAATTTTATAATATAGTATAATATAATATAATATATAGTATTTCATATCTGAAATTTATAAACAAAAGTCAATCAGTGTATCCAATATTCGCAGTGCTGTCGAACAGTGCTTGCTTTTCTATATATGTTTTTTTTTTTTTTTTGGTTTTTAGTTATAGCCATAATCTTTGTGTAGTGAGGAATCCCATAACTTTTGCAACAAGCTGGCAACGCTGTTCGGAAACTATTAATTTGAAATAAATACAGTATATATCATTTCAAATGGCTCAAAGGTGGCTTTCAAATGTGTATGTTTTCCCCCCCTCAAGTCATAATTCAGAACGTATTTAAAACTGCATTTTAAGGATAGACAAAGAGAGATAGAGAGAAGGAGAGCGAGAGAGAGAGAGACATCCAAAGTTAACTTTAAGCACAAATGTGTTAGCATTCCATGTGATATATGGCCAGAAGACAGCGATATCAATGTATTATTATTAGCGCATAAAAGTTGAGAAAACAAATTATGCTCCTTATGCTGGCAAAATGGAGGAAAGAGAAAAGTTTCATAAGTATTAACGAGAATGTCGGACATCAGGTCCGCTGCATGCTTAGATAACTGATCTAGTATTTTGTTGTTTCTTTACTTTTCATTCCTTTTGGCAATTTCAAACATGCAACATGTTGCAATGAAGTTATAAACCAGCCCCGAATTTCAAACTTTGCAGACGCTTATATAAGGAGTGTACATAGACGTGCAGAATGGGAGATGGGAGAGGGGTTGGGGATTGCAGGTTGAGTCGTGTCGGAGGAGCTGGCGCGTGTAAGGGCAGCATGCCAAATGGAAAAAAACTTTTTTTTGCCTTAATTTTTGGCGTTTTTATATTTTTCGTTTTTTTTTTTGTTTTTGTTTTTTTTTTCTTTCTGTTTCGTATACTCTGCCGCTTTATTAACGTTGCCCTGTTTTAGTAGGGGTGACCTGTGTTGGGCGGGACGTCGAGAGGGGCGGCCGTGGAGGGGCTGTTTGTTTGCTGGCAGCAGCGCAGTAAGTAATATTTTTGCCGCATAAAAGTCAAAATATGCAAATAAAGCTGCTGCCGCTGCTGCTGTTACGAGCTGAGGGGGGCGTGGGGGGTGTACACAAGTAGCACGTAAGGGAGGGGCGGACGGCGAGGGGCAGAGCGCTTGTTTGGTGGGGGGGAGGGGGGGCTAATATAGCAGCAGTCAGACACAGAGACACAAACCGAATGGCTAGAACAATGTGCATATAGATCAGAGAGTGAGCGAGAGAGCTAGAGAGAGAGAGTGGGGTAGAAGGAGATGGAGGTAGGGTTGCCCCCCGAGCAAGCGAAAGAGAGAGTGAGAACGGCGTGGCTTAAATAATAAATGTAGTACACGCTTTGAAAGAATTTACTATGCTTTGGCAAATGGAAGTTATAAAAACCAAATACAAGCACACATACGCTGACACACACACACACACACACACACGCACACTTACGTTCACTCAAACACATTTGCACACACACACACATACACAGGCACATGTGCATGGCATATAAATAAACAATGCCCCTATATAACCCGAGGCAAACCGAAGTAGTGGAGAGGTAGCGGCATTTCCATATTGTTGCTATAATCAGCGGCTGCTTTGATTCATCTGCATGCACGCGCGATGCCGGGACATTGAAGCCATTGCCTGTGGAATGGGGCAGAGATCGAGGGGGAATACTACCACCGCCGAGTCAAAGCCAGAGCCATAGCCATAGAGCTACAGCTACGGCTGTAGCTGTAGCTAAAGCTAAGTCCAAAGCCTTAGCCACCCCATCATCATCATCATCCTCATCGACATCGTCATCATGATCATCATCGTCATCAAAGTCAACCCAGCTCTGGGCGAAGCAACCACCAAACAGTCACACAGACTCCGGTGATTCCGTTGGCCCAACTTCAACTCCGACTTTTGGCCGTGCCGTGCAATCTAGTGTTGCCCACATTATAAAGCACGATACAGCACGAAACGAAATTTGTAAGGAAAAATTAGAAAAAAAAACTCTTTTATAATAATAGAATTCTCTAACAATTTGTATATACATATATATCTTCTTATTGCCAGCTCATTATTATGCGATCTATGTTACTATTTTATACAGCCAAAGCAAATAATTTGCCTTGTTTATTGGTTCGGTCGTGCGGCGATAAATAATCACGACCCGCTCGCATTACTAATGTCGTTCAAATATCGTTTCGAACATGTTCGTGTTCGGTGTTGGAAATCGTGTTCGAACAACAACCACTGACTGACGCCCCTTTTCAGCATGTGCGGCAAGTGTTGGAAAATCTCGCCGTGGCCTTGCCAACAAAGCTAGCCAGAAAAATGCTAAGTAAGACAAGAAAGGCAGCTAAAAATTAATGTTTTGGCATAATGTGTGCATTAACAGTGAAAGTTGAATTGAAATTTAATTTATTTCGCTTTATTTATTTATTTCTTTTTTAATTAATATTTATTTTTACAAAAGTTACATATGTACGAGTCATTAATATTAACATGCAATAATTAAATAGACCAAGTCAATTATACATAAATGTGTTTATGCATATAAATATATTCAATTATATTATATTAACTATTATATATATAATACTAAACAAATTACCAGCCTTTACAGAAAACTGTGTTAAGGCAAACAAAATGTTCCATATGCTTGTTGTAGAAGAAAAAAGCTAAAAGTAGCCATTTTGTGGCTGAAGCAGCTGTGTGCTTAGCAGCCCTTTCTTTACTCTGTCTGCTCTCTGGGACTCGATGTGTGCGTCGTGTGTATGAGTGCGCTGAGTGTCTCTGTGTGCGATTATGTCTGTGTGCGTGTGTGTGTGTGTGTGTACTTGTGTGTTATCTCGCAGCCTGGTTCTGGTTCAGTTTTCGTTTTCCGTTAGTGCAGCATTTATCCTCGACGACGTTGGTTGGCCTCGCCTTCGCCCTCAGCCATTGTCACTGTCGCTGTCGCAGTCGCCGTCGAAGTCGAAGTCGCAGTCGTTTGTCGCCTTGTCGCTGGTGTTGTTACTTATTTGTGTGTGCGTTTTTTTTTGTTTTTTGCTGCTTCTGCTGCTCTGCTCTGCTCTCGTTGTGTGTGCACGTTTTATTTATTGTTGTCGTGTGTTGTTTGTTTGTGTTTTTGTTATGGTGCCAGTGCCAACTTACCTGATATAAAAACAACACAAAAAAAAAACTCAAACAAGGTGCGCAGACCTGGAGTCAGGGCCACGGCACATGTTGTTAGTGAAACCAGCGCCCCAAAACGCTTGTCTCACACCCCTCAGCGCCCTCAAGAAGCCCGGGACTCTAACCAATAAGTAAACCCCAAAAGGCAACAGCAGCAACAACAAGAAGAAGACTCAACGTAAATTCAAAACGAAACTAAACGACGCAGACGAACGTCCACAGTTCACCGCAATAGTTACAGTTACTCTCACGCCGCGTGGTTTCAATCGCAGCATGCTTTCAGCTGAGGCACAGTTATTGCTGCTGTTCGTGTTGTTGCTGGCGCAGCCAAAGCTCTGAGCAATCGCCAAATCACAAACACAAAACGGCAAACAACAGGAAGAAGAAGAACAAAACAAATAGAAATACACAAAACGCGCTGCGTCCGCTGCTTCACTAAATGCAGTCGACGTCAATGTTGACGTCGCTGTCGTCACAGTCGTCGCGTATTATGGGCCTAACCAAACAGCAGCAACAACAACAGCAACAGCAACAGCAACAACGCCAACTTCAACAGCACTTGATACAAAAATAAACAAACAAAATCAATCAATTAATCAATCTGTGAACGCCCCAGGCGTACGCCCTCGCTCTTGTACACCCACGCCCACGCCCACACCCACGTCCACGCCCACGCTCGCTTTAAACTGCAACAGCTACAGCAATAACAAGAGGAAGGACAAACATAGCAACAGCAACAACAATGTTCCAGTCAATTGCATTAGTGCTCGTCCTGGTTGCCGCCCAGTCTGTAGCCCAGGCTCCGAAGGATGCGAGTAGAAACGCTGCCGCTGCCGCTGCCGCTGCCTCTGGTGCGTCTGCCGTCCAGCTGCAGGCAACGGAGACACAAGCGGCGACGGCAGCAGCAGCAGCGGCGGCAGCAGCAGCGTCGACGCCATTCAGCAGCAAACAGCTCACCAGATGCCGCCAAAGCTGCTATCAGCAGGTAAGCCCGGCTCAGGCCACTAAAGATAAGACGCACTTGATGGACACTTGTATGTACGACTAGCTCGCTCGCTCACTCCCTTGCGCTCGCACCCTCTCGCTCTCGCTTACGGTCGACTGCGCCGAAAGACGCTCGAGTGCGACTTCAAGGTTAGAGGCTCTCAGTGACTCTAGCTGCCGCCCCTTCCCCTCCACCTCGTCCAGTTGGGCAATGACAATGGGTCCGACAAGGGCAACAGCGGCACTGGGAAAACAGTTCGATACTCTGTTCAGCAACTGAAGTGGGGTATATGTGGTGATGGATTGATTGTATGGGAGTTACGCCATTGAAGTAGGCGCAGGCAAATACCCATGTTCATGTCACGTCATGTTTGTTTAAACTTGTTTAATTATGCCAGCCACGCCCCCTCGCATCAGTGGGTAGGCAGCACACAGGTTAACACAGGTGAAATGTTTGAGTAAACAACAGATATTCTGGTGGTTGGACAGTCGCCCATAGGTTTGAAAGCCACTAAAGTAGACTAAGGTTGTAGAGTCTTTGGAAGATTTTGTATGAGTAAAAAAGACGATTTACGTGACACGATCTACAGTTGTGGAGTATTCAATAGATTTTTAAGATAGCAGCGATTAGTCTTAGAGTCATTGCAATCTCTCGCCAATAGCTTGCAAACTGTAGCGTGACACGCAATGCAGTCAGCAGTTAGTATCAAACTAATAAAAAGTGTGGGTATTAGTATCATTGATGACATCGTGACACGTCCTACAGTTTGCAAGCTATTGACAAGGCTATACACTTTTTCCGCCTTCTATAGACCTTAGAGCCGGGGCTACTGCAGTCTACGATTTAGTGTTAGATCTTTGTATTAGTATACAATAATTTTCAACAGGACACGCCCTATGAATTAATGTTCTTTTTTCTTAAGCTACAGTTTTCAAGTCAATGACTAGGCATTACATTCTTGAAGTCAATAACAGAGCTATACAGCTCTAATACGAGTCTTCGTGAGTCCCTTCATTAGTATAAAGAGATGACAGCGTGCCACGCTTTACTCACGACTTGCAAATAATTGATTTTCTTTGATAAAGTGATGATTAGATTCGATTTAGTTAACATAAGAGCAATCATCGTAATAATTATTGCATGGCTTTCAGCAGTACACAACAACGTGTTACGCCTTACTCACGACTTATGAATTCGATCTTTTACATACTTACAAGGTGAAAGCGACTGTCCAGACATTACAGTTTTCAACTCTACTGCAGTCAGTGTAGGCCCCTTCATTAGTACCAAGAGATGACAGCGTGACACGCTCTGCTCGAGCAAAACGGGGTATGATGCAGTCGGTTCTACGCGACTGCATCGTTCTCACTGGTTTCTTATTTTATTTTTTTTTTTTTATGTGGCTGCCCGCCTTTATCTGCGTGCTGACATCGCTGTCGCTGTCGCTGTCGCTGTCGGTGCTGCTGCTGGTGCTTCTCAGGTAGCTGCCTCTGTCAGTTGACAATGTCAGCTGGGTGGTCCACGCCAGTCACAGCGCTACTAATAGAGATTAGGCAACTGAAAACTGAAAACAGAAAACTGAAAGCTGGGAGGGCGATCAAGAAAGGAGCCACAATGCCGCAAGGGCAATTGGGTGTGTTTTGTCAAGCATCGGGCAAGGGCAAGGGAGCGCGCTCCGCTCGAGGGTTGGGCACAAAAACCTATTTTATTCAATGACTGTGAAAACTAGTATTCAAATGTACCAAACATAAGGGAAAAAACAGGGAGAGAGAGAGAGAGAGAGAAGGAAAATGGTAAGACAAAAAACAATAACATAAACGAGTCCAAAATTATGAAGTGAAAACAGGAAATGGTCTGAGCAGAGAGACACACAGTAGCTAGATCTCTTCGTACGTCTGGCAGATAAAGCAGGGTTCACTGAAGGTAATTTCAGGATCACGATTGTCGTATATCATTTGGGAACAGAAGAATACTAATAATAGGTGCCGCCCAGAGGGCACTGTCCCACTGGGAGTTACACTGAACCCTGCGCTGATATTTCAAATGCCAAGAGAATATGATAAGCCCGTACTGCTTGTGGTCTACAGAAATATGTACATATATTTGTAAAAATTCCAAGTCTTCAATAATTCAAGATTATGTTTATACTTCATAGGATCTGACACGCCTCCTTCTGCCTCTTAAACCCAACGGAAATGTACTCTCTTTCCATATCATTTCATTGCCAGCTTAACTTAGCTGAGATATTTAGTTAAATGTACCCATAGCCCACTTCAGATAAGCCTTATTCAAATGTAGAGCGTATAGTAAAATTCCAGATTAGTTGCAAAAATAAGTTTGCCGGAAACTCTAATTAACAATGCTTTAAATGTTAATTTTGAGAGCTGTCGAAAGTTCTGCTCTGACTGTGATATGAGCAGACGAATGTTGACACATTACGTGATTGAAACAAATACGAGTGCATCTGCTCCGTGCGGCAGTGCTCGACTGGCAAAACACCCTGGCGCCTGTGGGGAAAACCCTTGACTACAAATAATCATCATTCTATCAGAGCCAACTCGACTTTTCTAGAATTTTGATGAATCGGAATTTTAGTTACATTTCTATAAATGAAATGGCTTGAAAGAACTGGCAAACAATTTCTTGCACTCTCTAGCTTCCAAATTTGGAGTTTTAATATGATATGTGACCCAAAAAATGCTAGTAAGGCAACTATAATTGTTTAATTGTAATTTTTCTTCAAATTAACAAAATTGAAATTCCAAGTCGCTTACTTGTAATCTTGCTTAAACTGTATCGATTATTGTGATAGATATCAGTTGCACTAGTTCTTATAATTCTGAGACTCAATGAA
This sequence comes from Drosophila mayaguana, assembly GCA_037075325.1. Lineage (NCBI taxonomy): Eukaryota > Metazoa > Arthropoda > Insecta > Diptera > Drosophilidae > Drosophila > Drosophila mayaguana. The sequence goes on along the minus strand of JBAMCG010000120.1, from coordinate 1,847,292 downwards.
AGCAAAAAGACAGACCTGCAAAGAGTTAACACCTTTAAGTATACTTACTAAAATCATAAATCTATAAAACTTATGCCAAAAGAAGTCTTATATATAGAAATTGTTATCAAAATTGATTTTGATCTATAGCAAGTGTAAAATTTTGAAAATATTGTACACGTTGTCTAAGTCTTCGTTTATGAATACAATATGAATACATATATGAATACATAGTGTTATTATATACATAGCTTACATTTTTGTAGCTTCCATCTGTTACACACCCGAAGCCAATATACCCCATTGGAGCCAACGCCAATGGGTGCTCGGGGCCTTTGTGCGTGCGTCTAATGGAAGAGGCAAATTTCTGCTGATTGCCATTGCGTTAATTAATGCGATTTATTATTATGAAATGTGAAATAATGTAACTTTGAATGCATTATTGTGTGCAAGTGTGTGAGTGAGTGTGTGCACATATGTGAGTGTGCAATGTTGAATGGAAGCCAATGCATTATTTGTTGTCGCATAATTTATTAAATTATTGAGCATTATTATGTAGGTTAGCCAATTCAATCCGTTTGGCCTTCTCTATTTGCATTTTGTTCTGAACATTTATTTAGCATTCCGAAAAAAAAAAAAAAATGAATGAATTGTTTTTTGGTGTTGATTATTTCTGCATCATTTCTTTGATAAGAAGTCGCTTTGATGGGCTTAACTTTAAAAGTTCAATTTAATGTTTACCTATAACCAAAGTTTTTTCAAATCCATTTAACAGAGTATAAGGAGGGGTGGCAGGAGGCGTGTATGTATATATTCTTGATCAGTGCAAGCTTAGATGATATTCTTTCGTCCTTCTGCCCTTCTGTTCGTATATGTATATGAACACCTCAATCTCAGGACCTAGAAGAATTAGAAAGTTCAGGGATTATTTCAGATAATCGATTGCTGTTTGCGTTTTAATGTTACCGATTTCAATATTATTGAACTTCAGGTTTTAAATTATTAACATTTTAATTAATAAAATTTCGGTATTAAAAAGTGTTTTTCATTTAAGAGTTCGGAAGATCTGAGTCAAGTTACTAAATGATATCTCTCTTGTCTGTCTTTTGGGTTGGATTTCTCATTTTTATTTAATTTGAAAACTGTATCGAATCGATCGATTTACCTTTGATGTGGTAAATGCATTCGAATTCGTTCCAAGTCTTCCCAAATTGAGCGTATTAAAAAACCGTGAATCTTTTCGTTGTCAAACTGGAACCGAAGGGATTCGATATTCGCTTTGGGCTAATGTCACGTTCCAGTTTTTGGGGGTTCACATTGATGCAATCGCGTTGACCTTTAAGGGTTGCAAAGGACTGCACGGCCGTGTGCATTGCGGGCTAATTTCACGCCTGTCCGGCTCTAATCCCCGGCCCAGAACGAACGTCGCTCAATCAGCGCCAAATTAACACCATAAAACTTGGCAGCCACCAAAAGATTTTGTGCCATTGCAATTTGCCTGGCTACTTCTTGGGGGTGCTGTGTGTGAGAGCGAGAGAGAGAGAGAGAGAGAGAGAGAGAGAGGAGAGGGAGAGAGTGTGTGTGTATTAAGAAATTCAGTCAGCCTCATTGTCTGTCTCCGAGTCAGCGTGAGCTTGTGACCCAGACTCCAGCCTCGGATGCGATTCCTAATGCCAGCTGCGTATGCCGAGCACGTAGCCTTTGGCTGGTGGTGGAATCTGTTCCGACGGGGCTTCAATAATTGACAAGCGCAGCATTTGGCGACTACGTGCCACACCAACAACAAAAAAAGTGGTCATCCGGCATTTGCAATAGGCAGCGGCAGCACCAGCTACAGCTCATAAAACTGCCTCAAAACTGACCTGGATGGGTAATTTATGTGGCCTGGGTGTGAAGCGATGTCCAATTCCGTGGGCAATTGCATGTAAAAGTTGTTCGTTGCCTGCGTTTAATTTATATCGGCCAACAACAACAACAGCAACAACTATGCCAGGTAGCCCACAAGACGCTCGAACGGGCAAGGCCGATGAGCGACGATAGGCAAAGGGGGAGCGCAACGGTATAAGGCCATATACGGTACGGAACGGACGCTCTATGTGCGTCTGGAGTTTGCCTGCTCAGCGTTTTCATTGAGGAGTGTGTTCATTCATGGCCTGCCTAGAGAAGAGAGCGTGACACGCAAGACTCACGAGAACATCTTTCGAAATATTTATAAATATAGAAATGATGGTTCGTAAATTTATAAATGTTTTTTTTTTTTTTTTTTTGGGCTTGACAATAATGAACAAACAATGGAAAATAAGAACAATAAGAAATAAGGATGAGAAGGGAAAACAAGAAGATAGGAAGAGAAAAAGAAGATGAGAAAAGAAGATAAGAAAAGTGAAAGGCGAGAAAAGAAGATAACTAAGAGAGAAAAGAAGAAAGGAAGATAAGAAAGCGAGATAAATAATGGCAAAAATCATAAAAGACTTCTTCTTTTGCTGAGAATAAAAGAAGAAGATACGAAAATAAAAAAAAAAAATTATAAGGTGAAAAGAACGTAAGAAAAAAGAAGTAAGAGATAGGAAAGGAAAATCTGAAAATAAGAAGATAGGAAAAGAAAGACGACAAGAAAAGCTATAATAAAAAAAAGAATGGCCAAATGTGTAGATAAGAGCCAGATAATGAATAATATGATATGAAGAAGAAGATAAAATTATGAAAAGCTGAGTAAAAGGACTAAATTCAGAAATCGAATCGGTTAACCGATAGCTCCCAGCAATGCAGCATTAACTGTAGAAGATTGAAAAGATAAGCTAAAAAAAAAAATAGATGAGATCCAATAGAAAAGCTATATATACCCAATTATTAATCTTACTCAATGTGCAGATATATGTACATTCATATATGTATGTATGTATGTGTGGATATATGTTTGTAAATATATTGAATTGTCAATTACAATTAGGTTAACGATGTTGATGGGCAATCAAATCACGTTGCCATCTCTAATTGATATTGCCAAAGCCATTCATTCAGTCAGTCGCTCATTCATTTGCCGCCTTATTGTTGTTACTTATCGCCCAAGTTGTTTCGCAAAGGCCAAAAATTCAATTGAGCGGAAAATATGTTGTCTTTGCGATTTTCCTTTTGGCATGCTCGTTTATCTGGCCGCCTTATTGTGTAATGATGACAAAGTGCTGCTGCCGCTGCTGGTGGTGCTCCTGCCGCTGCTGCTGCTGTTGATGCCAATGATGGCGAAGTCGATCCGGAATGCTGCTGGTTGCCAGCTCCTTTGTGCTAGCCTGATGTCCGCCATCTCGTTCCAGTCCGAGTCACAGTCACAGTTAAAGTCGATGTGCCTCTGTCTCCGTCTCTGTCTCTGTCTTTGTCTTCGTCTCATTCTCATTCTCATTCTCAGTTCGCATCAGCACATTCATTCATTTGTCTGCGTGCTCATTCATAAACTAAACGGACAGGCACCGAGATCCGGGCTGTGGGCCTTTTTGCACTCATTGCTTTAGTGTCCAGGACGTTGTCCAGCTGTCGCTGCTGCGTAGCTAAAGCGACAGTTGACAAAGGCTAAGCAGGCATAGCCAGGCATTCACCGCTTAACACACAGCAGTCGCCGTTGCCGTTGCCGTTGCTGTCGCAGTCGGCGTCGCAGTTGCCGTCACATTTGCCATGTCCAGTTAGTTCACAGTTTCATCTCCTGCCGACAGCGTAAAAATTTCAATTCGCCATACAACTTTGCGGTCATTTATACAAACAGACACACGCGCACAAATGCACACACACCCATACATATATATATATATATATATATATATATATATATATATATATATATATACCTCCATCATTTATTTTTTCCTTTTACACGCACACACACAGTTGGAGTTCTATCTCTGTGGCCTTTTTTTGCGTTTAGCCATGCCAGGCCTTTCATATTACAGTTACAAATTTGCGTCTATTGTTGGTAATGGTGATGCTGTGGCGTTGTCCTCGGCCAGAGCCAGGGCCAGAGCAGGAGACGGAGTCAGAGTCCGAGCAAGAGCCAGAGCCAGTTCCAGTTGCCAGTTGCCTGCGGCGCTGTGCCTGATTACTTTTTCTAGCTTACTTAAAATTCGATTAGGCCACGCCCACTAACTAACTTTTTTGTTTGTGTTGTTCTGGTTTTTGCCATACGTCTGCTCCTCGCCCTCTCATTTTCTCTTTCACTCTCTGTCTCACTCTCTAAACATGCTTCTTCTTTTATTTTGCAGTTTGCGAGGGATTGGAATTATTGCACGGATTTCGTTGATTGCAGAAGCGTAAGTACATGCCCCGCCTCCAGCTCAAACAACAACAGCATCAGTAAAAGCTCCCTACACGCGCTCACGCCCCCATGCCCCCACCGTCCCCACTGCGCCACCCTCCCACTCCATATTATGATAAGTACAAAGACAGCGTTTAGATGCGATAACAACAGCCTGAATAGCCTTAAGCCATGGCTTTCTAAACCATCCAGCAACAGTTCATAATTATTATGATCCCTTAACCCATTAATGTGCCCGATGAGTAAATGCTCTTGCCGCGCCAACTAAATACTTCGCTAGCAACTATGAAATTTTAATGCAATGCTAATATACTTGGCTTCAAATTAAGTGCTATCTGGAGGCCAATTTCGAGGGAGTTGTATGTTTCTATTTATAAATTTATTCCGTGAAAGCTCTTAGCCGGAACTCAATTTATTTAAATATCGCGCTTATCTTTAAAGTACACCTTGCAAACGCCTCCATTTTTGGGCACCGCGTTCTGGCGATAATTAAGTGATGCAATCCGCTGTATTCACATTTTTGAAAGCCCTCAAATCACTTGAAATTAAAAAGTTTCACATAACAAATTTCGATTGCATGGCGCAACATTTTCTCCAAATATATAACGTTTTCAATTTGAGGAGAATTCCATTTCAGTTGTTAGCCAAGGCTAAAACGGGCATTTACAAAGCAAAACAACAAAAAAGCAATAGAACAAAAATGCCAATGCTGCAGTGCTAACAAAAAAGCGGGGAAAAAAAAAAAAAACAAAAACATTGTAAAACCGAAAAAGCAATTTAAAAAAAAAAACCTTTTGTAAAATGAATGCAGCAAAAAAAAAAAGAATTTTTCAATACTAACGCATCTAATGCCTGCTAAACCTATCGATATTTTTGCAGACTTAATTAATTCGCTAATCAGTGCAAGGCGAAATTGTTCAATACTGGCGCAGCAAATGGCACTACTTTAAACATATCGATAGCTCTTCTTTTTTAAATACCTCAATTAAGGCAAGCTTATCGATAGCAGAACATTCACAGAGATCCTCATTTTGAATGCAAACCAACAAGCAAAATGAAATTCGCCAGAAATTTGGCGCACAGATTGCACGGGAAATGGTTATTTGTGTGCGTATTTAAGTACGTGGGCGCATTAATGGGTTAAATCTCGTTGCTTTCGATTGCTGCGGGCGGCTGGCAAAATTGCGTTGGCAATTTGCGACTTTTTCATCCGCCCAACCATATCCTGCAGCGATATATACATACAGATGTCTGTATGTATATATCTGCTACTACCGTTATGCTTTTGCTTTTGCTTTTGCCGTTTGCGCACTTAGCTTTGGCTTTTTCCATCGCCATTTTCCTAATGTCGAAACCATCCACAGTGTTGGCAAAACTGCCACAGGCAATTGGCGCCCTTTGAGCTGCGCGTCCACCATGCCCAACGACAGGGTGCCCTGGTGCTGACCGACATCGGATGGGACGAGATGATTGCGAACGCATCGCGTCAATGCCTGATCACCTGGGAGGTATCCGGCGGCGGTCTCATGGGCAATCTGCTCACAGATACAGCGCGCGCCGAGCTGTCACTCTGGCCAGATACAGTGTATAACATACAGGTGACCTGCAAGCATAAGGTAAGCCAGTTCAAGTCCGCAGCCTTTGACCACAGTGTGACAGGATAGAAATTGTCAAACCATTCTGTTTGTAGCTAACGGGTCTGATGCGGCGTTCACTGAAGCTCAATGTGGACACACATCGGCTGCTGTCAGCGGCAGCGGCAGCCAATCGTTGGACAAATCCCAGCCTGTTGCCCCTAAATGTGGATATGCTGCCAGCGGCAAGAACAACAGCATCAAAAGCAATAGCCACAGCAACGGCAGCAACAGCAGCAGCATCAGCCACACCACCACCATCATCAACAACAACAACAACAACAGCAGCAGCAGCAACAGCAGCAATTTTGCAGCGCACTCGACCCACAGACCGGGTGTACATCATCAGTGCATTGCCAACGGCCAGCCAGCTGAGCGGCGTTGTGTATCCGGCGTTTGGTGCGTTGGCTTTCTTCCTGGCATTGCTCGTTATGTTCCTGTTTCTGCGTCCGCAACGCAAGCGGGGGTCTGATGGGGATGCGGACACCGCATCTCTCCTAAGCGGACGTCGCTCGCGGCTCTCCATGGACAACTCAACGCTGCATGTGTAGGCGCTCAAAAGGCGAACCGAGTTAAATGGCAAAATAACAGCAATATCAGCAGCAGCAGCCGCAGCAGCAGCAACAACAACAACAACAAAAAGAGAGAACTTGTAGTCGTTTATGTCTGACTATGTGATATTCTGCACCCAAATTGTACATAACATAGATACACACAGATACAATCACACACTCACACACACACACACACACACACACACACACACACACACACACACACACACACACACACACACACTACATACATACATACATACATACCTACTATATATGTAGCCTACATATACTATACTATGCATACTATACATAAACATGCGTATTAAAACATATATAGTTATCAAATCAAATATCTCACATCAAGTCCAAAAAAAAAAAAAAAAAAAAAAACCAACAACAACAAAAACAAAACAAATGAGAAAAAAAGTTCGCTCAATCGTACGGTTAAGTTTTACCTTTTTTTTAGCATTTAAGGCCAAACAAAACAAAACAGTCATAAATTATATAGAATATATTATATATATATATATATATACATACATACATACATATACATATTAACTATATACATTAACGCGTACACTATATACATACATACATACATATATATATGGTATATATAGACATATATATACCATATCCTAGTTATATATTGACATAATCTAGGGGCTGCGGCCAATCAACTACATACACCAAACTAAATGCAACAAATTGCTACAAATTTTTATGCAACATACAATTTTTTTCTCGTCGCGTCGCTTTTTTCAAAACTAAACTAAACAAACTAAAACTAAATAACAATAATAATAAAAAACAACATACAAATATAAAATAACAAAACAACATACAAATATACATATATAAAAAAAAAAACAAAATGAAAATCTTAAAGATCGCATGTCGTTTTCAAATTTGTCGTCTATATAATAATATGAATTAAAAAAAAAAAAAACAAAAAACAAAATTACATAAATTCAAATAAAATCATACCAAAAAACAAAAAAACAAAACAAATTAAACTCAAATCAAAATGGAATATTTTTCAAAATTTTTAAATGTTTATATACCTAGCTAAAATGAAAAAAATTACAAATTCAAAGCAAAAACTAAAACTAAACTAAACTACATAAATCTAATGCAAATTATGTACTTGAGCAAGTCAAAAGAACAAAAAAAAAAAGAAGAGAAAAACCAAAAAAAAAAAAAAAAGTCAAAAAAGCTTCGCTACGCAAAATGCCTGTAAATATCTAAGCGTCATTCAGATAAGATAAAACTGTTTTTTTTTTTTATATTTATATACACATATATATTATTATTACCTAAATCTAGCTCTTTTCCAGGTCAAAGTATCCTAAATAGTTTAAGCAGCAGCAGCAGATGAGGCTACAGCAAAATCAACTGGATTCACGAAATGTAAAATCTGTTTGTCTGACATACATACATATATACATATACGATACATACCTACATGCATACATATATACCTAATCTAATGATAATCAACTACAGATTTGTAGTACTCAATATATATATACATGCATGTATATATATATATATATATATATATATATATATGTATTCTCAAAGACTAGCAAACTGTTTGCTTTCCTCCAGATCGGATCAAGTTTGTGGCTTGCGTTTGATTCGATTCTGTTTTTGAATGTTTTTTGACTAACTTCTAGTCAAATTCATATGCATCGTACATATATATATATAAATACATATATGTATATATATGTAGCTAGTTTTCTATTGTAGCATTCCCAATCCCAGAAGAAACCAAGATAGGCGCCAAATCGCTCGTACATATGCATATGTATGTATGGCCATCTAGATAGGTGACAACAATAGAGTTCAGCCTAGAGACTAAACGAGAGCAAATAAACCAAAACTACATAGCTATCTCTCTATATATAGATATACACCATATACTATATAGATACGCATATAACCAGGCTGATGAGGAGAGCATTTGTGCAGAGTCTGAAATATATATATATATATATATATATATATATAGATATTAGTTAAATAACTTGTCAATCGACTTACCGGAAAAGAGCAAACAAGATGCGGTGCGTACCGATCGATATACTATAAACAACAACAACAACAAAAATCATAAATAATACAAGAATATACATTGTATCAAAATATGTATTCATATAACTATATATGCATATATATATATATATATGTATATATTTGAATAATTCTAGTTTAAGTTTAGTATTTTGTTTTATTATTATTATTATTATTATTATTATTATTATCATTATTATTATTATTGTTTTACTCCTTTTTTTTTTAGTTTTTGCATTTAGCATTATTATTTTTATTTGATTATGTAAATATAATTTGATTTGTTATTGCAGCGCATTTCGGGTTTTATTTGTGCTGTTGGGTTTGGATTTGGGTTTGGGTCTGTTGGCATGGGAATATCATTTGCCGTGGGTGGCCGTGGGCAGGGGGCGTGGGACGGGCGGTGCGCTTGTTGCCAAACTAACCCATCGATTTTTTCTCTCTTTCTCATTTCATTTGTGCGCTGCGCTGCGCTGCCGCATGGATGTTGGTTGATAAAAACAACAAAATGGATAACCACTTACCATATAAATTGGAGCCGCAAAATATGCCAACGATATAAAAAAAAAAAAATAAATAAAAACACAAAAAAAAAACAACAGAAAACAAAACAAAAATAACAGCAGCAACAAAATAGAAGCAGCTTTTGTTGCGAGGGTGTGCCCGCAGTTCCCCCCATCCCCCACCGCCGGCAGACACCGGCAGCCGCCCCCAGCGCTCATGATGGAGGCGTGTGTTGTCCTTTATCCAATTGGTATGCGCTCTCGATTGGTTTACCTAGTTATGGAGCTGGCAGGCATTTTTTGTTTTGCTTTTTGATTATTTTGTTGCAACATTTACATTTATGCATTTATGTATTTGTAAGGGGTTTTCCCTTGTTTCTTAATCGTTTGCCACAAATATCTAACTCTCGCGCTCTCTCTTGCACTCTCTTGGCATGCAAAATTCTGCCCCACTTTGACTTTTCGGTCTTCTGTTTACTTAGCCCCCCTCCCTCACCCAAGAATGGCCTAGGAGATGCATTCAATATATACATACTCAATGTAATCAATGGCAACGTTCACAACATCTCTTTAATTGGCTTAGAATAGTTTACTCTTCCTCTTCCTCTTCCTCTTCCTCTTCCTCTTCCTCTTCCTTTTCCTTTGCAGCTGTTTTCTTTTTTTATTATTTATTATTTCCAGTTTTTTGAGATTTCTAATGGATTTATTGGTTGTTTTGACAGTTGTCTGCGCTGACATCTAAATGGATCACTTTATTTATCCAAGCAACAGTTCGCGCGCTCTCCCTCTCTCGCACTCGCCCTCTATCTGTCTCGCTCTTTGATAATTTGAGCTGTTGTGCAAACATTTGAAATTCCTTAAGCTCAAATATAGGAGTAGAAGAGCTCTTCTAGACGCAATTACATGATTTGTTTTACAATGTAACACTTTTTCCTCTGCTTCTTCTTCCACTTCTCATCTCTAACCCGGCGTATGTGTGTGTGTGAGTGTCTTATCTCTTGAGATGCCGTTAGCTAAGTCCAACATCGTTACAGATTTTTCCACTTGAGGATTTGTTTTGAATTTCAATACAAAAAAACAAAAAACAACAAAATAAAACGACAACAACAACAACAATATGAAGAAGCAGCATCTTGTTGAGGCTTTAGGTAACCCAAAAGGGCGTGCACCCACACTAAACAAGAAAAATCTCAAGTTGCATTATCTCAAGTTCCATTTGGAGTTGAGTGAGGCTAAAGGGGTTCGGGCTGTGGCTTCACCTAGCTGAACCAGCTGCTCCAATCTGGAAGGCAGATGGGGGCACTTGGCTGGCATTTGTTGGTCGGCTTGACGGGGGGCTGAACTGAACTGAAATGAACTAGGCTGGGTGGGGCAGGGCGGTGCTGGGCTGGGCTGTGTTCGGCTATGCAATGCTATGCTGGCTGGCCACTTGGCTTTCAGCTTTCAGCTCTGCTCTACACTCTCCATTCTACTTGTTCTCAAGCACTTTTTATAAACCAAATTAAATTTATATGGGCCTCCGGCAGTCAACAACGCTCGCTCGCTCGCCTGCCCAGCACTTGGCACCCAAAACTCATACAATACCCCATTTCCATTCCCAACTCCCAACTCCCCTTCCCATTCCCGATTCCCGATTCCCCTTCCCATTCCCATTTCCATGCCCATTCTCTCTCTCTTTCGCTCGCCCGCTCTGTGGGCGCTGTCAACTGCCAATTAGCTGAGCATTTTTCAACATTTTAAATTGTCTTGCCGAGTGCGTGGCCCCAGCTCTGGGGCAACACTTGAGTGAGTCGTTTTATGCGACACAGCCTTCAGATTTGTACCCCTGCTTTCTTTGCTTTTTATTGTAGTTGTTGTTGTTGCTGTTGCTATTGTTTGTTTTTTGCTGTTGCTGTTGTTGTTGTTGCCGCTGTCAGCTGTGCAGCGCGTGCTTCATTTATCAAAAAGCAATTACAATGTTATAGGCAATTCGATGCTTGATTCAGCAAGAGCCCCATGGGCTATAGACACACTGGCTGTCGCTTCATCAGCAACAGCAGCAGCAGCAACAACAACAAATACAACAACAACAACAGCATCTTCGCCCACCTGCTAAAACAAAGGCAGGAGCAGAGTCAACCCAGCTTTATTTCGTTTATTATTGTTCTACTTTTTTTTTTTTTTTGCTCATTTTTACAAATATATACATATATATGTACATACATATGTATACATATATTCAATAAAAATATATATAGATAAATTGAAAAGAAAATTCAAGTTGAAAAAAAGAAAAAAAACCAAAAAGCATATAGCGCGTACCTACAAACATATTGTATTACAAAAACAACACAAATTATTAACTTTAAGTAGACGAAAAAACAAGCAAAAAATACAAATGAAGATGCAGAAGGAGCAACATGAAAAAAATAAAATTAGACTACAAAACTCAAAAGGAGCGAAATACTAGAAACCACTAGAGATGGGAGAAGAGCTGGGAGAGCAGAGCAGCGGGCTGAGTTGGGCTGAGCATGTGAAAGAAGAAGCACACTAGCGGTGGGCAGCAGCACTAGAGAGGAGACAAGAGGCGGCAGCAGCAGCAGCAGCAGCAGCAGCAGCAGCAGTGGCAGCAGCAGTGGCAATGCCAGCGCTCACTAGAGAGGAGAGTGCAGAGCGTGGACGAGGCAATGGCAGCGGATGAGCAAGAACAAGCAGAAGAAGACAAAAAGCGAGCATGTGTTTGTGCTATAAAAGGTTTCTCATTACAATTTTTGGCCAAGGGTCGCATCGTTGCACAAAATTACTTTTTGTTGTCGTTGTTGTTGTTTTTGGTGCTTCAAATGCTGCTGCTGCTGCTGCTGCTGCTGCTGCTGCCGCTGTCGCTGTCGCTGCCGCTGCGTTGCGCTCTCAACGCCAGCGGCGCTTTTAGAGAAAGTGGTGGTGTGAGAGAGACGGGGGGTGGCAGCGGCGTCCTTAGTAGGTGTTCGGCTGACTGAAGTGGCGGGGTGGCAGCAGCTGAGGGGCAGCGGGCATAGGACAGGGCGATTGATATACAACACACAGCCGCGCTGTGATACACACACACACACACACACACACATACATATATACCTAAACATATACGTATGTATACATTTATATATAGTATATTTGGTACACATAGAGATGCTTATGCTGTTTATAGCTAACAGTTGCTGTTCCACAAACAAACACACCCACAAGCACGCGCGCTCTCACACACACACACGCACACACACACACACATAGAGAGACAGCACTGTAGCTAGGGCGGTTGCACGTGATATGACCAAACATGTTCGAGGCTGGCAGCAAGCGCTAGGTTCGATGCAAAGGATAAAAGGTATCCCGCATCCCAAATGGCAGTCAAACCAAGCGCCACTGCGTCGGCGCCTTGCCACAGCTCGCTCACACATACAGGCGCACACTGACAGCCACACATACAGATACACACAGACACAATGGGCAGGAAACAGGCAACGAGCACAACACAATGAAGCCTTGCCTTTATGCCTTGCTCTTGATGCTGTTGCTGCTGCTGCTCCTGCTGCTGCTGCTCTTGGCGTGGCACAATTCGCGGGCGCTGTGCTCACATTTAACCTTACCAAAGGTTACGCGGAGTAGGCGCGAGCGCCAACGATGTTAGCCGACGACAGCTGCCAGGCCGAAGAGCTGTTGAAGTTTTGCCCCGTCACAGCTGTCTCTGCAGATATAGAGATGACGATGAGCTGATACTTGGCTTTATGTTCGCCGCCCGCTGACTGTTGGCCCGTTGGCCCATTGGCTGCTGAATGCTGCCGTTGCTGCTACTGCTGCTGCTGCTGCTGCTGCCGTTGCAATTGACAGCTGTGACGGGCGGTAACATGTTGATACGGGGCGCTTTGTTGTTTCTCAGAGATTTCATCTAATTCGCTTTGCGTTACACTTGATTTTCGGCTTGTCTTATTAAAAGACAATCAGATTGGAATTTCCCCTATATTAAGGGCATGTGTCACTGTTAATCTTCTCAAGCATTTCTCAGCGGCTTCCACTGACGGCACTTAAGCCCAAATGAGTGATTTTTTACACTCTATCTCGCTCTAGCCGTCTACAATTTATCAACCATGCAGTGACTGACACTATTGAATCACAGTGACTAATCACGTCAATGTGGATTAGTGATATGGTAAGTAGACGTAAGTATGACGGAGTATATCTATATATGTGCACATGGCTGTCATTCAATGCGACTCCCAGATGAAACCTACAAATGGATGCAGTAAATAATACAGATTAAGAAAACTTGTTACAAACTTGGACCAAAATTCTACAGGAATTGTTAGTTCTCTTTTATTTTTAATTTAGACCAACTTTGTATGCTCATTCACGAAAATGAAACGGGTATATTGTTTTTAACCCGTCCGTCCATATTCCAGTTATTGGACGGCTCTTGCTTGTTTAAAATGCATTTAGTAAATGATAGGGATAAAGACAAGTTGTTATGTTTGTTACATTTAGACCAATTTTTATTTTACTTCAAATTCAGACTCAACTTTATGGCAACTACAAAATTTACAAACATTTCATTTGCAGCTTTGTAAATTTAGGAAATTATCCCGTCATGGAAGGCGTATGATTTAGCTGCCATGTTGACATGTTCATTTAGTTGCCCACATCAGAACATAAACATGGTAGAAAATTATTTAAGTCTCGTAAAATACAAATTCATATGTTTCATTTGACTTCAACAATACCCCAAAAAATTATTTAAAACCAAAAAAAAAAAAAAAAAAAAAAAAAAAAACATTTACCACGGCTATAACCTCATTGGACCAATTATTGTTGAAAGCTTGAACTAAATTTCGAAAATTGAAGCTTAACTTGAGATTGAAGAAACTGAAACTAATATTAGTTTGTGGGTATGTACATATATATGTGTGTATGCAAATATGTATATGAAGACTGCAGAAAAAGGCAGAAGCTTATATATGAGAGCTTGAAATGGTCCATTATTTTTTTTATCGATATTCAGTTTTATACCCTGATCCCATTAAAAATGGGAAAGCAGGGTATAATGGTTTTGTGAAAATTATGTAACAGACAGACGGGAAGCATCGCAGACCCCATAATAGACATAATAGGATAGAGTCTCCAAATTTTACATTAATTTCATGTATTTCCTTCACCAGTTTTATTCTTATCTTTTGGACACCGTTTTCAAATTAGACTAACTTCTTTAAATAGGTTGCAGCATGTGAAAGTGATTTTTACATTTTTACTAAATTGATGAATACTATATAGAATCTGTAGATTATATGTTGAAAATTGCATTGGAATCCATTAAGTAATACAGAAGTTACTGAATAAAACGAGCAACCCGCAGCGCCAATCATTCCTATACATGTGCGACCGACCACATGTATATCTTTAAATTTTCAAAAAAATTCTTTTCAATATTACCTTCAGGAGAGTTAGTTAGGAAAGTCCGTCTTCAGGTGTTGGGGGTATCTCCTACTAGGTTTTTCTCAAGTGTTTGGTATTGATAGTTCAGCATAGTAGGCACTAGGAATACTGGCCTATGCAAATCCAAATTAAGCTGAAAAGCAGCCAGTGTCGTAAACCTACTGACATAAAACAGTATATCTAAATCGACATAAATATATTTTTATATATCCTGATATATTATTATCTACATCTACATATCCAACCTTGCCAATAGAAATCATATTCGCTTGGAAACCACATTAACGGCGTTGTTGCAAAAGCAAAAACCCCAAAACTTAGAACGAGCAAAGCAAGAGTTAAAGACAATCAAAAAGCCAATTCTGCAATGGAGAAGTTGAGCAAAGCCAAGTGGGCGGAAATCTGCAATACCTTTGCCATTTTGGATGTGGGTGGCAGTGGGTTCCTAACAGCCCGGGAGCTGCGTGGCATGATGCGTGTATTCGGCTATGAGAACAGCGAAGAGGATGTGCAGAGGATGATCGATGCCGTCGATACCGATGGCAGCGGTAAAATGGACCGCACCAAATTCTGCGCCGCCCTGCTTTGGACGCTAAAGCCCGAGGATATAAAGCCCAGCCAGCTGACCGACAGCTCTACGGAGGAGCACAGTTCATCCCATGATTCGTGTAGTTCACACGAATAAAATATTTCACAGGAAAGGACGACGAAAAAAATCAAAAAACCAACAAAAAAAAATTTAAGAGTTAATTGCGTTTCCACTTGCTCCGGTCTTTGCGAGTCTGTGTGCATACATAAATACGATATAATGATGATGTACCTACGGCATTCACATATATCACGTGTATATATATATATATATATATATATATATATATATATATATATATATATATATATATATATATATATATATATATATATATATATATATATACCAAGCTATGTTTGTTATATCATACAATGAAAACTTCTCCACGCAACATTTCTGTTCGCAACAACTAAAAAAAAAAAAAACAAAAAAGCCAACAAAAAAAGTTCTGGAACCGAACAGAAAAATGGGGGAAAAAATTATGTGTTATATTTAAAAAATTAAGAGAAAATAACTAAATAAAAAAATTTGAGCGAAAAATAGTACAAAAAGAAAATCAAATTTGCAATTGTAATTCTTGTTGACAGCTAAATAGAAATGATATGATAATGGATGGGAGAAAGCTGAACCTCCTTCAAATAGAGAGGAAATATAATCCGCCATGCTATATACAATTTCAAAGTGAGAGTCGGATATTGTACAAAGCCAATATGCTCATTTCAAGACTCGAAATATATTTATATCAGAGAGGAATAGCTCTTCCGAGCTAATCACACTTATATAATTTCAGATTTGATTTCAGCGCATTGAAAACTTAAGCTTGTTGGCTAGTTTAAACATGCTAATAAAAACGGTATATTTCACGAGGTGTATAAAATATAGCATATCATTTAGGGCACTGATATTCATTTGCAAACCAAAACATTTTATTATATCTTTAAAGCTTTTGAATACTCACGTATTTTTAAATTAAGATAACTTATATTTTGATAAAACAAAATGTTGGTGTTTATTTCAGCTCAAAGGTTTGATGAATACAAAAAAAAAAAATATATATATATAAATATATATATATATATATATATATATATATATATATATATATATATATATATATATATATATATATGTAAGATATAGTACAATATGTTAATATTTTCTTTTCTTTTTCATTTTTAAATATTATAATTAGTGTTTTTTGTTTGAATCATTCTGCTGCATGACGTATTTATAATTGTATTTAAATACATACATAATAATAGTACATAAATGTTGTTTATCTGTTTTTCAATTACCCCCCGAAATATTTAAACATAATGCGCATTGACCCGCAACTAAGTGTTATATAGTTTTTTTTTTGTTGCTGTTGAAATTTGTTTTGTTTCTCATTTTTAGTAATATATATTTTGTTAAATTTGTTTAAATATATATATATATATATATATATATATATATATATATATATATATATATATATATATATATATATATATATGTATATTTATATCTATATGTATATGTATATTATAATTATCTAGTTTTCCACAGTGCTGCCTGCTGTTTCAGTTTCTTCTTTGCTGCTGCAGTTGTCTGTTGAATCGTTTTTAAGTACGTGCGCACAGGAAATAACAATTTATCGAGTGATAGTTCGTGGAAATGTAGGCCACACGGTGTGCTGAGCTTAAATGTGTCGGCTTCCAACACTGCGCTAGTGTGTTTATGTGTGTATGTGTGTGGGTGTTTATGTGTTCGTGTCACCGGCCATTGTGTGGCATCACAGCGTGCAGCCCAATCCTGGGAACTGTGCTATCACGCTGCCAGCGCCTGAAGCCTTCATTAGTTTCAATAAAAAAATATTGTTTAATACATATTACATACATACATAAGTATAACAAATTAAGTTATCTTTTTCTTTCTTGTTTTGTTTTCGTTTTTATAATAATAACTATGAGCTCTGTCCATCATCGAAAAACGTGTGTAACGATCGATTGACACTATCGATAAACTGCTTCCAATTGGCAAATGCTAAGCTTCAATAAATGCGCTGCGTTTTCTTTTCTTTGTTTTCATTTGCTATACACAATTTGTCACATTTTAGTTGCTATTTTTTGTTTTTTGTTTTGTTTTCTTCTTGAGTTTGTTTTGTCAACGTATCATAAAATACATTTGCTGTTTTTGTTAATTGTGTTAATTTACAATTTAGTGTAGTGGCTATATAATTTAGCTTGACGCTGTTAATGACTTTATTGTCTTACATTAAAACTGAATGTTGTCTTTTACACAAACCAATTACACACACAATAAAAAAATCAAATCATAATTATTATCATAATCATCTTGTTAATAATAGTACTAATCAAGAAATGCATACACGCAACGCGGACATTTATCAAAGTTGGTTTTTGACGCAAAAGAAAAATAACAAAAAAAAAAAAAAAATACAAAAAATCATAGGTATAAGTATATATATATATATATATATATATATATATATATATATATATATATATATATAATTGTTTTTAATATAATCTAAATTATTTTTTGCGTTTCTCTTTTAAAGCAACTGGATACTTTCTCGCACGCGTTGACCAGATGTTTTTGCAGTCTGGCAACACCGTGCCTTGCTGATATTCTTTTCGATGCTCCACGCACGCGCACTCTGCTGGGTTTCCTTTCTTTAAATGAGTAAATGAGTGTTGGTGTATTGGTATAGGTGTGTGCCTGTGTGTGTGTGGTGTTTTAACTTATTTTACAATATTTGCGTGTGGCAACCTCTGTATTTAGCTGTGCTTGGTATGTATGTGTGTGTGTGTTTGTTTGTTTGTGTTGTCTTTAGACGTTTAGCTTTAAAGCTTTAAAGCTTTAAAGCTTTAAAGAACATTTATTCGTGCGATGGCTGCTGTTCCGGAAAACCGCTGACCTCCGTCTGCTCCACGACCTGCTGACCATCGAGCGTATATTGAATTCGTAGACGCATGCGCAGCACAGCCTATTGTGTAGAGAGAAGCGAGAAAAGTTTAAGAATTTGGAAATTTATCAATCAACAAACAACAAGAATGACGATCTAGTTAAGATTATAGATTTAGTTATTTAGACTACTATAGTTAGTTATTCTCTTTCATATTTACATTGCCTACATAGAATATTTGCTCTTGGATTTATAAACTAGTTAAGTTAAAAGAATGTCTAATCTAATCTGGGGATATATATACATCACACAGAAAACCCCTTTTGATCCCAGGATAGTCTTAGCTAGACTATTTCACATCTACGTCGCCTAAAGAACTTCTGTGCTCTTCTTTTCATAAACTCCTCATTCACTTACATTGGACGTAGCAACAACGCGCATTTCCTGCGTGATGACACCACCTGGAGGCAGTACCGAGCCCGACGGCGTCAGCATTTGCAGTTTAAAACTCTTCTGCACGGCCGCCTGTGAATCACAATGTATATAATATAAAAAAGTCATTCATCATTCAAACAGCAAGCATACGCACCTGCAGCAAATACTGCTCCAATGTATTGTCTGAGCTATTTGTGGTTGTCATAAAGATTTTCATGCAGTCACTGCCCGGCACTGGCACCAGCTGCACTAGCAGTCCGTTCTTGTCCAGCGCCGTTAGTTTGGGATCCTTTGGGGGCTGAAATTAAGGTTACCAATAATTAAGTACAGATGCCAGCTGGTTTCTAGGGAATTAGAGATGTCTCACCACTGTCACATTGTTAGAGGCCGTCGTGGGATTCAGTTCACCCAGCAGGCTGCCGCGGTTAACATCAACGCCAATGGATGGCATTGCATGGGATGGCACACCGCTTCCAACGTTAAGGCCACCCAGCATGCTTGACAGATCGTTACCGTTAGTGGGTATGTTATTGGGCATGGAGTCGATGCCACCGAAGCCGCCTAGATCGAGTCCACCGAGCATGTTGTTCATATTGGCGGCGCTGCTATGATCACTTCCCAGATTCACGCCCATGACGGGCGTTGCAGTTGGCGCTGACATATCCAGGTCGAGCAAGTCGAGCAGATCCTGATTGTTCGACACCGGCTCATCGTTGTTTGCATTTCGCGTGTTCTTTTTATGCACCGCATTCGATAGGTCTGTTGCCATGGCCAAATCGTTGGCGCCCGTCGACAGATCCGTACTCCCTAATAAGTCCAATAGGATATTCTAAAATATAATTAAGACATTATATAGATCACTGAACATGGGTGTGTATTATATAGTTTACCGTATTGTCCCCCATTGTGTTCATATTGCTTTCGATTATAGGATGCGTACTGTTGCCGCCAATCTCGATCCCATTCTCGATAACGTCCGGACTATTGTCATCGAAGGAGCCGCCGCTTTCACCATTCTGTGAACTAATACGACTGATTTGCATGGCGGGCATCTTTTCCAGTAGGGGCGGACGTAGGTGCTTATAGCTACCAAAGAGTTGCGTGAACTCTACGCCGCGTTGCTGCAGATCCACATTCAGATGGCTGCCAAACGAGGTAATCAATGCCTGGATTTCTCTGCAATAAAAGATGTTTGATTTTTAGCACGTGCAGCAATCACCAGGAGACGGAATTTATGTGACGTCGTCACTTACTCCACGCACTGCTGCAGGCGCGTGCTCAACTTGGCCAGAGAGACGAGCGCATATTGCTTGCTTGTTGTCGACACTTGAGCAGAGGTTAAAAACTTATGATACACAGCGATCAGATCGCTCTCCGTTGGACGCTCGAACTCTGTTCGAATAGATTTGATAAATTAGATAGGTGAATTACTTAAATCATATAATTACTGTCCACTCACCATCCTCGTTTGCGCCGTACATGAACAGATCGCCGTACTCGCCTATGGCCCAGACGGCAACCTGCAGCAACGGCTGCTTATCTTCACAGTGATTGGGCACCTGCAGCGATTCCCAGAACCGATTCGTGATATATGTCTGCTCTGGCACGGGACTGCTAGACACCAGCTGTATGGTTGATGAGACAACATCGTCACGCACATAATTGCCAGCAGCTATCAAGACGCTCAGCTGCGTGTCCAGATGCCAGCGTGAATTGGGCGAATAGCGTTCGGCAGCCAATATCATGCCTGAGCTGCATTGCGCCTTGAATTCAGCGTCGGCCTTCTCGAGGAACAGCAATAGCTCTTTCGTCATTGTACGTATATTTTGTACATTGATTAGCGCAAAAGATAGCTCCATAGCACGTCGCCTGATCGACACATCTGGATCTTTGAGGCACTCCAATATGGTTGTGCGATGCCGCTGCACAGCCGATGTATCGGCGTGCACCGTTCGCAGCAGTGTATTCAGCGCCACATAGCGTATATTCTTGTCTGAGTTGAGTAGAAAGCGTCCCAGGATATTCACAGCCAAGACGCGCAGGCCGCCCTCCGAACTGTAAATTATAATAATAGAATATATTCATAGTATTCATGTAATCAATGCAATCTTACCGTATATCCATTATGGATAGCACTGTCTCATAGAGAATGGTGTTGCCAACATTCTTGCTGGTCTCCGTATTGGTGGCCACCTGTGCCAATATATCGTTCATGGCTTCCGAGGCATCCGGATCATTATGGCCGAGTATGCGCAACAGGCGCAGGATTTTCACCTGCAGGAACGGATCGCTGACGCCGCTGACATCGTGCTCAGGTGAATAGCCGCCCAGAATGAGGCTCTTTAGGATCCGCACCAGGTTCGGTACGATCTGTTATGAAATAGAAAGAGACAGAGCGATAGTGAAACAGTTCAAATACCTGTGCATAAACAGAGTGAGAGAGAGAGAGAGAAGTATGTGTGTATATATGTGTGGGTTAAAGCGAGTCAGAACTAGCTACTGAATAATTTTGTGCGTGTGCAAGAGTAAGAGAAAGAGCAGCAACTGGAAATTCGTAATAAAAGTCAACTAAGTAAACAAAAGTAAACTATATCAAATATCACAGCCGGAGAGACTGTTCCAAAGAAAAGCTGTACACAATAGCTACTTCAAAATATCGTTCGTGTTTATAGTAAAAGCTAAACAAACGTGTTTCCAAAAACAATATACAAGATATATATATGTATAACAAATACAACAACAAGAATATGATGAACAGGTATATAAAAAGTTTAAATTGAGGCACAAATCACAATCATACCTCTCGATTTCCGCTATCCTGGCAAGCAAATTACAACAAATTTCATTTTGTGTTTGCGCGGTATTCGATCAAAAACAAACGAAGCGTTAATTTGTAATTACAAAATGTCGTTAGGTGTTAAAAGTAGTACGTGGCAAAGCGATAAACATTAACGATAACAGTTACAAAATTAATTACACTTTCTTTAGCGGAAGGCGCAAAAGCTCAAAAAAACGGCAGCAAAATTAAAACAAAATAAGAAAATAAATGAGATACACAAAAAAAAAAAATAAATAAATAAATAAATAAAAAACTGTTGATATGGAAAAGAAAACACAATTACAATATACATTAAGAGGGCCGCCCAAAATGACTAAAATGCGGTTGGATCGGAACTCAACAAGTCAACAAGCCGTCCGGGGCGGTTAGCCTTTGAAGCTCTATATATACGTATATATATATATAGATATATGAGCGCTTTCCATTTGAAATACCGTTAGCTGTTTGTCTGCCTGCCCGCCTTGGCGTGTCGGCCACACCCGTCCGACCGGCCAACAACTTACCTTTTTGAAATGCATCAACGTATCCGTACTGTTCTCGCACATCTCCGTGAGGAGCGTAACGCCGGTTATCAGGATGCCTGTAAAAATATGAGATGTTATAAGCATTTGTATTTGTGCATTGGTTGAATGGAAATGGCTTCAATCGAACCGTGATTCTTCTCGCTGAGCAGCGAACGTGTGGCTGGCAGAAAGATCTCCATCAGTTCGGGCACACGGCGAATGACTCGGAATGCACACAGTGTCGCCTTCTTGCGGATGTACGTGTTGGGCGACTTCATCAGACGCTCCACCTCACTGGCCAAGTCACGTGCCATTTCCGGCGATGCGATGGCGCCCAGTGTGCACAGCGCTAAGCCCACCACAAACTGCGTCGAGCTGTTCAAATCGCTGCAAGGTGCAAGGCCAAACACAATTAATTAGATATTGCTTGGAAATAAACAAAGTTTATTACCTAATCGTAATTACTAGCTTTACGGGCAATTTACTTTCTATATAAAGTGATTACAACTATATATAAAATATATATATTTGAAGTCATAACTAGCTGCCAGTGACTAATATTGCTGAGTTACGTTTACAGTATGAAAAACTGGAATTCCGTATGCCAACCGGATTATTATAATCATTTTTATTCGGCTCGATTGGTCCTATTGTGATTAAGCCAATTGTATAGCTCTTTCTGTAGTTCTTTCATATCTAATGGCCTTCTAAGTAATTATATATTTGCGGAATTATTATTATATTAAGACTTTCAGTTAATAGACATAGTGAGGACCAACCTCAACAACAAATTGAGTTGACTCAGCTGCTAACAAGCGCATCATATTTAAATAGCTACAGAGTTAATAAAGCTGTACGTGTAGCTCAATTAACTATATTATTGCTGAGCAAATCACACAGAAACGATGCTTTAGAGAGATAAATATATAAAGACAGTGAGAGGGACAGTGTGTCATGTACAGGTTTTAAGCCCTAAAGATGCACGAGTTGTCTTTTAGTCATTAAAAAAAAACACAAAGCCATTAGAAATGTAGTTTCTTTGGTTTGTTACAATACGTGCTGTCTATAATGAAATTTAATCCTAATATATTCTACATCAATATGCATTCTATAAAGATCAGTAAGCCTCACATTTTCTATAACCTAAACTAATTGAAAATGATACCTAATTGATTTGCTAAACAATCAGATTTCTAGTCCCTTCATACTGTTAGTTCTTGTCCCTCTAGACAGAACTTGTCTTAGCTTGATCCGAAACTCTCTTCTACAAATAGTAATGCCCAATACAAAATACAAGCTAAGAACTAGACTATAAGTTTCTATTCATTTGCGGGGGGCTATCCTTGTTGAACTTACTTTTTTAAACAATTCGTAATCAGCAAATGGACATCTTGACGTTCATCCAATAACAGCATAGCACCCAGATAGCCAATCCGTTTATCTGTAAAACGCGTGCTCGCCGTCAGTTTGAGGCACTCGAGTTGGCCAAAGTGCGCCGGATAGCCGAGCATGTGTATATACAGCAGCTTGGCAATGTTGCGACAACTGCAAGCAACAATCAGCGAGCGAGCAAGAGTGAGATGGAAAACAGGTTAAAATGGCCTGAGAACAATTATTAATGCAATTTACTGCCCATACTCACCGCCAGACGGAGTCCTCCTCTCGGAATGTGCTGCGTATGTAGGCGCACTCTTTGTTAACCACGGCCCGCTCCTCGGCAGCGGTGCGGGCGGCGCGTATCTGTCGTATAAGATCACGCAGTCGTGTGGGCGTCGGCATTCTAACTGCATGTGGGCGAAAAAGAGAAAGATAAAAAATCAGACAGTTAGTTGAAGATGGGAAAAGAAGCAAATGCTTATGGGGATGGATGGAGGCTGTTATTGCTGCTCTGCTTACCTCTTTCGACGGCCTCTGTGAATGCCTGGCGTATGGTGGCCATATTGAAGGCTGGATTGAATCTGTTGGGCGAAAAAAAAGTGTATTAAAAGAGGTTGATTAGTGCATAATGCAGAGAGATGCGGGCGTAAATATATATACTGAATTATATGTATATATATTTATGTATATACACGTATAATGTATTTATTAAAACTGCATACCCATGCTCGGAATTCATTGTGAGGCGTTGCGGCTGCTGCTTCTGCGGCTGTGAAGCACTTTGGTTGTGGCACGCAGACTAAACTGCTGTTGTTGTTGTTGATGGTTCTTTATCTTGATTTGGTTCTGCTGCTGCTGCTGCTTCTTCTTCTACTACTTGCCGGCCTATGCTTTTAAGTTTGCACTCAGTTGTTATTGTTGTTGTTGTTTGAATTATTGTTATTTCAGCTGCGTTGGCAGCGAGGTGGCAACAGCAATCATATTCGAACTAAGTCGTTCACAGATTCGATCAGTTTACAATACCCGCTGCGCAGCATACGAATAACGATAACAACAACAACAGCAACAATAACAATTCTATGACAGCCGGCCGCTATTCAATTGCAGTTATTTCTTCACTTGTCGCTCTATCTCTCTGTCTCTCTCTCGCTCAGTCACTCTCCCACACACATATTTGATGCTCTCTCACTGCAAAAGTGTTAACAGTGCACATCAAACTCCAGTTCACTCGCTCTCTCTCTCTCTCTCTCTCTCTCTCTCTCTCTCTCTCTCTCTCTCTCTCATTCCCTTGATGTTGTTTTGTTTTATCATTATTAACACAAATCACAGTTCACAAACACAATTAGTAATCAACATATTTCTGTTATGAAATGTTGTACACATACACAAATGGTGTGCGTGTGTGTGTGTGCGTTTGCCGAGGCTTAAACAAATATGTAGTTATGTATATGTGTACATGTGCATATGATCTGTCGCCCGCTCAATGCAAACAAAAAGCTCTACGCTCACTTACACATGCACACACGTACACGGGCTGACATACGCATAAACACATACATACATACATATGTATATTGGTCATATGCATGGACATTGAAGTGCCTTTTAACTGGCATCAGTTACATACGTACAAATATACATACAGTTGTATTTATGTGGCTGGCAGTGCTAGCCAACGAAGCGCAGCGTAGCACAAGTAGAAAAAAGTAGGCTAGGTGTGTAGGGTGTTAATTAAGACGACAAAAAGGTGGAGGTTCACACAAATGCAAAACCATTGGCGGCTGCTGCTACTGATGAAAATAATAATAATAATAATGCGAAAACCGCACTTGAATCATGAGCCGAGCCAAATTGTCGATTAGCGCGCATCGAGTTGACAGCAACACTCAAAAACGCACGCACACACACACACACATTCACACGCGCTCAGGCAAACCTAGAGAGGCGTATTAAAATCCAATTGGAATATATGAATACAAGTTCCAATTACATTCTTTCTTGAAAATTTTCAAATATGAATAACAAATAAACAATGCAAACTAAGTTCTCAAATAAATCGTTTACAACTAATTCAGTTATTACTCAAATGCCTGAAAGGCAGTCACAGTCACCAGTTATGGCCAAAACCAAAACAGCTGCCATCATAGCTGCTTGGTATCGATAATTGGATATCGATATGGCACAATGGGTCATGTATCGAGTGCATTGCATGCGTTGCAGAAAAAATATATATATTTTAGCATGAAAATACACGTATGTATGTATTTGTGCACACTCACTGTAATCTAAAACGTATTATTGTAAAATATTGTATTACTTTCCGCTGTTGTTGAATAAAGTAATTTCATTGGAAAGCTCAAATCCACACACATCACATACAGACACACGCACACACACAGAGAGATATATAGATGGCACACAACACACACTCAAGCGCCCACTGAGTTAAGCGTATGCTTCTTTTTGGCCACACGAAAAGTAAATCAAATTAATTGAATGTTGACCGCAAATATAGCAAGATGCTTTTCTTTGTTGCTTTATCTATTGCTCGCACTAAATATAAACGTTTGCTTTATAGCCACCTGCCGCCTCCGACTTCCAATGCAAATTTTTACAACGCGACAAAAATGCTCGTAGAATGTTGATGATGAGCGCAACAGTAGTAGTACCAGTAGTTGTAGCAGCAGTGAGAGTGAGAGAGCGCTAGCAAGCGGTTGACACTTCGTTTTTGACATTAGCAGTGCTGTTATCGTCAGCCCGCTGTTATCGATAGACCTATTGGCCAAGACGATGGATTCGCGCATAACGTAATTTTTTGAAATAACAAATCCCCCATTGCTTGCTTTTGCAACTCACCTGCGATTGTTTTCCGGTGGCAAAACACTCCAATCTTGTTCATAGTACGGATACATATTTGCAGCGTGACGTTCTCGTTTGTCCCACAAACAGCAGTGGCCAGTAACTAAATACACAAACGCTTACACACACTAAAACTCAGCACAATTACTGACACTGGAATAGAGTGATAAGCGGCTACGGTGTTCCACATAGACAGTGTGCGTACGTGTTATCTAATGTACATTTATAAGTAATTACGGTTCCAATCCCCTCTCCAAACACACACACGCACGCATATAGGCAAACACACGCGTGCGCGAAATGCTACTGCTCGATGCGCTTTAGGATTTACCTCAGCAGGGTAATCATATTCTTTAAATTAACAGCGTGTAGATAGAAGCTAATGGATAAGCGGGTCTAGGCCAGGAGCAACAATTTGATTATGAGAGGCGGCCCGCGCAACTCTAACTGTGGCAAAAGACTAAAATCATGAAGTTCGGATCCCTCAGTCCTCGCCGACGCTTGCTGCACAGTTCAGGTGAGCGTTTGCATTTGCTTGCGCATAGATAAACCATATGCGATAACTATCGTACTAGACGCTGGTATTGCTGGCATGGCAGGCGTGAACATGGTATGTCATACGCTCTGAGCTCTCTATGAATACACAGAAACTATACTAACTTATCTTTTAGCTGATAACAATGAAAAAAAAACCGTGAGAACAACATTCTATATACGTACATGTCTATATAAAATATTTCATGTATGGATAAGGCAAGTCGTCACCGACTGACTCTGCGGCTATTGATAAGTCAATGAAAGGTAAAAGCCGTTGCGCGCGGTATACACGTATATAAACATATATGTGTCTGTATGATCTTTTTTTTCGTTTCTTGTATTTTATACATGCTTAGGGCTATGCTCTATCTAAACCAAGATGCTATTGTACAACATTGTCACTGATTTCTGTTCTGTTTCGGAATTGGTTTGTCCCATTCGTTGCGTTTGAGTTTCGTATCGTATGGAGCTCTCTCAATCGTTTTCACGCGGCGGACGCACTAAGGAATGTCGCTTGATCGCCTCCACCAGCCATTTGATGCCCTCGTCAACGCCTTCACCGTTAAGCGCAGAGACGGGTATTGTAAGGCAGTCGCGTCGTCCGATCAGCGCACCAGCCTGTTGGAATACTGGCTTTATTTCCCGAACACCCATCACATCGGGCAGATCCTGTTTGTTGGCCAGTATTAACAGTGGCACGCCTGAGAGTAACTCGTTCTTAATCATTTTGTCTGTAAGATCAGGAGTCAGATAGTGGATTCATGTGATTAGGTGTACACTTACCAAAAATGACTTTCGACTCGTCCATTCGTTCTCGATCATTGGAGTCTATCACATAAATAACGCCATGCGATTCCTGATAGTATTTGTCCCACAGCGACTGCAGTTCCTGCTGGCCACCCAAATCCCAGAAATTCAATCGGACGCCGTGGACATCGATGGTGCCAATGTTGAGACCGACTGTCGTTGTGATTTTAGCCGGATTCAGGCCTTTGTAATTTTTCGTAAATTTCGTCTTAGCCGCCTCCAAATAGGTCTGTCAACAAAAAGTTGCCTTATTTACAGTTGCAGACGTGTCGGAGTCGAAGTCGCTTACCGTTTTGCCAGCGTTGTCCAGGCCCAGAATGACGACGCAGTACTCGTCTTTCTGTGTGAGATATTTGTAGAAGCCATGCAGCAATGTGTACATCTTTGAAATGGCTTAGAGTGATTGGCAATATTAAAATTGCATTCCAAATGGGCAATAAACAAATATAAAATAAGAACACAATCTAGGGTTGTTTCTATTCGGAATGGTGCGAGCATACGTGTGAGATTTCCTAGAAGGATATGGAGTATGCGACCACGTCTTAAGGTAACTTTCACAAATAATAAACCTTATGTTCAGTTGAAAGAGTATTTTTTTAACTAATAAGTCGTAATTTAAATATTTTTAAATAATATAAATTATAATAGTCTCCAGATTCGATTGGCCAGCCTATCGATAGTTGAGTTTAGAAGCTAGCTGGCGAGTAAACAGCTGTTAGTGGCAGTTCCATCATTTGTTTACATTTTTACTATACACTCTGGCAGCGCTATTCAGTATTGGCAGCACTCCACTAAGTGGAGTGTTGTAAAACAAGGCTCTGCCAATCAACGGTTATTTAAATATAATAAAAGAATATGACAGTTATTTATTTATAATTATAAAATCATATAAGAAAACGTAATATGCTGAAAGGTAGACCTCCAACACCTTTATTTGGATACCAAATGATTACTGGTTATATTAAATAAGGTTCATAACTATTTCTCTAGTAATGGCAATATGCAAACCGGTTCTGTACTGCTGGGGTTATCCGAAAATAGTGAAAGCGTTCTGGCATTT
Organism: Drosophila mayaguana; assembly: GCA_037075325.1. Lineage (NCBI taxonomy): Eukaryota > Metazoa > Arthropoda > Insecta > Diptera > Drosophilidae > Drosophila > Drosophila mayaguana. The sequence continues at coordinate 1,818,878 of JBAMCG010000120.1, read as the reverse complement.
AAATCGAATAGGGCAACACATATTGTCCTAAGAACATCAGTATCTTTATTCATCCATACGTCAAAGGGGTCACCCGACATGTCTCCAAGCATATTGCGTACATCTGATGCGCTCACCGGCGGCTTGTATGATTTCATGGTTTCTTTTCGCGCCTCACTGGACTGAATTAGCTTGTCATCGGTCTCATCCAATAATAAACCCTCAAATCTATAAAAAATTGGCTATTAAGCAATGTCGATTTTGAATATATGTGTTATACTTATTAAAATGATAATTGTAAGTGCCCACGGGAATCTCTTTAACACATACTTTTGACTTATTCTTTCCCTGTGGGCAGGGACCGAATTCCATATTATAACACATTTTATTCGGATCGCTGGAAGTAGCGCTAGTTAAACTCTGATATATTTTATATATGCCGTCTACTTACTTAAGAAATGCTAAATTAATGGAACATGCATCCGCTGCGCCCACACCCTCATCTAATACCACTCTGAGTACATCATCCATATTGCAGGAGGCCAGTAGAGCTCGGGTTATAAAAGTTCGAGCTGCTGGCATATATCTCACTTATGTGATGTTGCTTGAATAATTCAATATGTATATATGTGCACTTACGTGTTTTGCCGCTACGTAGATTCTTTGCACATATCGTATTGATGGTAAAAGCGAGACCATGATGATTTTCGCTGAACGTATAGCCTGGCAGGAGGCCAGCATAACAGAGTGACATGAAACGCTCCTCTTTCACTTTATACTTTCCCTGAGGCTGATCATTAATGATGTGTGCTACCACAATATAATACTGGTTCATAGTCTCTACCAGAGCATCTTCCGTATGACCCATCACACGCTGAGGAATAATTATATAGAGTCTGATCGCGTTGCTAATCAAGTTTGTCACTTACGCAATGCTTTTGGTTTAATATAATTGAGGAGCAGCCGCAGGAAGCTTTAGCCGCGGGACATAACATGTTCTGCGGTAAAATTGCGTCCATTTGCCTTAAAAATAACTGTGAAAGGTGAGAGAGAGGAGCCAGATTAGAGAGCAACGAATGCGTGCTGGTCACTCCCTTGGCTTGCTTCCAAGCGGCATCAGCTGATGATAAGCTGACACCGTCAGGCGGCCAAGGTAAGTGCAAATTTGCGTGCATTTAATTGGTTAACACATTATTGGCAGCTGCGCAACAGCTTAGAACCCAGCTCACTCAGTCACTCGGCCGAATGATAAGCAAATAATAATAAAAACTCGAAATTGAGTTCAAATTAACAGCATTCAAAGCGAAGGTGAAGCCAAAGCAAACCCTTGCACCTGAACTAGCGCTGGAAGCGCTAGGAAAGTCCAGTTACCATAAACTCTACACACACACACACACACACACGCACACGCATATGCATGTACGTTTGTGTGCTTTTAGGCATATTGGCCAAAAGCGAATTCGCGAGCAAAACAAATAACAGCAACAGTGTCAAGAAAAGAGAACTAGTTCAATGACTGTTCGCTGCACGGCCAATGTGTCTTTGCAGTTGTAATTGCCTAAAGAAGCTAGTTCGAATTAGCTTTGTTTTGAAATTGAATTTCCACCAACTGCCACAAATTAAACTAAACATAAATGCAGCTAAAACCATAGCAGTGGGGCGTGACCGGCTGCATGATTCACGTTCACGGCTAAGCGCATTGAAAAGCGAATCTTAAGATCAACAGTAATCCAGTTGCTAAGTTAGTTAGTAGTCCCAGAAGAGTTACAAGCCCATTTTATGTCAAGTCTGTCAAATTTGAAGTATAGCACCAAAGCTGGAGAATATATAGCCTGTCCACAATTTCGAATTCCACTGGGTAGATCTGCTTGGCTGTGGTTGGACTTATATATTCTATCGAATAATTTTTGTTGCCTTCATATGGACGGCGAAACGGATATGCACAAAAACGAATGTACTCTGTTCAGAGCGCGAACGAGTATTATCAAGCCAGGCGCTAAACTTAATTGATAATTGTTAATTGCGTTATTAGCGAGTGATTGCTGTTGGTACTGCTACACTTGCAGAAATGCACAATTATGTGTGAATATATTTGCGTGAATCGTATTTGGTGTTCGTCATTGAACATTGACAACTTGCAACGACAAAAGAATCCAATAAATCGACACGCAACGACCTCATCGTTAAATTGGCTCACATTTCAAGTGTGGGGCTGACGCGGACCCCATAATCAACTTACAAATAAATATATATAATTGCAGTCTTAGTTTCTGCTAATGATAATTATTAGCCTCTTAGCAGATTGCATATAAATTTTACTCACATGTTCGAATTCCACCTCGGCGCCGTCAGCCACGCCCTGCAATTCGAGTATGTACTGAGGAAAATTTGCTTTTACTGATGCCAAAGTTTCGTCATAGATTTGTTCTGTTTAAGTTCGAATAGAGCAATAAGAAGTGGAGCAAAGTGGGGCAGAAATGAAAATGAAAATTAGATAAAGCATCGGTACTCACTGCCCTTGGGGGTGTTATAGAGCGGTAATAAGCTATGGTTCAGAATCTGACATTGAGTCTGAAGATTTCTTATCATCGAGCCAAATGTACGACCCTAAATAGCAAAAGAAAGAGTAATAGCTCTCTGAGAAGATACGAGTACCCAAGTTCTCTCTCCACTCACCATATCAAAGCCGACCTCGTAGTGGGAGCCGCGGGTGTAGAGTATGGGTATCGCTTGACGACGAACGTGTGGCTTGGCCGAGCACTTCTTGCATTTCTTAGCCGGATCGTCCATTATTATTTTAAAGGAGTTCTCCCCTTAACAACTACAATTTTGAACAATACCAAACAAGCCAAAATCTAACTTAACTTTTAATTCTAAATATCAAGCGCCATTCACATCTGAAATTGAGGTAAACAAAAATGGCTACTGAGCGAATGATATAGATTTTCTAAATAAAATAATAATAAATGTCTTTGCATGTTTCAAATATTTCTCAGCTCACATAAATTCAAATTTTCATTAACGGGTAGATACTTATCGATAGCTCTGCAAGGCTCTGCTACTATCGAGATCAGTCAGTCTTTCAGGCTGGCAGCGCTCTCTATGAATCGTAAATAATAAGGAATCACAATATAATATATTTAAAGTCATTTCTTAGAGTGCACAGATTATGCTTGCAAATATTTAATATTAATTGTTGAATATTTACTAAATTTTACTAAATATAATATATTTATAGAATTTGATAATTCCATTTTATAAAACTTCTAAAGTGGATCGCTGCACACTAATCATAAAGATCAAATTGTTATATTAGCATAATCCGCTAATGGTAATCACTGGCTCGTTACTTTACCTTGATAGTTCAGGAATGACTGCAAAATTGAATCAATAAGTGCTGCCCATAACCGTTAGTAATTTGAGTAAAGCTATCGTATGTATTATATCAGTATAAGTGCGATAGTGCATCGTATTATATCGATTAATCGAAAGGATGCAACTGGCAGTTATTTCAGCTGTCATTTACCGGGGCGTTGAACGCTAAGTAATTCATTTATTGTTCGTTAATGATTAATTGCCATGATCATTGGGATTTTTTTTTTATAAGGAAAAACCATTAAGACCAATAATGTAGCTTAAAATAAAGGGAACAAAAATGATTAATGGCAATTTCTGTTGTGTTCTTTGTTTTTTCATAAAATGATATGTGAATAAATAATATAATATAACAATTAAATTGAGTCACGCGTACAGATTGTGCTCTTTATAGAATTTATATATTCAATTATAGTACATACATATACACATGTTTTTTGTTGCTATTCTGAGAGCAATCAATTATGGGATAAATTTATGAATGTGAATTCAAATTAGCTAATGTGATAACTGCCGACAGAGCCGATCAAGGCTATTAATTTGCTCAACTATTTAAGTGTAAAATTTATAACAAACTATTGGCAGCTGTGAATGCTTAAAGCTAGCATTAAACGCTTACATTATTCGTCCAATTAGGGATGCTAATGAACAGATAAGCCAAAGCAAAGCATTACACCTGAATAATACCCCAGCTGCATAAGATAATTTGTTATTTTATGGCTTCTTTCATTTTACTTTGACATTTTTTGCAAGTGCAAATTGATGTAAACCAGAACCGAAACAATGTCAAGAAAAACGGAACTAGTTCAATGACAAGTTCATTTTAAGTGCAGTGCGTTTGTTTTGCTACATACGAGTTATTCACGTTTTAATTATCAAACTGCATCGGTTCAAATATATCTGTAGAAATGTATTATTTCTATATTCTAGATTCTTCTAGATTCTGCTAGATTTGTCTAGTTATTCCAAAAGTTGTGGTGTGTGTGTGTGAGGGTAACATATTTCAAGTATTAAGTTTCAACAGCGCCGATATGCTTTTCGGTCAGATGGACAGGCGGACGGCAAAACGGATATGCGCAAAAGCGAATGTACTCTGTTCAGAGCGCGAACGAGTATTATCAAGCCAGGCGCTAAACTTAATTGATAATTGTTAATTGCGTTATTAGCGAGTGATTGCTGTTGGTACTGCTACACTTGCAGAAATGCACAATTATGTGTGAATATATTTGCGTGAATCGTATTTGGTGTTCGTCATTGAACATTGACAACTTGCAACGACAAAAGAATCCAATAAATCGACACGCAACGACCTCATCGTTAGATTGGCTCACATTTCAAGTGTGGGGCTGACGCGGACCCCATAATCAACTTACAAATAAATATATATAATTGCAGTCTTAGTTTCTGCTCATGATAATCATTAACAATTCGCTGTCAAACGATGCCAAATGCATATGCTGATATTCGAATTGGCTAGTCTATAAAAATATGCAATATATACATTACTCACTTGCTCGAGCTCCACCTCGGCGTTGACAACCACGCCCTGAAAGTTGCTTTAATTAATGTCAGAGTATCCTCAAGGACTTTCTACGCTTAGATCAAAGCAATGAGAGCGTGAATCAACTATTGGCAGAGCATATGATATTCTTAAGACTAAACATTCACACTTTAGGCTGAAGCCAAAAGCTTAGATTTAAAATAAAGAATGAAATTTAAAATGTAGTCTGAAATTGATTCAGCTAAAAAAATCATTAATAAAAAAACTGCCAACATGTTCGGCTTATAGTTAAGCTGGTTTAAAATTACCATATTAATAGAAAAGATCAAGGCCCTATTGATAATACTTCAAGGCTTTGCCAACCCTGATATTGCCAGTCTGGCAATGCTGCAAAAAAAAAAAAAAAAAAAAAAAAAAACTGTTTCAAATTTAGAACACATTTGAAGTCACCTTCTAAAGCTGAAACTTTATTTATGCATATATAAACTAGAGAAAAACAATACATAAAAAAAAAAAAAAAAAAAATAATTGCTAAATATTTGCTGATTACCAATTATTGACATTTCTCAAAAAAAGAGTAAATATAGTAATAAAATATTTCACGATGAGTACTGAATTATTTGCAAAGCATGGGCAACGTGCAATGGGGCTCGGTAAGGCTGGGATTGTCCGAGTAAAGCGAAAGGGTCTTGGCATTCAAATCGAATAGGCCCATAGCTATAGTTTTCACTTCTTCATCGGTTCTGCCATTATCGCGCCACACGCAGAAGCAGCCGCCAGTTACGTCGCCCAGCATGTTACGGACATCCTGCTCGCTGGCCGGCGGCTTGTACTTGCTAAAGGCGCTCATGCGCGAGACGCTTGATTGAATCATCGGCTCATTGGCCTGATCCAAGAGGATACGCTCGAATCTGTTTGAGGAAACGAAATTCAATATGCTTCTAGTTATGGGCACGATTACTGTACATACTGATTGGTGTGATAATTATGCCCGCCCAGCGATATCTCCTTGATGCTCAAGTGTGATTCATTCTTTTTGTCCGGATTTGGTGCCATTTCTATGTTGTAGAACATCTGACGTGGATCGCTGCAACCCAAACATACGGAGTTAATTGATAGACCCCCATAATTCCATAGTCCACTTACGATACAAATGATAAATTAATGGAGCAGGCGTCGGCGGCGCCTACGCCGGCATCTGCCAGCACCCTGAAGGCGTCGTCCACGTTGCTTGTGGCGAGCAGAGCTCGGGTCAGAAAATGACGAGCTGTAAGTGGGCAGTAATTAGAGAATATGTGTATATGATATGTAGCCAATAATCTTATTTCGACTCTTACGTGTCTTGCCGCTGCGCAGCAGCTCGGCGCTAATTGTGTTGATACTAAAGACGAGCCCATGATGATTGTGACTCATGGTGTAGCCAGGCAGGTGTCCGGCATAGCAGAGGGACATAAAGTGCTCTTCCTTCACATTGTACTTGCCCTGCGGCTTGTCGCTAATGATGTGGGCGACCACAAAGTAATAATGATTCAGCGTCTCTGTGAGAGCATCCTCTGTGTGGCCCAGCAGGCGCTGAGGATAAAAAGGCGATCGTGGCAGAGCCTGTGCAAATATTCATTATAGTCTATTTTATACTTACACAATGCTTTTGATTAACAATAATCGTGGAGCAGCCAGTGGGTTGATTTTTATTGCGCGGCTGATGCTTCATGGCCTGCGGCAGAATTTCGTCCAGATGCAACAAAAACAACTGCAAAAGAGATTCGTGGAGAGTTGCCCATAGCCGTTAATAATTCATATCATAATATCGATAAGGCTTCAATTGTATACGATAGCTAATGCGACTATCTCTGTTTAGTGCACTATTATCGATAGTATTGTATCTTATCAGTGCCATGCCATGCTTGCCTCTCTATCGATTAATTGAAAGGATGCAACTGGCGGTTATTTCAATTGTCATATTTAGTGCCATTGAACGCTGACAAAATGATTAATTTATTATTAATAATTAATTGCCAAAACAATAGCGTTTTTTTTTTTTTTTGCGCGGTTTCGTTTGACACCTAACAATATAGCTTAGCCAAAAATGATTAATGGCAATATCCATTGTCTTTTTTTTATCACTAGAGCCCAAAATACATTATTTTGAAATGAGATAAATGATGAATAAATAATCAATTATCATGAGTCGCACGTACACCTGTAATTCTTTTTGTTTTTATTATTGAAATATAGATTGCATTCATAATATAATTTTGTACACAACTTTTGGTATAGAATATATTGCAAATGGCAGAGAAGAGAAAAGACAAATATTCTTAAATACTTATAACATGAATTGTGCCATCAGTCAATGAGTCAGCTGCCGACAGAGCCGATCAAGGCTATTAATTTGACCAAATGCAAGAATTATACCGAGTTATTGACAGCTACGAATTCTTTAAGCCACATTAAAACGTCTAATCGATTGTCTAATTAGCGATGCTAATAAACAGTTAAGCCAAAGCAAGCCATTATACCTCACTAATACCCTAGCTGCATTAGATAATTTTCTGTTCTAAGGCTTCCTTCCCTTCACGTTGACAGTTTGTCTAAGTGCGAATCGATGAAAACCAGATCCGCAGCAATGTCAAGAAAAACGGAAAAACTTCAATGACAAGTTCTCTGCATGGTCAATGCGTTATATTTTTCTGCATTGCTTGCATTATACCTTGACGAAAATGTCTTGCAAGAAAATACACCAGCTGCAGCTTTAAAGTGTTTTTGAGTACAGGTATTATAAAGTCGACTACACCCGCCTATAACGGTATTATTATTTGTTGTTGTTGTTTTTGTTTTTTTGTTTTTTATTTTGGCTCGTTAATATGTGTGAGAAATTGTTATAAGCAGCTCAAATATTTACTTTTAATTAATATGCAATTGAAAACAATTGCATTATTTCATGGCATTATCATAGCCCATTGATAATTATGTTAGCAGTCGTTCGTTATAGTTGAGTGCGAACTGTAATTATTATTAAATAAATATTATAGACAATTATGTGTGAATATTTAGTTGGTTGATTGTCATTGAACATTGACAACTTGCAGCACATGCAACATGCTACGTGGAGCACGCAACGTGGAACAGTGTGCAACGACTTTGGCATTAGCTTCACCGTTAGAACGGCTCAAGTTGAAGTTCCGTCCGAAAGCCAATGAGTATTAGCCGTTTATGCAGCAAACGAGACTTTCAGAGTATATTGGCTTTGCTGGTCTATATGTGACAGGGCAATGGCTAAGAGACTGATCTTATGGTGCATGTATATATATGTATAATATATTCTTGATCTTGTGTGTAGCTGTTCATTCGTATGGCCCTCTCTTATAGCAAACTATAGAGCCTATAAGAGCCTGGGACTGGAAGACATAGCAACTCGCAGAGATCGAGTTTATTTCCAATGATCAAATTTAAAATTTAAAATTGAAAAAATTAATTAAAATTAATTTTATTTTAAATAATCAATAACATTTTAGTTTTTCTGAAATCGATTAAAATCGAACACTGAATTTCTGGTTTTCTTGTTAAGAAACTTTATGATTTAGAAACACGAAATTGAATTTCAAAACGGGATCCCAGTCATTCAATTGTAAGCAGAGTATCTTCTATTCAGGAATGCCCAACTGAGAGCTTACTTTCTATTCGATAACTGTAATAAATATGTGTTTATATTTACGGCCAGTTAATATTTGGCGACTGCCGCATGCTAATTATGCCAGTTAATAAGCGAGCTGTATAATTGTGTCATGGGATCTGGATCGGTAGCTGGATATGGATATGGATTTGGATTTGGATTTGGATTTGCATTTGACTGTTTATGCAATTGATTAATATGTTACCTTATGGAACTCTACTTCGGCGCCATCGGCCACGCCCTCCAATTCACGTATATATTGTGGAAAGCTGCATTTAACCGATTCCAGAGTCTCATTATATATTTGCCCTGAAACAAAAGAAGATCGGAACAAAAAAGAAAAAAACGAAGAGAGAGAATGAAAACATATTTAAAAATAAACAATGAGATAATGGAAAAGTTGAAGCGTTTTTTGATGGAGTACTACTCACTGCCTTTTGCGGTGCTGTAGAGGGGTAAGTAGGTCTCGTTCAGTGGCTGAGATAAGATCAAAAAATTCTTGATCATCGAGCCGAAAGTGCGACCCTGTAAAGCAATTAGATACGTGTTCGCTTAATTATTATTATTATTGTTATTATGATGAAGTGGATGATGATGAATGTGGAATGGAAACTTTCTAAATACTTCATACTTTTTATGCTAATGAACAGTCTAGTTTAAAATTAAACCAAAAAATTTGTATATAATAAATTGAAAATACAATAAAAGGCATAATCGATCACGACTGATCGCAAATAGCAACAGCAACAGCAGCAACAACAATTTGAATAAATATTTATTGTTAGTTGCTATTGTTACCATGTTGTAAGTTTTGGTCCATACACTCGCTGCCTTGGCTGGAACACCTCACGGCCCCTCGCCCATTTGACAACCCCGAGTCACAGGCGGAGCGTCTGACAGCGTCTGAATTCCGGGCCTGCATGCTAATTGCTGTGCGCCCTTGATATTGGCCATTTGTGTGCAATTCCGGTTCAAACCCAATTCAATGGGTGAGCCAGTGTGTGTGTGTGTTGGAGTCTAGTGAAGGCTAAACAGGAACTGGGTCACGAATTGGCATAGCCAACGACTACACAAGCAGCTAACCCTGACCACCAGCAGGCTAAATCGGCTTGGCTGCAGCTACTGCTCCAGCATATATATATATATATATATATATATATATATATATATATATATATATATATAGAAAGAGAGAGAGAGAGAAAGAGAGTGAGAGAGAGAACGAGGTTGACTTTAATCTATATAGAGGACAAAGAAAACGCTTCATACCTAACTTAACTTAAAGCAAAGTAGTCAAAGACCGAATGTCGCCCTGCTTATCAAAATCAGCGATTTATCTTTATGTGTCATATGTATAGAGAGCACATATATACATTTATATTTACATATATGTGTATATAGCTGTAATTGCACGAGCTGATAAGCGAGCAACAGCAGACAGACTCAAGTACTCAACTCAACTGAAATCTAGCGCTAATTAAAGCTCATAGACATTTAAAATGTTAAGAATCAAAAGCGATATACAATTAGGGATATATATATATAATACAGAGCAGATTAACTGAAGAGTTATGAGTAGAGCTTGAAGAGTTCTCTAGACTTTTGAATAATGTTAAAATGTATATAACATTTTTCGTTTTATATTTACCATATATAATTTTTAGCAAAGTCATGCTATGGCATTTGGTAACAAATTTTATGGAAGGACTTATCAGAAATGCTGCACGTCTACAAACCCTCTGAATTAATCCTTATAATTTTGATCTGGCTAATTTTGTATTTAATATATAAATTTCCTCTCAATTCTATCAATAAATCTATTGATAATGTGAAAAAAACGTGCTCAATTACAAGCAATTTTAATCTTTATTTGATTAGCAAATTATATAACTACTGTAATTAAACGAAAAACGATCTAAAGCAAGTTACGACTACACAATTCTACAGAAGATAGATCATTAGTCGAATATATGCACATATATATAGTGTATATATATGTATACATTTTCTGCTTGAATGTCAATTTCGAATGCATTCGGAATTCGTTAATCATGAAGAAAAAAAACTTTTCCCTTGCTCTTTTAATTATTTCTGAATCTATTGGGAAATCAGAGTATAATGGGTTGGTTAAAATGTATGTAACAGGCAGCAGGAGGCGAGGCAGACCCATATACATATATTCTTGATGAGGACGAAAAGCTGAGAAGCTTTGGACTTCTAATTTAAGAATGAATATCAAGTTTGATAAGATATCGATAGCTATTCTAACTTTAGTGTTATCGATTGAAGGCCTTCGAAAAAATCAGTTATTAATTTATATGTCGAGTATCCTTAGAGCTTGCTTGTTGATCTAATTTGAAATATTCAATAATTTGAATTGAAATTAGTGTAATGATATTCAATATTTAATTAGGCACATTAATTATGTATTAATGCATTATTCACTCAATTATCGCAGTAGCTGTGCCAAAGCAATCCAGTTAAGTCGATGACAACTCGAAATTCCCTCGACCTGGGCATAAACAATCAAAAAATTCTACTGTTAAAAGTTTAACTTAAAAATTTAGTTAGCAGCTGGCTCAAGTGTGTGCTCGAAGGCTTCCCCAACCCCTCAATCTACTCCCTCCACCTCATTCGTTTCTAATCAGGCTTTGCGTGACTTCTCGGCTCCAAGGCAAGACTACGTGTGCTTCTGTGTGTATATTGTGTATGCACTGTTAAGGGTGCAAAGGCGAACAGGCGAACAGGCGAACAGGTGGACAGGTGGACAGGTGGACAGGCGAACAGGTGGACAGGTGCAAAAGTTCGGTTGCTGGGTGCTGCTTACCATATCGAAGCCGACTTCATAGTGTGTGCCGCGCGTATAGAGAACTGGTATCGCCTGGCGACGGGGCAATCTCCTGCCGGACGACATGTTCGCTGACATTTGGTGGGCTACCGGTGAGGTGCACATGGTTTCCTGGTCTTTCGTAATCGGCTATGTGCTCTGGACCGTTTATCGCTTTACACGCAATTTGGCTCTGAAATTCGAGCAAGATGATCAATAGAGACATGCATTACAATTTGTGTGTGTGGACGCCGTGGTGTGCCATTCTCTCTGTTCCCTTTTTTGTTTATATATATAATTTATATCTTGCATATATTATATGCATTTAATTTTTTTGAGTCCACGAAACGTGAATGAAATGACAAAAATCACAGCAAAACAAGAAGAAGAACAAACAATCTATAAATAATAACTCAGTGGGAAATTGAAATTGCAAATGCAATTCTCGAGAGATAGAGATTACTGACAACAAACAAATGATGCAGCAGAAAGAGAAAGAGATGGAGAGAGATGGACTTAAAAAAAAAAATTTAAAAAAAAAAAAACATTTAACAAAATAAACAGCGAACGTTTGAGCAACGGAGCTAATAATTTTTTTTTTATACATATATATATATATATATATATATATATATATATATATATATATATATATATATATTGTATATACACTCACGCCAACAGACAGGTGCTCGCTATGTCAACAAAAAGTACGAAAAGAAACAACAATAAAAACGTGAGTTTAAGACCCAATTCAAGCCAAGCTTTTTAAAATAAAGTTCTAAAGCGCTTGAACGCAGAATTCAAACTGAATTGGCTATGAATTTGCGGCGGCAATGCGACGTGCCGAGCAACCACCCAGCAGCAGCAGCAGCAGCAGCAGCAGCAGCAGCAGCAGCAGCAGCAATAACAACAACAACAACAACATGCTAGCGATACGAAGACAGCGGACGACGCGTCGAGGCGTCGCGCCCGCAATCGCGGCGATAATGCAGCAGCAAGCGGCGAGCACACATATAGAAACAGCAACAAGAATAACGGCAACAACAACAGCAACAACAACAGCAACAGCAACAAGAACAACGGCAACAACAACAGCAACAACAACAGCAACAGCAACAGTAACAACAACAACAGCAAGAGCAGCCCCACTAAGGCTGCGCTGCCGACGCTTATCCAGAGTTGGAAACCAAACAAATTCGTTTCGTTTGCACATCGAATGGGAATTCGCACTCAAATTCGAACTCGATATTGAAATTCAAATTCAAATGGCAATTCGAATTCAATAACTGTTGCGCTTCGATACACATTTTGCGAAGCGAGCGATCTTATTTTTAGTTAATATATGGTAATCATATTTCGATATCAAAATTTATAACAAACTAATTGAATATGCATGATATATGTAGCTTAATTAGTTTCGATACTGAGAAAATTGGCCCACTCTATACAGAGAAAATCAGCATTATAATTTGTGGTTTATTAACCTATTTAAATATTGTGAGTATCCCTGGGGCCTGTATTACGTATAACAACAAGTAGAAATTGGGTTTCTGCTCTCCCCAAGTCGATAACGACTTATAGGCTTTCCCTTTGACAAAAAGAGGGTCTGCCCTATTTATAGAGATATTGACGTTTGCCTCCTTCTTTTTTTTAAACCTTAAACTTTTCCGTACTTTTTTTGTATTTCTGTACATGAGCCCGTTAAAGTTATTTAAATATACTATTTGTTACCAGTTCCTGATTTTTTGTTTTATTTTATTATCACTATTTTTTTTTTACCAAAACTAAACATCATTTGAATAACCTGTATGAATGGGGAAACCTTAAAACTGTTGAAAGCTTGAGCTAGGTAAGTAACGCAGACGAAACAGTTAAGAGCTAGACAAAAAATATATATATACATACATATGTGTATATACTTATATATTATTAATCATCAAAAATTTAAAAGCAGAACTAAAACTCAATATATTTGTTTGAAACTATGATTTACTAGTGTGAAGAGTGAAGTTTTTTATATCATTAAACACTTTTTTCTTTTTTTTATTAGTATTTGGCATTTGTTCTTGATGTTCTTGGAATGCATTTCGGTTACGTATACGTAATATGATTAAATGTATGCCAAGCCGTAGTACACACACACATGCACATAAATGTCTAGGCATAGTTGTTGTGGTTGTTTTATTTCTATTTCAACAACTGACCTTGAAAAAATATTGTTTTGTGTTGGTGCTTTCCATGGCAACACGTTTCTTGCTGCCGCACGCCGTGGCTGCCACACATTTCGCTTCTTTCTGTATAGGCTGAACCCATTGAAAGTGGGAAATCAGGGTATAATGGTTTTATTAAAAGTATGCAACAGGCGAAATGAGGCGTGGCAGACGTCATAACGTAAATATTTTCTTGATCAGGGTGACGAGCTGAGCTGAGTCCGAGCGTTCGTCCCTCCGTATCTATGAACGCGTCGATCTTAGAAGAAAGCTTCCAAAGTAAGCACACAGTGCAGCCTATGCGTGTGTATGCATGTGCATGTGTGTGCGTGTGTATGTGCATGTATTGCTTCTTGTGTAGGCAGAGAGAAACGAAGAATTATTGAAATATCAGTTCCTCGAAGGGTTCAGGGGATCGCGTAGTCGAGCAGTCTCGCCTAAAGCACTGTTGTTCATTTTTAATTTGCTCTTTTCTTTATTACATATACATATATAATATACATGTGTATGTGTATGTGCTTATGTATGCGCATATATTGTATAACATTATTGAAATGGGTTTTGCATACACAAATCTAGCAGGTGGGCCACGCTGTGAATGATCGCAGTCAGTGTCAAGGATAGCCGGTTAATACATTTCTGAGGCGAAACATACCAAATGATTAACTTCTAAAAATTGGCTCATCTCGTGTATTGAAACAAGAACGATTAGTTGCACCAAGTCAGTGATTCAATGTTGATAATTTGATTTGGATAATCAAAGTTTTTAGCTCTCTATGTTCTAGCGCAGATCTTTCTGTTATAATAAACAATGTTAGTCTTAGAATAACGTCATTCATAGCCGATTTATATCCAGCTCGTTGTATTTTAGTATTTATGGTTAATATTAGTATTATTAGAGTATTATTTTGTTCTAGCATAATAATTAAGGCATATTCAGGCATATCCAGGCATATCCAGGCATATCCAACTAGCTTTTGTCAGTTTTACAATTAAATATTTTTTAATAATGTTGCTAACATTAATTTTTGTTTTTACTCAATTGAATTTATACAGCGCGCGCAACTCACGCGCCATTTGGGCATTGCTCAACACAGCTAGTAGCTATCGATATATCGGCAAGCGATAGCTCGAATGCGGCGTTATCGTTGAATTGTGCTCTGCGCGCAATACTCTTAGACGCAAACCATAAAATAATAAACGCGATTCTTGTTGACAGTCAGCTTCCTTTAGTTCAATATTCGAAACTCATATTTTGATTTGCAATAATCGTGTAAATTCTCTGCATTCCGAGCGTCAAGGAGCAGCAATCTGATGCCTCGCTCAATTGACAACCGGACAGCAAGCATGACATTTGGAATTGCATGTTTATGTGTTTAGTTGCTTTAATTTCACTCTTGTTTTGTTGTTGCTGGAGCAAGCGTCGCGAATTGTTGGCGCGGTGTATTTAACATATTGTGATTGTTGTATATAAACAACGACTGAGATGCCAGCTAAATCGACTCGAAAAGTCACGGATCCGCTGGAGATTTTGGGTGAGCAACTCTCAACAGGTTGGCGATGCACGATATACAATATATATACAATTGTCATATTTATAGACGTGGACGAGAAGAAGCCAACACTGTATCTCGATCTCTCTCTTGTCGTAAGTGGCGCAACAACGAGTTCGCCAAACAACAGCAGCGACTCCTGTACTAGCCAATCGTTCGCCTATAACCTGGAAACCTATCTGGCGGAACGACGCCTCATTCGGCTGGTGAGAAAGAGATCGGCGCTCTACAACCGACACCATCGGCGGTTCAGAGATGATGTGTTCAAGGAGCACCTATGGCAGGACATTGCACGAAAGATGTCAGTGGAGATAAACGAATGCATCAGTACTTGGGCCGAGTTGCGCTACAAATATCAAAGACATGTGCGCCGACTGCGTAGCTATCGCCGGCAGGTGCAGACGTGTAGCAGTCAGGCGCGTGCACGTCCCATAATGCTGCACGAGGAGGATCTGATCTTTCTGTACACGCATGTGGCCCAGTTTCCGCTGCAGTCCGACAGACGTGACAATCGACCCCCATTGGACGTGTCGGGTGGGGACGACGATGTCACCATCGTGAGTACACAGCCACCCATAATAGACGTAGACGCGGAATATTCGGATTATTATAACATAAGCGCAGATAAGCAGCGTTTAATTGATGCCGTGCGCGCCTATCCCCAGCTCTACGATACTGAGCATGTCCACTATAAGGACTATCGTCATCGCGGTCTCATTTGGAGCGCAATCTCCAATGAGCTGCGCGAGAAGGCGACCAAGCTGATGAAGATCTGGCTGCACCTGCAGACGCGCTACGAGTGGGAGCTGCTATATGCCAATAATAGCAGCAACAGCAGCAGCGGCAGTGGTAGCTCCCAGTTGTTGGAGCAGCTCAACTTTCTCGAACCGCACATTCGACAAACACCAAACACCGTATGCAAGCTGTCGCTGTATTTGAAGGATACCTGGTTCGATCCCATAGAACACTTTCGCACTGTTGTCAATCTGATAGATGTGATCAAAGCGATGCCAGAATTCCCACAATTGATAGATGATAATCCCGACAAGGCAGCACTGGAGACGACCAGCTATAATGATCTCTGGTGGCACGTTGCGGCCCAAGTGAAAACCAGCAGTCAACGCTGCGAGGTCACCTGGCTAATGCTGCGCAACTTCTACCTGGAACTGTCCGAGATGCGCAAAGTTGGCTATCAGCTGCAGGACAAATGGTTCTTTGAGAATATCATTGACTGCCTCTACAAGCTGCAATCTTCACGCTCGATGCGTCATGCCCAAAAGCGTGCCGTCAATAATGGGGCCAAAGCTGCGTCGCAGTCCATGCTGAACCCACCTCAGGGCGCTGCCACAGACAAGCCTAAAGTTACGGTGCGAGATGTGAGGAATATGGGAAGCATTGAGGCGACCCCGGCGGCGCCACCGACGGTGACACCACTGCCCCTGGCCATTGTCTACCCACCAGCTATGCGACAGGCAAACATCACCATCTCCGCTATACCCAAGAGCACTAGCAGCAGCACCATTAGTATCACCAGCCCTACCAGCACCTCTAGCACCACCACAATAACCAGGGCAACCACCACCATCAGCACCTCCAGCCTCGCCAGCATCAATGCTAATAGCAGCATTGGTGCAGATGGCACCACCGGCTATGCCTTGCCCCACATTTCGGCAGCTATTACTGTGGTGCCTAAGCCAGCACCGACTGCCGCACCTACAGCCACACCTACAGCCGCACCTACAGCCGCACCTACAGCCGCAACGACTGCAGCGCCGCCAGTGGTAATCCTTTCTAAGTCTAAATTCATTCACATCTTGCCCACGCCTATGACATTGCCCATATCGGCCACTGTGAAGCGGCCCAGGGTGCCCAGACAGCCACTTATTCCATCGCGCAGTGGTTTACAGGTGACGGTTAGACCCAATACTAGTCTACCTCTCTCGACGTCCGTCATTGGCAGCACTAGCACAAGCAATCTTACTGGCAGCAGCATTGCCGGCGCCACCATAATACGCGCTGTCCCAGCTGCTTCAGCTCCAGCTGTTCTAGGAGTCCCAGCTATTCCAACTGTTCCATTTGTCCCAACTGCTCCAGCGGCTCCAGCAGCTCCATCTACTCTAGCAGCGCCAGCTGCTTTAGCTGCCCCAGCTACTTTAGCTGCCCTAGCTATTCCAACTGCTCCAGCTGCTCCAGCGGCTCCAGCAGCTCCAGCTACTCTAGCAGCGCCAGCTGCTTTAGCTGCCCCAGCTACTCTAGCTGCCCTAGCTATTCCAACTGCTCCAGCTGCCCCAGCTGCTCCAGCAGTTCCAGCAGTTCCAACTGCTCCAGCAGCTCCAGCAGCTCTAGCTGCTCTAGCTGCGCCAGCTGCTCTAGCTGTCCCAGCTACTCTAACTGCCCTAGCTATTCCAACTGCTCCAGCTGTCCCAGCTGCTCCACCAGTTCCAGCTGCTCCAGCAGTTCCAGCTGCTTCATCAGGCCCAGCTGCTCCAGCAGTTCCAGCTGCGCCAGCAATTCCAGCTGCTCCAACGGCTCCCACTGTTCTAGCTGCTTCAGCTGCTTGTGCCAAGATGACGCCGCCGTTGCCCAAGCTACGGCCGCTAGACGTGCGCAAAAACAATACAATGTTGTCCTCGAATGGCGCCTTATCGATGCCGATGCCCACGCTGACGCCAGCAGCGGCTTCGTCCGGAACCGTCATTAGCAGTAGCATGATTAAGTCGGTTGCTCCGTCGGTGACTTCGATGCCCAACATTACCATCAGCAGACCAACTTGGGTGCCCCCCTTGGTGCCCAGCAACGCCCCCAAAATTCCATCAGGTGTGAGTGTCAGTATAGCCAAGACCGTACCGCCGACGCCTTCATTGCTGCTCACCAATGCCGTCAGCATATCCAGCAGAGGGAGAACAGAACCATCTAGCGTGCCCCCCTTGGTGCCCAGCAACGCCCCCAATATTCCCAGCAAACCAAAAGTGAGCACCAGCATGACCAAGACAGTCCCGCCGTCGCAGTCGTCGATGCCCAGCAATGCTGTTAATATATCCATCAGTTCATCAAGAACGAGAACAGAGCCGTCTGCGGTTCCCCCCTTGGTGCCCAGCAACGGCACCAAAACTCCCAGCAATACAAGAGTGGCTAAGACAGTCTCGTCGTCCCCTTCAACGATGCTTAGCAATGCCATCAGATCTGAGACTCCATCATCGGTGCCCAGTAAATCCACCAACATTCCCAGCAAACCATCAAGTGTGAGCACTATTAGCACGGCTAAGATGGCTCCTACGCTGCCGCAGCCTGCTTGTCCATCAAATTTGACGCCGTCGGAAGCCGAAATGAAAGTTCAGATACGCAACCATCCGACCATAGGACGTGTCATCCATGCCGAGGGCCCCGCAGTGCCCTTTTCACCCAATCTATCCATGGCACGCACCGCAATATTTATCCGTGAGGTGATGGCCATACCGCAACTGCACAGCACGGACCCCGATGTGATGCTCAAAAGTTCCATATTCTGGCAGCAAATATCCAGAAAGTTTCACATACCAGGCAAGTGCTAATAATGGGTATATTTCAGTCGTACATTCTACAACTAACGCTATTCTCATATCCATTGAACCCATTGAAAATTGAAAAAGGATTTTGTCCACATATGGCGGACCCTACGAGGTATATACATATGTTGAGGACAACGAGCTGACTCGATTTAGTGATGTCCGTCTATCCGTCCATAGGAGCGCCGAGCTCTCGTAAACCACTAAAGCTATATACTTTAAATTTCGAACCTATATTTTTGTATACCATACACAGAGCGAGATAATTATATTTTTTCGATAACTCATCCCATTCCTAATTATCGATAAAACTCGATCATTTTAGTTCATTCTATTAGCGTGGTTTGTATGTCTTGGGATCTAGAGACTTCATATTTGCTATATGAGTTTGTGTAATGAATACAAAAGACAGAATTTTTGGATGTATGCTAGGATATATGGATATGATATAACACCGACTGGAGCTCTCTAACTTGTTTGTGTTTCCATTACAGAGCAATTGTGTCGCGGCATCTGGCGCTTCTTGGCGGCGAACATTAGTCTGTTCCCGGAGATAGCGCCCATGGCGGATTTGATGAGCCCATTCAAAGGGAACTTGAAGGTGTGGGAGAAGTCGCATCGATTGTTCAGTAAATTTGATGAGATCGCGCGTAAATACCAATGGATGCCGCACAAAGACAAGCTGCCGGCCCTGATGCAGCACTTTGCCGGGTATGAGCATCTGTACTGGGATCTGCGACGACCACGGCCGGGAGAGGACAGTCAGGCAGCTCAGCAGCCGCCGCTTACCGACCAGGAGAGGCAGGAGGTGTGGCAATTGGCACGCGAACGTTTTCCACACAGTAGGTGACACAGAGACTGGCTAGGCCAAGCCAGGATTGTATTATATTCTTTTAATTCGTATTATAATTGTTGTCTTCTTTGTTCAGTAAATCATCGGGACGTTTGGGCCATGTTTAAATTCGCCTTCAAAACGTATATGCAGGACTTAGAGCGTGGCATTGAGAATCCCTGGCCGCAGAACTGGTGGCATGCCTTGGAGCAGATGAAATTTCTAGTGAATATGCGCTATCATCCCTTGGAGCCCTTCTACTACATTGTGCACAACAAGATCGTGGAGGAGGTGAAGCGTTGCAGCATGTACGAAGCTTTAATGCAATCAAATGCTACCGACAGTGTGATTAAGCCATTGGCCAACAGTTCGCTCATGCCTTGGGAAACGGCCGAGGCCAAAGAGCTGTTTGCCAAGCAGGTGAGGCCATCTAGAGATCTAGAAGATTGGGCCGTTTCTTATAATGAAGATTAAACCCAATTGCAGAAACAGCAAAGACAGCGAGAACAGCAGCAGGAGCAACAGCAGCAGGCAGACCAAGTGAAGAAGACACAGTCCCCATCCCGGGAAATACTGCAGCCAGCCGTGACAGACGTGTGCACGGCCAGCCAGAGCTTGCCCAGCATTGATGCGTTTCAGCTGACCCGCCTGATGATCTGTTATCCGCATACCTTTAGCCATGCCAGCACCATAGATAAGCGCAGAGCCTGGCTGAAAGTTGCCAATGAGCTAAACACTTCAGGTAAGCGAGCTCTGTCACGCTGTCAAATAATCTCTAAATTGATCTGCTGTTGCAGTAACCGAGTGCCGATTGTGCCTGCAGCATGCGGTGCGCGAGATGCGGCTCATAAAGCTGGGCGATCTGAAACAACGTTGCTTGCTGTCGCATAAGTATTATCGCCATTTGGACGAGATTTACAGGCAGGTTAAGACGGGCGGCCCACAGATGACGACGCCGATACCAAAAACCATAGGCCAAATTCTATTCGAGTCCACCGACAGAGTATATCCGGCGCGCTATTTGCCCGAGATCAATATGGCTGTGAGCAAGCCCAGTCTGGTGGTCAAGAACTGGGCATATGCGGCCACCAATTTGCCGCACGTCAATCAGAACTCATTGCGCGCACGTCTGAAACATATCTTTGCCAAGTATGCAAATTTGGCGGGCGTCAAATTGCCAGTCCAGTGCATCAATGGTGCACCAAAGCTCCGGCGAGACAAGCAGAGCACGCAGCCGGAGCAGGAGGAGAGGTCACAGCGAGAGCAGCCCAACCCGAAACGACGTAGGCTGGAGCGAGATATATAGTTTTTATTGTTAATGCTTAGCATAGTTATATTAGATATACATATATGTATATTATATTAGATATATATGGACATCATGTTCCTGGACAGCCTAGACATTATGTTCCAGCTGTTATTGGAATCAGGCATCACAAAAGCCACTTGCAACCTTTGTAAATATAGATGTATTATGAATATTGAATAATATTTACGAGTATGTACAAATACTTCAAATTGGAATGACTCATTAATTTTTAGTAATTACTATTATTTGATTACAATAAAGTATTTAATGTGAAATAAATAGTAAATTGTTGACAATGAATGAAAAATGGAGCGAAATGTTTTTGTGGCACAGTTTTGCTGATTCTGTCTCGACTTTAACGACCTTGGGGGCGGGGCACATCAAAGTAAGCCCAAGCAAATTGTTGCCGCACATTTGTCCAAATATGATTTCGAGGACAAGGGCGGGTTTCCCCTTATAGTGTACGTGTGTGTGCGCAGCTTAACTAAATGTGCGACATGCAATTGCAAAGCCTTAACAAAGTGTCATAACTTGAGCTTAGCAGCGGAATTTTCTTTCTCGAGCAACTGCAGCCTTGTCCTAAATGGGAAATAATCCAAGCATTCGATTTCTTAACAAATGTGTGCCAAATATCTTGACTTGAGGTGGCCAACGAAGGCAGATGCCCTCACAGGAGTTTGTAATGGAGCGATATGCTCCTCCTGCTGTATATCAGCTCGACTGCATCAGTCTGTGCTCCACGATTTGGCACTATATTTCTATGAATTTTGATGTTCCACGAATGTTTTCGAGCCATCACATGATTTTTTGATACATTCACATCAACTCTCTAATAATATTGTATTCATTTTCCATGCTGTTTTAGAATATACAATTATATATTTTAATTTATTCTATGTTTTACTCTAGTTTAACTAAATAAATCAATGAAGAAATAAATGAAATGGGCTTTAGTTCTTGCTAAATGAAAGATGATTTAAGATGTTAGGCATCTTAGGATATAGTATATCCTTCAAGTCTGCTGTAGATATGATATATATTTTGGCTCCTATATATTTCGGACATGTACATATATCTTTCGGTATTCAGGTTGATCTCTCCCGACTAGAGCACGGGCAAGCCCGATAATAGCAGTTTTAGTTTAGTTTCGTTTAGGGGACTGAATGAACTTAACTTTACTTTCTTTCCAATCTGCTACCTCTGCTCATCTCTTTCTTGCCATTTGCCCCCTCTGATCTTCTTGGCCAACCCAAATAGGAATGTGAATAGTTGCATTTGTAAGTGAGATATTAAGCTCGTGGCTAATGACCCCCGGAGATACTTTGGCCCAGCTGCGCATCAAGACACATCAAATTAACATTCTAATGTGCAGCGCTTAAGCTAAGCGACTGGTCGAGGTGATACTCCCCCTCAGTGCCCTCAGTGTTCTTGGTTCCCTTAGTTCCTTCGCGCGTCACCTTTAAGGTCCACTGCACATCAACATGCGGAGCAGCATGGCAAATAATGTTTGCTCCCGGTGATTAACGCAATTAAACAGGTGCTCAAAATGATGTTTCCAGTGGATTAGCCAGCGACAAGGACGAGAACGACTGCGCGTTGAGGATATTTAACTGCTCTCGCTCGCACGCCCGCTAATAAGCGCCACATTAGCAGCATGCGCCGCTTCCTCGCAGTCACAGCCCCCGCCACAGTCACCTTTGCTGCCCCCACCACGGCCTCAACCTCAGCCTCAGCCTCAGCCACATTCACATTCACATCCCCAGCTCTATCCTCATCCAACGCCACATTCGCATTAATTCAATGTGGATTTTGAGCATCAGGCAGCATCCATTACATGGAGGGTGCCACAGCCAATTGGAATGGGCATAAAGCGTGGACGGTAGATGAGGATGGGGCGGGAATGGTGTGGGGACGCTGTGGGGGTGGGGTCGGGGGTCGATTGTCCACGACGTCTGACGTTAAAATTCCATTAGCCAAACAATGGACTTCAGCTAGAGGATGCTGCCATCGCTGCTCTAAACTTGCTGTCAAATAGCTGCGCCCTTTTATGATTTGTAGGTGTTGCTGCCGTGTGGTAATACCTGTAATTATACTGCCTCTAGCCAGGAGATATTTAAGTGCTCAGCTCAGCGACTCAGCTGCGCCAAAGATGCTCGAGTTCCCAGCATCGTCAACTTTTCTACCAATTAAGCCAATTTTTTTGTTTTGTTTTGGAAAACATTTCCGTAACTAATTTCAAATGTAAACTCAACTTTTACACTTCGGACCATTAAATAACAAAGGAGATGTGCGCTAAGTATACAAAATTATCATTTAAATTTTAAATAGTAGTATACTACTGTATACTTGGCTCATAGCTGAAATGAGTTTATATATATATATATATTATATATTATATTTTATATTTTATATTTTATATTTTATATTTTATATTTTATATTTTATATTTTATATTTTATATTTTATATTTATATTTTATATTTTATATTTTATATTTTATATTTCATATTTTATATTTAATATTTTATATTTTATATTTTATATTTATATTTCATATTTCATATTTTATATTTTATATTTTATATTTAATATTTTATATTTATATTTTATATCTTATATTTCATATTTTATATTTTATATTTTATTTTTTATATTTTATATATTATATTTTATATTTTATATTTTATATTTTATATTTTATATTATATATTTTATATTTTATATTTTATATTTTATATTTCATATTTTATATTTCATATTTCATATTTCATATTTTATATTTTATATTTTATATTTTATATTTTATATTTAATATTTAATATTTTATATTTATATTTTATATATTATATTTGATATTTTATGTTTTACATTTTATGTTATTATATTAGTATAAATATTCTTAATGTTATGTTATATACATAACTACTATATATAGAGTTGAGTAAATCAGCAACTTTGTCTAAGCTTCGCCACTTCTCCAGCCTCCAAGATTTGGCATCCAATTGCAGGTAACTGTGACAACTCAATGTCCAAGGTGTGCTGGAGAGGCGATACCCGCAAGCACACATCGCGGCAATTGTGTTTGTCCAACTGGTTCACATGACCTCCATGGATGGATAATGAGACGCAGGTTTTTCATGATTGGGCGGCGTCTGTTTCACATGGTATTTGGGCTGCGAGAGAGCAGCGCTAGCTGGCTCGCTGGCTATTGTAAGATGATTTTTGTTTTTACATTTCAAATCAACAAAAAAACAAAAAAAAAGCTCAAATTTTTTATTGCCTTTTTTTTGCTTAGCTGCTAATTGAACAGTTTTTTTTTTTTTTTTTTTTTTTTTTTTTTTTGTGATTTAGCCGTGTTTTATTGTTAAAATAATAATAAAAAATACAGGGTAAAAGAGAAATGAGGCAAACGAACTATTTAATGACAGTCGAATAAGCCAGAGGTGAGACGGCTTATGTGGGCGGTGGGAGAAGCGTGGGGCCGTGAGGGCGGGGCAACCGGATTCCAGACCCAGCTTGTTTCAATGTTCAGCTTCTGGAAGCAAAACAAAGTACACGCCCCACGCAACTCTCCACAAAATAAAGTGAACAGAAAAAAACACTTATTGTTATTGTTGTTAATGTTATTTTGCTGTTGTGCATGAGAAACAATTAGAATTTGGCAAGCAGAGATAATTTGCACATGAGATCGACGACACTATGGAATGACGACTGCAGCCACAATGACGCCGACATTGGACCGACTCGCGTCGGATCAAGATCGAGAAGGAATTGAAGTGAAGCTGGTATTTACCTGTCAGCAGGTATTGTATTGCCAGACGAAAGAAGCCGCATGAACTGAAATAGCAATTAGCCTAATCAAAGCTGAGAAGTGATTTCAAATTTGGGATAGTCTCAATTTGATAGATATATGGGGGAAAGGAATGGGGGAAGTTGTAAAATTCACTTCACAACAAACCATGTTAAAAAAAATTAAATAAAAAACGAAAGCTAAAAGAACCACACCTAACTGTTTATTTTTGCAGCATAATGAAAAACTAAAATATTGTATACAATTAATATAATTATATTTAATTTTATAATATTTCTCAATATTTTATGTATATTTATAAAAAAAAGAGAAATCATAATTTGTTTTATTTTATTTAATTAGTTTCTTCTTTTTTGTTGGCATACATTCTATTTATCTAATTTATTTTTAAATTTTATTATCTTTACCTTAATCATTTTTAATTTCTAATAATATTTTAACCAATAAACAAACAAAAGAGAACCATATATATTTTATGTATTTCTTTCTATATTTTTTATATTATTTAAGTTATAATCTTGTATATAGTTAATCAATTCTTACTATTGTTGTGGTTATTAATTTTTTATGTTTTAATCACAAGAAAGAAAAAGAAAACGCAAAGAATCATTCTTTTTTTTTGGGCAAAAAGTGAAAATAAATTTAATGATATTTTATGATGATCCATTAAGCATTGTATTGTGCAGCCTTCCCGCTGACCCATTAAATATAATCATGCGTAATCCACACAGCAGCAACAGCAAGAAGAGCAACAAAGCGAATAACAAAATCTGGTTTACGACGTGAACTGTTTATTACGCCTAACGAACTTTCTATGCTGGGGCACTTGGCACTTGCATAATCGGGCCCCCAATCCCGGCTACCATCGATGACGCTGCATTTAGCGGGCCGCGAGGTAATCAATGTGGAATCTGCTCTGATTGCATCGGGGAAAGCACGACAACAACAACAACAACAAAACAACAGCAAACGTTTGGTGCTGATTGTCGCATGCAAGTTGTCCTCAAGGTGACATTAAAAAAGAAAGTGTTCCATTAATTTTATTTACCTAACTTTAATTTAACCTAAGTCCAAGTTTTTCTTAATTTGTAAAGCTGTGTCTTACATTTATGTGAAAAAAAAACTTTCTTTACCATTTTGTTCTGAGCTTTTTTAAACTTAGCGCCAAAGCTATGTGACTGGCAAAAAACTATCGATAAGCTATGATCGTGCTTCGTTTACGATGTTTTCGTTGGCAAGTTGTCTTGCTTTGGACAAGTAAAACAAATTAGATCAAAGCCCACGACTATTTTATTATAAGCACCAATTTATTAAACTTTTTTAATAAATCAGACCTGACAAATATATCCAAAATTAATATATTCAGGCTTGCCATTTGTATGTGCTATCTGGTGGGAACATCAACGCGTCTCGTGGCGAATGTAATGGTAAGATGTTTAACTATCGATAGCAGCAAGCACGATGTAGTGATATCGATAATCGCATCGATTGCTCCCACAAGATTAGTCTGTTTGGCGCAATTGAAACGCGAAGATCGTGTGACTCTCTTTCAGTGTGTCAGAGAAACGGTCGCGAGTTCAAGTTCTCCGGCTAAAAGGCAGCTTACACATTTGATTGCGATTGTTAATCACGCTCATACGAAATTATTTTGGCTAATCTAGTACTACATAAGTAATTGCTGGCATTGTTATTGTTGTGGCCGGTGCCGGGCAACAGAATCAGCATTACAGCGCGGCTGTTCCTTCTCATCTTATTTATTTATTTTATTTTTTTGTTGTTTTATATTTTGTTTTGTTTGAAATGTGTCGCAATTAAATAATCTACATACAAACATAATTATTATTTAATTGTAGAAAAATAAAATACAAAATAAACAGCAAGAGCAACAGCGTCAGCTGCCAGCAGAGTGAAGTGCGCGAACGTAAAGTAAAGCGCGATACGCGAATTAATGTAAAGTGTGTATGGAGTGTGTGCGTGCAATTCGGAATTGGAGCAATAGCCGCAACGGCAACGGCAACGGCAACGCGGCCAACGCCACCAATTTTCCAACTCGTCGCGATATTTGCGCTGTAAGTGTTCCTATTGTTGTTGCTCTTATTGTCCCTATTACTGTTCTTTTTGCTGTCCTTGCTGCGGTTCCTTTTTGCTTTGACCGTTTTGTCTTCTTTGGGCTGGCTTTTGTGCGTGTTTCGTCCACGTTGCGTACAAGTTCAAGTTCAGCTGTTGCTTGCGGCTACTTAACCGGCGAAAATTAGCAACTTCGTCGTTGCCTGCAGTCGGCGTTGACTTTTTCGCCCACCACTTGAACTTACAAACAGCAGGCGGGCTCTCACTCTTTTTACATACACACGCATTTCTCTTCGCCGGACGCTCTCTTTGGTTGGTCGGTCGGTCGATCGGCCGGCTCTCCTGCATTTCGTTGCGTGCATTGCACCTTCGCCTGTGTGCTTCCTTAAGGCTTGTCTTCTTGTCTTGCTTTTTCGCTTTCGATGCGTTTTGACAGCGAATTGCTAATCGCCGCGGTATTTCGCACTTACACGCAGAGACACAAACACACCAACACATACTCGTATGCCCCTGCGCCACCCACTCACAGCTGCGCTCACTAAACCAATACACAGAAAGATCTCGTCATCGTTCTTTTACCTCTCGCCGCCTGTGAGAGGCTCTGCTACTCATCACTATTAGCTCTCGCCGCGCTCGCCCTGGCGCTCGCATTCTTTGCGTTTTTGTCATTTGCTTCGCCGCAGCAGCAGCAGCAACAAATTTCTTAGATAAATAACATTTGATAAGTATTCGTGTATGTTCTTTACTTTTTAAAAACATTTTTTTTTTGCCAAATCGACTATCGGCTGCTTTCGGCTTCTCGCCCGCGTGGCTTGCTTTTACCTTTTACCTTTTTATGTATTATAATTTTTTTTTGCATTGTTCCCTGTGCGTTAGATAAGCGCCGCGGGCTAAGTCAACGATTTTTGCTTATCGCTCTTCCTTTCGTCATGACAAAAGGTAACCAAATGTTGCTCTCGTTGCTCTATAGAGCGCATTACCTCATAGCTTCAGATATTCGAGAGCATTTACCTACTCATGAGATATCTGCTGGAGGTATATACATATATGTGTATATATATTTTGTTGTTCTTGTTCATAATGACCATTCACATTCAATTTACTATCGTCTAGTTCTTTTTAGACGGGCCCCAGTCTTATCAGTCTTATCCTTACTCAATGCACTCAACGTTGGTCAATCAGGTACAATTCCCACTGTGTGTGCGTGCGTGCATTGTTTGCTTAGAGATTTGTGGCTTAAATGAAAATTGAACTGGCCTAGCAAAACACTGGACAACATGTTTGCTAATGTTGTACAAGTAATATATATAACATATACATGTATATATATATATATATATATATATATATATATATATATATATATATATATATATATATATATATATATATATTGTATAAGTATAAATTAGTGAGATAAAACAACTTTTTAAATGTTTCAGATAATCAAAAGATTTATTATTGTGGATTACAACATAAATGAATGTGTTTAAAGAAGATCAATAGACCAGATAGAATGTTGAGTGTAAATAAAGAAATATTTCCTAGAAATAAACATTCCAGAAATTATTACAAATAACTGTAAGCAAAAATCGCACTTATAAAGAAAAAAAATCTAATGACTTGCAAAGATATTATAGAAATTATTAATTATCAAGAATAAAAAGTTTATTTGAGGTGTTAAAAATGAAATAAGCTTAAAAAGCTTTCAAAAGAGATTTTATTAATTATTAACAAAATTAGATTTTTTCACTCTTTATTAATAAAATAAATAATAAAAAAGTACAGGTTAATTACTTTCCTACTTAGATATTAATACATATACAAATACATATGTCGTGTGGTAATTTTATAAAGAAAATATGGTTTTTAGGGAGCAAACAGATCCAATACTGGGTAAATTTAATATCAGAACTAGTTTAAAAGTCTTGACATGGAAACAGAGCGACATTCGAGCACTCATAGCGATAACGCATTCAGCTATTACCTGTTGCTAGAGCATATCAATTTCCCCACCTGAACTTATATACATAACAATAGCTTGTTTACACCTCGAGAGAGTATTCATATTTACGATCGGCATATAAACAATCAAGTTAATAGTGAAACGTCTACTATGAAGTGTCTCAAGTTTGGCAAACTTCTCGATTTCCAGTGGATCGCATAACTTTGCCTTCACTGGTTTAAACAACATGCATATATATATATATATATATATATATATATATATATATATATATATATATATATATATATATTTATTCACATAACGTTCGAATAGTGGACCTTACCCAGTGATCTACACTTGCGACACCCACTCATATATATATTTAATTAAATGAATCACATAAAGTGGCAAATTTGTTGGCCAAATAAGTGAGTCTTTAACTATATATGTGCCATATGATCAATTTGCGATCAGTTGGCGATCGCAGCTCGTGTGGGCAGGCAGGCAGGCAAAACAAAAAAAAAAAGTGAAACAAAATTGGGTAAAATATATTGACAGACTCGTGTTTGGCGTTTTGGTGGCCAATTGTTTCAATAGAAAGCCGCGATCGATCGCGCTCGAGGTCAGGCCTGAAGATGATCACAGAAAAAAAAAAACAAGAAAAAGATGAAGAGGGAAGAGCAAAAAAAAAAAAAAAAACAAAATGAGAATAAATAAAACCGAATGCGAGTCGATCTCGTTCGCTTGATCAGCGTCAGCGTCTAAATATAGATTTCGACCATATTTGATGATAAATATTGGCAATGAGTGGCTCCAACTGACAACAACCGGACCTACCTCAACCTGCACAGAGCCATAAGTATCTGTGGCTGCGACAGCGGCTGTTGCTGTGGCAGTTGCACGTGCGTCAAACCACGCGCAACAGACGCGACAACATGTCAGACAGCAGCCCCCACGCGGCATGCAACATTTTTGCAGCAACTGCGCTGCTGCCTCTGCTGCTGCTGCTGCTGCTGTTGCTGCTGCTGCTGCTGCCTCTGCTGCTGCTGCGTTAATAAGTTTTAATCTATTTGTCAATATTTCCTTGTTTAGTTCTCAAACATTGCACATGTCTATCTGCATCTGTATTTGTATTTGTGTCTGTATCTGTATCTGTATTGTGTGTGTGCTGCGTATCTTTTGGGCCTCGTCGCCTCGGCACACAATGCCCGCGTATTCATAAACAAGGCAACTCCATCTCCATCTCCATTGCCATCTCCTACTCCCATTCCGTCTTTTGACTCCTTGGCAGGCCGCAGGCCCTCATCTAGTTCGAGCGTGGCTGCTGCTGTTGCCGGTGCCACTTTGCCACTTCCACTGGGCTGCCATGCGCCGTTGCAAGCATTTCTCGTATACCCTATCAATCGGTATTATCAAATTTATATACTATATATATATATATATATATATATATATATATATATATATATATATATATCTTTATAAATCTTTATATTGCATTTCCTAATTGATACAAATGTAGTTCAAGTGACTATATTATAATATGTATATAGTGAACATATTATATTTATAAAAAAATTAGGTTAATTTGTTTTGCAAATATTTTGATTAGATAAGTGAGATATCATACTAAAGATACTAAAATATTGCTCATGTATTAATATAATAATATGTAATATAATAATATATGATATTTATATTGGTATAAATAAAAGTAAATTATATTTACATTTTGCTTATAGAATACAACATTTTTTGAATACAATAATATCTTATAAAACTTCTATAAAGAATAATATATTTGTACTTTTTTAAAGCTATATCGAAATTGTCTCATGCAACCTGCTCTGCTCTAATATTTTCGGAATTTTTGGAACTACTAATATTATGTATGTACGTCCTCCTAAATTCTAAAGTATTAATAGATTCGTAATTTCTATCAGTACTCATATTTAGAGCTAACTTTAGTCAACAAATTATATTCTAGCATATTCCACTTGACCATAGCATTATTAGAGCATTCAGAGTTTGATGGCTTCTGTCTTTCTCTTCTCATCTGTTTGGTTTTTTTTTTTTCATTTTTTTTTCATCGTTCGTTTTGTTTGTCTTCGCTGATATGTATGAATGTGTTGCGCCTGCTTCGTCTGCTCGCTCCATTGCCTTCGTCCGTGCAAACTGTCGTCATTGTATTGTCATATTTCTCTGTTGCATGTTGCCATCGGAAAATACATAAGTTCCTCCTAACCCCTACACCCCCTACCCCTGCACGCTGCGCCGTCCCTCTGTTTGTTTGTTTGTCGTTGCGTAGAGGTTGTGGCTGGTTCCTTGACTGTGTTGTCTGGCCGCAGAAAGTAAAAGTTGCATCTTCTGTGTGGCCTAATAGAGTTGCCACAAGTTGCAAGTGCCATAAACTTTGCAACATCATTTTCTAAGCATGAATCTAATGCCAACAACTTTTTCAATTTCAATTCTACTCTTGCGCTCTCTTTCGATTTACAACTTCTTCTTTTATCTTAGGATTGAAATTGCTTTTATAGGTCTGTCATTGGTTTACCTTCTAAATTGATATCAGATCTCTATTATTTTACGTAAGAAAATGAAATTTTCGGAATTTTTCTCATCTTTTATTATGTCTTATCTTTTATTGCCGAGAAATCTATGTTTTTTTTTCGAGATTCGTTGGGCTTCATAAATCTGAGTATTAAATAACAATTATTTAGCATATATGCAGATATTGTACAGACCGATTTCGTTATGGAAAAATACCAGTTCTTTGGGCCGGACAACGTGTCGCAAAGTGTGTCAAATGCGTCTCAAACATGTCGCCAACCAACCAATTGGAACACTGACCTTGCGCACACTGATTTGCATTGTGTAGCTGGCGCACAGTTATAGATATACTATCTGAAAGATATGACGCTAACCAAGCAACCATATCGGCCCCCAATTGATGATGGCCAGCTGCCACTGACACGCACTAAATGCATGTAGAACAGCAAAATCAAGTGCAAAGGACACTTGATATGGAGTAGTAGTAGTAGTAGTAGTAGTAGTAGTAGTAGTAGTAGTAGTAGTAGATACAGTTATATATTATATGTATATACAGTTGTGTTCATGAAAATAGTCGTTGTATCGTATCTACGATTTTGTTCGTGAAAATAGTAGTAGTATCATATCTACAATTCTACTCGTGAATAAAGTAGTAGTATTAGTGATTCCCTACAACATCATATATACATACATACAGTTATGTTCGTGAAAATAATAGTGAAAATAATATACTATATATAGTTGTTTATAAAACTAGTAGTAATATACATATAACTCAGTTCATTAAAATAATGTAGTATCATAAAAATGGTAGTATCATACCTACAGATCTGTTCATAAAAATAGTAGTATATAGTATATAAATAGTAGTATATTTTTGCTCATAAAAATAGCAGTAACATCATACCTACAGTTCTGTTCATAAAAATAGTAGTATATAATTCTGTTCATAAAAAGAGTAGTATAGTATACAAAAAGTAGTATAATTCTGCTCACAAAAATATTAGTAGTATCATATCCACAATTCTGTTTATAAAAATAGTAGTATATAGTATATAAACAGTAGTATAATTCCGCTCATAAAAGTAGTAGTAATATCATACCAACAGTTTTGTTCATAAAAATAGTAGTATATGGTATATAAATGGTAGTATATAAACAGTAGTATAATTCCGCTCATAAAAATAGTAGTAATATCAGTAGTAGTTTTGTTCATAAAAATAGTAGTATATGGTATAAATAGTAGTATATAGTATATAAAAAGTAGTATAATTCTTCTCATAAAAATAATAGTATATAGTATACAAATAGTAGTATAATTCTGCTCACAAAAATAGTAGTAGTATCATACCTACAGCTTTGTTCCTAAAAATATCAGTAGAAATAGTAACAATAGTATCATAAGGTTACTAAAAATATTAGTATTAGAAGTACTTGGAAACATATAGATGTATGCATATGTTGTTGTTGGTTGCACGTAATATGCATTTCAATTATAGCAAATCGACGCTTATCAGAAAAACATTTCAATTGATTTATTGAGGCATCAATTGAGTGAATGCAAAGAATGCGATCGCCTTGGCGACACTCGAGATGCGAACGCGCCAATTCACCTTCAGCCTCAATTTACAGCCGCTGAGCAGCAGCATCGACGACGACGACGTCGACGCTGACAGCGCAGCCAGTGCGTGCCACCCCGCTTATCAACAGCAATAGCAACAGCAACAGGCAGCAAGCAGCATTGAGCGCGTTGCGCGTTTATCACAGCGCGCGCAGCGAGTCGAAAAACAAAAGCGAGAAATTGCGGCAGTCTTAGATAAGCGGCACAGCGCGCCGTTTCGTGCAGCAGTGCAATTGTATCTGTATCCGTGTTTCGTCAAGTATCTGTATCTGGCGAGCCGTGCCTTAGCCGAAACTGAAGCTGCCGGCTGTGCACAGCTGTCGGTCATATCTGCCCCGATCTACATATATCGGTATATACATACATACATAAACAATCTATCTACAATATCTGCATGTTCGGGTGGTGAGCGCGTTTGCCGTCTTCAATTTATGGCTCAATAACGTTTAATTAACTTCAATTTGACGCCGCTTTAACCTCTTTGCGTCTTGTTACCTTAACATAAAAAAAATTCGAATTAATAAACAATCCTTCAGATTTTGTTGTGTGATCAACTCTGAACTGGAATCGGGCAACTGGAACTTGGAACCGAAATTTAATGCCTCAATTCAGCTCAACTCTTTTGTCATACTTACAGCTCTCGCTCTTGTTGTTGTTGTTGCTCTCTCTCGCTCCCTCTCCCTCTCCCTCTCTGCTGCTGTTGCTGTTTCATATGTCGCATTTTGCTAATGAGCCGGTCCACCAAATGGTAAACATAAACAAGATACATCAACAAGTTGGTAAACTCGCTGCCCTCGATGCGAAGCCCAAATGCTCTTTGTCTAATAAATATTTGGATTGTTCAATGCTGTGAAAATACCAGACTTCCACATGCGCCGTCGTTTCTTTTTTTTTTTTACCAAGGTTTTCCATATGAGAAACAAAGCTTTGCAATTGGGAACAGTTGAAGTTCATTTTCTGTTTCAGTTCGGTTCCATAAAGTCTATATTCATAGCAGAGGCATATAGGTCTGACCTTGATTTTCTCTTGGCACTGTTTTGTTTCCATCATTCCCATTGTTTGAAGCTTCATATATGTATATTATTATAGAAATCTTCCTGTTCCCTTCCATTGTTTTTATTGCTGTTCAACAGAAAGCTTAAAGTTTTTTTGTTTGCTGTTTCGAATTTAACTATCTCAATTCAAGTTTATGTTCAATTCTTCCATTTCACTCTCATAGTAGTCTATACTCTTCCAAACTATTCCGCTTGCGTTTATGTTACATTTTTAAGCAGCTGCTCTTCTCTGTTGTCATTTCTAACTATTCCCCACACTGCACTAACTCTCCGCTGTTCTTATTTCAAGTTGTTTCATATGCACCTGTTCCACTTTCTTCTTTATCACTTCTAAGTAACCGCCCAAATTTGCTCTCTTTCCAAACTGTTCTCTCTCCTTCATACTCATTCCAAGCGTTCCACATGTGTATTTTATGCATCCCGCCCTCTCTTGTTATCCTTCCCATTCGAAGCTGTTCCCTACTCTTATAGAGCAAACCCCCAAGTAGCTCATTTCCATGATTCACTTTCCATTGTTTCACATGTGTGATGTGTTCGGCATTCATTCTCATTCGAAACGTACCACATGGGTCTTATATGCATACCGCCCTCTTTTGTTCTCATTCCAAACTGTTCCTTTGTTCCCATTCCAATTGGTTCCCCACTCTTATAGAGCAGACTTCCCCACGTAGTTAATTTCCACTGTTTCACATGTGCGATGTGTTCCGCATTCCATAATCGTCATGCTTACGCGTAATTCTCGAACAATGACCAAATTTAGTAATATCATCGTATATGTAGATTATACAATTTGATTTGTGACCAAGATTCGAACTTATTCGCTTCACTTTCCACTGAGATTTGGATCAGTTGTTGCACACGAAAACACGAATCGCAATGCGCCTCATGACAAATTCAAAGCACTCGGCAATGTGCATAGTGTGTAAATCATATAATCAACAATTTATATACACAATGGAGCTTAAATAAATAAAACTCCCGAGACAAAATCTCATTTCGTATGCATTTAAGCCTCAGTAATGAGCTGCGACTGCGCAGCGACTGCGAGGCGACTGCGAGGCGAAGTGGCAAAGCGAAGCGGCAGCTGCGACGATTTCACGCGTCTTTTTTTGTTCGTTCACGCGTTCTTCGTTTTATTGTTGACGATTTTTTATTATTTTTTTATTTATATTTATTTTTTATTTTGTGACATTTTTGTTTTTAATTGGTTGAATTAAAATACTCTGCAAAAAGAGCTGTGTGGGGCATATTTTTATTTGATTTGATTTGGTGAAATTGGTTTTATTTTTGTCTTTTTTTCAGATTGTAAAATGAGCCCAGCTATTATTAGATCCCAGATTAAATCCTATTTTAATGCCATTTCATGAGCCGCTTTCCTTTAATAAGTTATCGGTAAAGTCTTTAGACTCTCAGCTCAATTTTTTTCTAGGCAAAAATAAAAATGACCCAAATCCTTTAATCGTTCAGCAACATAACGCCAAAAGTTCATCAACAATCCAATATTTGCGATACTTTTTAGACAGACTTCAAATACCACTCAAAATTATCGCAAAATGATTATGAAAACTGCATTAGCTTGCAGCCATAGTAAAAAATCATTTTACAGGGTATCTAGACGTTCAACATGCGGCTATTTCATATTAAGTCACTCTGATGGCTGATTTTAAAGTGTGCGTAGTTCGAATGCAGTTCAAGTTGATTTTGTCTGTTGTCTGTTATCAAAGCGTGTAAATCGTGCGCACTTTAATTTGCAATTCAACTTCCGTCAACTGCTGAGGAATTTTGAACAGGCTGAGGCGGTTAACCAAACAAAAAAAAAAAAACT
Organism: Drosophila mayaguana; assembly: GCA_037075325.1. Lineage (NCBI taxonomy): Eukaryota > Metazoa > Arthropoda > Insecta > Diptera > Drosophilidae > Drosophila > Drosophila mayaguana. Next base: position 1,783,194 of record JBAMCG010000120.1, on the reverse strand, counting down.
TCATAAAATAATACAAAAAAATAACAAATATATAAAAATGGCATTAAGCAAGAAAATGAGTAAAATGGTTATGTAAATGCAAATGGAAATGAAACGAAAATGAAATTGTAATTAATGAGCATAAAATGCGGAAAATTGTGGAAAATACGTGAAACAAGTTTTTCACATTTTGTTTTTGCTTTTTCACATGCGTCGCGCAATGCGAATGGGACAGACAGTGGGACAGTTCGGACCGTGGGACAGCCAGACGGAGTCAGATACATCCAGACAGACAGAGAGCGGCAGACCAGATGAATAAACGGACAGACATCGTCAAACATCTCGGCAATGTTTGGACAGTGCGATTGCTCCGTTAACCGTTAGCCGTGTGCCTTTTTTTCATCTGTTAATTAAAAGTACGAGTATCTGCAAGATACATTCACTTTTTATTCGGTTTATTGCGGCCGGTGTGTGTGTGCGTGTGTGTGTGTGTGAGGCCAATTGGCCAGCACTTCACAAATTCATAATGAGCATATGGTCTTCATAAATCATAACTAACAATTTTTTTTTAGAGCCAATCAGCTAACTAATACGCTCTGTGGGATATCTGTTTGCTGTCTGATTGGATGGCATTGCAGTCCAATTCGATTATATTGAGAGAGGAAATCAATTTGGGAAATTGATTAGACGAGCAAATGAGTCGTAAATTTAGGGAAAGAAGAATTATATACAATTATATAATTCAATAACTGTGATTATTATATAAATTCTTAAAGGAAATCTCCAATAGCTCAACAGTCGAATTTTGAGGCTTTAAACTCAAATATGTCTAGCTTTCCTAGTTTTCTTTTCGATTTAATGCGCTCCTAAGAGGACTTATGCATATATAAAATATGGTAAATCCAATGGAGAAGTTGAGCATTAATTATATGCACAGTTTTGTCTTATTTACCAGTCCTTTGTCTATATTAATATATATTTCAAATTTAAAGAACTTAGCAGCATAAATAAAATAAAGAATTTTCCATGATTTACCACGCCTCTTCATAAGACGAGACTACCCAGGAACATAAATTCCGATTTTCACTTTTTAGCTTCAATAGATTGTGTTCATATTTCAATCTAAATACTTTGTTTACTTTGAGAATGAATGTAAAGAAAGTAGGCTTTTCTTTAAAATGAAACAACCATTTTGAAGTTTTCACTGATTTTATTTCAAATTGAGCCTTGAGTAGAAACTATTTTTATACATAACTTTTCTAAAATTTGGATTTGCAGCCACGATATGCATTTAGGTGAAGTTACATCAATAATATAAAGGAAAGAATTCAATCGAAACTGTTTATAAGCCTTGTTAACTGAGGAAGGTATGTTTCTAATCTAGATCTAAATAGGGAGCTTAGACTATCAACGAGAAACATAGAAAGTCTGAAATGCCATGAAACTATCTTAGAGTTAAAAAAAAAAAAAAAAATATATATATATATATATATATATATATAATATGTGTTATATAATATCTCAAGAGATATGTCTCTATGCTTAAATAAAAAAAATTCTTCACACTATAATTGAATATAGGTTTAAAAGAAATGAAAAGATAAATAAATAACTAATTAATATTTATTTATACATCTTTTCACACAAATAATATTGATGCATTCATCTTTTCATTGCTATAATTATTTAGATTTTATTTTTATATCGAAATGTTAATGCGCTGTAACAGCGCTGTTAACGTGTTCGCTTATGTTCACAGTCTCTAAAACGCTCACGCTCCAGCAATAAATAAGCTCGAGTATTTATAAATCCCAGCACTAACTTGTTGTCCATCTTTTTATTTCATCCACAGCTGCCCAGCACGTACCAATTGCATTGCCTATGTATGTGTGGCTCTGTCTGTGTGAGTGTGTGGTGTTTGTGGTGCTGTGAGCTGCCCACCTGCCGCAAAGGCAAATCGAGCACGTTAATTAAATGTCAACAGTTTGGAAATTGAGAAGCGCGCGGGTCGCGAAAGGACGCGGAGCTGAGAGCGAAATTGAAACTGAAATCGAAGCGGAGGCAGATACCAAAGCCGAAGAAGCAGCGGAGGCAGCAGCAGCAGCAGTCAAAGACGACAGCAACGAATTGAAATTGTGCAAAATGTTTGCATGACTGTCAAATAAATCATAAGAAGCGCAACAACACAAACGAAACAACAGCAACAACAACAACTTGCCGCAACAACATCGACTCACAAGAACAACATGGTTAATGCTGTGATGGATGCCATTGCGGTAAGTGTCCAATGTCCAATGTCCAATGTCCAATGTCCAGTTGTCCAGTTGTCCAGTTGTCCAGTTGTCCCATATCCAGTGTCGCCGTAATAAGTCCACAAGCTCGTTTAATTTAATTTTATAATAAATACACGAACGCAAAATATACATATTACTTCAAATGCCCTTCAAATTGGGCATATTAGCTAGTCAAGTAAAATGTAACGGCTGTGAATTTAATAGAATTTTATATATAGACTCTGATAAGAATCAACAGTTTAGCTGCTTTGTACATAGCACCTAGATTTGTAAGTCTCAATACATGGCATCATTCACCTAGCTCATAAATCTATCACTGAAATTGTTGTTTGATGTCTGATCCTACATATCTTAGCTGCAACAAACTAGAGAATCATATGATAATATACTATATGGATATAAGTTTCCAGCTTTTCTTCTATACATCAAATATCGCTGTCAGCTATATTGCTTAAGTCTAGTCTATAATCGAATTTGAATATCATATTTGTTATACATATTGACCATGATATATTGATTTTTATGTAGTATGTTTCCATGTTCTTTTAAATAGTTATATCTCTTATACTTTAACTATCTCAATTAACCAGATATATTGTCCGATCTTTATATGCACACATGTTTATATATTTTTTCATATGCTGCTCTCTACAGCTGCTCTAACTCTCATCATGTCCAGCATCTCAGTCCGACTTCTCCGAAAAATTGCCAGTTATTCGTATTGCTTTGTTGAAAATGCAGCTTATCAAACTCATATACATATATTCTATATACAAACAACACATAATACCCACAGGAATGCCAATGGAACAGAAGCTATTGTACTTCTTATCTATATAGAGTATTTAAGCTTCAGCTTTCAACTTGTTTTTCATATTTTTTTTACTTTTAATTTTATGATTCCTAAATTGAAATTGCAGTCGCAGCCAATTGAAGTTTTGTTTGTACTTCAAACAAGAAACTTGGTGATTGTCGTTTATGTATATATATATATATATATATATATGTATATATGTATTTTCTCTCTCTCTCTCCCTCTCTCTCTCCCTGTCTGTCTGTCTCTCTAGTTTTTCACTCTTCTGTGTGTGTGTTTTTTTTGCGCTGCTTTGCCCACATTTTCAATTTGAATTTGTTTGCTGTGGCAATTGCTCAATTGGTTAGCCTGTCTACATGTTGTGTGTGTGTGTGTGTGTGTGTGTGTGTGCGTGTATGCATAAGTGCTTGAGTGTGTGTTGTGCACATTACACGCTAAGCCATGTGTTTAAGGCCTTTTTTCTCCTTTCAATTTACATATTGAGGTATAAAACGACACTGCACGCTGCACATTAAGCGTGCAATGAGGCGTATGCGTGCTGGGCTGCAGCTTGTAGCACCGTGCCACATAAATGGGGGGGCTATTAAAGCCTGAGCAAATTAGAGACACGCATAGCTCTAGGAGTGCACAAAGAATGAGAAAGAGAAAGCGAAACGGAAAGGTAAAGAGACATAGGTTTAAGGAAGCAAATTATGGGAAATTCGAGTGGAACTTTTACTATAAATATCTATATATGTATTTCTATATATATATATATATGTATATATGTTAATGTAGATATTTATGTATTTGCAATGGCAATCAGGAAATGCCTTCAAATAGTCGTATGATATGCTGGCTTGCTGAATATTAGCTTGTGCCCATTGCCAGCTCAGAGCCTGTATCTGAATCCAATAAAAAACCTATGGGGCATGTTTAGAACATGTTCTTGCCACTGCCATCGACCTAAGCACAGCCTGTGGCATAAGTTAGGAAAGATTTCATGGATGTAATCAAAATAAGAGATTTACAATTAATAATTTACAAATAATAATATTAGTAAACACTATTATTTTTTTTATAAACAAATGAATTTAAAATATAAATTGAGACTGAAGCTTTTCCATATTATTATGAACTAAATTTTTATAATTCTTTTTTAAATGCTTCTTCTTTCTCAATATATATATATATATTATATTTTTATTACGGCTAAGTTTTCAACAAATTACAATCCATCTAAACTAAAATATATATATATATATATATATATATATATATATATATATATCTATAAATAATTATTAGTAATAATATTAATAATAATTATAATTATTTAATTATAATAATATAATAATAAAAAAAATTTTTGTTAATTTAGGTGATTTTTTTATATAGAAAAAAACTTCAGTAGAACCGTAATACATATATTTAAGAGTGCATTTATTTTTAGGAATTTATTTCTCTTATCAATTTCTTATTCAACATAGTCGCAATTACTTTGATATGAAATCAGTGCTGTTGTTATCTTAACATTTTATAGCGCATTCCAATTGTCGGCTAAATCGGATTCGTTTCGGCATTTTCCACTTGAATTTCGAGCGCATAAAATTTGCATAGCGATTGCTGCTAGCTTTTTGGCCAATGCAGAAAGGCCACAAAGCTGTACGAATATTTATAAATACCAACAACAGAGTGAAACAAAATATAAAAGAAGCGAAGCGGAGAGGGGCTAACAAAGAATAATAAAAACCAAAATAAACGCCTCGAAAGAGACGGCAACTGAAACCGAAAGACAGAAAACAGAAGTGGAGCTCAAATTAGCACAGAGCGTGGGAGCCGGTTTGCGTTGCGGCCAGCGTCGACGCAGACGTCGACGGCGACGCAATTGTATGCATTTTTTAGTTTTTTTTTCGGCATAAAGCGCGTTGCACGTTGCATGGTGTCTGGGTGCTTGGGTGCTTGTCGCATATAGAGATGACCAAAGTAAACCCGTTATTATAGGCGGCGTAATTATTGCGAGGCGTTGCGCTATCAGCCAGCCTCGTCAAGGCCTGCCCCACTCGATGGCAACCCGGCCGGAAGTCAAGACCAGTTCGCGTCATGTCCAGCGGCTCTAACTGCCGCCGGTTGTGGTTGCAGTTGTTGCTGCTGCTGTTGCTGCCTTTTGCCGCTTTGTTTGTGTAACGGAAATTCCTCGCAGAGGCCTAGACTAAGGGGCCACGATTTGGCAAGTCAAGAAAGCAACAACAACAACCACAACAGCAACTATAGCGCACATTAAATATAAGAAAAAGAGAAAAACCATAAGCTGAAAGCAAATCAACGGCAGCCAAAGTCGTTTCTCATGGCCGAGTCGAGGCGTCAGCACTTGATTGTCTGTGTCAAGTCGATGGCTGCTTGAGACATCCGTTCATTAACCCACAAACCTGACAGATTTGCATAGAACTTGATTACCAATCGATTCTGACAGCTGTTGCAACTCTTTTCTTCATATTATTCTGCTTCTTCTTCTTCTTCTTCTCGTTCGCTGATTGCCTGGGAGCCGACTGTAATTGCTCGAAATGTATTTGTCAATGTTTTGCGATAAACTTTTTCCCACTTATTTTTCTGCTGAAGCGGAATTAAATATATATAAGTTTAATATCTATATATACATATCTATACATATATAAATATATAATTCAACAAATCTTATCTGGTAAAAATTTGAGCATCGTTAAAACATGAGCGAGAGACTGCGATGGATAGTGGAATGATCAAAATGAGAGCGGTGATATGGCTTAATTGTTGACTAATACAAGTTTACCTACATTATGAGAATAGCAAAGAAAGCAATGTGCTAAGAGACTAAGAGATAGGTAGAGACCGAGAGTGGGTCAAAGATTATAAGCGATGTTGAGCGCAGAGATAAAGCTTTAATATTGGCCAATATCTGTTTACGTACAGTTTTGAGAATTGCAAAGAAGATACCATGAGATAGAGAGTGAAAGAGAGAGGGAGAAAGAGAGAGTGAGAGAAAGAGAGAGTGAGAGTGGGAAAGGAAGTGTGAGAGTAAAAGAAAGAGAGAGTGAGAGAGAAAGAGAGAGAGACATAAAGAGAGATAGACATAGAGAGAGAGAGAGAGGGAGAGTGTGTGTGAGAGGGAAAGAGACAGAGTGTGTGTGTGTCTGAGGGAGTGAGAGAGCGAGAGAGTGAGAGTGAAAAAGCGAGATAGAGAGAGAGGTAGATAGTATAGAGTAGACTTGGGTAGCTCATGAGTGAGTGAGCTAAAATGAATGGCTCACTGAACTGAGCCACTGAGCTAGCTCCTTCAATATGGCTCACTTTGGCTCACAAGCTCACTTTGGCTCACTAGCTCACTTTGGCTCACTAGCGCACTTTGGCTCACTAGCTCACTTTGGCTCACTAGCTCACTTTGGCTCACTAGCTCACTTTGGCTCACTAGCTCACTTTGGCTCACTAGCTCAGTTTGCCCCACTAGCTCACTTTGGCTCACTAGTTCATTTTTACTCACTCGCTCGTATTTCTCATTTTGCGTTCTTCTCAATTGACGTTCTCAAAGTTAAAGTTCACTTTATCTCAAAATCTTAAAGGGAGCTAAAAACTATTTTTTTATTAAAAGTTTGTTCTGTTAGTTTTAAGAAAAAAATGTTCAATGTAACATTTTTTCAAAAAGATTAACATATAATGTATTTATCAGTTTTTCAAATTGCTTGCGATCACTATCGGCTCATGAGCTATCAGCAAGTGAGCCAGTGAGCCATATGAGTGAGTTGGCTCACTTCACAAAAAAGACCAAGTGAGCCGGCTCACCTCAATGAGCTGCTTTTACCCAAGTATAGTATAGAGAGGAAGTGGATTAGAAACTACAAGAGCAGAAGGAGAGTTCAGAAATATCTTTATTTTCTACCAACACAAGTTTTTTTTAGATAATTGGGAAGTGCAAGGAAAGGCAGTACGTAAAGGGACCAACAGAAATAAAGTAGGAGTGAGGGAGTCAAGGACTACAAAAGCTGAATGCTCTCATTCGAGATGAAGCTTTCTTAAATTGATAATCGCAATGAAAGGCAAGCTGTTGAACTACAAAACTTAAAATCTAAAAGGTCACACGCTCAAAACCTTGATTCGTATTTAAGGAACAAGTGTACATACTTATATACATATATATGTCTATGAGAGCATATGAAATCAACTTTTCAATAGTTTTTTTTTTTTTTCATAATTCTAATTCGATTTCGATATTCGAATCTCAAGTTTGCTTTTCCCTTTGATTTACAGCTGCTCAGCTCGCTGGCCAGCGATCTGGATGTGATGCTCAATGATTTGCGTTCAGCGCCCAATCATGGTACAACAACAACAACAGCGACATCACTGACAACAGCAACCATACAGCAGCAACAGCAGCAGCAGCAGCAGCAGCAACAGCAGCAGCAGCAGCAGCAGCAGCAACAGCAGCAGCAGCAGCAGCAACAACATTCAAGGCAGTTGCAACTACAACATTGGCAAAGCATCAACAACAATAACAATAATAGCTTTAGCTATAACAACAACAAATATAATAGCAATGGCAACGGTAACATACAACTGCCACGCCCACAATACCTAAGTGATATCAAATTGAGGCCTGTCAAAACAGCCGCATTAGAAACGCCAGCAACAGCAGCAGCACAGCAGCAACAACAACAACAACAACAACATCATTCGAATGGCTTTCAGCGCCGTCGCTTGACCACAAAGCCAACGCCGCCGCCGCCGCAGCGTCGCTCAACGCGTCGCATGCGCAACGAGCAGCAGCAGCAGCAGCAGCAGCAGCAGCTGCGCGAGGAGCTTGAAACTGATGCTGATGATACGGATGCCAGTGAATTGGCCAATATGACGTCACCGCTGAGTGCGAGTGCGGCGGCCACGCGCGTCATTGGCCTATCGCCGGATGTTAAGAAGCTGCAAAAGCTGCCGCTCTGGTGCCGCAACAACAACAATAACAACAACAGCAGCAGCACTAATAACAATAGCCATGTTTTATCAGCGCAGCGTCGTTTAACAACAATAACAACAGCAGCAGCAACAACAACAACAGCAGCAGCAGCAGCAGCAATAACAACGAAACGCCAAATTCAACAACATCAACTAAGGTAAGTGTTGCAGGCGTAACAGCTTTGCCCTAGCCATAGCTCCATGAGGAAGTGCACTCTACCCTGCATCTGCTTAGTCATGCGGAATTGAAATTTGGGGCAAGCAAATACCGGGAACTGCTGGTCGAGCTGACCTGTAGGTGGGGGATGAGCATGGCCTTGTGCATGGCCGGTGCATAGAACCAGGAAGGTGATACGCCGTGGGTGTGCTAGCCATGACTCAGACTGGTGTGTGTGCACACATACACACACACATACACACACACACACACACACACAGTCACAGTCGCAGTCGCCGTCGCAGTCACAGTTCAGTCTGCGGAATGGTTCATGCATCGTTGAGCGCTTCATGCGAATGGCGAATGCTTGAATGCCTACAAGGTGCCTACCTAGGCAGTCAGTCAGTCAGCCAGTCTGAAATTGCAGGGCAGCAGCGTGGCTCAATTAAATGGCCATGCGCGACTAACAGATGCCCTGCTTGAGTAAATCCTGCCCTGATCAAGTAAATCGAGCACAAGTTTTATATATTCATTTCAAAAAATCTTTCATTCAGCAAATGATATTTATCGATTTTATATAAACAAAGTCGATATCGATATACCAAAATTATCTGTAACAAAAGAGACATATGTTTAAATATTTTCTATACAGAATTCATATATTACTTTCTTATTTATAATTTGTTATAATTTTGAAGACTTACCCTCTCAAGCATTCGTGAAATGGTATTTATCGCTTCGAAAACAACAAAGTTATCGATATATAAAAGAAGTTAAATAACTCTACTTTACATTTGACTACCAAAAATATATATATTTACTTTCATGCTCACACACATTCGCAAGCAACCAGCATACCCTTGAACTACACATTGCGTACAGGGTATACGCAAATAAAACAATCGAAACTCTGGAGACAATGAAGAATTCCTTATCTAATAATTACAAGCACTGCAAATATGTGTAGTTAAATGTTCCGTCCGTTTATCTTGTATCCATCCGAGGATAATTTCAGCTTAAATAATACCTTGAACTTACCTTTCGAGTTCAGTTTGCTGACGACTATGACAAATAAGCTGCAGTGTGAGAAGGCTAGCGATTATTTATTTTGTATAAATAAATAGTTGATCAAAGAATCGGTTGACTGTGTATGGAAATGTACATATACAAGAGTATTGCGGATTACAGGCGTGTCTACTGTCAAGTCAAGGGATTAACTGGTTGTTATAGAAAATGTGAGCAAAACAGGTGCATTAGATAATATGTGAAAGTTAGTTTTTATAAATATTTATATACAGGGCTCTCCATATTCGAGTGACCCATCTGGCAGCCCTATACCTTTTGACAGAGACGGGCAACATACGCCGTAGAGCCTCAAGGCGATCATTTGAGAGATATCATATTCAAAGGGTGATGTCAACAAGTCAACTTGATCCAAGTAATATGATTATTATCGACATCAATACAATTATATTTTTCATTGATTTAAAACAAAAAACATGGATCCGTCGGATATGGGTAACTTTGTGGGGTTGCTAGATGGGTCCCTCGAATATGGAAAACCCTGTATATATTTATATATATAATCTTTTATTTATATACTCTTATAAATATAAATGCAATATATATAAGCTTATATCTATATTCCTTTATATATAGCTATCCTCTATGTTCATTGAATGAATGGAATATCAGCTCTGCTCAGAGTTCAGAGTAACTGCTAGTCGAGCACTCCTAACTAAAACACGCAGACTTGTTTGATTTCCGTTGACTTTTCCCATTCAATTAAAATCAACCATATATATTTATATATATTATTATTATTATATTGTAATACACCTTTCAATTTGTACCTGCTTCACTTCATTCCATTTCCATTCCCATTCACTTCATATTCAACCGTCGCTCAATTAGTTAGTTGTCTCAATTGTTGTTTCGACTTCTGTTTGGAAATGTCAAAGGCGAATTGCATTTGACAGCTAGTTTGGCCAGGGATTTGCTGGGCTTGAGGCAAACACTGAAAATCTCTGCTCACTTAAGGCCGACGCGTCAAAAACTAAACACAGAAAAACCAAAAACCAAAAACAAAAATATTTTCGTGTAATCCGTATAAGACGCAATATGTTTAGCATATAAATTATGAGGCCAGTCAGCGGCAGATGCTGAAGTGGCCGGAGAGAGAACTACAAAACAAATCCCAGTAGCCCCTGCCTGCACCCGGACACCACTCAAAGACACACTCACACACACACGCACACACACAGCCCTCATCGCGTTGTAGTGGCTGTTGTTGTTTTTGCCATTTCGTAATCGTCGTAGGCGTCACATGAATTTGGCTCAAGACATTTTGGCCAAAAGAAGAAAAAGGCAACGAAACAACAGCTAGCAAATGGAGGGCGGGGCCTGGCAAATATGTTAAAATGAAGTGTTATATATTTTATGTGGCTGGCCGCAACAACAACAACAACCAATAACAATTTACAACAATATCCCTTGACAAGAACAAATACAACGGGCCATAAACTTAAGTAAATATGAATATGGACATGGCTGGGATGACGATGGCTTCTTCAGTTTCAGCTTGTTGACAGCCACACAGCAAAGGCAAACGAAGCCAAGCAGAACGCAACCCATCCAACACAAGCCGCCCAGGGCGGGGGGGCGTGCCTGGTGTGAGGAAGGATGTCTGGATGGCATTGCAAAGGGTTGTGACTTTTGTGTCTTTAGTTATTTATTAAATTTGTTTGCCAACACAAACACTCGCCAGTTATATGCGGGCTGACAAAATGTCTATATATTAAATACATACACATATATATTTATATATATATATATATGTGTATATGTATAAATGGGAGGGCAGGAACTGCAAACAGGACCAGCCAAACATGAGCTGCGTAACTAATTTGCTTAAAGTGCACGATGGCTCATCAGCGACACTGATGGCACAGTGGTGCGACAGCTATGAGAACTGAGAGCAAAAATTGAAGTACATGGAGTTTAGTTTAGAGACTAGACACGATGCCCCATCAGCCATATACACAAAGGACACAGTGGTGCAACAGCTATGGAAACTGAGCTTAATATTGAAGTATGTGAACTTTGAGACTAGAAATTCGAGCTAGAGACAATTTGCAGAGGGAACATAAAGGAAATTGAAAATTAGGTAGTTGGAAATCTTTTTTTCTTCATCCAAAGTGTTTTTTTCTCTTTCTCCCAAGCTCTTTAAATATCTAACAACCCAACTGATTCATTTTATAGCCACCAAACTAGCATTTGCATAGAAATTTTCCCTGATTTCTTTTGCGGAGTGGCGAAAATTAGGTGCAGCTTAAATTTTCATATAAAAAGTTTAAGTTTAAGTAAAACTTTCAGAGTATTTGAAAAGTAAGAAAAATTATATTGAATCAAAATGTAGCTATCTGAAGCTTTTCTTCGTATAACTGATTTCTTTTTATATACAAAAATGAATTTCTTTCAAATTGGATTGGAATTGGATTGGAATTCTTTGCTGAAATTTATTTATTTATTTATTTATTTTTTTTTATATTTTAGTTAACTTTGTTAAATACAAATATTTTTGTTTATATACCAACATTTATTTCATTTAAATTGTGATCTTTCTTTACTTTTTAGTGAACTTAGTTCAAGAAAAATATTTTTGTTTATATGCAACAATTTATTTGATTCAAATTGTTTTTGTAAGTAGTGCAAGCTGTCTAGATTAAATATAGGAAAATATATCGCAGTTAATCTATCAGTTTCCTATATATCTAACCACTGTGCACACACACATACGCTTATTTATATACTTCGCAGCCGCAGCAAACTTTTTGCTTCAAAGTGTTTTGTGGTTCACATGCAATGAGCCCCAAACGCAAATGAAAAGGAGTGAGCGGTATGGATGAGGGCGACTGGGTGGGTATGGGTGGCTGTGGGGTAGTGGCTGCTGTTGTTACCACTGCTCCTGCTGCTGCTGATGTTGCTCCTGCTTCTGTTGCTTGCCAACCTAAGTGCTGATGTCTAAGACAAGTTGGCGCGTAGGAGCAACAAATGGATGGCATCTTTCAAGCTCCCATGGCGACAGTACAGCGACAGGTGTTTGCTTTATTAGCTTGCAAATGCAGCCACGCCCCTAAGCCTACCTAGCGAAACCGCTAACTCTGAATTTGCGCTGCTTGGCAGCGTTTCAGGCAGGCAGCTCATATGGCTGACATGTAAACAGATTAAAATAATTAATTTATACGCTATGGGTCTCATCTAGCAGCAGAATTTGAGACTCATTGTTGTTGTTGTCGCATTGTTAGCAAACTCATTTAAGCTTTTTTGTCAGAGCCTAATCAAATTAATTAGCATTGCATGCGCACATTAATCAAAATGCATAAATATTTAAATAGAGCAAGTGTGTGAGTGTGTATGTGTGTAAGACAGAGAGAGAGAGAGAGAGAGAGAGAGAGAGTGTGTGTGTTTAGTTTAGTTTTAGCTATCACAGATGTTGATATATAGAGACGAGTAGAAAGGCGAAGAAAAGAGAAGAAACTGGAATGAGGGAGATGAAACGAGATGGAAACATAATCAAAGAGACAAAGAGAGGGAAGCTTAGAGATGCAACGGAAGCGAAAATAGGAGTGTAGAGAAGAAAGTACAAGGACAAGAATGAAAGCAAAGAAAAGACGAAAAAGAAAGCCAAAAGAAGAAGATATATAACAAATGGAAATGTAAGAAACAGAAAGACAAGCAAAGGAAAGAAATGAGAGCAGGCAAGGAAAGGAGACAGAAGAAAAGGAAAGATATGAAAGGGAAATACAAGAAAAGAAAAGGAGACAACAAGAGGAAAGACTTGGCAAGCAAAAAAAGCCTAAAAAAAGAAAACACCACAAAAGGAAAGAGACGAAAAAGGTAGCACACGAAACATAAAATAAGAAAAGACAAAAAAGGAAGGAGTAAAGCAGCAGAGAGCTGAAAATAAAAGAGCATCGAACTGAGAATAAAAAAAAATTAAAGGGGTTATTTTCTCCTTTGTTTTTTGAGAAATTATAAAATATATTTATTTATTTTAGACATACGAGAAGTTGTGTATTTTGACATAAGCTCAAACTGAACAAACCATTTCAAATGAACTGCTGAGCTCATTCAGTAATCGATCAACTATATCGTGCAATGAATAATCAAATTTCCACTTAGTTTATTCATTGGCTAAAGAACGCTGAAGGTTGTGCAGTTATTCATGAACAATTTAGATACACGCATTTAGAGAATCAATTAAAGCTTTAAATGGAGTGAATCCGCTAATGGACTAGTAAAACTTCGTATTATAATCGGCATGACTGACGATGCCAAGCGATATAGTACATACAGAAAACTGATCAACATTTATTGCTATAAGCAATTGAAGTGATTTACAGCTCTTCTATGCTAGGGATTATTGCTCGGCTCTGCGCGTGCCAAGTGATATTCATATTTCATACAAACTTCACTCCAAGCTAACATTCTGATTTTCTGGCTATTATTTGGCAGCTGATTGAGTTCTTTGAGTCTGAATCTGAGTCTCAGTCTGAGCTGGGCAATTGACACGTGGAATGCATTGGCAAGAACTGCGGCTCAATGGCATCAAGGCAATCGTAGCTATGTGAAAGGAATGGCAAGCGTATTGGCGTCTAATAGCAACGAATGTTATTCAAATCCAAAATGCCAATCAAACGAGACAACGGCGCACCACGTCTGACTGCATGATGATATCGAAAGTCGCGGCATTAGCGCAGACAGCAATCGTATCAATCATATTTAGCATACAACTGTCAGTGTCTCAATGAGTCAGTTAGTCAGTCAACTCGGAGCGAAAATTGACAAACTGAGCAATGGACAAGTCATTTTGAATGTTGAGAAAGCTCGAATTTCGCAATTATGCAAGAGGGTCACACGAATCGGGGGAGGGAGGCAGCCGGGCCAAGGCCCCCTCTGACAGCTGTAAGGCTGACGGCAGTTTTTGGCCAGCTCCATTGAAGCGTCTCATTAGCCAAAGAAAAAAAAATATATAAAATTCTTTTAGCCTGAACTGATTTGCGCTCTCATTCACACACACACACTCACACGCACACGCACATCGAGCGTCGTCATTGTGCTCACCTCACACCGCATTCAGTTATGCAGAGCAGCAAATTTCCCCTGACAATAGACCGCAACGAAAGAACCAAAAGACCAAAAGAATGACCAGAACCATAAAAAATGCCAACCTTCAGAGTGCAAACATTAAAAGCCAGAATGGAAAAAGGCAGGAAATATGCAAATTGAAAGGACAACCAAGAATAGAACTGAGCGCCAAGTACTAAGAAATGGCCGTGGGTCTGCCAAAAAGCGGGCGGCAAGATCCGTGGGGGCGGAACCCCAAACAACAACAAAATGCCAAGAAAGTAAGATTCGGCCAGAGAGTCGTTGAATAGTAAATACTCTTGGATATATGATGTGATAGATAAATAGATATATATTAGATATTATATAGTGCATTTGTTAACTTGAAAATGATTAATTGACTGACTGACTGTGTGATACCCTGTCCATAATGAAGTTGCTGAATTAACTTGATTGCTTATAAAATAATGAATAGGGTTGCAATTATATTTAATATTATATAATACTCTATGTATCTATGTATATATAAATATGGGTATGTATTTAGTATTTTAATTAGTCCATATGTACTCGTACTAAATTTCGAATTTCCATCTGAGACTGTTAACTGATTATGAAATCTGAATGATGTCTAAGAGTCTTGAGTATAATAGAAAGCTTTCAAATTATCCCATACTTAAATCATCTCCCTCTTCCACTTTAAATGGGCTATAGAGCGACTACAGATACTATAGAAAGATTATATAGGGAAGGGAAGAGACTATGGAAGGGACAATGGAAGAAAAATAGGCGCACCATGGAATGACTGTAGATGAGCTATAGAGGAACTATAGAGAATGATGAATGAACTATGGAGAAACTATAGAGGCACTATAGAGAAAATATAGACTAACTATAGAATGACTAAAGAGGAACTATAGAGAGACTACGGAAGGGACTATAGATCGAATGTAGAGGGACTATAGAGAGACTATAGAGCGACTATAGAGCGACTATAGAGCGACTAGATGTATGTATAGAGTGAATACAAAGTGAACTTGGAGGGACTACCGAGCCATATAGAAGAACCATTGACTAACTATTGAGGCAAGATGCGGAGAAGCTATTGAAAGGGCTATAGATGGTTATAGATATTACTAAAGCGGGAATGCAGAAAGATTGCAGATTGCAATACTACTATATGTAGTATGGAGCAGCTAAAGAGAAAGAGAGTAATCAAGTCGATGCCAATGCTGCTCACAGATCACTCATATATACATAATATAGTGTACTTTATTATACGATGCACAAACGCAACTCATCTCCAGCGTACGCACAACTTGCACGCTCAATTAAGCATGCCCTGCTGCAGGGTATTCCAAAGTTGAAGCTGACGTAAATTGCATATTAAATTTTACATTTTTCATATTTATGCAGCCGGCGATGCGGCGCACTCATAAAGTGAAAGTGACTCAAAAGGCATTTAAACAGTGGCCATCGGAGACCGGGGACTGTGTGAGCGGGTGCTGGGGGGTGGCACAACAAGAACAACATTTCAATTTAGCAAAATATTCATTATGCTCGAGTGCAGACTGTAGGCAAATGGCGCTAAACGGAAGCGGAAACGTGCCGAACAGAAGTTGACCCCACATCAACTCACGGTGGGCAGTAAAACTTTCAACACACATACACGCACATACACACTCGAATATATACCGTTAGCCGGCACTCATTTGGCCATTGTCAGGGAACGTCTTCATTGTCGCCGTTGAGCCACATCCTTGGCTGCGTCTTTGCTGCATTGTGCAAACTTTTATAAAGTTATGAAAAGTCATTCAAGTGCGTGGCTCTAAGAGAGACAGCCAGACAGACAGATGGAGAGAGAAGGAAAGAGATGCAGAGTGAGAGAGAGAGAGAAAGTCGCATAGTTGTTGAGAGTGAGATTCTGTGAGACAACTTGGCGACTTTTTGGAGCACTTTGTTCTCATTTTCAGCGTGCTTTCTCCACCTTTTTTGTGTTTTTTGTTTTTGGAGCGCATAAACTAAAGACAGCTTCGACAAGAAGTGCGACTAGGTGGCTGGGCGCGGGTCCAAGACTTGGCTAACAATAAAGCCGTCAGAAACGTGCATGTCGACAAGGATGTTGTCCTTAAATGTGTGCTGAATGTCCTCGATGTCGTCGCCGTTGTAGTAGTTGTAGTTGTAGTTGTAGATGTAGATGTAGATGTAGTTGTAGTCGTAGTTGTAGTTGCAGATGTAGTTGTAGATGTAGTTGTAGATGTAGTTGTAGATGTCACCTTAAGCGGCAATCCCGAGTAGTTAGACTCTGTAAATTGTATTTTTCATTGACTTAAAAACAAAAAATCAAGGGTCCGACGAATGTGGGCAACCTTGTAGGGTCACTCGAATATGAACAACCCTGTATATATCATCAGGCTATTTTATAATTATATTTATTTATTTATTTTTTATTTTATTATTTTTTTTTTTTTTTTTAGGACAATACTTTGATAATGGTTTTGTCAAAAAAAAAAAAAATAAAAAAAAAATAAATAAATAAAATAAATAAATAAAATAAAAATCCTTAACTCGCACAACTAAATATCTCCGTTGAAAAGCCATATGTAGCAAGCCTCTGTATAAAAATAAAGCTGTAGCACAAGCTTTATATGTTTATAAAAAATTCAAGGAAAAAAGAATTTAATATATATCATATATCTGTAATATATACAACCATGAATGATTTGCTCATCTATATAATGCATATATTAACTACATTTCGTTTGCTTTATTCACAATCAAAACCTTATTCCTATATGCGATAGCCAGAATATAGTCTTAATACAATGAAGTTCACTTAAAGAAAAATGTTCATAGCTGGGGATAAAAATATAAAAATATAGAATACACATAAATATAAAAATAAAAATATAGCAAATAATCTATAATACAAAACTACAACTTATTACAATAATAATGATTATATAAAATATTATTAAATATTCTTTAGAGCACGAAAAAGCCAACAGTTTAAGCCACAAACTCAACGACCGAGTGCAGCTTAAAGCCAGACAACTGCCAGACTGATGTTCTCAAATTTATATATATAGAAACTATATATCCTTGTATATCCTTGCCCACTTACCGTTATAACTAGTGTAAACTGTGTTATTGACTTGGCCGAAAGCTATTCAGCATATTTGACTATAATTTAATCTCAAGGCTCAGCAAATAGAAGAGCATTGAAGCTGAGGTGTGCTGCAGGTGAGCGTTGTCCTTTGCCTGGCAGCTTAAGTGAGCTTTGCCATTAGGTTTGGCTGGCGCACAGATGCTACCTGGCTGGCTAGCTGGCTGTCTGGCTGTCTGGCTGGCTGTTACCTGTCCAGAGCCTGTCGTGAGTTGCACTTTGAGTGCTGCTGCCAAAACTCAT
Organism: Drosophila mayaguana; assembly: GCA_037075325.1. Lineage (NCBI taxonomy): Eukaryota > Metazoa > Arthropoda > Insecta > Diptera > Drosophilidae > Drosophila > Drosophila mayaguana. The sequence goes on along the minus strand of JBAMCG010000120.1, from coordinate 1,765,456 downwards.
TAACCACACGCGTTGGCCATGTTCAAAGTTGCGGGCGGCTTGCCACACAAGTGGCAACAAGGCGCAGCTTCACAATTTGCAATATTCTAGACGTTGTTGTTGTTGCTGTTGCCGGGTGTCACTCAGAGCCAGCCACGCCCCATGCCACAGCAGGCTGTCGCATTTCATGTGCTCAGGATTGCGTGTTCGGAGCGCAGCAGTAAATAATTTTTGCCCAAAGGTTGTTGAAACATTTAATAAAACCAATATAAATCATAACAAACACTTAGCAAGACAACAACAACAACACACACACTCACACACACACACACAGAGACAGCAGAGGCAACAAAGCGTAACTAAAATTCCAAAGCGTTGCCCATTTTGGCCGCAAAAACTTCTGCCGCAGTCGCCGTGCACACAAAAATGCCGAGCTGGCTGCGAGCCGGCGAAATGACAAACGCCAACTGTACGTGTGTGTGTGTGTGTGTGAGAGAGAACGAGTGTGTGTGTGTGTGTGTATGCTGTAAGAGCGGAGGCATAAAATTCAGCATTGCAACGCGTGAACGCACCTTTGCCTGTGCGTCTGTCTGACTGTTGTCCTCACTCTGTCTCTGTCTGACACGTGTGTGTGTGTGTATGTGTATAATATATATCTATATATACATATATGTATATGTGTTCCATGCTATGTCGCCTCTTGCATAGTTCCATGTCCATGTCGCTGCCGTTGGCCACGCCAGCTTCCCCATAGCAACATTCAGAGCAGCAACAAGAATCAAATGACATGCGCCACAAGCAAATACCCTGGACAAAAATAGTATGCAATTTTAGACTATAGATTGCTCTTAGATAAAGCATAGTGCAATAGAATCTATTTACTTAACTAGGGTATAGTTAAGGACTAGAGGGTATATGGATAATAAACTACGTTGGGAATGCTGTATTTAATATATACCCTGTATTTTTTGTTAATTGATTCTCAAGAGAGAATTTATGCGTAGGCGTCATAGGGCTCATTGTCTTTCGATAGAGAATTAATACGTAAAAGTTTCTAGACAATTGAACAATATATACCCTGTATATCTTGTAAGCTCAAACATATATATAATTTTTCAAAATTTTAATATTAGTTTTAAATATATATGTTTCTACAGTATTAAGTCCTATCGATTGTATATTCAATCTTTATGTTAAGTAAGTCGCTTAGACCTGAAGATCATAGAGAAAGGGTTTTTCTTCTTTTTTTAGCATACTAAAGTAGTGTAAACCTGTCGTATTAGCATCAAACAAGTGTTATGAAAAGTATAAAATTAATTGTATATTATATATATAGTTTGCCCTTTAAAGATCTCATTAGATAAAAAAGTATTAGAATTGTATGTATTATTTTCCTTTAAATATTAGATTTTTATAATATCAGCTTGAATTTCTTTTCCCTGCTCCACATTACCCAAAATTTCCTTCCACCCTATATACCCGCTCTGTCGTTCTTCATGCAGGGCACTAAAATGCGCAAAAAATTAATTGCGGCGCATAAATCAAAAGACTTTTGCTCTCACTCTCCGTCTGTGAGCGACTGGCTCTGCACTCGAAAGCGCCTCTAACCCCACCTGCGTAGCGTTGCTTTGCTTTGCTTTGCTCCAACTCCCCCTACACACACACACACACAGAGAGAGGGAGACATGACATTTGGCATCTCCCTGCGCACTTGCTACTATTTTTGTTTTGGGCCATCGCGCAGCATGCATGATTCGCATGATTTCGCATCCAGAAATTGCAAAGTTTGCTTCGCATATTGTTTACTTTGAGTCTTTGGCATCAAGGCCACATTTGATGGGGCCCTTGCACGCCAACGCATTGGCCCCGCTAGGTGCTGTTGACCGAATTGTCGAGCGTTGCCAATAATAATTGCACAGTGAGAGAGAAAGGTGAAGCGAGAGGAAGCGAGAGAGAGCGAGAGAGAGAGAGAGAGAGAGAGAGAGAGAGCTATGAAACAACGTCCGATTGGCCCTGACAGCATCATAAGCAACAAGACTAAAGCAAAGGTTGCCTGATGAATGCCTTTTTCATGGCTGACAGCTTGATAAGCGTGCAACAATTGAGCGCTAATTCAAAAGATTAAATCTGTTTTATAAGCTCAATTGAGTTGTTACTAAAGTAGACTTTGCTCGTCGAATCGACTGCGACAGCCGTGTCTTATGCGAGCTTCCAGTTAATATGGTTTCACTTTAAATGTGATAAACATCCATTTGCTGTTCGTGTTACACACAAATTAAATAAGAAACTTTGTAATAGCTCCCTCACTATCGATACAAAGCATTGTAGCTGCTAGCCTTTACGTTTAAGGCTGTGATTAAGCAATCCATCAAGCTGTCAATTATTGAGTCGTTAAGTCAATGGCTAAAAAATGTGTAATAGTGGCGTTGTGAGGAATTTCTGACTAGGAGATAACCTGAGGACTGCTCAATACAGTTACTCTACATATATAACACCGTCCTCTGCAGTAGGATACTTACTATGGAACATTTTTCATTTGATAGCTTTTGCTTCAAATATATCTTCCTAATCAAGAGAGCAAATTTTAAAAAAAACTGGGAGGTATAAAAATCTGAAATAATCCAAAGCATTACAGTAACCTTCATAGTTCATGTGAAATCCCAACCCATTGTGATATTTACGCTTTAAGAAAATCAAATAGTTTAATTATCGAACATTATAGATAAATGATCGATGATGATTGTTATATTGTCCAATAAACTAGATAAATTATCGAAGATTATCGCTGAAATATCAATTGAACGGCGAATATTATCGATGAATTATGGCATATTTATATATACCGGGTTCTCCATATTCGAGGGACCCATCTAGCAACCCCACAAAGTTACCCATATCCGACGGATCCATGTTTTTTGTTTTAAATCAATGAAAAATACAATTTTCTTGATGTTGTCGATAATAATCATATTATTTGGTTCAAGTAGACTTGTTGACATCACTCTTTTGAATAGGATATCTCTCAAATGGTCGCCTTGAGTCTCTACGGCGTATAGTGCCCGTCTCTGTCAAAAGGTATAGGGCTGCCACACTGATTTAGAGCAAGGAAGCGCTGTATTTGAATGGACAGGTCGTACAAGTAGATGGACTCATGAGATCTGCTATGCCTCGGATTTCCATTTTCAATGAGTTCTGCTTACAGTAATATAAAGTATATAAAATAAACAGAGATAGCAGAAAGCTATTGTATACTTAAAACTCTCTCTCTCTCTCTCTCTCTCTCTCTCTCTAGCAGTTTCAATACTTTACAGTTATCTCTGACTGCAAATGAGAAACTGTACTTTTACTAGGGCTCGCAAAATGCAAGCCTTAAATTTAGCAAAACGCAACTTTCTCATGGCGCGGGCAAAGCTAAACATTTTCCAGCTATTTCATGCTGGAATTTTCCCTTCCGTTTGCCCTTTTTGCTGCACTCATAAACTAGAAATTTAAATGCATTCATTATTTATGACAATAATTTGTGTTTTGTTTGGTTTTTGTTTTTTTGTCTTCTTATTTTTTTTTTTTTTTTTTTTGCTGTGCTTTGTGTTGTTTGTATTTCTGTAGCTGTTGCCAAGGCCGTTGCACAATTGTTGTCGGGCTCTGCTGACAAGCAAATGTCCAAGCGGCAGACAGAGGCTGGGAGCGCCATATCACGCATACGTCATGGGTGCCGGCTATAAAAAGTAACCATGCATAAAATACACACGTCAAAAAAGCATGGAGGAAGAGCGAGAGAGAAAAAAATGCTCGTAAATAATGCACAGGCGATTTATCAGCAAGACAGTTGCATTTGCCAGTTGTAGTTGCAGTTGCAGTTGCGCGTTGCGCGTTGCAGCAGCCATCAGCTGTTGCGGCAAACACCCTCGACCCTCGACCCACGACCCACGGCACTGAGTGCATAGCTCTCAATGCGCCTGCGACTTTTCAAATGGCAATTTGGCAATAGTTTTACAATCTGCTGTCAGCGCTGGCTGAAAAAAACCAAAACCGAATCCAAATCCAAGCAGAACCCACATGAAACTGGCCTCACTCTGAGGTTTCTTTTACTATTTTGTGTTTTTGCGAGTTTCGGAGTTTTTGGAGCTTTTGTGGGTTTCACTGCGGCTTGGGCTTGGGTCTGTGTCTGTGTCTGTGTCTGGGTCTCGGGTTTTAGCCCACGCTCGTCGACAGTTTGTTTAGCCCCGTTAAGCCTCACACTAATTACACTTGCGCTTTTTACAAATCCAAACACAAACACACACACACACACACACACACACATACATACACAGCCGTAACATTTTTCTTAGTCTGGCCGCAAAAAACACGTTGAAGTAGCATGAGCTACAACTCGAACATATTTTCATTTTCATGGTCAAAATGACAGTCAGCCGGGTTGGGTCGCTATTTTTTTTTTTTGTTTTTTGCTTCTGTGGCATCGACTCTAGCTAGAGTTAGCTTTTTGGGTTTATGGTAGCGACAAATATGCAAATACCTCGACTGCAATTTCCCTTTTTCGTTTTGCATTTCACTTTTTCCGTTTCCGCTTTTCGTCCCCCTCTCTGTCTCTCCCTGGTTTTTTGGCCGTAGCACGCAAATCTTGATTTAATTTCCGACTATTAAGCTTAAATGGCAGCCAGCCAAAAATATTTGCGGCTTTCATGCAGAGCAGCTAAAGGATTTGTACTTTAGCATGACTTAAAGCTCATTAGTTGCATGAATGTGGAAAGTTTGTGGCAGCTGCTTCGGTGTTATTAGCAAATGCCCAAATTGTTTCACAAGCTATGCAATTTGCCAAAACATTCCTTTGCACTGTTGCCGAACTTCACAAAGGCTGTGACAGTGTTGGTAATCATGCTTGTAGCTTGTCTGAGCTATGGCTTGACCTAAAGCTCATTAACAGTCTGTGTAAGTTTGCTTCCTAAATTTCGTTTGAATTATGTGTGCTTGTGATTTATGACATGTGGGTAAACTTCACTGTTTGCCAGTGTTGGTGGACTTCACAATGCTTGCCAGTGTTGGTAGATTTCGCATTACTTGCCAGTATTGATAAACTTCACAATGTTTGCCAGTGTTAGTAGACTTCACTACACTTGCCAGTGCTGGTAAACTTCACTATGCTTGCCAGTGTTGGTAAACTTCGCTGTTTGCCAGTGTTGATAGATTTCTCAATGTTTGCCCGTGCTAGTAAACTTTACAATGTTTGCCAGTGCTGGTAAATTCACTATGTAGTGTTGGTAAATTTCATTTTAAAGCTGTGATAATTTCCTTCATCCATATGTATCTAAATCTAAATATGATCTTTCAGTTTATATTGTTGCCCTATTTCATTGTGACTGAAATTTAGTTAGTAATGGTTTCACCCTAGGTCCGATCTTCAATTATAAAATTTGGCAAACGATTTAAGCCAGGTTGCCCAATTACATGATATCATCAAGTAGTGCCAAACTTCATTTTAGAGCTCTGTGATTTGGTAAAGCACATAAAGCTTATATAGCATGCATATTATTCGTGTGCACAATTTCATTGTTATTGCATTGATGATCTATAATATATATATGTATATATGTTATTATTCTATTTTAATTATGAACTCTTACCTGTTTTATCGTAAATTTTTTTATTATTACATAGCTCGTCTGCAGCCGATCTTTTCTTTAGCCTTTCAACATAATCAAATGATATGCCCTTCGCTTGTCGCCATTTTCGCATTGATGGACAATATCAATGCATGAATTTACTGCCAGTTGTTAGGCTCTTAACGCTTTGTCACTGAACATTGTTTACCAAAGTGCAGTTACCTGTCGTATGAGCGATCTGTGCGCTCATTCATTATATTTAAAGAGCGCATTTTCGGCTGCACACAGCTGCTCCTTTCTAGAGTTGCGCGAAATTTATAGCTGCGCAGTTGGCAAAGTTCACTTCAAACTTTTCGCCATCATTGCAAAAGTTGAGTTTAGTTTGTCCTCGCTTTTACAGCAGCTTAGTTAGTAGCCATCAGTGTTTAGTTTAGTGACGTTCGTAACTCAATAAAGCAACAGCACTCCATGCATGCATTGTTGCCAAACTTCAGGCATCGGGTCACATCTGGCTGTCAGTTTATGAGCCACAAGCGTATTAGACCCTAACTATCCAGCAGATAGCCCTTGCGCCCGGCACACTATTAGTTATTTATATAAACTTTGCACCGGTCAAGTGACGTTGGTCTCTGTCGCTTGGCCGCCTCTCTGGTGTGTGACAAATGAATTTGGGTCAAAAGTTGTGAAAATTAAAAAACCAAAAAGGATCCCAACTCAATCGAAGGCGCCAGAGCGTACTCGAACTTGAACTCTATATAGCACACACACACACACACACACACACACGCGCGCACGTGTGATGATGATGATGCTGCCACAAACAGTTCGCACGTCTCAGATTCAGCAAAGTTGTCTCAAACTCGGCTTTCGAGCACTGGTCAAAGTTGGTGTCACGGGACAAAAGGGCTGACCGGCGATTCGCAACGCTTTGCGGACTTCAAATGACATTCAACTGGTCTGTCGAATTGCAATTTTATTTCCGTTTCCGCATCGACGTGCCACATATGCCGCACGTAGACGCTACGGCTCTCTGTACGCAGCCATCCAGTTGAACGTTCGCTTTCAATACTCTCGCAAAATGGATTCATAGAAAAAATGTCTAATTCTGTTATGGAATTGTAGGGTAGAGGCAGGCAAAACTTTTATAATGTTTATAAACTTCTCCGATCAGTCTGTCGGCGGAGACTATGATAACGCAGCTGAAGGTTCTCTCAATCATCTGATAAGAACAACTTGAGATATTCGATTCTTCTTATTATCAATATCGAACGATCAAAATCGATAACCGATAAACTAACCGATTAACATCTAGGTATCTACAAACTTAGTTATCAATAAGTCTTTCTGTTTCACTAAATCGATCGAAATCTGTTTGTGCTATCAGCATGATATTTTAACGAAATTCATGACAGCCGAAAGAAGAAGCAGAAATCCATAGAGATTATCGATAAGTTTGGCCTTAACAACCAAACATTCTATTTGCATATATTCAACTTGTTAAGATATTCGAAAGTCTGATATTTCAGGGTATCTTCGGGTCGTTCATTGCCGCTTAAAGCCATCCCACGTGCTTCTCTTTTTTTGTAGGAGCTCATCTTCCGGCCAACCAACTTACCAGCCAACAACAAAAGGGCAACTAAAACGTTACAAAAGATTTACACCGCTTTTCGACACCCCCTTCGAGTCTCTACCCTTTGCAGCACCCTCTGAACCAACCAGCCTCCTGCCCAGCCTCGCTGCCTGGGTCCGACCATTACTTTTGCTTTTGCGGGTTTGAGTAATGGATTAGATTTTTACTCACTTGTTGGGTTCGCCGGCTGCTCCATCGGTTCACGTTGCCTCCATGCCATGCCATTTCCTTATTTTCGCACCCGCCTTTGATAGTGGTTTTTTATGCCCTTGCCATAGACTGTATACTATCATAATGTTATAACACTTGTTGGCGAAAAAATGAGAAGAAATGGGAAATGCTAAGATTTTATTTCCGCACTTTAGATTTAGAGATGTAAATTTTAGTTGAAAGCTTTGAAATGGCTCTTAAAAATTCCCGTTTAAGTGGTTGTGTCTTAGAAGCTTGTTGGCAGGAGCTGTTTAGATGATTGATAAGAGCTACAAGAAATATCATATCAATGTGATTTTTAACTGGGCTTTTAGTACCATTCAAAGCGATATGGTAACTCTATCTAGATAATGTTAGAGATCTCTAAACATTTCTGTATTTTATTATAAGGATTTTCCATTGCTCTTGCTCTCTCTCTCCCTCTCTCTATCTCTTTTGTGCAAGCGCATTCAGCATTCGTTGTGAAAATCTCCTGGAACGCCCTAGAATATTTGGTAACCCCTTTTTCGACCACAATGCCCCTAGATTAAAGCGCATTCCTCTAGATTTTTACGCACTGCCTACTCATGCGTGAAGTGTTCACACCGGAAGAAAAGTTGCAATTGGAGTTAGCTTCGAAGTTCGAGAAAGAATTGTGTATTGTTCTCCGCCCTAGAAGAGTGAGTCACGTGAAGATATGTAAAGATGTACATGTATCTATAGTTAGATAAAACATAGTATGAATCTATACAGAGTGAACTCGATATCAATATAATATACTGCATATAATTTACATACATATATACACTTATATATATATATTTAAATCGAATAAAGTCTTTGCCATTTCAGATAATTTATAGTCCTCTTGAATAATAGTTTCTGTATATTACTCAAATCGAAAATCTTTGCCCTTTAAAAGGTTTTTTTAAACATCTAGAGCCATCTCTCGGTCCCAGTACTAAATGCTAATTTTAAAGGTTTTTTGTGGTACCAATTTCAGGCCGAGAATAAAACGCTACAAGTCATTATCTGTAGCATACATTCCAGGCAGCAGGCAGCAACTACCTGTGGCCCGACCGCCTTTTATGAACCACCCCCTCAAGGAATCTAAATCTATCTACCAGAACCTGCCCTTCCCCCTAACCGCCGCCCACTGCTGTTTGTCATTTGCCGTATCAAAATCAATCGAAACTCACAGAAAAACAACAGCAAAAATAAAAAGTAGAAGTGGAAAATAGAGAGGCTGGGGAAAAAGGTAGGCTATGTGGTAAGGGAAACCTGCTGCTGCGAGTGCGGGCGGGTGAGAAACCCCAAAAACCATCAAAGAAACGTTGAAATTTTATGAGCCCGCAAGGGTCACATTAAAACGCATGTTAAGGCAACAACTGAAACATCGAGAGAAACACAACAAACACGGCAAACATCGACTGAAAAGAAAGTAGGAAAAAAAAAAAAACATTGGATCAATCGTTTGGCTAGGTTTTTTTTTTTTTTTTGCTGTTCTGTGGTATGGTGGAAGGGTTTTTTTTGGTCCTTCTGTGAACATGGAACTGATAAGGTCGCACGGCTTGGTACGCAATGCCTCGACTGGCATTTTAATAGACTGGCTGACTGTTGACGGTGACAGTGTTTACAATGTGTCTGGGTGCAGGTTGTGGTTCATCTGCCACCCGGCTGCCGACAATGAGTCTGCTCCAGAGCGTGGCCAAGTAGAGCGTGACAAAGAGTGCGGCCACGTAGCAGTGTGAGAGAGCGAGAGAGAGGGGGGGCGGTCGCTTGGTCTATTTGATTTGCTCGGGTTAAACAACAGCCTGACAGAGTCAAGTTAGTCCAAGTCAAGTCCAGATCAGCTTTAAGCTGGCCAGAAAACTCCTTAAACACTGTCCCGTCCTCCTGCTGTGATAGTGTCAGGCAAACCAAGTCTCAGCAGGACAAGCAGAATAATTAAACGTGCATAAAGGAAAACCAAGTTTTCTCTCACCGAGCATTTGAATTGAATCGGTTGTGTTCAAAGAAATATGGAAAACCAATTTCATGAATCGAGTCGAGCATTGTGCATAAATCCATTTGGCCTTTTACCTAGCGGGCCTCCTGCCTTTTTTATGACAGTCCTAGCTGGGCTTTGCTTTATCGTCTTTTTGTCGTCTAGTCAGTGAGCATCTGGCAGAGCTTTAAATATTTCTCTGGCAATTCACACTTGATATGAATACTTAGACATATCATTGCCACAGTCATAAGACCAATCCGAAGTCAACTCTGACTCCTGGTTTCTCCAGCTGCTTTGTGTGTGTGTGTGTTTTTTTTTTTTATTTATTTCCATTTGTGTGGGCTCCAAGTGTAGAATACTTTTCACTTTTGTTGTCGAAACGTAATCCAAGTTGTATCTATTTACATATTTATCTGCATTTTGCGGCTGAGCGTGGGGTAGCGTCTTTTCCAGGAAGGGGCTGTAGCATCCTACGTGCCGCATCTTTTGGCTGACTCTTTAACTGCTTATGGGTTAGATTTATAGTCACGGCTTTTATTTATGTCACTTTTGCCGTTGTTCTTTACTGGCGAACCATTTTTCTTGCGGCTTTAGCATACTGTCTGGCTGCCTGTCCGTCTGTCTGTCGTCCGGCCTGTGTGTCCTGGAGCCTAACGTGGACGTCTTCCACCCGTTGCCTAAAATCAATTTCCCTGCCTTTTGTTTTCGCTCGTTTCGGCGCTCGTTCCGCACGATGATGAGGTAAAAGTGTTGCAAGTTTATGTTCCTTATTCGTGTTTTTTTTTTTTTTTTTGTTGCCAAAGCTCGAGACGTCACGCAGTCGACGCTTGCCACAGCTGCCACAGAGGGTGACTCTTGGGGGGGCGGGGGCTAGCCCTGGCACATTTGGCGCCCAGCCGAGCGCTGTCTTGCATATTTAAGTTGCCCGCTGATGCTGTCGCTTTTTGCTGTTGCTGCCTTTACCTCTGCTGCCCCCTCTTTGGCGCACGTCCGGCTTTGGGGCTGCACATTTCCGTTTATTCTTGTTAGCCATACCTGGTGGCTGGCTGCTGCTTCATTAGATGCTCAGCTCCTTGGCTCCTTCGCTCCTTGGCGCTATCTACGCCATATTTTCATGCATTCATTTGGACGCTGCACTCATTTCCGTTTGCCACTCAATGGTCTTCCTGTTTTATGAACTTGACTCCACTCGACTCGCCCCGCCCCGACTCCTTTATTAATGAAGTGGCTCGGGCGAGCCCCTGTCACTATAGCTATCTCCTTCAGTGAGCCAATTAGCAAACTGTATGTGTTAATATACATATTTTGTGTTAATTTCCGTTTAATTGTTTAATATGTTGTTTGCATTTTCTATTAGCAGCCATCCGCTGCGCATTGTTTCAACAATTATTGCTTCATCCGCCGTACTCTCCGCCTGCTGCTACTGCGGCTGCTGCTGCGCCCCCTGCTAATTGCATGAAGTGTTACTCAAGTGCCTATCAGCTTATATACTTCAAGGGTTGAGGTCGCCTCTGTCTTTATCCAAGCATTCTTGAATTCTATTTGTCGAGCGCTCAAGGGTGAGCCAGTGCCACAAAACAGCTGAAATTAGCCGTAAAACATTCGGACAGGTGAACGAACAACTCGTTTAGAAGTGGTCAAGCAGCTATTTAGGTCCAACTGAATGAGCTTCAATATATACTCGGCGATCTGTCAGCTGCTGTTAAGTGGGGCTTGTCATGCAAAAGGCCAGCCAAGAGCTTGTCTAGCCAAAAGGATTTCTACTCGAGTTTGCTTAGGATGAGGAGACATGTTTGAGTTAAGATGAATGAGGAAAAAGGAAGTAACTATGGAAGTTTTGAATTTTGCATAGGCAGAAGGAGTTCTCTTTTATTCCTTGGCTTTGGAGTGGGAATTTTATTTTATAATTAGGGTATTTAACAACTTTTATAGACAGGTGGAGCATTCTTCTATTCTAGAAAGTTGTTCAGTCAGTTTCAAAACAGAAGAGAAATTTTAATCACAGAAATCTTAAGATTATTTAAGTGCATAAATAGTGCAAGCCATACAATTTTATTAAATTGAAGTATACGAATATTTTGGTGTACAAATATAACATCTTGTATTCTCTTATTAAAGGAAATATAGGAACAAATATAAGTTCTTTTATTCTCTTATCATAGCAAATGTAGGAAATCGCTGCAAGGCCGGTAGAGGCGGACAGAATACTCTTTAAACATAAGAAATTAGGGAATATTTTAGACTTTTCTTTAGGAACAGGTAGAAGAACTTTATGTTGTACTTCTAACATAGAAACCATAAGATTGTTATAAGCAGAATGAATATGTTTTAATAAGTGAAGTGTGGCAGAGTTTCAGCTTAGGAAAAAGTATTTCCTTTAAAGGTAAATGTAGCTAAAAGTGCGTAAAGACAGAAAGAATACTTTTTAAGCAAAAGATATTTCTAGTTTTAATATCTAAAATAGTTTCCATTCAGGCTGGGATTTTTGTCACATGTTTTCACCTGCCTGATCCTAGGGTATCTGGCAGGTAAATAATGTTAAATACTTTAAAGTGGGATTAAGCATGAATGCTTTATTAGCTGTCCACCCGCCCCGTTTAGGCGCCGAGCTAAGCTGCTTGGCTAGTTAATTGGCTTAGGAACTGGCGCAGCTGCCACCAGAGAGCTGATGCCCCATGTTGCACTGTTTGTCGAGCAGCATTGCGTACGCTGAACTAATTTAAATCATTTTAATGGCTCAATCGCGCCCAAGCGATGTATTCGAACTCAACTAATTCTCGCGCAACTCTTAAGCTTCATGCAAATCCCAAATGCCATAAATGTGGCGTCAGGGCTCAGGGCCCAGGGCCCAGCTACGCCGCCTGCTCGAACCTCAGAGATGCGTGGCAGCAACTTGGCGCAGAGACAGACAATGGCAACCGCAGTTGAAGCAGCCGAAGCTCGCGAACATGGCCGAAAGACGACGCAACTTTCAATTGTTCGCTGCTTGTTATATGTTCGCAAGTCGTAATAGAATAAAGTTTTCCACCATGGGAATTCCAACTGTTGTTTTTCAACCACCTGCCCCCGCCCCTCCCCCCTCACACACACACACACACACACACACACTCACACACAGTCCACACCGTTCGCATGCCTTGTGCTCAGGCTCCCAAGGACAAAAGCATAAAAAGCAACATAGATCTCATTCGCGACGTCTTTAGCTTGTTCTGTGCGTGTAATCCACTCAGGCCCAACCCCAAAGCCCCAACTCCAACTCCAAACCCCCCTCAATGCCCATTCCCCTATATCTTCCAAGGTTCTACGTACATATGACAGTTGGCTGAGCCGCCATTTTGCCTGAATTCGTAATCCCAAGTTGGCAAAAAAAAGAAGAAGAAGACGATGTTTATTACCTTCAGTTGAGAGCGCTGTGTGAACAATATGAACTGTTATATCCAAATGCTACACATTACGCCGCTTACTCTATATATCATTAAGATATATGTACTGGTACTAGCTGCACAATACATTTGTATACCCCGCTTTAATATGCTCTTAAAAGTTCTTTGATCAATATATCAGCTGGAGTTCTGTTATGCGATTTAGACAAATATAAAATGGAGTGGAAATTGTGGAATTGACATGAAATATATATATAATATATATCTGATAAGCTATATAAGTATGTAAAATAAACATTTGATAGGTCTGTAAGTGTTCAAAATCCAAAATTTCTAAAAATATTTGATTAGTCTATCTGCCTATTTCAAATAAAGTTAGCAGAAGAAGTTAGAAGACATTCAAAAATATATATTTAAATAAGAATATACAATGTTATAGTCCGTATATAGCCATATGCATTGAAAATCTTTTTTGAAGCGGTTTAGGTATGGCAAAATATATCTACGTAATATTTTCAATACACATAATATGTGCATACCCATTAAAAACGAGAACTTCGGGTATAATGTATGTGACGTGGCAGATATAGTATATATATTCTTGATCAGGTCGATAAGCTGAGTCGTTAGTATCTGTCTTATAAAGAGTCGCCTCGGGTTTTAATTTCAAAATGCTCTTATGAAAGTGGAGTGGAGAGTGCACCAAGATGCCCACTTTTCGAAATAAACCCAAATATAATCGATGCTCTCATTGATCTTATTGATAATTTACTCAAATAACCTGCTCCACAGCGGGTATTTAGATGCATACAAGTACAGGGTTGTTCACATTCGACGGACCCATCTGGCAACCCTACAAGGCTGTCCAGAGCAAGTCTTTACTTTGCATTAGCTAACTAAATCGACAGTTTACTAATATTATATAGCTATTCTAAATGGTATCAGTTATTAAGCATATAATTGTATGTTAAATATAATTAACAGAATAATAATTAATAAACTTGACAGAATATTGAGCATAAGTAAAAGATTGAATTCAACTTGAGCGACTTTAGATGACTTCAAATAACTGTGACTACTTAAAGCTCTTCTAAGCCAGCTTTTACGTCTTGCCTCTATTAATGTTCCTGTCAAATTCCTCTTCTTGCATTAGTGTTGCCAGTCTGTTGAGCAAGTTGAGCTGTTACCAGGATGCACTTTCACAAATATGGAGCCTATATTGTATATTGACTCTATAATATATTATAATTAAATGCTAGGTAAACTGATCCTAACTTTATGCAGCAATTGAATCACATTATTTATGCAATATCCTACACATTTATATACAGGGCTCTCCATATGCGAGTGACCCATCTGGCAACCCTACAAGATTGCCCATATTCGACGGACCCATGTTTGTTTTTTTTTTTTTTTTTGAAATCAATAAAAAAAGACAATTTGGTTCAAGTTGACTTGTTGACATCACTCTTTGAATATGATATCTCTCGAATAGCCGCCTTGAGCCTGTACGGCATATAATGGCCGTCTCTGTCAAAAGGTATAGGGCTGCCAGATGGGTCAGTCGAATGTGGAGACCCTGTATATTTATATCGACTATGCATGCATGTATGTAGTTATTCCACTTGTGCTCAGTCGAGCACCAAAAGCATTCATTCATTCGAAATCCTAGACGAGTCTAATGCCTAGCTGTATCTACTTTAATGCATAAATATTTATATATATATCATATTTCATATCATTAAAAAATTGACTTGACAAAGTTTCAAGGCTGCAAAAAATTGCCAGGAAAAAAATCATGTTCGCTGTTTTTTTTTTTTTTTTTGCACAAATTATAGAAATGAAAGTATGGCATATATACACATATGTATATGTAGATTGATCTATACGCATATTTATAAGTGCAGATGTGTGTGTGTGTGTTTGTGTGTCTGTGTATCGCCTACTTAAGTTGCCTGCTGTCGTCTGTCGTCTGTTTATTGCTTTTATTTATTTACTGCCAGCACCTAAAGCATCCCCCTCAACCCCATAAACGCCCCTTGTTGTGCCGTTGTAGTCGCGCTTTTGATTTGTTGTTGTTGCCGCTGCAGTTGACGCCGCCGTCGGCGTCGCAGGTGTTGCGGCGCTCCATTTTGTGGTGTTTATGTCAAAAAGTGGAATTTTATGCGCGCGCTTAAAAGTATGCAAAATGTTTTTGTCATCTGCTCGACAAGGGCGGGGGCCTGGGGCGTGTCGACGGCGGCTGTGGAGCTGCCTGTCTCGGCTAGGCCATAAAACAGGCGCCCACTCAAAAGTAGGCAACTCGCGTTTTGTTTTCTTCTTTTGGTTTTGGTTTTATTTTATCTGGCAAGCATAAAGATTTTTGTTTTCTTCCTTGGTTTTATGTCGCGCCGGGCTGGCTTGGCCATTTAAACGGCTATTGGGCGTGGGACGGGGGCGGCGTATTGGGGGTAGCACGCAGGGTGGTAATCAATATGCCAACTGTCCATTGATTGGATTTTGATTTGCTTTGGCAGGCGTTGCACGCGGCGAGCCAGTGATTAGGGATTGCGCTGGGTAACCCCAGCGAAATGGGCGGAGGAGTCATAAAACTAATCAAGTTTAAATGCAAGTTGAGCATCAATGTTAAGCTGCTTTAATGGCTCACCCGCACACACACACACACACACACACATACAGAGAGTCACTAATTAAGTAATTACTTTTCGCTCATTAAGCGCGACGCAAGGAATTCAACTTCAATTTGACTTGATGCTGATGCTCCCCAAACGCCCTGTCGTCCTGTCCATCAAGTGCGCACTTAGCAGATACAACTTACACGCACACACACACGCACACACATACACGCTCACATATGCCCACAGAGTTGGCAAGTTTTTGCGCATTTTGTGCTGCTTTGGCTCGTTTGGCCGCCGTCTCCTCTTCTTCGTCTGCGTTGCTCTCTCTCGTCTACGACATAAATCGATTGAATCGACAACGCTTAAATATTAATGATAAAATGAAGCTAACGGTGGTAAACCCCCCATGCTAGCCCCCAATGTCGCCAACCCACCCTGCCTCCTTCTAACCATTCGGCTACAGTTTAAGTAGTGGAGCCTGCAACGCATTTCATAAGCAGCATCAAAAGTTTTGCGCAGTTTTTCGAATGACTCATGCGAATCTTTGGGGTCGGCGATAAGCACCAGCGAATGCTCCTACAATTGGGCAAAGACTAAAGAAAAACTGCAAGAGCAAGAATCATGCCAATAGAGCTATGTTAGGAGCAACAGCTTTACTTGGCAGCTAAAGCGAGTTTTTGAAGCCCTTTAAAGAGAACACTATGATGTATTTATGACTGGAGAAGGCGCATGGATTGCACTTGAATAAATTATCATCAGATCGAGCTTAAGGCTGTATTTAATAAAGCAGATCAATATATATCTTTGATTAATAAGCTTTCTATCATAATAGAGCGAGCCTCAAGCCGTCTCTAGCTTAACTCAATTGAGGCAACTCCATAAAGCGTCAGCTTTGATTTTGTTAACGAGCTTTCACTGGGAGTTTACACATTTCCTAGTTTATATAGACTATCTACAACTTGAGTCAAGTTCTTTTTAAGTGAAGTTCATAAGTTCAAGCTAAGCTACAGTTGGGAATGCTTCAATGCAGCCTTCAAACGCTTTCTGCGATTAATGAGCCTTCGTTTCTAGTTTCCGCAATTGCATCAAAAAGCTTCAAGCTCACTTTAACTGAAATACCCTACATCCTAACAGCTGATATGCCTCATCTTAGCTAGTGCAGCGCAGAGCAGCCGAAAAAATTTCGAGAAAGCGTACGAAAAATATCAGACTCCATAATTAACTTGCTCATAACGCGCACAAAATGACGCGGAGCCAACAAAGGACGAAAAGGACGACAAGGACAAGGACACGATCCGCGCTTGGAGATGGCTGTGTGCGCCGCATGCTGCATGCGAGGCTGGTGTGGGCGTGCCACTTACATGGAATATTGTTTTTTGGTAGCAGCCGCGTCAACGATTTCTCCTGTTTTTTTTTCTACGCTTCAACTTTCAGCATATATGAGGCCGCAACGGCGAAAAGTTAGCAAAGCCGTGCACTGAAGTGCTTTAAAAAGATAAAAGCCATTTATCACGCATGTACACTCACACACACATACATACCTATGTATGTGTGTGTAGACAGACTGATGCCTAGACAGGTGGTGCAGCTCACGGAATTTAGTGAGCAGACACGCGTGCCGCAACGCATTTTCATTGAACTGAGTAATCCTGAGCGAGAGACGAAACCGTATTGAGATCAAATGTTGTGACGACGCTTGAATGCCCTAACTAGCAGAGCAGGAGCGTGTGTGAGTGCAGCAAGAGAACCATATAAAAAGAAATACCTAATAATAATAAATAATTAAATAATTGAAATATAAATAAAATACAAATATTTATATAAAATTTTATATATTTTGTATTATAATGAAGTATTCAGAATTGTAGAATAGCTTGAGCTAGCTATAAAATATGTAGCTAAATTAATTTAGCTGAAAAAGCCAAGTTAAAACTCTGCGAAATAAAACCAATCAAAATGTAAATGTTATTTAAATGAAATCTCTGAAAAAGAATAAGAAGAATGTCAGAATAGCTGGTTCGACAAATAAATATATATATAGCTACAATTTTTATACATACATAAATACAATTTATTTATCGATTTTTTTTATTCCTGTTTTATTGAGCTTTATTTCCCTTGCAAAGTTTTTAATAATCATATAAAGCTTATGTTACAAATTTATTTTTATATAGAGTTTAGCCATAGCTTTTCCACTGAGATATTTGTAATTTTACTATTTATTTATTTATTCACTTTAAGTTCATTTGATTTAGTTTTTTTTATTTTATTTTATTTTTTATTTTTTACAATTTGATTGTATTTTCTATATATAGATATTCCACTATTATTTTCATATTTTTATATATATTGACATATAGATATATACCTACGAATTTCATGAACTGGGCTCTATATAAATATAAATTAATGTGTGACATAGACATATAGATATAGAGCTACTATTTTTTGCATAAATATATGTACACATTTCATTTTTATTATATATTACTATAGACATCTATATATGATAAAGGAATTCATACTATATTTATATATGTCTGTATTATATTATCATTATATATTATGAGTACTGTTATTATACATAAATATGTCTATATTAATATATAGATATATAGAAAAACTAGACGACATTATTTGTTCACTTTCTCTCTCTCTCTATATTCAAATATTCACATTATTATGTGAATAATCGATTAATATGTCTATATATATTTATATATATATAGAGAGAGAGAGAGCAACTAGGCAAGATATTGGATATATATTCATATATTCAAGTATTCACAGATCCCTCTTCATCCACATTTGTCACAAACTAAACAGCATAGTCCACATGCTCTTCAACCCTAATTATACACTAATAACGTAAGGTGAAGGCAAATGTAAAGCCAAGACGACGCATTTTGCAGGCTTAGGCTTTGCTGTAGGCGCGCCACTAACCCAGCCAAACACCCCACCACCCCATCATCCCATCACCCCACCACCGCACCACCACACCACCACTGCTGCTAAGCCGCTTAGTCGATCAGCCATTGCCATTAGCTATTGACGCAGTGACCGTCGCACAGTGGGGCCTTTGCGCATATTGCATTGCAAAAGTTTGGAACGAAGTAAGATTGAAAAAAAAAGCAATAATTTTAAAGGGAATAAACCAATCTTTTCAGCTATACCTATATATCAACCATGCGTGCAATATATTTCCTTCTTTTTAATCGACAAGCGGAGCATATTTTATAAAACTTCGTGGTTTCGTTTCATGTAGCTCATTCAACCAACTTTGATGGATCGTAACTACCCCTACCCCTACTACCTACCCATCCAAAAACTTTTGGATGCTGTCCCTATGGTTAATTTCCTATCAAATGATATAAAAAAGAGATACAAAATCTGTGATTATGACTATTTTTGGCCACTGTGCGTCGCACCTCAGCCCCAGGCCATAGCAGCTACTGCCCCCCACCCCCACACTCCAAATACGCTAAGCTATGCAGGCAGATAATTTTCCGGCCGCAAAGCATGCAACAGTTTTTGTTTTGGGCTCTTGGCTTTTCAGTGCACGTAGCAAAAGTTAGCCGAGTCATAAACCAGTTTTTCAATTTGTAATGCAAACGGGCAGCAAAGAAAGAAAAGAAAAGTAGCAAAAAAAAAAAAGGAATAATAAGGGAAAAAACGAAAAAGGTTTGCTACTTTTTGCAAAGTGTATTGGAAACTTGCCGGGCAGGTGGGCGGTGCGTTGCGGGGCGGGGCATGGGCTAGAGCAATCGAGTCGTGTCGTAAATAAGCAGTAGCAGCAGCAGCCAGAGATAAGAGCAGCCAATTGTGTGTGTGTGTGCGTGTGTGTGTGCGGGTGTGTGTGTGGGTGTGTGTGTGTGTGTGCGTGTGTGTGTGTGTGTGTGTGTGTTTGCTCCTTTTTGGCTCTTTGAATGCAATGCTTGCCACTAAATTTTCCACACTGCCGCCGACGCGGACGTCGACGTCGACGTCGACAGCGCCAGGCATCGGTTTTTATCGCATTCGCGTGTCTGGCATGCATGCTTCACTTATGCCAATACTCGAACCCCTCCACCGCTCCATTTCTCTTCCTCTGCCCTCTCTCAGTCTCTCTCTCTCTCTCTCTCTCTCTTTCGCTGCGCCTCCCACACGCAACAAAGCTGAAAATTGCTACTTTGTTCAGCGCCGCCGTCGTCGAGCTAGAGAGAAATGTGGAGTACTGGGTTAATATGTCTATCACTTTTATGGCTAGTTGCCTCGGCTAAGCACATATTAATTTTGAGAGTTATTGTTGTTCCTGCTGCTGTTGCTGTTGCTGTTGCTGTTGCAACTTTCGCATTCGTTTTGGTGTCGATTGCGCAAGCTAAAAACAAGCCAAAATCCAAGCCGAAAAGCTCATCATATGACAATTTGACTTTGGCTACAAGTCCATGTCCATGGACAAATGTCTAGCTATAGCTAAAGATCTATCCAATAAGGAGTCAAGAAAAAAAAAGTTGGGCAAAATAAAAATGACTGATAGATCAGTAAATATAATATAATGTGATAATAATCAGTTTTGGCTATTTTAAGCGTGTTTTTTATAGATCTATTTTAGCTTCCTAGCTGCTAAATTAATCTGAATTTACAAATTCGATAGAAAGCTCTGTTTATCGCTATTACATATAGATGGGTGTATCGATTTAAATGTAGATATAGTTATTGATATAAATCTATATTTACAATTATTACTAGAAAGCTGCATTGTCTAAAACTAAGTGCCTAGGCGTATTACTATTTTGATGAACACAGCGATACATAGTTATATATCTATATCTGAGAAACTATTAATATTCTTAGATACAAAAAATACAAATACAAATATGTTTTTTTTTTTAAATACATAAATGGGACACGAATAAATATTAATAAAATATCCGTATATAAAAGTGTATGGTTTTACATATTTCATTTAAGAGTATAAGGTGTCCCTAGTCCTTTTCGACTGCACGAAGGAGAAAAACTTATATTATATTATAATATATACAATGTTAATTTAAAATAAATCAAACTTCTATATAGTATACATATTTATACCTATACAAATATGCACTTAAATGGAAATTTATTTAAGAAAAAAACACTTTATCTACAAATTTTCCACATATTGTCATTACTCTTACACTTAAAACGCTTTATATTTGATTATTTTACCCTGAACCTATTGAAAATGGGAAATCAGCGTAAAATGGTTTTGTTTTTCTCATTAACTTTATTTAGAGCTTAGCAATAATATGAAATTAGAGCTAATTTATAGTAAAGTGCTGCCTATTTTCTTATTATTATTATTATTATTATTATTATTATTATTATTATTATTATTATTATTATTATTATTATTATTATTATTATTATTATTATTATTATTATTATTATTATTATTATTATTATTATAATTATTATTATTATTATTATTATTATTATTATTATTATTATTATTATTATTATTATTATTATTTTGATTCTTCTTGCGCATTTGCATTTGGAATCTGGTTGCAGTTGCAAGTTCCAGTTACGCTTGAAAGCTCAGTTAATGCTCTCGATCAATGCTTCGCTCTCGCTATCGCCTCTTACTAACTTACTCTCTCTCTCTCTCTCTCTCGCTCTTTCTCTCGCACACACACATACACACTATCTCGCTCTTGTTGTCTTCTGTCGCCTTGGCGTGTTTGCTTCCTACTGGAGGCCGCGACGGGTTTCGCCTTACCACTTGTCTCTGCCTCAGGGCTGCTGCACTTGTTGTTAGCTATTTTATCATGGCAACAACAACGACAACGACAACAACCACAACAACAACAATAGCAATTGCAAAAAACCTTAACGCCTGCTGCATAGGTTGTTGTTGTTGTTGTTGTTTAGTTGGCTTTTATTGGATTATGCGCTTTCTCTTTCACACATTTCCGCATGTAGAGCTGCAGTAATAGCGGAGGCCAACGCCAGTCGCGGAAAAACCAGACCGACGCGTCGGCCTCCTGCCCGGTGAAAAGCGCTGCAACTGAACTGAGAAAATCGCTGCCAAGCCGGTCCAAGCTGGACAACATGTGTGTGAATAGATAGCAATAGGCAGCGTGAAGTGGGCAGCGGGCAGCGGACAGCGGGCAGCGGGCAACGGGCAACGGACAGCGTGGTCAGCAATTGGTAAACCATGCATTGGAAACTGGAACTATTTCGCTCTCTTTGCGAAATTACGTTTTCCCATTTTGTCTGCACACTGCGGCGGTTAATTAATTTGCATTTTGCTGTCTGCTTCCATTCGTGTATCAATTTGATTGCCGCACAGCTCAATTGCAGTTGATTGAACCTGCCACCAGTTGTGACTCAGCGGGTAGCCAGCAAGCAGCAAATGGCTTCCTGACCGAAAAAAAGACAAAAAAAAAAAAAAAACAACAGAAAGCAACTACAACAAAAAAAAATCAAAATCTTAAATTCCATTTTCCAATTCCTTTAGCGCGTAGCTTCTTTCTCTCGCACGCATGCGGCAATAGCTTTGCACTTATTTTTACGCTCTTTCCAGCACACTCTGACGCTCTGTTGCTCTCACAGCGCTGCTCTCTCTCGCTCTATGCTGAGTGCGTCAGTGGCTCGGGGGGGCGCCCGCAGTCAGCATGCACGACGCCGAGTTGTCGTCGTCGACGTCGTCGCCTTCAGTCACTGGCAAACTTTCAATGCGAGCGCGCGTAGCATCGTCTTCGGTCTTCGGTCTTCGGTCTTCGGTCGTCGTTCTTTGACGCTGCGGCGCGGCTCTTCTACTTAATCGCCGCGTAAACGAAGTGTGTGTGCTCTTAAGGTGTGTGTGTGTGTGTTTTGTGCATGCATGTATGTGTGTGTGTGCCCTACCCTCTTCAAACTGACTCCCGCGCAGGTCACTTGTGATTCATTCAAATCAAGCGAAATTCGCCAGCCTCAAATAAATTTCAACTGTTGTTGCCTTTGTTGTTGTCTCTGCTTTTTTGCTCTTGTGCTGTAACCTGTAGCCTAACGGTAACGCTCAACTGCGCAGGCCGCTTAAGACACACTGAAAAAAACAATGATATTTTTTGTTATTATTGTATTTCTTTCCATTCGACAAACGACAAAGTGAAGAAGCAGCAACAATGAAGTTCAGTAAATGAAATTCGCAATTTATGTAATGTTTGTTTTATGGCTGTTGTTATTGTTATTACAATTGTCTTTTCTTTATTTCATTTTTGTTTTTGTCATCCCGCAAAGTTCAAACCAAGAGTTCAGATCAGTTAAAAAGTTGAGATAAATGTAGAATTTGGTAGCTTTTACCATGGATGTAGAGGAAAAGCAAGAGAGCGAGAGGGCGAAGGATTTCAATAAAATGAATTACATCTGATTATAATAGAAGAATTGCGATTATTTTAATAGCAAAATTTGGGCATCATTTAGATATTTCGATAAGTTTTTATTTATACACAATTTGTTTAATTGAAAAGTTAAGATTAGCATAGAATGCCAATATTTTTGTTTTATCTAAAGAAAGTTCAGAATATTAAGTATACAAAAAAAAAAAAATAAATAAATTATTGCGTATATTGACTTCAATGTATCCAAGTATACGAGGTCCAATTCCAATTTTACGTTCCTTCAAAAATATATATGTATATGTTCTTGAATGCCACATTTGGTTGCCTTCAAAGTAATCCCAATTGTTATGATGCACTTGATATACATATAATATATGTGCATACATGTGTATACATAATATGATATCCAGTTCTATACTGAAGTTTGTACTTTTCTAGTTTCCTTTAATCTGTATGCCTTTTTGTAATTCCCACTCGATTCATCTATGTATAAAAACAACAGCTCATTAATCATCAAAATTGCGAATTAGTTCACTTAGATTAAAACTAAAAAAAAAAAAATTACAAACAATTTATAATTCTATAATACTGTATAATTCTTTAAAAAAAAAGTATTTTCACTTTAAGTGAAGACACGCCTGCGTTAGAAAGAGGCTTAGATATATGTATGTGATTCTATATATATATCTACACTGGATACAGATTAATCGGCCAAAGCATATGAATCTTTGTCTCTGCTTAGTCATTGCAAGCACACACGCAAATACATATAAATGTATATATATATATATATATATATATATATATATATATATATATATATATATATATATATATATATACATATATATATATGTATGTATATACATGATTTATGTGATCATTGAAACCGATTTATTTATCATCGAATGCGTATAGTTCCTGGCACTTAACAAAACTTTTCGGGCGAGCAAAAAAACGCGCGCAAAACGCTAGCGAAACGCGTCGTCGTCTAACACCAATTTCAATTGTTTGTTTTTGTTTTTGTTCTATTTTTTTTTTTTTTTTAATTTTTGCATATAATGAAATGCGCTCATCAAAGAAGCCCATTTGAAATATATGTAGAACTAAAGTTTGTGTGTGTGTGTGTGTGTGTGTGTGTGTGTGTCGGCGTCTGTTGTGCATTGTGTCTATATATGTAAACAGATATATGTTTATGCATTTATATATATATATATATAAATGTGTATATATGTGTGTGTAATATCGTCTGATTAGTTTAATTAAAGCGTATTTTCCATAGCCATTGTGCGCAGTTAGCAGCACTGCAGCTCACACAGACACGCACAGACACTCACACATACACACATATATGTATATCTATATGCTATAGTGAGACGCAAAGTGCAGTTAAGTGCTCTTCAGTCTTGGGCGCCAACAGGCAACAGTCAAGAGGCGGCAGCATCCCAAACTCAAGCATTATGACAACGACCAGCCTGGGACGACATTTTCTGGAAAAGTTCTTTCCATTTCGGTGAGTGAGTGGTGCACGAGAGGCACGAGCGGCACGAGGGTTGCACAAACGAAACTCTATCTTAAAATAAGCAAATACCAATGCCAAAAATAAATATGGGTCAGGCGATGTGCAGAAAAGATCGACAATGCGCCCACTGCAACTTGTGGCCACTGGCAACGGGCAACAGGCATCGGGCAACTGCCACAAGCAGCAGTCAGCCTGTTTGCTATTTTTATTTGCTAAGTGCAGGAAACTGTAGCGACAACTGAATTAACGATCGATCTTTTTTTTTTTTTTTTTTCATTGCTGATCCTCGACAGCAGCAGGAACTGCTCTGGCTTTATTTTTCTTACAGATACACATATTTGTTGTCAGACGAAGATGCATGCGCTTTGCATGATGTGCCGAACGTTGCTCCATAGAGTTGCCAATCAGAGTTGATCTGGACTTTTTCTGAGCAGTTGCATCTTCAACAAATGAAAATCAGAGTTGATTTTTCTTTCTTGTTTGAATAGCTGAGAAAATTTGGCTTTCATGCATCTGGATGCATCTGAGCTTGACTTCCATTCACGATCTCAGAGAGTTGATTATTCTTGATTTTTGTTGAATGCATCCCCTCCTCACGATCGGTAGGCATACCTCAAACTAGCCACAATTTGGTGCCCTTGCCTTGTACTAGCTAAACTTTGTATAGTACCTAGACCATTCCACTTGTGTTATCATGCTGCACTCAGTGATCGAGCACCTGCACGATCGTTCTAGCGCACTTCCGAAGGTGTTTAATTGAACTTAATTGGCATGATGTATGATATTTTACTGCTGCCCTGAAGCACGACACGATCCTTGGCAGCTCAATTCAGTTGTGTTCCACATTCTGTCTGGGATAAGTGTTCCTGGCCATTAATGGAGCATATAATTGATGTGCTGTGCAACATATGATCTTGATTGCCTTACAAGGAATCTTGTGCATTTCATAATTAAATATGATGAATGAGACCTTGCCGCAGAGTTGAAGCCTCTACACACTCGTTTCACACTGTTGCCGATGCATCGATCGCAGCTTCTGTAGCTATTTAACTACGATCGTTTCATCTTGCCATCTGATATTCAAGTTCTTTTCATATGAGACTTTATTACTGCGTGAATCAGGGAATAGCGTCTGTATCAGCATCTGCAGTAAACTTCAAGGATGATCATCTAACTGCGAGGAATGCACACTTTGTTTATCGATCAGAGATTACTCAAGAAGCGTTAGCCTAGAGCTATACAAACTATTCT
This sequence comes from Drosophila mayaguana, assembly GCA_037075325.1. Classification (NCBI taxonomy): domain Eukaryota; kingdom Metazoa; phylum Arthropoda; class Insecta; order Diptera; family Drosophilidae; genus Drosophila; species Drosophila mayaguana. The sequence goes on along the minus strand of JBAMCG010000120.1, from coordinate 1,739,951 downwards.
TTGTTGTTGTCATATAACATAATTACAAATTGATCTTCTGAAAATGATCCTCTATAACTAGGCATTCACGATCGTTTACTGAAGAGAAGCTATGTAGTAAAAATTGATCTGCTTCTTTAACCATCCACGATCGCTCCAATTATCCACCCATAAAGATATCTGCATCGGCATCTGCAATGATCTTCAGGCACTCTTCTGGAAGATCGTCTGTCAGAGACTTAAAGCTTCCATACAGATCAGTGATTGGATAAATGAAAAGGAAAAGATGGCTGTCATTTTGCAGTTAGTCGTGGAACGTTGATCCACAGACAGTGGTGCAGTGGTGTCAGCCACTTGACATTTGTCATATGCAGTTAGATCAAGCCCCTAAGCGCTGCTGTGCCCCAATGGAATGTGCTTTCGATGATCCACCCCACTCAGGCCCCACAGTCTGTTAGCAGCTGTATTTAATTTGCTTTAGCGTGTGGCGCGTGGTGCGTGGTGCGTGGCGCGGGAGGTGCCCGCAGCTGTTGGGGCTAAAATAAATAAATACTTTGCATCGATCGCTTTGGCTTTGATCGAAGCGCAGCAGTAAAACGAAAATAATAATGCGGCCAAAAGGTCGCAGCTGCTTCAACAAGTCCTTATCCTTTTCGTTTCGTTTCGTCTTATGTTCATTCGTTGTTGCTTTTGGCTAATAAACATATTTTCTCATTTGGCCAGGCTCATTATGACCCCGCCCCCGCCCATGGCCCCGAAATGGCGCGCCCCAAGCTCAAACCCAAAGAGCTCAGCATTTTTATCGCTTGCTATAATTGTCTGCATAACAATAACACTTTTGACATTAACAACCAGCAACAGCAACAACCAACAATAATCATTATAACAACAACAACAATTGTCATAATTTTGCACAATAAAAAGTGTTTTTCTTGATTAAATGGCGCAAAAAGGGGGCACAAGTTGGGGCGGCGGACGGCGAGCGGAAAGCGGAATTCAGGCAAATGGTATTGGCTCTTTAGCAGCCCATCAAAGATGCAAAAGATGAAAAACCCCAAAGTCCAAAGAAGTAGCAGAAGAAGAAGAAGAAGCAGCAGATGAAAAACAAACTTTAGCGAAAATCGCACTCATTTTCCATTTGCCGCTCTCAGTTTTCTCTCACTTTTCCCTCGCAAACGACGCGCTTTCTCGGTGTGAAAATACCAAAAATGGCATTGCCCATAATTTTATTGCTTTCATTTGTGCAGCAGGGGCGGTGGCGGGGGCGGTAAGCGGATGGAGCCGAGGGGCTAAAGAGTGCCATTAGCGGGTGGAGTGAGCTAGCGTGGTGTGGGTGGGTTGAGCGGGTTAAGCGGGTTAAAGGGCTGCTGCACGTAACTGTTTATGGATTGTCTTCACTTGGCAGGAGTAGAGCAGGCGCCGCAAACAGTTTACTTGCACCCAGCACACACATACATGAATGCACACACACGTACACACATACATGCGACATTTATGAGAATGCAATTGCCAGGGCTGAAAAACTTAAACTTATGACTGAACGTTTTGATTTTGATTGATATTTAAAAAATTATTATTATTATTATTATTATTATTATTACCATTATTATTATTTATGACCTGCACATACAATCTAAATTAACCTATCAAGCTAGTTTTTAATATAAATAGTATAATTTAAGCATTCAGATATTATTTGCCAAGGTAAGCGACATGCTTGAAGAATTTATTGTTAAAAAAACCTCTACACTTGATTAATTAAATACGCCCTTGCTATCTACCTTAGCATTTCGGGTCATGGAGTTCTATACCCGCAAAGCCAAATGGACTTGGTGTTCAGTGGAATTAAGTAATACAGAAAATTCGATGTGTTAAGTCTGACATCGTTTGATTTTTGAAGAGAAGCTGGACTATAGCCTCTTTGGTCTTGTTCATACGTAGATATTAATCTACATGCATGTGTGTATGTTTATGTATGCGTATTTGTATGTGGATGCTTGCAGGCTTACATGGGAATATCAATATACCAATATATCAATATATCAATATATCAATATATCAATATATCAATATATCAATAGATCAATATATCAATATATCAATATATCAATATATCAATATATCAATATATCAATATATCAATATATCAATATATCAATATATCAATGTATCAATATATCAATATATCAATATATCAATATATCAATATATCAATATATCAATATATCAATATATCAATATATCAATATATCAATATATCAATGTATCAATGTATCAATATATCAATATATCAATGTATCAATATATCAATATATCAATATATCAATATATCAATATATCAATATATCAATATATCAATACATCAATGTATCAATATATCAATATATCAATATATCAATACATCAATATATCAATATATCAATATGTAAATATAAATATGCCAATATATCAAATCATCAATAAGCCAATATATCAGAATATCAATATGTCAATATATCAGCATATCAATGCCTCAATATGTCACTATATCAGTATATATACCAATGTGTGAATCTCGCTTCATCAGTCCATCTATCTCCAACTCTCTGTTGATATTCTGTAGCTGTTCATACAATATTATGTGGATTCATTCTTCTTATACTGCAATATGAAATGCCCATCCCTGGCGCATTCCTCATTTTATGTGGTCGTCGCATATCGCTGTCCATGTGCGCGCGTTTGATTGGAGAAAGTCCAAATTGTAATTGCCGTTTGCCATATTTGATAATTTCTGAGTTGCATTCGCGAGGCGCCCCACAACAACAACAACAACAACAACAACAACAACAACAGCAACAGCAACAGCGGCTACAACAAACCATCCATAAAAATACTGAAATCCAGAGACATACCAAACGCATAAGTGTGTGTGAATATACTTATATGTATATACACATATGTATATATGTATATTCGTAAACATACAATGTCGCATCTGACCGGGCATAGACACCATCGTCATCATCATCATCATCATCATCATGATGCTATTTTTTCATGGCAGCAGAAGTTTAACATTGTTTGGCTTTAGTTTGAACTTTCTGCAGGGTATGCTGAGCTGGGTAGCCCCTCTATGGCATATTGGTGATTAAATATATAAATGAATATTTGCTTTGGTCAATCATTAGATAGGAGTTGATAAAAATGTTTTTAGTTACTGTACTTCTATACAATTCTCATGCGTTGGGAGGAAATTTTTATATATTTTACATTTTTCTTGTCCTATACATTTATTGTTTTTCTTTTTTCTTATTTTATTTGTATATATATTTTTTTAACATTGTTTTTGTGCTATTGTCATTTTATTCATTTAATTATTTTTTTTTTCATTTTCTTTTTTATTTTATTTTTATATATTGTTTTTTTTTTTTTTTTTTATTAAACTTCGTTTTTGTGCTATTGTAATTTTTTATTTATGTTTTTTAATTTTCTTTTTTATTTTATTTTTATATATTTTACATTTTTCTTGTCCTATACTGATTTATTGTTTTTTTTTTTTCTTATTTTATTTTTATATATTTTAAATTTTGTTTTTGTGCTGCTGTCATTTTTTTATTTATTTTTTAAATTTTATTTTTATATATTTTAAACTTTTTTTGTACCATACTCATTTATTTATTTATTTTGTTTTTTTTTTTTTTTTTAAGTAAAAGGGTCTTTAAACTACACTTTATATTAAGCTAACAATTTATTATTATGCTCTTTATTTTTAGTGTTTTTTTTTTTAATTTAAGCAGTATTTTCGATTCCTTGTGTTTTGCAACTAGCTGATAATTTTATCATTTTTATATATTTTTTTGTGTTTTTCTTTTTGGGATGTTAGCTATAATTATTTGTTTATTTGTTGTGTAGATTTGCTCGTGCTCTCTCCATCTTTCTCTTTATATATATATATATCTCTCTCTGTTTCTCTCTCTCTCTCTCTCTCTCTCTCTCTCTCTCTCTCTCTCTCTCTCTCTCTCTCTCTCTCTCTCTCTCCCACTCTTTGTGCTCCTTACTCTGTGGCAACTTTCGCTTGAAAATTTATTAATTTATCCTAGGGGAGCAATAGTTTGGCGTGTGCATAACTCCCTCCTCCCTATCCCCCTCTCTCTAGTTGTTCTGCTTCTCTTCCTTCTTCTATTTTTTCGCTAGCCAGACAGCAAACAGCTTCCCTCTGGCGCACGGGCCCGTTGCCACATATATATAGTATATATTTTTTTTTTTGTTTCGTTGTCTACTTCAACTTCAAATGGCGCCGCATGCCGTTAAGATACTTTTGTATCTTTTGTTGCTTCTGCTGGCCGGATGTGGGCATGGGCATTATTTAATTACAGGCTACAGTTGTCCTCGGCTGTCCGAGTTCTGCTCTGCCCCCAAAAACAGCTGCTGACCCCTACCTAAAGAGCTTCCCGTGCAGCCCTAGCCCCAGCCTCAGCCCAGCCCTGGGGGCATTCGCTGTTTTTGTTGTTGGGGAGAAGCGAGCGAGCGCTTCATCGTAAAAAATATGTTTAAGCTGTGCAAACGGCAAACAGGCGCCGTGACAGCGTGGGCGTGTCGCCCCCCATAGAATGCCAATTTCTTGAACCCGTCAATGGCCTGTGGGAGCCACAAAACAATTTTCAAAATGTTGCCCCAAAGTTTTTAATTATTTTATTTTCTTTAATGTTATTTTTTCCCTCTCCTCCGTCAATTGCAACAAATTGAATTAATGCCATTTCTATTGCTTCTTCTTCTTTTGCAGGTGAGTTTCGTATGCCTTTGACTTCCAACATTCGTAAGTACTAAGTTTTTCCAGCTATAACTGTATCTACTCGAATTGTATCTGCGAGTGTTAGCGACATTCTGCCAATCAAGCCGCGTGCTTTTGTCGTCCTCTTGAAGGCGACTGACAACCAGCTAGAATATCTTCGAACAACTTTATGCCATATGAATGCAGCCGCAGCAGAACATTTCTCTCATTCCCCTCCTGCCTTTAGAGTTTTCCGAATTTGACAGCTTGTTTACAGCATGGGAAACTGTGTGCAGGGCTAAACCGTTTGTCTGACTGGCCAACGTCTCCGATTCGATGCGATTCGTGGGTGGCTCCTCGCAAAAGGAAAGAAAAAGAGAACTCAAATGCAGACGGAAACTGGGGAAACGAACAACAAGTTCTCAAATGTTTTCCGCAATGTGCATTGAGCTCTCTATGAACGCTTAGGATGGCTACAGAATATATCTTTTATCTATCAATGTATATATCGTAATGGCTATTATTTCAAATTTTCACAATTATCTTATATAATTTATTCTTATTTTCGAGTTCACATCTTAATTTCTAGTTCAGTTTGTTTTCTGCAATTCGCATTGAGGTCCTAAAATGACTATGTGAACTCTGTATCACCTCTAAGAATCTTTAGCTACAGAAGATATGCTACTTTATGGAAAATATACCTTTAATCTATCAAGGGATCAAATATATCCTCAGGTTTTCACAATTACAATAGGAATACATAATGTAGATCCTAGATAGGAATGTAATGAAAAGCTATGAGATCTGTTTTTGGAGTCCAAATATCTTCAGTCACGGAAAATTTTTGGCTTAAATCTTTTTCTATCATAATTTCTAGCTCAACTTCATCTCATTTTTCATAGCATGCTTTTAGGCTTTTGGGGCTGGTCGTGTCTAAGACTTAACAACTGGAGGAAATGAAATGATTTAATAGGATTTTTGTGGAACGTAGATATAGCAACACATGTGAAATCTAGAAATCTGTAAATCTAGAGCTCGTATTCCCTTAAGGGGAGTTTCCTACAAATTTTGTTTGTTTTCCTATAGAATTTCATTAAAATTTTCGCATGATTTGTGGATGGCTAACACTGACACTGAAACCAGTTTAACTGCCCTATCCCATTGGGATTTCATATGATATCAATATATACCTTCTTTGCGGCTATATTTTAGAATACTCTTGGAGGAAATTGAAATCTCTAATTTTGTCCAATCTAGTGACTCGATTTCCTTTAGCAGGTGTCAAAAATATCGATACAACTGTCTTTAATATTTTGCAAAATCTGAATTTATCACTGAAAATTGTGTTTCCGAAAGAGACGTATATATAAGATTTAGAGTGCAAAACGCGCAATCTCTACTATGGGTCTGACTTATGCCTCTCTTTCGAGCTTACTCCCTCGGAACGAGTATTGTGCAGTCAGTCAGGCACGACAACAACTCGTCTAACTCGTCTCTCATATAGAAAAATGGATAATTAATTGGACAAATTAGTTTTTTGGGGTAGTAGAAGAAGCTGTCCAGACAGACAGCTCCAACCAGCTGCTGTTTAGCTTCCGTAAAGCCTTTGTCTAAGCAAGCGAAATCTGTCAGGAATGTCTGTCGTATTCGCGATGCTGTGGTTTGTATTTGGTATTTCTTTTTTTGACATGGTTCGAGCATTCCGTTGGCCAAAAACTGTTTATTGTTTATTGCGAATTGGCGGCGCTTTAATAATTAATCACTTGGCCTTAAAAAGCAACCAGAAATATGCACATTATGTGGCAAACCGTGGGCCGAGTTGGCTGTTGGCACAGGATATGCGTAAGCCAAATGGACCAGAAAACTGTTGTTGCCGGAGAACCCAAACCGAAACCGATATAAATTGCATTATGGGCAAATTAATTGTTTTTACCGGAGCGATGGGGCGACATTAATGGGCCAAACCGAGCCCAACAAACGCCGCCCCCAGCCCACCGGCCATACGGCATGCGGCCCAAGGACATTAATAAGGCCCAAAGGATGTGGTGACATTAATTGCGCAACGTTCGAGACAAAGCGAAGCAAGGGAGTGTGTGTGTGAGAGGGGGGGGGGGGGGAATCGAGAGTGAGTGGGGGCAGTCATTACATTTCCATATAAATATTTATCGCATGTGATCATGCCGCCTGGACCCGTTAGCGGCCAGTGGCAAAGCCTTGTCAATAGTTTTTCAATTTGTGTAATATATGAGAGCGACAGAGAGAGCGGAAGAGATGGAGGGAGAAGCAGAGGGGAGAGTAAGCGAAACAGCAAATGCAATTGTGAGCACATGTTGCCGCCTTACAGCTGCCTCCTTCCTCAGCTAAGCATATATATATATGTGTGTGTGTGTGTGCGTGTGTGCGGCGAGCTTTGCATATGTAATGAAAGGCAAAATCCCTTTGCACTGCCAAAATGGTCAAGAATTGTGAATTATAATAGCATTCGGGCAATTTCGGAGCTTTCTAAGCGGCCTGCACATTAATTTCTTTAATTAATAATTGTGTGGCATTAATTTTGATTTATTTCTGCCTTAGCTCACCTGACCAACTCTCAACCTCTCCCTTTCGCACTCCCACTCGCATTCCCACTCCAATTGCTGACAATTTGTCAGCGTCGCCTGCTAAATAGCTATCTGAATACGCAGCCAATTGCTATGCTCTCTCACTCTCACTCTCCCTCTCTCTCTTTTATCTTATTTATGCCTCTTTTGTCGACAGCGCTGCTCGAGTCAAAACAAAGCAACAGCTGGTCGAACGCTTGCTTGCTTGATCGGCCGAGGCCACCGCAGCAACAACAACAACCGCAGTAATAACAACAACAACGGCAAGAACAAAGGCCGCAGCAAGAACAAAACTGTAAAGCAGCTTGGCGAAGGGCTCTCCCACGTTCAACTTGCCATGACAATGTTAAATACACGCATACTAGCAGACACACTCATACACACACACATACAGACAGAGCACACATGTTCCACTTCCTTGGCAGCCGCCTTCAGCGCCATGCAGCGAACGATCTTCAACAGCTCCCACTCTCCTTCTCTACACGCTGTTTTTCTCTCTCTCTCTCTCTGTTGCGTCTGCTGCTGCTGCGGCTGCTTCGCACGCTTCGCTAAGCTTTTTGGCCAACAGCAGCGACGTCAGCAGAATTGGGCGCGTTTTACACAGCCTAACAAAAGTTTGAACTTATTAAATTATTAGTATATCAGATTAGCAGTGTTGATAGGCATGCTATAATGTTAACTTGTAATTTTATTAAAGTATTTATTTTAATATATAAATTTGTAGTTATCCAATTTTTACAATTTGCTGGTGGACAGTGTAATACTTTAATGAGCATACACTTGTAAGACCACACGCATACATAAATATATGCATGCATTGACAGAGAGTGTGTGTCTGTGCGTATGTAGATACATACTTTGACCCAGGGGTAAGCGGGGGAAAGCGATGTTGCCGTCTGTTTTAGGCTGCGGAGAGCTTCGCTTCTTCTGCACAGTGCACTGTGTCTTTTAATAGTTTTTGTTTTTTTGTAATATTTTTGCTTGCATGTGTTGTAAAACGCACGCGTTAAATACGCGTCTGCAATGCGGTTGGCCAAAAACAATGCGGACGCTTTGTTTGTTGTTTTGTTATTAGACGCTTTTGTTGTTTGCTATTTGTTGATTTTGATCACACGACCTGCAATGCGTGGCGAATAGCAGTTGCAGTTGCTGTTGTAGTCGCATACCCGTGCGCATATGGCACGCATACGCAATCAACGCCCAGCGATCTGCAGCTATTGAAAAACGCATGCGATTTGCGCAATTTGTTCGCATGCAGCAGTAGCAGCAGCATTAGCGACAGCAACAATATAACAGAAACTCTAACTCTAATATGAGCAGCGCAGTAGCTGCCAACGCAGCGACTGCGACGGCAACGAACGCCAACGGGCAACTCGTTCCACACACACACATAAACACTAACGCACGCAGTCGCTCGCTCATGCAGCATCAAAAGAAGCACCAACAACAAGCGCACACTGCCTAAGAACTTATTTAACTGCAACTAATTGTAATGCCCAATAAGTTACATTCATATGCAGAGCATATTATTCATTTATTTCACGCAAATAGTGTGCTCATCTTGCATACACACAGATAGATTATTTATTATTAACTATTAGTATATAAAATGTATAATTCAATATAATGTAATGCCATCTGTTACCAACAAAACTTCAATCAACAACAAATAGCGGAGAGCCCAGTGTGCGTATTGTAGACTAAGGTAAGCGGGTGGCAGCGCACGAGTACCAGCGCACGAGCTTCGCTGTCGCTGTCGCTGCCTCTGTCACTGCCGCTGCCTCTGCCATAGTCACTGCTGCTGCCATTGGCCGGCCGCAGCCGGCTTCGGTTAGCTCAGTTGTATTTTGCGTTCCACAGACGACGGACGAAAGTTTTGTAAGCGCATCGTGCGGTTGGTCTTCTCTATTTTTTTTTGTTTTTGTGTTGTTATTCTTCTTGTTGTAACTGTAGTGTGTGCGTACGTGTGTTGGCGAGGCGATGCGATGCCGATCAAAATTAACGTTTGTGTGCAAAGCAAACAAATTAAAAATAAAATCAAATACAAAAACGAAAACAAAAAAAGGCCACTAAAACGAAAAAATTGTTACAAATTGCGGCTCTGCGTTTGGCAAAAATTTTAATTACCTTTTTTTTTCAACATATTAAGTTTTGTTTTGTTTCCATTCATTTTGTTTGTAATATTGTTGGTGTTTAGTTATTTTGGAGTTTTATAATTCGTTTGACAACAATGAAATATTATATAATATTACGATACAATAATTAACTTGAAACAGTCAAAGAGACTCAATAAACATAAAACATATGAAATAAAACAAAAAACTTTAAAAGGGAACGCGAGGCGAGAACCGCTATCGTTGTTGTTGTTGTTTTCGGTGGTTGTTGCTGCTTTTGCTGGCAACGCATTTGCGTTTTGCGCTTTGCTTATGCCGCTGGCAGCGCTGCCCGAATTTTGTTTTGTTTGTGTTTTCGAGCGCTGAATTGAAAGTGTGTTTGCAGTGCCTGCTGTATGTGCATATGTGTGTGTGCGTGTGTGTGTTACTTTTTGTTTCTCTTTCGTTTTGTTTTTCTTGCAATAAATGCAAAATTGATTGCAGCAAATAAAACTTCGTATGTCTTTGAATTTGAGTATTTTAAATTGCCTTTGAAAAATGTCCAACTGGAATCATTTTTCTTTTTTGGCTCTCTTGTTCCCCCCGTTTTGGTGCTCGACAACTAGTTTTGTTGTTGTTGCGCTGATATGTGTGTGCAGTGAAGCGGATCAGTGATGGGCGGCCGTCGAGGGGGTGGGGCAACGCCGAGTCTCACTGAGTCACGTTGTAGTTAACCCGTTTGCAGTTCTTCGGCGGTATCTCCCCAGCCAATCAAGTCGAAACTGTGACTCAGTCGAGCAAAGATATTATTTTTTGTATAGGCACAATACGCGCCAGATGCCAGATGCGAGATGCCCGAGATTAGCCAGAGTTTTAGTCAATTGTCGTTGAACTTTTTATATTTATCAATTAAAATTTGCGGCAATTGTTGACTTTGAATGGCGAAAATCGTAAGATCACCAAATCTGTGTGTGTGTGTGGATGCTAAGTCGCGTGAGCGCCAGCGATAGTCCAATTGGTTAAGCGTAAACAGTCCAATTGGCATACGTGTGGAACCCATTTGTTGTGCATTTGCCTAGATGTCTTATTGGATATGATTTGAATTGGAATTATTTTATAGTTCTGCTTATATGCATATAGGGAATTTGTTTATCGTATATAATTAAAGACTTGTTTGAGTGAATATTAAAATCAGAATACAATTTATAGCTAACCAAACACACTATATAAATCCAATCCAGCTATAGTCCAATTGGTCAAGTTTGGATTCGAATTCGAATTCGAATACGAGTTGTGTTTATTTGCACATAAAAGATGGAAATATGAATTGAATATGTATTTGAAACAATTATAAAATTGTAAAAAATGAATAAAAACTATTTAAATGCAGTTTCTTGAATGTATAACAAAAATCCAATATGAATCCAATCCGAAAGTATTCCCAATAGGCGTTTGACTTAATAACTTAATTAGCTAAATGGCAAAAATAAGAATTCTGTGAATATATACATATGTATATGTATATATATATATATATATATATATATATATATATACATATACTTAATCTCTTCAGCTTCTTTCTTTTACGCACAACTGCGCCACGCCCATAAAGTGAAAGAACGACAATTAATGAAAGGCGAAAAAGGTCTTAAGTTAACTACCTGAAAGTTGTTTCACTTAGTGCGTGCCACAAGATTCGAGATTCGTTTCATTTTCCCTATGTCCCAATGGGCCATGCGAAGTGTTTAGCATGTGATTAACTTTCTAAAAATAAATACCAATTCAAAGAGAGTGTGTGTGTGTGTGCGTGTGAGTGTGAAAGAAATATTCTATATAGTTTCCATATGTTCTCGTAGGTTTTCCCTTTTGGGCTTTTCGTAATTTGAATGTCAGCTAAAATCATTAGCGAATCAATTTAACAACAAATGTGACAAAACATTAGGGCGTCGATACGCACGCCCCCCGCCCTACACAGCTCTTGATGAATCTCTCGGCACTTGCAAGACACTCACACACACACACACACACACACATGGATATAGTGAGATAGGCACCGTTAAGGGGCCAGCGCCCCATCGGACCACTTGCGGTTAACGTTTATTAACTGTAAAATGAAGAGAACAGCCAAAGTCATAAGCAAATGCAGTTAGTGGCGACGTCAGCTGCGACGCCAGCGGCGGCGTCGACTGCGCTTCACTTGCTTTCGATGCCAGTGCAAAAGGCGCTGCGAAAAGTCGCTTGCAGCATAAAATACCGCAAGACTGCACAGCATAGGCTGAGGCACAGCCAGCGGATACCCTGTAAATACTTGTCGAACATTTTGAGAGAATTAAAGCAATGTTTGTCAGAGGATAGAGAAGATTATTATTTTTAAATTGTGTGAAAGTGGGAAATTTTGAGCAAATGAAAATATTCAATAATTTAAAAATATTAAAATATATTTGTTTTCTTTTTTTTTTACTATACGATTTTTTATTATGGAAATATTTAATATTAAACAAGTAATAATCATTTTAAATTTCATAAGTAAATAAAACATTTTAAAAATATAAATAACAACAATTTTGAAATTAGAGAACTAAATAAATTTAAAAAGGAAAGAACAATTAATTTAAAAAACTTAATTAAAATTTTACAATAATATTAATGAATTTTAAAATAAAAAAATAAATTAATTAAAAAAAGCTATTCAAAATAATTAAAATAAAAATTAATTTTATTATAATATATTTTATTATAATATATATATATATATATATATTTATTTTTTTTTAATTGTTAAATATTTATTGCATATTTTTAATTTGAATACAATGAAAGTGTGCTAAATAAAAAATATATGATATAAAAGAATTTGATATTTAATTTATATATTTAATTTTATGCCAACAAATTTATATTCTTAATAAATTGAAGTCTTCCGAATGATCAGTTGAAAAAAAGAAATGAGATACTAGATTTTAAAATTAGTAAGGACCGAAATGTATATACAGACTTCTTTATAGATTATATGGATTTTTATATAGATCTTAATGTAGTTACTATATCGATAAATATACTGATCCTTAAGGCTTTTTATACTAGTCAACATTTAAGGTCTTCAAAGCAGATTGCTTAGTCAGATCCACCCATTTGCAGCTCCACTCTAGGGTGTCAAGAGCTAAAGCGCAGGCGACTGCAGCTAAAGCTGATAATATAAATTTCTTCAAAATTTTCTACATTATTTTTGTTCATTTTTTCTTTAGTTTATTTTTTATACATTTTTTTTTTTCTTTCATTTAAATTTTTTTCAATTTGTATTGCTTTGTGCGCTCGGCTGAATTTCGTGGTATTTACAGCTGAAAGGCGGAGGGGGAAAAGGGGCAGGGGCGGGGGCATAACAACAGCTTGAGCGAGCTGTTAAATGAATGAGTGCTTGAATGAGTGTATGAATGATTGAGTGAGCGCTTGAGTGCATTATGCAAATGCCTGCGGCAACAACAACAACAGCAACAACAACCGATGATCAAATTATAATTGAAAATCATATTTGTTTTAATTGAAACACAAGCAAATAATATTCAAAATAATTAACACATATATTTATAATATATGCATTTGAAATTTATTATTATTATGAAACGCCAGCGCTCTGAAAATGCAACTGCAACACTGCAAATTTATGCACTCGGCTGCATTTTAAATAATTCAAACAACGTCAACGAACTGTGCCCAAACTGAGAATTCAAATCGTAAAAGAAAGAATTAACTCAAGCAGAGACAGAGACAGAGAGTGATAAAGGGGGAGAGAGAGAAAATTGCATATCTTGCAACATATAAAGAAAGAGTTTATTCTGCTGCACTCAGGTAAGTAAAAAAAAAAAAAAAAAAAAGCGCTTACCAAGTGAAAATTTGATGCTACCAAAACAAAATGAAAATAAGAAAATTTCAATTAAAAACAACAACAATTTTTTTTTCTTACTTTGGCAACTGCACTCGAAGCGAAAATGCAAAAAAAAAATTTTTTTTATACAAATTTATGCGATGAAAAACATTTTGGGGAAATCGGGAAATTTATAATTCATTCAACTGAATTTGGCAGAAAAATGGGATTTGCTTATATAGAAAATAGATTTATAGTTTCTCAGCTAAATTAGATTGCTTGCGCTGGCTGTACGAGAGAAACTATATTTAGTTTAGCCATATGCCTAGGTTATACAGATTATAAATAAGAAATAGAAATAGAAATAAGTAAATACACATTTAGCAGATATATAGGTCTATCAAAATTAGAGAGCTTCTCATAACTGCAAGAGCAGCTTTTGTCCATCTACATATACACAACTAGGTTATATGATGAGAATATAGATCTAGCCTAAGAATATAAATCCAGCTATTTTTCCCGATTGTGGGGGAGACTTAGGTCTATCTATATGTCAAATACGTTACCGTTAGGTTATAGAAAACTTTTGAAACTGTAAATGAGACTAATGAAACAGAAATATATCAGAAAATAATGCAAATATAGGATATATGTGATATATAAGATATATGCCTATTGGTTCATATAGATAGCGAAACAAAAGTGTGTCTAATGATTCATATATTCGATTTGATTTACATATCATGAATCTTGGACTAATGAGAATAAGGAAACATAGATATATCTGAAAATCAGGAAATATATAAGATATATAAGATATTATATAATGATATACGATATAATGCTATATGGGGGAAATCAATGTATATCTGACGATTTACATATTCGATTTGATTTACATTTATGAATCCATATTCACATTCCGGCCCTGACATTATGATAAAAATCATAATCACTTATCATTTCATTGAATTTCTTATAGATACCATATAAACTAAAAATAAAATCGAATCCAACATATAGTTGACTCAATTCAAAGATATAAATCTAGTCAAAACTCAAGCTATATTAGCTTTGACTGTGGTCTATCCATCTATCTATGTCATGAGGCGAAAATTTTAATTGAAGTTGGCTAGAAGCGCAAATACCAAATACCACTTCGATTCTAGATAAGATATTGTTTGGTCTCAACAAAAATTGGCAATAATATAAACTGAAAATATATCAAAATACCTAAGCGCTTATTTTGTATGCAATCAGTTGCTTTCCATGTGACTTGGGCAACCTTTCTGTGTTGCATGCAACACATCGTGTTGCAAGTACAAAACGCCACTGGCTAGTTTTAATGGCAATACACGATTTAGATATTGTATCTTTATCTTGCCCACAACTCAACTCGGGCACAGACAGCCGCATGTGGGGTCGACTTTTACACACACACACACTCACACATAGGCACCCACACCTACAGTCACATACACACACGCGCTGTGGGAAGACGCAGTTTTCTACCTTATCAGTGCCTGTGCATTGTCGATAACTCAGAACTTCGAACTGAAAATTACACTGAGATAAAATAGTGGGCACTTTATTTTGAGAATATTTTGATAGACTGGCGGATTGCCTGTTTCATTCTCATTCTCAATAGAATGACTTAATATAATTATAGACTTGATATATCTAATTAGTACAAAATTCATATGACAGAAAAAATATTGGTGAAAAATAAATATATAAAAAAATATATATATATAAATTTTCATATCTAGATGCAAAACTTATAACTGATGTTTGCCAAGGATTTTAATCGATAAAACGAGAATAGTTATCGATCTTCCAAAATCCCTGCTCATTGCTCTGATCAAGAGTATTTATAGCTTTTGGGGTCTGCCACGAGAATTTATGAAACATATATCAAATTTCTCTCAGTGTAAAGTTCGTCCAGCTTGGCCAGTGACCCGTTGACGTCGATGCCACCTGCGAATGAATGTCGCCAAGTCTCTGGCGATAACAGCAGTGAGTCGAAAGTTTTCTTTGAGAGAGGGAACGGAAAACAAGGGGGGGAGGGGTAGAGAGAGAGAGAGGGAGAAGGAAATGAAAGATGGCAAGGCTCAATCGACAACGACAATTTGTTTGTAATTTGTTTGTCTTTAGACCAGTGCCCCCACAGCACAGGCCATCGGTCGGTCTCCTGCCTTTCCACCTCCCTCCCGAGTGCATGTTTATCTATGCGATGTACCGAATTGTATCTACACAAATCGCTGAGCAAACAAGTGGGTCGGGAGCGCACCAAAAGTCAAATGAAATCGTTCGCCGCGGGCGCAAATAGCAAACAACAAACAACACGCAACGGCGACGGCGGCGGCGGCGGCGACATCAGCAGCAGCAGCAGCAACTCGAATTGCCAGCAAATGCAATCCAAATAGCTGACCCCATCTCCGTCTCCATTCCTCTCCCCCTCTAGCACACGGGGTAGTTCCCTTTTTCTGTCTGTCTCTTTCTCTCTCTCTCTCTCTCTCTCTCTCTCTCTCTCTCTCTCTCTCTCTGTTTCTAGGAAAGTTTTAGCAGCCGCAGGCAAAGTTGACTTTCATTTTCATTATTTCCCAGCGCTTTGCTGCACCTGCCTTATCAATGGCCCTCCTCCACCTCCTTTACGTCAGCCCCCATCTTCATGTGGCCCACACAACTCTCCGGAACCCACTCGAACCTATTTGGTAACCGATTTGGTGGCGCGTTCGCGATTACAAAACTTTTTGGCCTGTGTTGTGGCTCAACGCGATGTCAATTGCGTCGTTTATCATCGCAGCTAGAGCAAGACAGATAGAGAATGAGATACAAAAGGAGAAAGAGAGAGCGGGGAGGGGGGAAGGTAACGGGGCGATAGAAAAGCTGTCAATTTACTTAAATGTTTTTTCGATTGCAGCTTGAAATACGAGTCACATGTGAAATTTATTGACCCATTGATTGTGTTGCAACAAATTGCGGCAACAAATTGGTGGTAACACAAAACTTTTTACTATAATTCATGGACAAAAGGAAAAACATTGAAATAATTGACAAATAAACGTGTGGAGCCATCGGTTGGATTGTAAATTATACAATAATTATAGCTTTGAAATGGCACTGATAATGATGATGATAATAAAATGGTAATGATGAAAATCGTGGAAATAATTGACAATGATAATGACAATGATAATGATAATGATAATGACAATGATAATGATAATGATAATGACAATGACAATGACAATGACAATGACAATGACAATGACAATGACAATGACAATGACAATGACAATGACAATGACAATGACAATGACAATGACAATGACAATGACAATGACAATGACAATGACAATGACAATGACAATGACAATGACAATGACAATGACAATGACAATGACAATGACAATGACAATGACAATGACAATGACAATGACAATGACAATGACAATGACAATGACAATGACAATGACAATGACAATGACAATGACAATGACAATGACAATGACAATGACAATGACAATGACAATGACAATGACAATGACAATGACAATGACAATGACAATGACAATGACAATGACAATGACAATGACAATGACAATGACAATGACAATGACAATGACAATGACAATGACAATGACAATGACAATGACAATGACAATGACAATGACAATGACAATGACAATGACAATGACAATGACAATGACAATGACAATGACAATGACAATGACAATGACAATGACAATGACAATGACAATGACAATGACAATGACAATGACAATGACAATGACAATGACAATGACAATGACAATGACAATGACAATGACAATGACAATGACAATGACAATGACAATGACAATGACAATGACAATGACAATGACAATGACAATGACAATGACAATGACAATGACAATGACAATGACAATGACAATGACAATGACAATGACAATGACAATGACAATGACAATGACAATGACAATGACAATGACAATGACAATGACAATGACAATGACAATGACAATGACAATGACAATGACAATGACAATGACAATGACAATGACAATGACAATGACAATGACAATGACAATGACAATGTGTGACAATGATAATGACAATGATCGTGACAATGATAACGATAATGATCGTGACAATGATAATGACAATTGCAATGCAAGATAATGCCCTGCATCTAAATACCTACATCTAAATACATACAATAATATCTATTAACAACTGAAACTCTCAAACAGCTAAAGCAAAACTAGTTGAAATTTTACTGCTCGCACTTAAAAAATGTGAAACTAATTTGATTTGATGGGAATGTAGCCAAGACTTGTGTCAAGTACACCCAAAGATTGAGTCCAAAATTCAGCAGACGTCGTTGGTTTTTGTGTTGATATGGCAACGCTCAGGCAGCGACAGCGCCAGATGAGACGAAGACAAAGCTGATTCCCAATTTTTAGCAGCACTTCCGCTCACAAAATTTGCGTTTTTTTTGTTTTGTTTTGTTTTGTTTTTTGTTTTTTTTTTTTTTATGCTTAAATTCTTGAGACGTTGACGACGACGTTGATGATGATGATGATGATGAGGCAGCCCAATTGTGGTTGCCAAGGGGGTCACGGGGCATGGGGCCAGGCGGCAGGGGGCATGGCGACGGAGCGTAGCGTCGCGACGTTCTTTCATATTTGAGCTGGCAGACAGAAAACTGATTGAGCTTCCAGTTCGTTGTCGTTGGCAACATTTAATCAAGCCGCGAAGCCAAGTGGAAGACGCCGCCTACAAGCGACGCATGCAGAGCGGCGACAAGGGGACGGTTTGGCGGGGGTTGGGCGGGGGTTTGTTATTGAAAAACAAAGCAAACTTCTTGTTGCCGATGCTAATGATAGTTTGTAGACGACGTGAGTGCGTGTATCCATGAGATACAAAGATACGCACAGACGCAAGACTTTCAATCTAGGCAAATGCTGAAAGATTTATCGAGGCAGCGAAGCAGCGCGTTGGCTCTTTTGTTAGTTTTGCGTTGGTGTTCTGCTCTCAAAGGAATAACAACAACAACAGCAACAACAACAACAACAACAGCAGCAGCAGCAGCAACCACAACAACAACAATGCACCTGCAACCTGCAGATGTTGCTGCTGCTGCTGCTGCTGCTGCTGCTGCTTAGCTTGCTTTTGGCCCTGACAGCGCATGGCCGCGCCCACGCCAACAGGTGTCTATATATAGCCATAGCTTACATATATATGTATATAGAATATATATATTTATATATATATATATATATAACTGACTGGTTTCTTATTGGCTGCGATCATAGGCCAGCAAATGGCTTTTCCACTCGACTGCTGTTGCTGTTGCTGCTGTCGCTGTTAGCAACGGTTGCTGCTGCCACAGTTTCTGGCATGGGCCAGGTGAGCGTGGAATGTCTAGTCGGTCGATCCGATCGATCGCTGGGTATGCGGAAATGTGTGAAGAATTTCTTCGTTTCTGTTCACACAGAAATTTCACTTTGGCGCCGACAGCTTTAAAGGAGCGCATAAGTGGGTGGCAAAACTGGGTGTGTTGCAAAAGTATACGTGCATGCACATACATACAAACACACACACATACATTCACACATACATACATACATACACATACATACACATACATACACACACACATAAAATAGTAGTACCACTGAGCTATAAATGTTAAACAACCAAATTTGGTTTTATTATCACGATATTTTGTAGGCAATTTAATTTGCATATTAAAACTAACATATTTTTGTGTTGACTTTTTTAAATTTATTTAATTAAAGTTATTGTTTGTTTAATTTATTTTTACTCTTATTTTATTTGTTTAATTTATTTTTACTCTTATTTTATTTCCAATTTTTATTATACTATAAAATATATAATTTTTTATCAATTTATTTATTTATTTATTTATTTTATTTATTATATTTATTTTATTTATTTATTTTATTTTTTTATTTATTTACTTATTTATTTCCATTTTTATTTTTTTTTATTATTTTGCTAATAATTTTTGCTTAGTAAATTATTTAGTATTGATTTTCGTTTCAGTAATTATTTTGTATAATAACTTTTTTAGTCATGATTTTTTGTTTTTAATCAAATGAATTTTTTCCATTGTTAAAATTTTTTATTTATTTAATTTAAAAAAATATATATATATTTATTTTTTCTTAAGCCATTTTTGTTAATAAATTTTTTATGTTATTTTACTATGCACTTTAAAAAATTATTCTTAAAAAAAAGTAAAAGTTATGTTTAAAAAATATATATAAAACAAGGTTTTTTTATTACTGCTTTCTATATTAGTTAGCTTTAGTTGTTTTATTAACGTTGTTTTGCTGCAAATTTATTTTCTTAATTATTGTTAATTAAAATGAAATGTTAAAAAAAAAAACTATTTAGTGTAGTGCGGCTATTTTCATGAACACAATTGTAACCGCCTATGTGCACATATATTTATGTGAATATGTGTGCGTGTGTATGTCGACATGTACATGCACATGCATACATACGCATGTGTGTAGGCATTTTGTGGCATGCAAATAGTTGCACGATCAACAACGCGGCAAGCCCAAGCGTTGGCTGCTGCTGCGCCCAGCCCACAGCAGCATGTTGCCTCCAAGTGGGCTGCGCCGTCAATGGGCGTTCAGGTTGTCTAACAGAATTTGTAGATGAGACGTGGTAGTGGATAAATGGATTTAGGATTTTACGTGGCTTCGATTCATCTGAGAAATTCTTGTGGGCAGATCGAGAGGGTTGCTAGAAACTCTATGGATATTATATTATAGAAAGATGTTTCTATGGAAATGATTATGATTATAACTGTAAATACAAGTAACAAATAGGTATCTATTCAAATTATATACGATATCTGCTTCTATATCTTTTGCGCTTACTGTACCAAAAGGCTTAAGCTAAATGGCTGTCAAGCAACATTCTCTCTATCTCTTGAATCCGGGTTCAAACCACTTTGTAATAAACGAAGCCAGGGGCTACGATTGGGCGGCGCTATTCAATTATATATATAAATAGTAAAAATAAAATATTTGAGATATTTGCCATATTTTTGTCTACATTTCAAAGCAGAGGGAATAGCTTAGACAAGAAATGTTTGTGATATTTCTTAGAGATATTTGAGCATCTGAAACTATATGTGATGTATAGCTAATCTAAGATATCAATCCATATATAATTAATATATAATGCTATGTTAATTTCAGAGATCTAAGATAAATATCTCTATATAATATGCATTTAACATTAGCTAAGATATTTCACAGATAGAATATCTAGAAAATATCAAAATAATTTCTATTTCTAGATATAGAATGTCTTCTATGTAGTTCATATCGAAAATATCTATATAGTATCCCGAGTATAATAAATATAATGACTGCATTAGAATGTCTTCCGCACCTTTAGCAAACAGTTCCTAATCACAGATATCAAGTAGAGCTCGCAGAAAAAATCATTTTCGAAAGAATTTACGATATTTGGTGTTAATTTGGGAAATGTTAATTGTTTCGTAGTTGTTTGAATTACATTGGAGGTGCTTAGCGCTTATTATTATTACATTGCTGCTGCTGCTGCTGCTTCTTCTGCTCGCTTGACATTCAGCTGAGCTGACTAATGCGTGTGGGCGTGGCACAGTGAGGCAGTGGGCGCACGATTAACAGCCGCAACGGCCGCATAAAAATGCAAAATAAATATAAAAATTGATTATGTCGCGGGCCGAGAATCGAGAAGGCACAGGCAGCGGTGGGTGGGGGAAACTGTGAAGGAAAACTCCACAAAGGCGCGAAAGAAAAACAAAAACGAAATGTCAACGAGCGTGAAAGTGATGCGAAGAGGGCGGCCTGAAGCGTGAGACGTGGGGCATGGGGCGTGGCAGCTGCGGGCTGCGGGCTGTGCCGGCAATCAAAGTTGAAAATTAGGCAATAAAATTAAGCGAACAGCAACGAAACGAGGCACGAGGCAAGCAGGCGTAAAAGGAAAGCGGAAAGACAGAGAGAGAGAGAGTAAAAAGAACGTGTGGCATGAGGTGTGGAGCGGACAGGGGAGCGCAGGAGGGGGCGTTGCGTTAACCTTTTGCCATACAATAAACACAAATAAAAGTGCGAGTCGAGTCGGATCGAGCCGAAAAAGCGGAAAAGAAATTGCCACAAATGGTGGCAACATTGACAGGCCAGCCCATATGGGGCAGCAACCATTGTGGCTGCCACACACACACACACTTACACATTGCTGCCACACTTGAGCAGGAATCGAATGGAGTCTCTATTGCTCCCTCCCCGCCGCTCTCTCTGGCAGTCGAGTGTATTATGCAGCCATGAATTATGCCGCCAAGCGAAACAAAATCCCATTTGGGTCATTACAGCGATTGATTTGCCTCACTGTGCGGCAACAGGGCCCGCCTGGCCCGCTTGGCCTGGCCTGGCCAGTCAGTAACCTGGCAACAGTTGGTTTTGGCCACACGACTTTCATGTAATGTGGCCCAAAGAGCGATGTTATAAACAAAGTTTATGTTTCAAGTGCTGTGCGTGTGCGTGTGTGTGTGCGTGTGTGCGTGCGTGCGTGTGTGTGTGCGTGTGTGCGTGTATTGCACCTTTATGTCTTAAAGTATACTCGGCCAAGAATAGTTAACCCAAAACATAATTTAGTAGCATTTCAATTCAGCAGGCCTTAGAGACAAGTGTTGTAAAACTCAGTAAAAAACATGTAAGCATATCAGACACCAACACATTATGTCTATATCGATCACATCTACATTGCTTGCCTAGTAGTGCATGCTCACAGCTAAGCCAGTGTTGCAAAACTCCTTTTAAAACATATAACAATGTCTTAGTCTCAATTTGTAGTCAACACCCAGTGCTGTAAAGCTCAATCAAATGAAATATGTGGATGTTTTGTAAAGGTAGTGTTGCACGATGATCCTCAATGCATATGCACACCAAGCAAATGTCAGCCTACTTTGCCTCAGTGTTGCCAAAACGCTCCTCAATGCCTATGCACATGAAGAAAATGTCTCAGTGTTGCAAAGTGCCCCTCAATGCCTATGCACATGAAGCAAATGCCAGTCTACTTTGCCTCCCTTTGCCACTATGCTCTCAATTCGGTGTTGTAAAGAGTCGCAATATCTAGGGTTGTAAAGAATGTTTCAGTTTGTGCTATACGTAGGCAATTTGTAAGTGTTGTTAAATGAAATTGCAATTTTATGGAAATTAATCAGTTAAATAGTACTGCAACGTATCTGGCGGAAATACAGTGCTGTAAAACATTTGTATGTTATCGCTGAGCTCTGCCTAGCTGTCTCTTTAAACTTTTTAGCTCTAATCTCTATCTCTTTTCAACCAGCCCAACTAGTAAGCCAATAACGAAACTGTCCATATGGTTTCAGTGTTGCAAAGTGCAGCAACACTATAGATATCCCTGGCATTTGTAAGGTATCTGAAAGTAGCGAAAACTCTATTTTCAGCAGCTGCAGCTGCCGGCCCAGGGAGTTGCAGCTTATTGCCGGCCAGTGTTGCATAACGGCCTCGAACATGTTAAAACTTTGTCAACGTCAGCGAAATAGAATCCACTCAATCGCAAGAGTAGGCGCTCAACTGTTCTTGTCTTCGCTCTCTCTCTCTCTCTCTCTCTCTCTCTCTCTCTTTCTCTTTAGCATCATCATCATCATTTCATATTCATTTGGAATTTCGCATTGGGCCGCGTAGTACGCTTTTGCCATTAACCACACCCACAAATCCTTCGCTGCGTGCTCTAAATGACCACAAAAGTTGCAAGCTGCAAGTTTGCCCGTTGCCCGTTGCGCGTTGCAGGTTTTGCTGCTCCAGTTTGGCATTTGCAAATTGCAACTGGAGGCTCGCGCCTCATAATCAGCTAAATGCATCATTACGGCTGCTGCTGCTGCTGCTGCAGGGCGTGTGGGGGGTGGGCGGTGCATTGCTTTGCGGCATAGAGAGAAATTTTGATGGAACGCAATTTGTTGCTGCACATGCCACATGCCGCAAGCTGCTGTTGCTGCTGCTGAAGCGGGGGCGGCAAACGGGCGCTGCTCATTAAATTTCCGCTCTCTTTGCAAAATGAAGTGGCTGCTGCTGAGGCTGCTGCTGCTGCCGACGTCGCCGTCGACAGCGACTGCAGCGCCGATGGCAACTGCATTGGTTATGCTCTGCAAACTCATAAAATAACTGTAATTGTCGTAGTTTTTGCTTTGCGGCACTGTTGCCGCACTTCACTTCGCCAGGCATCCATCAGGAGCTGCTGCTGCCGCTGCTGCTGCTGCTGCTGCTGCTGCTGCTGCTGCTGCGATTCCTCGGCTTTTACTTGTTGCCAGTCACGTTTTAATCTCGTTCTTGTTGTTGTTTTTGTTGTTGGCAGCTATCGCAAAAATCTTTGCAAGCTTTTTTTTGCGCAGACAAAGCCAAGTGGATGACAAAGGCAAAGCAAGGGAGATAGAGTGCGAGAGCGAGAGAGAGAGAGAGAGACTGAGAAGTCTCGCTGTGTGTGCGAGCGAGTTGGCAGCACTCAAAACTCCAGTGGCTATGGCAGCACCTGTTCCGCTGCCTTCCATTGTCCGTCTGAGGAGGCATCCACCTGGACGGAGAGCCATTTGATGCGGCCGCAGCACGAACAAAACTGGGCACAAAGCAAATTTTCTGGTTCATTGCAAGCATTCAAACTGTAATCAGATACTGAGCTGAACGGCTGAGCGAGTGAGTGAGCTGCCCCCTCTACACCGCCGCCTCCTCCTCTTTCTCCTCTGCACCCTGCTCGCCCTGGACTGCATTCACGTAACTAAAACTTTAACTGTAATCGTGGGCCATGGCTTCGCTTGGTTGGGGCTTGTGCCCCTGTGGATCGTATGTGGATGCCATTGTGCAAACCGTGCCGGTTGTGGATAATGAGGCTAATAAAGCTGTACTTGACGTGATCCAATTCCAGGAAAATGTTTAACTGAAGTAGAGACTGATATATAAAAGGAAATGTATATAAATATAGATATTCCCCTAAATTGTGCAGTATGCTTAATCAGGTTTTCTCATATAAACCGAGTTCATTAATAAAAACATAAATTGTTAATTTAAGTTCCACTACACTTAAATCTCAACTATATATATAGAATAGATAATAGTAGCTAGATATTATTTATCTATTCTGTATTGTAACAATTTACAATGAACATTAGATGATATTATATTCAAGAATTTGACTTCAGTCAAGTTATCTAGCACGTTTATATCATTTCATCAGTAATTCTCAAAACACACTTTTCACTGCATCTATCTCATTCAGCGCTCTTCCCCTCGCTAACTCGCTAATCATCTTTCAACTTATTAACATTAATCATGAGCGCTATCCATATCTCATTCATCATTCTACTCCAATTACACTTGTTTCTACGCCAACTAATCTGTAATCACAGTAGTTTTAAATTCTACAGAATGTACATGAAAGAAGATATATATAGATGTAGTATATATAGACTATTAGATATGTTCTTACTTAAACCAACTAATGAGATTTATATATAAATATTTGCGCACAAAAGATCAAGATTAGATTAACATATTTTTTATAAATTATAATTTTTAAAAATTTTTAATTAGGATATATGAGATAAGTATATAGTAT